>CM055096.1:56704353-57415599 GCA_029204225.1 Diphasiastrum complanatum
TGAAGGCTATAGATGCATTTTTCGCATCTTCACCAACGTTCACACTTCAGCCAAAGGCTGACGTCGCACCCTTTTCACACTCACCCCATGCAGCTGCGCTAACAGACTGGACAACAACTACAACCCACCCATGATCTCCTATAGACAACACATCCACTTTGTACTTTCTTCATCTGCACACCTGTAACATTGTGTATATGTATTGAATACCATTTGCTATTCAGTTTGAAGATTGATGGACCGAGATTGAGAGAAATAATAAGTGTGTGTAAATCTAGCATCAGAAGCTTATCAGAGATAGATGAAGTAGATGCCTTGGGCATTGAATCTTTATTGTCAATAATAGGTTTCATTCCTTTATAGATTGAATTAGCTTTGTAGAGCACGCGGTTTCGCTCGCTATTGTCTTGTGCCCTACCGCTTATTGACATGTATATTTGATATACTTAATCTGATAACATCTCTTTTCTGCGTTCAGATCTGTGTTAATATTGCTATTCTTATTCTTCATCATGTCTGACTTTCTGGCTGCTCAATTTGGTAATCTAGTTATAGATGACTAATATTTAGTCTCGCCTTTCACGAATCATTCGCGACTGATTATCAGTCGAGCTCAGTCTAGCTCTTCGCGAATCATTCGCGACAAATAATTTGTCTAGCAGTTTGTGACAAATTATTCCTCTGGTGTTTTATTTATTAATGTTTGGCTACGTAATCAGAACGACCGTGATTTCCATCACTAACGTTCTGTTCGTTCTGATAAGAATGTCAAATTACATCAATGATGAAGCCTGCGAGAGTTAGTATAAAGATTTGTGAAGATCAAAGCACAAAAAGTGATTTTGAACCCTCGTAGACAGTGAAATTTTCACTTCTTGCGAGAGTTAACTCTCGTAGAGAATTCTATAGTGAGATCTGACCCAGATCCAGCTACTGTAAAGCTTGTGAGAGTTACTTCCCAGAGATCTAAAAGCTATCAAGTTTTTTACCTGCAAAAAACAGCTAAAAAAACCCTTGCACAGCCAACCCTTGCACAAGATAACCCTCGCAGACCAGATCAGTGGAAAGATCTACATCAGATTTAGCTACTGTCAAAATCTCAGGTCAATCAGTGCAAGGAGAAAAAAGTTATCAAGGAAAAACCACCGCAAAAGGCCTAAAATTCATTCCGGCCGATTAGATCAATCAGATCCTTGAAGATCCAGACTGTATCCTATTGTATAAGCAAGATCCAATCACTTTGGAATCCACCATCGGATGAATCTGAGATCGGGACGATCAATAGCACGAAGGATAGCAAATCGGACACCACACCTTCCCAGATTAGTAGTTGTGCAGCAAGAGGCAGAACCGGAACCCAGCACCAATGGATCCAATGGGCCAACCTGTACCTGTTACACCCTTGCATGCAGTTCGGAGAGCACCACGGATGGAGATACCAAAATACGACGGATCCTCAGATCCCATCTGATTCCTCCAGATCTAGGAGCAAGCTTTGTGAAATCTACGGCGAACGGACACCTGCGGAGAAGCTGATTGGTTTGTAGTGGCTCAGAATTGGTTTTTCAACTTGTCAGAGGAAGAGAAATCCACCTGGGAAGCGGTTAAAGCAGCTCTCATTATGCGCTTTAAACCAAGAAAGTTCCTGGAAGACCCGTTTCTCTTACTAAGCAAAGTCAAGATGGGAAAACGAGAAAGGGTCCAGGATTATATTGAACGGGTCAAACATCTACGATCTGAGTGCAGTATAGCCCTGACTCCCGATCATGCGGTGATCATGTGGTTCCTAGTCGGGTTACCACGAAGTATCAGAAGAGAACTGAAAAGACGTGGAGCAGTACGCTACTCTGCAAGAAGCTATGGAAGATGCCATCAGGGAAGAGGATGAGGATCTGATGACGAATATCCTTCCACCCACACTCCTACTCCCTCGATCACATCATCATCATCAAACGCATCCGCTCTGTCCATAAAACTGTTGTTGGAGCAAATGACAAAATTACACAAACAACAGATGGAACAACTTACGGCGCAGTTTGACCAGAAACTGAAGGCCTTACAAGGAACTGTAGTAGTAACTCCACATCAACCGGAACCAAGCCAGCTGCAGTATCCTCGACGAGAAAATGTATGGTGTTCAGTATGCACGCAAAACCATACAGCGAACGAGTGTCCAGTCCCTAAAGCAAACTCTGAGACTGACACATAGATTCTGCCATCTGTGCAATGCAACATCGCACGATACGACATTTTGCCCGTTTAAACCCCAGGGTTGTTTAACAGAAGAGAAGTCCCTATCAGACTTCTTATCCTTATCATCAAGGGGCACCTAACGCGGCACAATCAACTACAACGCATGGCCTTACCTGCTCCACCAGGGCCAGCCAATCAACAAGTGGCCCATGTAAACCTGGCAGCAGCAGAACAAGAATTGCAAATGTCACCTCAACTTGAGCATCAGCAGTGGTACGGACCAGATGAACCATTTATGGATCCATGCCATAAATGAATATGTATTGGCCTATGCAGCTCAAACTCAACATCAAGGTGGAAGAAATTTACAGCTGCTACGAATGCGGCGAGGGACACAGAATTGCAGAATGTCCCTACAAAGGACAATATACAACCTCCTGCTGGGATTGCAGTTATGGACATTGTTTCAAGAATTGTCCATTTAAACCTGGAACCAGTGCACCTCTTAACCTCATTGCCATACAGCAATCAGCAGTTCTAGTAGGGATGCCATCAAAAGGACGACACGACTATGCTCCTGTGTTAGCTGTTATGCGAGCACAAAAGAGAAAGGAAGTGGCTCTCTCACCACCACCATCGGTCACTGACGACCAACCCCTCAACTTCAGCGCCATATTCAAATGTGAGGGAAGAGAAAAGACAGTACCAGAAAATAAGACACTGGGTACAAAAAGCACAAGAGGAGGAAAAGAGCAAGAACGAAACAATTCCACAAAACCTCTAGTCGCGTCGAACAGGATCCGCAAACGGGCTCACCATTGCGCACTGATCAGAATGATCGGTTGCACCAACATGAACCACCTTTTCACATGGTGGGAGCCTGAGGAACCACGCACTGAAAGGCTCACACTCTTGCTGTCAAGCCATGTTAGTTTACCCCTCGGAGAACTACTACGGATTGCACCGCAAGCAAAAAGCCTTTTAGCTGAATGGGCCAAGGCAAATGAGGAGCCAGTAGCGCCTGAGCCCATCTATTGTGCGGGCTATGATGAAACAAGTAACATCCTCCACATCGGAGCAGTATGGGAAAGTGAGAAACACAACATCACTTTGCCAATCAAACACAAAAGTTACGAGGATGAGGCGGCAGTGGTAGATGGAGGATCAGGTGTCAATCTGATCTCCACTACCTTGTACAAAAATGGAGATTACAAGGATTGAAGCCAGCCAGATTCGCCATCAAGCTAGCAGATCAATCATGTGTGAAACCAAAAGGTGTAGTTGCTGATATTCTCGTAACGATAGTAGGCATGCAGTATGTGATTACTTTTTGTGGTCATGGATATACCTAAATCTCCATATGCATACCGTATTTTACTGGAAGACCATGGTTGAGGCTGCGCAAGTAGTACACAACTGAGGTACAGGGAGGAAACTCACCTTTGAGAACAGAGAACAGGCTGTAAAGGAAGATCCAACCACATGGGCGGTGAAACCTATTGCATCCAAAGCTGATGACGGATCATCCACGACAGATCATACGATTGACCACCCAAGGCCAGCCAAGGGAGGTCACTATCATTGAGAGACGGATGCCATGAGATGGATGGATGCATTAGCAACTATTGACTGCCAGGCATGTCAATATGAATCAGATTTAGAACTGAGTACATCTTCACCCAAATGTTACACTATGGACACACCAATCACATTT
The DNA here is from genome assembly GCA_029204225.1 of Diphasiastrum complanatum. NCBI lineage: Eukaryota > Viridiplantae > Streptophyta > Lycopodiopsida > Lycopodiales > Lycopodiaceae > Diphasiastrum > Diphasiastrum complanatum. Next base: position 56,708,261 of record CM055096.1, read on the forward strand.
GGAGTGAATATGATAAACGTAGCATGGTTGTCAGCGAAGCCAATTGAGAACCCAGTGGACGATGATCTAGTCCCTTGGCAACATGCTCTAACTTATAATAAGGAGATTGAGCTGACTGATGAACAAGTCCATACACCACATGGACCCAGATCATTACGGAACCAAGAAGGTACCAGCTCAACCACCACAAAGGTCTGCTATGGCAAAAGTCTCAAGGATCGAACCACCCAAGGCACCTGCGAATAAGAAGAATCAGTTGAAGCAACACTACAACCAGGTGATCCGATGGAGTGACCTACCCGAAGAGGCAATAGCTACAGTAGACGTTGATATTCGCAACCATGAGACGAATGTCACAGCAGTCCCAAAGAAAGACAACAAGGATGAACCCATCAAAATGACAAAAAAGAGCAATAAGAAGGTGCTGGATTCCTTGAAGTCAATCAAGTTGGACTCAGATACAGCGTCATCTTCTACACATGTGACATAAAATAAAAAAATGATGACCAGTCGGGCCAAGATCAATATGTTGAAAGAGGAATCTCGACGAGCTCCAGTTTATGAGATGCTTGATACTTTCAAGAATTATACATTGGACGACGTGGTAATCATGATGCCGCAAGCCCAACGAGAACCTGCTCAAAGTCAGGCACCAGCAGAACAAGTCTTCGAGGGACCTGCGCGAACACATCCGATGAATCTTGCGGAACCAGGAGAAGAAGAAAGGATAGTGCATGTGGGAGAGCAGTTAACACCCACGTAGTTCAAGAGACTACGATCCTTGTTGGTGGAATATAAAGACTATTTGGCCTGGAGCTATAGTGATCTAAAGGGCATTCCGCCAACAATAGTCCAGCACACCATACCTTTGGTGGACGGAGCAATCCCCAAGGTAAGTCGTTACTACCGCTGCAACCCAAATTATACATAACTGATCAAGCAAGAGTTGCAAAACTTATGGATGCAGATTTCATTTATGAAATCGAGCACACGTAATGGGTATCGCCGATAGTTATAGTATCCAAGAAAAATGGCAAAATGCGTATCTGTGTGAATCTGAAGGCACTTAATACAGTCACCAAGAAGGACCATTTTTCTTTACCATTTACGGAAAGTGTCCTCGATAGAGTAGCTAGTGATGAAGCCTACAGTTTTCTGGACGGCTTCAGTGGCTACAACCAGGTGAAAATAGCCCCCCAGGACTAGCACAAGACAGCATTCGCCACAGAATGGGGAACTTATGTCTATAAAGTGATGCCATTCGGACTTTGCAATGCCCCAAGCACTTTCCAGCGAGTCATGCAGACGGCATTCAAAGATTATTTGCAAAAATTTCTGGAAATTTTCTTGGACGATCTGTGCGTGCAGAGGTTAAAGCCTTACAAGATGAGAAGCTCGTCTGGTTAGCTCAATCTGCACTGGACACAAGGCCGTTTTCCCAATCAGAGATGAATATTCTACGACATCAGGTGAAGATCTATAGCCAAATCCTGAATAGCTACCAGGCGGAGTTCAATAAGTATCAGGCAAGCGCAACGCAAGAGCTCGCCCAGGCCAAGCAAGCCCTCAAGACATGCCAGAAATACATGGAAACGAAGGCCCACCCCTCCCCCATGGTAATTCCACCGCCACCTAATTTTGACGCTGCACAGGCTAGTACCAGCCAAGACCAGAGCCAGCAGGCAGCAGGGGAATTTCAACCAGATCAAGGGTCCGAAGGCCAGGACCAAGGGCAGACAGATGCGGTCGCTGAGACGTGCAACCAGAGCCAAGGCGCAACCACCAGCCAGGGCCCAGCAACATCATCCAGAGCGTCACGAACGATAGCTGCCAACCAGACCTTCCGAAGACCGAAATTCGTGGAGGAGAACATCAATGAATTTTTATCCAAATATCTCCACAAGTCATCAAAAGACGGCTGGCAGTTATCATTCTCAGTTCATACCATCAAGGGAAAAGAACTGCAGGCCTTACCCGCCCTCCAGCCACAACTGGAGTGGCAACAGCAGTTATTTGAGAGAGACCCTGCGGCCATCAGGGCTTACGTGACGAGTTCGCAACAGTTACGGGTGAACGTGCATTTCCTGCCATGTCCAAGAAGATCCAAATGGGCGGAATGCGACACTCCTCTGGACCAGATCACTTCAACAATTTCAAATGGCCAATCATCAAATCTGAATATGGGTGGACAACGGACGTAGACGTCATAAGGGCTCTCTCCGCATTCGCCAGCCACTACATCAATTGCCTCGATCCCACAGTCCGCGCGGCAGCCACTTACGCCCGGGACTTGGAATATTTAATGGGCATTGAAACAAAATAGAATGATTTTCTTCCCTCCATATTCTTTGATCCAAATAAGGTGTCACTTCCGACAAAGTCAAAGACCAGCTACCAATCGCTCGCATATATTACCGAGCTGCATTCCTTGGTGATCCCTGGACGAAACGATTCCAAGCCTGGGTGGATCAGGAATGGTTGACAGGAGTTCACAAGTCCTTCCACACATCAAAGGACTCGAAGAAACTGGACCGTCTCAACTTCATGGAAGACGTTACGGGATATCTCATCCACCAGAGGCGGTCCAAGAGAACGATCTACTAAACCGGCAGAGTGCCGAGGGACCGGCACTACTTTAGGCCGTGGGTCCTATTGGGGGTATTCCCAACAAAGTGTAAATAAATAAAGTCCTCCAATAAAATGTGTTGCGAGGGCATGGCATCCTACGTGTATAAGCCCATGGCCCAATGAGCACGCAATTGAAGTTGTAAATAAAATAAACTTGTTAATTAAAATAAAACTAGAGGCCCAATGTCATTTTTAAACTTAGAGATCACTTTTTAGAGTTGGCTCCAAATTGGGACTCACATGAATCTTGTGATTTCTAATGTACTTTTTGTGGACCCTTGGATCAAGTTGGGTCCAAGATGAACGGCTAGGATCATTGTGGATATTAGCCAATAAAATTGAGGGGCAAGGGCCTTCTCCATTTTATAAAAAGGCACCATTTGTACACTATTTCCATACTTAATGAGAAGGAGGAAACTCTACCATTTTTGGAAGAGAAGCATCCTCATTTGCTATTCACTACTTGCTATTGCTCTTGGTTGTGTTTTCTATTGCTTTCCATTTTCATGTTTTATTGTTTGCCATAGTGAATGTTTTTTGCAAGCATAAGGAGCATTTGAGCTAACCTCCACCCTCACTCTCTTTTTTACAAGTAGAGGTGAGGAAGTCCTCCAAATCCAAGGTAGAGCCTCCAAATGTCCTCCAAGCAACCTGCAAGCTTCAAGATGCTTCCCAACTCCAAGCTAGGATGCCTCCACCTGCAAGTAAGGATCTGCAAGCCTCCAAGGATCTCTCCTCCACCTGTGTCCCTACTTTTTAAACACAAAGATAGATAACAAGCTGGCCTCAAGTATTCACCACCCAACCATAGCTAGATCCAAACTCCAAGCAAGACCTATCTAGCACCCCCTTGCTAACCATAAACAAATCACAAGCATACCACAACACTCCATAGCATACTCAAGATTCAAACCCTACTTATGTCCCATACCATAAGCAAGATCCAAACCTCAAGCATACTAGCACAAGAAAGCACTCTACACACTAGTAGCAACACTAGAGCATAAGCCAAGCAAACAAGAGAGATCTCCCCCTCACAATGGGCGCTCTACTACCCTCATATAGATGGCCCATGGACCCCTCCAATGCACTATGGAGTTCCATGCTCATCCAATGAGAGAGAGAGAAGCCTAGGGGAGTTAAAGAATCTCCAAGAGCCTCCATAGGCTTATGGAATGTCAAGAGACTCCTTCCATAACCTATGACTCTTTGAATGCCTTTCTTGTGGGAGTTGGGAACTCAATGGACACTTTAGAAGGGCGCCCTCCTACTAGGTCCCATTGCCCAAGTTGTGCAAGTATACTTTGGTCCTAGACCAATAAAGTGATATGGTTCAAGGTTGAGGCCCAAGGTTTAGAAAAATAGTCATCCAATGACTTTCTAACACCTCACTAGGTTCCATACCTCCATCCAAGGCATAGACACCTACCTGTCCTTAATCAAGGACACTAGTACCTTAATCTAAGACACCTACCCTTAATAGTAAGGGTACCCCTTATCCAAGGGTCACGTGACCCCATACCTCCAACTAAGGTATAGTCACTTGTCTATCCTTATCCAAGGACACATACCCTTATCCTAAGGTACCTTGCCATATAGCCCCCAACACTAAATGGACTATTAGGGGTCTGAAGTACTGCTAGTTACATAGGTATGTAACATTCCTTCCCCCTAAACTTAAATTTTTCCTTGTAGAGAAAAATTTGGAAAATTCTTCTGGAGATCAGCCTCCTTTTCCCAGGTATCCTCCTCTTCTGATTTGCCCCTCCACCTGACTAAAAATTCTCGAAGCACTCTACTCCATAGACTTCTCTGCCGGCTATTAACAATCGCCTCAGGTTCAGGTGATCCACTCACGGACTCATCATGATTCCACTAGATCTTCCACAGGGACCAGGGTCTCCCCAACTCCCAACGAGGGTTTCAACTTACTAACGTGGAAAACAGGATGAATTCCAACGTTAGCTGGAAGTTCTAGTTTGTATGCAACCTTGTTTATCACTTGGATAACCTTAAAAGGACCGCAATACCTAGGTGCCAACTTTGCACACTTAATAGTTTTCAAGCCCCTAGAGTGACTAGGGATTTTCAAAAACACCCAGTCGTTGACCATGAATACCTTGTGCTTCCGAGATAGATCAGCATAGTGCCTTGCCCTGTCCTGGGCACTTCTTATGCTATCTTTAGCCAGCTGTAACATTTCTTGCATATCCGCAAGGAAATCAGCTGCGGCTTGCACCCGTAGGTTTTTCATGCCAACACTAATTGGTGATCGAGGTTGAAAACCATACGTAAACATGAAAGGGCTGAATCCGGTCGCTGAATGTTTTGCACTGTTATATGCAAATTCTACTAGTGGAAGGTACTGTTTCCAATCAGACTGCCGATGGCCCACATATGCTCGAAGCATATCCTCCATCATTTGATTGGTCCTTTTCGTTTGACCGTCTGATTCTGGATGATCTGTAGAACTTAAACTTAAAGTTGTTTCCAACTTTTCAAATACTGCTTGCCAAAAATTCCCAGTGAATTTTGGATCACGGTCACTGACAATATCGCAAGGCAGCCCGTATAGTCGAAAAAGATTCTCAACAAACAGTTGAGCTAGTTCTGAAGCTTTAACAATAGTTTTCATTGGGATAAATTGAACAAACTTCGTAAGTCTGTCAACAATGACCCAAACCGAATCATGGCCCTTCCCTGTACGTGGAAGCCCGACCACAAAATCCATAGATATACTTTCTCACTTTCCGGTAAGAATATCTAAAGGATGTAATAGGCCACTAGCTTTTAGCCTCTCTGCTTTATTTAACTGGCACTTAGTACATTTAAGTACATAGGCCTCTACCTGACTTTTCATCTTAGGCCACCAAAATTGCCTTCGAACTAAGTCAAGTGTTCTTTGTATACCCGGATGTCCTGCGCATGGACTATCATGACACTCATGCAAGATTTGGGCCCTTACAGTGTCATTCTCCGGTACACACACCTTTCCTTTACGAAACAAAATCTTGTTTCGAATTAGGTAATCTGTTTCAGTCTTTCCCTGATTCGAGGAATCTTGCAACCCTGAATCGACCCCGAAAGTACTTGTTGCCAATACTTTCCAAAAAAAGGATCGGACTCATATAGTCCTTGAAGAGACTGAAACAACTCCGGTTCTATAACAGTAAAGCACAACTGATTAATAACCGGTGACCGACTCAAAGCATCCGCTAGAGTATTTTGACTTCCTTTACAATAACGTATAGAAAAATCAAAGATTTGCATCAGCTCAGCCCATCTAGCTTGCCTCCCCTTTAAATCTGTAGCATCACAAAAATATCGAAGAGTCTGATGATCTGTCAAAACTTCAAATCTGGCTCCATACAAATAATGTCGTCAAATTTTCAAGGAATGAACAATTGCAAACAGTTCCTTCTCATAGGTACAATACCTAGACTGAGCAGGATTGAGTTTCTTGCTTTCATAAGCCACAGGATATCCATCCTGCATCAAAACAGCTCCAATAGCATAATCACTGGCATCGGTCCTAACCACAAAAGTCTTATTAGGATCGCCAATGATTAGTATTGGTGCCGAAGTGACACTTTTCTTAAGCAACTCAAAACAATTATTCATATCCTCCGTCCACACCACTAGTGGACTCTTAGCCCTCCGGCTTAGCTTCTTATAGCCTTTCAAGGCCTGGGTAAGGGGAAATGCCAATCGAGCAAATTGGGGAATATGCCGACGAAAAAATCATACAAACTCCAAAAAAGACTTGATTTCTCGAACTGTGGTGAGAATAGGCCAATCAATAACCCTCTGAATACGATCAGCCTCAATCTCCACCCCCCGTTCGAAAATCTTATGCCCCAAGTAGGACAATTCCTTAGCAAAAAAGTCACACTTAGACTCCTTGGCAAAGAGCTTTTCCCTTCTTAGAATGTCCAAGACAATCCTAAGATGCTCTTTATGTTCTGCCAAAGTCTTACTAAACACTAAGATATCATCTAAGAATACCACTACGAATCTTTCCAAATATGGCCTGAACAAATCGTTCATCGTTTGTTGGAAAGTTGCCGGTGCATTGGTCAAACCAAAAGGCAACACCAAAAATTCGTAGTGACCAAAGTGAGTTCGAAACCCGGTTTTTGGTATATCTTCTGCCTTAATACGTATCTGATGGTAGCTCGATCTTAAATCTATCTTGGTAAAGTACCCAGCACCACCAAGATAGTCTATTAGATCATCCATCCACGATAGTGGATATCTATTCTTAATGGTTACCTTGTTCAATTTCTTATAGTCGACGCAAAACCTTATACTCCCATCCTTCTTGGCCACCAGAACCACTGGTGATGCCCAAGGAGACTTACTAGGTTGTACCCACCTCTTTTTCAGATAATCATGTAATTGCCTATTTACCTCAGCCTCTTCCGATGCACTCATCCTATAAGGACGCTGTGCAATTGGAATTGCTCCAGGTATTAGGTCAATTTTATGATCAACTGTCCTTTCTTGTGGTAAACCTACAGGAAGGTCTAAAAAAACATCATTGAATTCCTGCCTAAGTTCATTATAGGCTTCAAATTCTGTAGTGTTCTCACTGGGTATATTCATGGCATTTATGTTAAGTCCTTCATCATTGGAGCAAATGATATCATTATGAAAACATAAATAAACTTTAAAATCAGAATTCTTCATAATAGAATTAAGTTCCTGTTTAGAATAAGGGTTAACATTTTTAGTGTCAACACTTAAACTAGCCTTGATCTTAATTAAAGAATTCTCATGCATAAAAGATAAAGATTTTTCAACAAAATCAATTCTCAATGATTTGTTCTTATCAAAATGCCATTGTTGCCCAAGAACAATATCTACATTAGCTAATTGAACAGCATGGAATTCTAGTTTTTCAGAGTAATCCTGAATGTGCAATTCTACATCAAGAACAATAAAATTTATCAAATCGGAATTACTTCCCGATGCCATTGCCACACGGTATTTTTTCTCACTTTTTTTGGTAGGAAGGTTTAGCGTCTGCACCAAATTTACATTAATAAAGTTATGAGTGGATCCCATGTCAAAAAGAACATTAACAACTTGATCATTAACTTTACCTTTAATGCAAATGAGGTCATTAGGACCAAAAATAAAGAACTAAGGAAACAAACATCCATCTCATTACTTTGAGATAGATTACCTGAGGTTGAAGCTTGTTTTTTGACGCAATCACCTGCAAGGTGACCCTCGCCATTGCACTTGAAGCACAGGTTCTTCTTACGAGCTTCAGCTTTATCATTGCCACCATGATGTTTTTTAAAGTTTTTCTTGGTTTTCTTAGGATTGTTGGAATTGGGACGTGTTTCATTAACAACTTCCCTATCCTTCCTCTTAAATTGAAAACCTTTTTTCTGCTCATTAGGCTGTTGACCCCTAGGTGGCTTAGGTGTGTCATCAAAGTATTTTGCAGCCCTAATAGCATCTTCTAGGGTTTTTGGATGGTTCCTACAAACATCCACTTGATAATCTTTTGGTAACCCATCAATAGACATTAACATTTGTACCTTAGGCGGAATATCACTATAAAGTGGATTCAGGTACTCATGAAAATCTTGAATAAACTGATCCAAACCTTTATTCATGGTTAGATGACTCAACTTTTGGAAGTGTTCATAGTCATCTAAAAGTGGTAGAAAATAATCCCTAAAAAGCTTGCAAAATTCATCCCATGTACAAGGTTGATTGCCCTTTGCAACTAAGTCATCCCACCAAACTAAGGCTCTTCCTTCAAGGAACATAGTGACAGTGGATAACTTCTCAGATTCAGGGAATGGTTCATGGCAAAGTATTTGTTCCAAACATTCAGCCAAGAACTTACCACTTGTAAGTTCCTATCCTTCTTCTCCCCCTTAAACACTTTTACAGGAGGTGGAACTACATGTTTCTTTTGATTGGCTAACCTAGACTCTAAGTCTTGGTTTCTTTGATTAGTTTCAAGAAGTTGCTTATTAGTGGCTTGAATTTGTTGGTATAATAGTTCAAGAGCTTGTGCCACATTGGATGGGTTTGATAGATCAAATGTTGGGTTTTCATTGGTTTGATCCATTGGGGTTGCTTGTGTGTTTTCCTATTATGCAAATACAACAACAAGTGCTCAAATTAGAATGATAGAAATGCTTCAATTGTTACATCCAATGCAAATAAAAAGCATTTACTTCTAATCATTCAATCTTATTGTTTGTAAGCTCAATCCAAGCCTACTATTTGCAAGCTTAATCCAAGCTTAAGAGGAAAACAACAACAAGCTACATTTGCCTTGATCAAAAGCAAAAATGAAAACCAAATCTTTATGTAAACTTCAATTAACTAATCCAAGCTAATGTTTACATAAAGCTCCCATTCCATTCCCATTCCAATTCTATTTGTCATTTCAAAAGCAACCAAAGTTTTCACATTTCTCACTATTCTAGATTTCCAAAACCAAGAAACTAGTGTCTAGAAATGGATAACTAATGAAGCTTTATGAAAACTTTAATTTTCAAATCTAATTTTCAGATTTACATGTCTGAAAATCAGAACTTCAAAATGACAAAAAACAGAATTTCAAAACTTGTTTTATGCACAAAGTTACACTACCGTTCCCTTCCTACATTGTCATATTCATGAAACTAGGAGATAGAAAGGTGTAACTATTGAAGTTTGAATGAAAACTTCACTTTTCTAATTTTCAGATTTACAGGTCTGAAAAACAGAACTTCAAAATGAAAATCAAAACTTCAAACACTTCATTTATGCAAAAAAAACACTAGTTTTGATCAAAACACATAGCTAGAATCAATCTTTTTGCCAAAAAAAGTTTGTGTATGTAGAGGAAGACTTCCTCTACCTATCCCACAAATCTTTTTTCAGAACTTTTAAAAACCCAAAGCCCACTTTAAAACTTCTCTAAAACTATCAAAAATCAGCCTCTAAACAATTCTATAAGCATCACTACTCTCTTCCAAAGAGAACTAGATTCATTGGGTACTTCAACTACAAGCTTCCTACAACTAGAAAAGCCTATAATCTTCCCCAAAAAAAAAAAATTAGTTGGTGATCTTAATAGAACTTGAAGAAGGTTAGAAAGGTTACCATCCTTTGTCTGGCTCTGATACCACTTTTACAAGTAGAGGTGAGGAAGTCCTCCAAATCCAAGGTAGAGCCTCCAAATGTCCTCCAAGCAACCTGCAAGCTTCAAGATGCTTCCCAACTCCAAGCTAGGATGCCTCCACCTGCAAGTAAGGATCTGCAAGCCTCCAAGGATCTCTCCTCCACCTGTGTCCCTACTCTTTAAACACAAAGATAGATAACAAGCTGGCCTCAAGTATTCACCACCCAACCATAGCTAGATCCAAGCTCCAAGCAAGACCTGTCTGGCACCCCCTTGCTAACCATAAACAAATCATAAGCATACCACAACACTCCATAGCATACTCAAGATCCAAACCCTACTTATGTCCCATACCATAAGCAAGATCCAAACCTCAAGCATACTACCACAAGAAAGCACTCTACACACTAGTAGCAACACTAGAGCATAAGCCAAGCAAACAAGAGAGATCTCCCCCCCACAATGGGCGCCCTACTACCCTCATATAGATGGCCCATGGACCCCTCCAATGCACTATGGAGTTCCATGCTCATCCAATGAGAGAGAGAGAAGCCTAGGGGAGTTAAAGAATCTCCAAGAGCCTTCATAGGCTTATGGAATGTCAAGAGACTCCTTCCATAACCTATGACTCTTTGAATGCCTTTCTTGTGGGAGTTGGGAACTCAATGGACACTTTAGAAGGGCGCCCTCCTACTAGGTCCCATTGCCCAAGTTGTGCAAGTATACTTTGGTCCTAGACCAATAAAGTGATATGGTTCAAGGTTGAGGCCCAAGGTTTAGAAAAATAGTCATCCAATGACTTTCTAACACCTCACTAGGTTCCATACCTCCATCCAAGGCATAGACACCTACCTGCCCTTAATCAAGGACACTAGTACCTTAATCTAAGACACCTATCCTTAATAGTAAGGGTACCCCTTATCCAAGGGTCACGTGACCCCATACCTCCAACTAAGGTATAGTCACTTGCCTGTCCTTATCCAAGGGCACATACCCTTATCCTAAAGGTACCTTGCCATATAGCCCCCAACACTAAATGGACTATTAGGGGTCTGAAGTACTGGTAGTTACATAGGTATGTAACACTCTTTCTCTCTCTTTCTCTTCTCTTCTCAATCTCTTCTTCTCCATCCCTTCCCTTCAACCAAAACTATGATGAATGTTAGTGTCGAGGAGTAGTATAGTGGTGAGTAGAGTTAAGGGAGAAAGTAGGAATTTAGCTAAAAGTAGCATCTATGCATAGTTAGGCACCTATCCAGTGATCTAACCTTTGTTGATAGGCGGAAGGGTTATACTACGAGAGATCTTCGACCCCACAATGATCAAGGCTCTAAGGTCAGACAACGGAGGAGAATATATCTCTATCGAGTTTAAGGAGTACTGCCAAAGCCAAGGCATTGAGCAGCAATTCATCACTCTTTACAGTCCTCAGTCTAATGGCTTAGCCGAGAGGAAGAACCGTACCCTGGTTGAATCTGCCAAATGTATGCTAGCGCATGCATCGTTGCCTAAGAGATTCTGGACTGAAGTTGTCTCCACTGCAACTTACGTCCAAAATAGATGTTCGACTAAGGCCCTCTTAGGCAAGACACCCCACGAGGTGTGGACAGGATCTAAGCCTTCTTCGAAGAACCTAAGAGTGTTTGGGTGCATTGCCTTCACGCAGATCCCAAAAGACACGAGGAAAAAATTGGACTTCCAAGGTCTCAAGACATCCTGATCGGATATACTTCATCTGATAATACATATAAGTTGTATGATCCTGACACCCAAAAAAGCCTGTATAGTCGGGATACAGTCTTTATCGAGGATCAATTCGTTGACCTCAAAGGCAAGGATATTGCTCCAGGAGAACCTTCATCACCTGCCATTGACACGACAGTCCGAGCTTCTGGCTCAGGCATGTCTATTGTCGACCCACTTTGTGACAGCGAATCAGACAAAGATGTTGTTGTTAACCAGCAACAAGTGCCAGGAGCGGTTCATCAGTCAAATTCTCTCAGAAGATCAAACCGAGTGCGCACACAGCCCACAAGGTATACTCCTGAGTCTGCATGTCTCTTGATATAGAAACCGATGACAGTCGAAGAGGCACTCAGCCAACCAGACTCTGATCTCTGGAGAGAAGCTATGGACAGAGAGTATTTCTCTCTGATCAAGAACCAGACATGGTCATTAGTCGAAGCCCCTATTGGCTGCAATATCATTGATTGCAAATGGATCTTTAAGATCAAATACAATGCCAACGGAGCAATTGATTGAAGGAAGGCAAGAGTAATAGCACGAGGATTAGCTTATCTGATGGAGTTATACAAGAAGACATCTACATGATCCAACCCGAAGGATACGTTCTGGAAGGTATGAAGAATCATGTCTGTAAACTCCACAAAGCACTATACAGCTTGAAACAGTCTACCAGAGCTTGGTTTCAGAGGATCAATACATTCCTCATCGAACAAGGATTTAAACCAAGCATTGCTGATTGCAACGTCTATTCCAAGTCAGTACAGCAATCCTACATTATCAGCACCTTATACATGGATGATACGTTGCTCTTCAGCAACAATACCAATTTTGGTCAAGGATTTCAAACAGATGTTGTTTTCAGAGTTCGACATGACTGATTTGGGCGAAGATCACTTTTGTTTGGGCATTCAAATCCACAGAGACAGAGCGAAATGACTAATTTACATCACTCAACAAAGGTATCTTCACAATGTTCTTAACAGATACAATCTAATGAATTGTAAATTAGCTCACTCACCAATGGATCCAGGCCTGCATCTGTCAAAGGACCAATGTCCCCAGACCAAGCAGGAAGAGGAGCAAATGAGAGAGTATCTATATCGATTGATACTTGGATCTCTCATGTACGCAATGGTCTATACAAGACCAGAGATCTCTTTTGCAGTGAGCTCACTCAGCCAATATATGGCTAATCCTGGCATTACCCATTGGAAGGATCTCATAAGAGTCATGAGATATATTTGAGCTACCGTGGAACAGTGCATCTGCTATGGAGACGTCAGCAACAACAATCTTCATCAGCTCAGTGGTTATTCTGATGCAAGATGGGGAGAGATGTAGACAATCGTAAGTCCACATCTGGATTTACATTTTCTTCAACGACGGTCCTATCTCATGGAACAGTCATAAGCAAACCTCTATTGCACTTTCTTCTACATAAATAGAGTACATTGATGCTTCTCAATCTATTAAGGAAGAGTTCTGGTTGAGAAATTTACTGTCAGACGTTAATTTGTATCAGTACAGCCCTACAATTTTATTCTGTGATAATCAGAGTGCTATTGCCTTATCGACCAACCCTAGATTTCACCCTAGGAGTAAGCACATTGAAATCAGATATCACTACATCAGGGGCAAGGTTCTCAACGAAGAGGTAAGTTTAACATACTGCAGAACGCAGGACATGGTCATAGACATATTCACAAAAGCACTCAATGTTAATGCACACAACAAATTTTGTGCATTGCTTAGTCTAAAGATCAAGACATTCACAGATCCAGATGTTGGCTGATTCTGTCAAATCCCCAAGATACTCGGACAGAGCAACTCAAGAGCACCTCTCACCTTAGACCAAGGAGGTCTCTGAGAAGACGAGACTAATGAAGACTGAGAGCCGAGTATGAGAGCCTAAGAATACTAGTTAGTAATGACAAGTAAGAACTGTGTAAGCCTCATGGTGAATCTCAAAAGATGGAATGACATGTAGGAACTAGTATTTCTAAGCAAATGTAATAAATGCAAGTAGACCCCTCTTAAAGAAAGTAGAGTGAGCCACCTTTTGATGGTGACCTCTAGTGGAGAGCATTATTGCACTTGTAATTGGTGAAATGTGGCAATTCCACTAGGATGCCACCTAAGTAGCTCTCTTGCTTATTTAAGAGACTTCCTCCTTGTGAAGAGGAGCTTTTTGCAATGTATCCACTCCATGCTTAATAAGAAGATTTCCCATGAGTTTGATGCTACACTAAGCTCCTTGATCATGATGGTTTTCTTGAGTGATGCCCCTATGATCATGCCCTTCCATTCATATTGTGTGTGGTTGTGGATTTAGAGTGGATTAGTTTTCTTGCTTTCCTAGTTGTGGATTAGATTTCATGTTTTTCTTGTGGATTAATGTAGAAACCAGCATTCAAGTAAACTAAATAGGCTAGATCTGTGGTGTGATTCTTGCATATCTCTGTACAATCCAATTCTTGATGTTCTTGGGATGTCCAAGGATCAATATGCTGGTTAATTTCTTGATTCTTGAACTTATAACATGTTGTAGTTTACTTCTTGTTTCTTGTTTATCAGTTTATGCAAATGTAGCTCAGTTCAGTGTAGTGTAGGATCTGATTTCAATCTGTTTTTAGAGTAAGTAGCAGTAGAAACTACTAAACGTTCATTGGCTTGCATGCTGATCTATGAATGAGCGTTCTTGGCTTGCATCATCTATGTAGAATGTAAGTGCGTTCAAGAGTGACGTCCCTGAGTAGTCCTCTGACAAGCAGGACAAAGAAAATCTATACTACAACGTCTACATGTTTCCTTCTGCCTGGTTTCGCATCGTAAAATCAAGAAACCATCTAACGAATGCCTTTGAGCTTGGTAACAGGCAGAAATGGTTCTGAAGAAGAGGCAAGAAAGAATCGTAGTAAACAAATTCTCTAGAAAAGGAAATTTGTCAACATTTGGCACCGTTGCCCATTGAACTCCAACACCTTCTACATCAGAAACCTGCAACCTTGTCCACGCTCAGATCTCTGCAACAACATTCCAAATCTTTAAACAAATCTGAGTTCCTACACAATTTACAGAGCCACATCATTGGCTACATCATTACCCATATCCACGAGCTATTAGCCTCACCAATCACTTGTAAACAAACACTCTAACAGACCTGGGTTTCTTTCACCACCGACTCATGCTCCTCACGCTTGAAATCTCAACCGGAGCCCCAGCTTCGAATCTCAACCGACACAACCTATCAATTATCAACCGACAACAAGTGTGCAATCTTAACCGACGGTCATCCATTACATATCGACCAACGGTGATCAACTGAGATCTCGACCGCTGCGCTACAGTCTAATCTCAACCGACGGTCATCCGTTACAACTCGACTGACGATCATCTCTTGCAATCTCGACCGACGCATTGCATCAAATCTCAACTGACGCATTGCATCAAATCTCAACCGACGCATTGCATCAGATCTCCACCGACTGCATTGCATGAAATCTCAACTGACGACCATCCAGTCCAATCTCAACCGACAGCCTCAATCAATTTCAACCGATGGCCTACTTCCACCACTTGACCCGCAAACAGACGCCTTACCGCTACCACGGCCACTTCCTCCGCAACTAACTGCACTCATCGCATTCCCTCAAACCCTTACGACCACCCTACATCCGCATACACCATCCCGATAGCCTTCCGTCAAAAACCACCGCAAATGACTACCCAACACCGCAATCCTACAACCCTACGATTACCCACCACCACCTTCAAGTGCCACAGGCCACCCTCTACCAAGATCCGCAATTAGTCGATTGACATCGCCTTCAGCCCGCTAACACCGTAATCATAGCGCCTCCACCACTGTCTGCCATCACCCGCACATAACCGCAATCCACCACCACCGTAAACCGTAAATCGTAGGGACCGCAAAAATCCAAAAAAAAAAAAAAAAACCCCAACACAGAAAAAATCACCAGTACCCAATGGACCAACAAAACGATCCTCAAGTCCCAGACGATTATCCATACGAGATCAGGTCCCCTGTAGCTGAACAAATCAGACATCATAGGTTCTACCGAATGCAAGCCGTACTCCAAGAGCCATCCACAAACCCGTTCAACAGACAAGAACCTGATAAAGCCAAGTCTTCACGCGCATGACCCCATTTTTCTGGTGCTGAGCCCTCACAGGTCAGAACCAGCCTTAATGGAGTCCCTGCTACCCACGGGGCTCATCTTGAGAGACGTACACCAAAACTAGACCTACCAAAGTTTGACAGTATTTCGGACCCTCAAAGATTTTTACAAATCTTTGAGAATGCATGTGATGTGTATGGTGAAACATCTCCCGATGCTCTAGTCCAACTGTTCTCGATGACCATGATCGCTAAAGCACGTGATTGGTTTTTCAACCTTGATCGTGACGAAAAGACAGACTGGTCAATTTTGCAAGAGTCCTTTGTCAAGCGTTTTAAGCCCTTTTGCTTGATAGAGAGCCCTTTTGTCAAATTGAGTTATGACAAAAGACGAATGTGTACGAGACTATATCGAGCGTTTCAAACACCTCAAAAGTTAAGTACAAGAACAGCCCTCCGAACAGATGCTCATCACTTGGTTTCTAATAGGCCTTCCAAGATGGAATTGACGCAAGCTTAAATCCAATAATGAATACACAAGTCTAAAGCTAGCTATGTCTGATGCCATCAAGGAAGAAGACGAAGGATCAGATGTTGACGAATCTAGGGAAAGATGAGCACCACGTGCACCTGTCCATGAGTCCAAGCCGATCGAGGACACCTGAGATCAGATTTGGAAATCACAGTTGGAGTTGCTTAATAAGCAACACCAACTACAAATGGAGAAACTCACCAATGAGTTTCAAACTACCTTGAAGTCTATCCAAAGTAGTATGTCTGGTCAGCCAAAACCGGCACAGGTACCTTATAGACGAAAAACAATATGGTGCCCACACTGCCGGGCTATGCATCCTGTTGATGCTTGTCCTTCATATCAACCTATTCAAGCACATACAGTTCAACAATATGAAGAACACCCATCACAATTTGGAAATGTCTTGCTTTATCAAGAATATCCATCAGAAAGTCCAGAACCATTAGCCATACAAGATGGCTATGCCGTTATACAAGGGCCATTGCACATTAGATGTTTCATCTGTGGTGAAACTGGCCACTTCATGGTTGATTGTCCAGTCAAGACCAAGTACCATGCTGAGTGTCCTGACTGTATCAGAAAACACAGTTTCAAAGACTGCTTGAGACAACCGACCAAGATCTTACCTGCCCGTCACGTTAGTTATGAATCACAATAGGATCCTCACGACAACACAACACGAGCACCATAGCAACCCAACAGTTAAACTTGCTGCCCAACCGAGAAGTTTCTTACAAACTTCTATAACACCACACAATACGCCAGCGTCATAATGCAAAAAGACAATCTGAAATGAATCCTTGTCGAAAGAAAGTGAAACCGATACTCCGTCATCTGCTACAATGTCCAACCAAGAGCAACCTTCACAGGGAATTGACAGTTTTTCTCCCCTTCTACAACCTCAAATCTGATTGTCTTTCACATGCAAATAAGATTTCCAATGTGCCAATACACAATAAATCTAGGATTCAGAAATTCATTCAGAGATTCGGTTCTGAATCTCTTGTTCAAAGAGGTCCTCAGGACATAGTATCTCACCCATACCTGCATCTCACGCTATATCTTACAACATCTGTTATCCATGATGATAGATGTTAGTGTCACGAACCCTGCCTTGTTTTGACAAGGGCTTATGAGAGTAAGTCACATTACTCTACAGCACAAATGAAATATTACAACTATCAAGGTGACTTATCAATGTTGATGAATGCAAGTTTTGTTAGACAAGTGCATATAGTTCTCACTCTCTGTACAGTTTGTTTATTTCCTTGTTGCTCTTCATTCCTAGTCTGTGATTGATTTTTGCATGAGAAATAGCTACTGCACGAGAGTCTTCTGTAGAGCATCTCCAGAACACATTTTTATTCATCTATCCATCTTCAGATTATCTTGTACAGCAGTTTAGAATTTGTTGAGCAATATCAGAAATCCATGGACAGTCGAAGTTGATTCCTACATCTCATTGCCATATTCATCTTCGAGTCAACTATAGCAAGATCAAAACAAATTTAGTTAAAATTTGTTCAATCTTTAGTACAGTCACATGTTCAAAGAGTTTCAACTACGTGTTCCACACGCAGATCCAACCTTGAACATGACCAGTTACCAGCAACAACATCCCCACCAACAGATTTGGGGGGGGGGGGAGAGAGTGGATCTGCTTGGATCCACTGGAGTAGTTACGCTGCCAACAACAATACCAGCAAGATCTACAGCCAAGGTCACAAGTCAAATATGAAAACGACAAGGCTAAGAAGACAGATGGACAATCCAAAGAGACTCAATCAGAAGAAGTACCCCAGTCACAACAAAGATCCTTCAGAGAGGGAAACACAAACATTGAGAAATCAATCTCTTTCTTCAACCAACCTCTTGCCATACTTCTGCACCCATTTTCATGCCTATCGTCCACACCATCTATCGTTGTCACCACCATCCTTCCTTCCATCTATTTGTTTATCATCTGTTTACTGTTCTTCTAAGAAATCCCAAGTTTTGATAGTCTTACCGAAGCAGCTGATAGATCATTGCAAATGTCCTGTGGAGACCAACTGCCTACAATGGATGATCAGCCAAACAAAGATCTAAGAAGCAGGCGAAGCAGCTAGAACAAATAAAGAGAAAGATCCAAGAAGCTAAGGAGGAAAGAACAGAACTTAAACAACAGATGAGTCAGATCAACCTTGATCAAAAGAAACTCTCTGGAGCAATGAGTTGAATCCCCTCTTATGAAGCCCAAAGAGATCCAAAAATAATGGATCAAAAGAAAGAGCTGCAAAAAAAAAAAAAAAAGATGAAGACAACCGTGAACCTGCAAAATAAAGCGAATTCCTCACCCAACAAGTGGTGGTCAAAGCTCAACATTGCAAGGGTCCAAGGCTGCAACTGTAGAACTATCAGTTCCTTCACCTTTTCACCAAGCCTTCATCATGTTCCCTTACCGTTATTAAACCGTCCATCCAAATTTGTTCCTGCCACCAATTTCTTGATGATGAGTCCATCCCCTTGAGACTGATAACCAAAGTTTGTGCAACCTGCAGTCAAAGGTTTTCTTGAGACTGGAACTTCAACTAAGGGAAGAACCACGGAGACACCCAGAAGAAAATGGAAGATTGTGACCTCCCAGAAGGTAGAATCTGCCAAGAAACCAAAGATGAAACCGTCAATGGCAGATACAAGTGACAAAACAAAGAGACACATGGAAATAACTCGAGCATACAAGCTGTGAAGTTGCTGAGAGCTCTCCAATTTTGAGAATGTCAACCACCTATAGCAATAAGACATTCTAATCCAATCGTGGCAATTCGTGAAAAACAGTTTTTGTGATAAAGAATGGCGACAATAAGCACTTGGTTTTATGTAAGCGAACAAGGATATACGCTTTTCCAAGTGCCGATCGAGGACGCCAATGCAGAAGCGGAGCGACATCATCCCAATGTAGAAGCAGAGTGACATCATCCAATATGAGTTGCAGTGGATCGTAATTTGTGAAATGTGGAAATTCCACTAGGATGCCACCTAAGTAGCTCTTTTGCTTATTTAAGAGACTCCCTCTTTGTGAAGAGGAGCTTTTTGCATTGTAACCACTCCATGCTTAATAAGAAGATTTCCCATGAGTTTGATGCTATACTAAGCTCCTTGATCATGATGGTTTTCTTGAGTGATGCCCCTATGATCATGCCCTTCCATTCATATTGTGTGTGGTTGTGGATTTAGAGTGGATTAGTTTTCTTGCTTTCCTAGTTGTGGATTAGATTTCATGTTTTTCTTGTGGATTAATGTAGAAACCAGCATTCAAGTAAACTAAATAGGTTGGATCTGTGGTGTGATTCTTGCATATCTCTGTACAATTCAGTTTTTGATGTTCTTGGGATGTCCAAGAATCAATAGACTGGTTAGTTTCTTGATTCTTGGACTTCTAACATGTTGTAGTTTACTTCTTGTTTCTTGTTTATTAGTTTATGCAAATGTAGCTCAGTTCAGTGTAGTGTAGGATCTGATTTCAATCCGTTTTTAGAGTAAGTAGCAGTAGAAACTATTGAACGTTCATTGGCTTGCATGCTGATCTGTGAATGAGCGTTCTTGGCATGCATCATCTATGTAGAATGTAAGTGCGTTCAAGAGTGATGTCCCTGAGTAGTCCTTTGACAGGTAGGACAAAGAAAATCTATACTACAACGTCTACTTGTTTCCTTCTGCCTGGTTTGGCATCGTAAAATCAAGAAACCATCTAACGAATGCCTTTGAGCCTGGTAACAGGCAGAAACGGTTTTGAAGAAGAGGCAAGGAAGAATCATAGTAAACAGATCCTCTGGAAAAGGGAATTTGTCAACACCAGATTAAGGGGGGGTGTTGGATTTATTTCCTCTACTCTCCTAAATCCCATTTTAATCTGCCTCCATTCATGCTACATTTTACATATGTTTTTGTGACAGGCGAAAAAGACGACACTACCTTACAAAATGCCAAAGGTGCCCTAGGAAGAATAGGCACCTTGTAAATCAATCTTGAGGCATTTCGTAAGTGTGACACATTTTTTGCATCTTCACCAACGTTCACTTCAGCAAAGCTGACGTCGCACCCTTTTCAAGCTCACCCCATGCAGCTGCGCTAACAGACTAGACAACAACTGCAGCCACCCATGATCTCCTACAGACAACACATCCACTTTGTACTTTCTTCATCTGCACACTTGTAACATTGTGTATATATACTGAATACCATTTGCATATTCAGTTTGAACATTGATGGATCGAGATTGAGAGAAATAATAAGCGTGTGTAAATCTAGCATCAGAAGCTTATCAGAGATAGACGAAGTAGATGTCTTAGGCATTGATGTTCATATCTGTGTTAATATTGTTATGCTTATTCTTCATTTCGTCTGACTTTCTAGCTACTCAATTTGGTAATCTGGTTATAGACGACCAATATTTAGTCTCGCCTTTCGCAAATCATTCGCGACTGATTATCAGTCGAGCTCAGTCTAGCTCTTCACGAATCATTCGCGACAAATAATTTGTCTAGCTGTTCACGACAAATTATTTCTCTGGTGCTTTATTTATTAATGTTTGGCTACGTAATCAGAACGACCGTGATTTCCATCACTAATGTTTTATTTGCTCTGATAGGCATAGTCATGCTTAGGGAAAGAGTCATATAGCTCATTTCGCTACGCACGAACACTTTTCGTTCGATGACATATTCTTCTTTTCTCTCCCTCTTTTCTTTCCCAACAATTGGTGAGTTTCTCCATCTACAGTTGATGTTGCTGATTAAGCAACTCTAGCTGTGATTTCCAAAGCTGATCTCGGGTATCCTCGATTCACTTCGACTCTTGGACAGGAGCACGAGGTGCTCTCCTTTCCCTGGACTCATGAACATCTGATCCTTCGTCTTCTTCCTTGATGGCATCAGACATAGCTAACTTTAGGCTCGTATATTCATCATTGGATTTAAGCTCGCGTCTTATCCGTCTTGGAAGGCCGACTAAAAACCAGATGATGAGTATCTGTTCGGAGGGTTGTTCTTGTACTTGACCTTTTAAGCGCTTGAAATGCTCAATATAGTCTCGTGCACGTTCATCTCTTGTCATCTTGATGTTAATCAATTTGACAAAAGGACTCTCTAGCAAATGAAATGGCTTAAAAAGCTTGATAAAGGACGATCAAGGTTAAAAAACCAATCACGTGCTTTATCGATCATGGTCATAGAAAACAATTGGACCATAGCGTCAAGGGATGTTTCGCCGTAAGCGTCGCATGCATTCTCAAAGATTTGCAAGAATCTTTGAGGATCTGAACTACCGTCAAACTTTGGTAGATCTAACTTGGGTGTTCTCCTCTCAAGATGAGCTCCGTGAGTGGCAGAAGCTTCATTCAGGTGTGTTCTAGCATGTGATGTTTCAACACCATGAACATGGGTTCGTGCTCTTGAAGACTCGGCTCTATCAGGTTCTTGTCCCTCGAATGGGTTCGTGGATGGCTCGTGTATGTGGGACCGCATTCGGTAGAACCTATGACGTCGGACTTGTTTAGCAGTAGGAGATCTTATCTCATATAGATAATCATCTGGGATATCCGGATCAGTATGGTGGTCCATTGTGTACTGTTGTGTCTTTTTTGTATTTTGTATGGATTTTTGGTGTTTTTTGATTTTTTTTAAGGTTTGTGATTATTATTATTTTTAAATTGCAAGTTTTGCAAAAATTCTGAAAATATGTAAAAAATCCCAAAAACGATAAAGTTTCGAAAAAACTAAATAGCCTCTAGAATCCGAAAAATTTTCAAGATCAGAAATTTCCAAAAAAACAAAAAATATGTCAACTTAAATAACAAAAAAAAGCAAAAAACCCGAAGGGTAGATTAAAATTGAAAAACGTGAAGGTTTAGGGTGGTTAAAAAAAAGCCAAAAATGCGACGATTTAGGGTTGTGAAAATGTGAAAAACGTGACAATTTTAGGGCTTGAAATAGCGAAAAACGTGAAGGTGGCGACAAAAAAACAAAGGGCAACTCGAAACGCGAGGGTGGTGACAAAAAACTGAAAACCCAAAAAAAAGCAAAAAAAAAACCACATTTCAGGTTATGGCAAGAAAACAAAAAAATGCGACAATTTAGATTTATGGTAAAAATAAAAAAATGCGACAATTTAGGGTTTGAAAATGCAAAAAATGCAAAGGTGGCGACAAAAACGCAAAAAAAGTGAAAAATGCAAAAATTTAGGGCTATGGCAAAAAAGCGAAAAATGCGACAGGGCGAAAGCAAAAAAGCGAGACAAAAAAAGCAAAGGTGAAAAAGCAAAGGTTGAAAAAAATGAAGGTAAAAAAAAACGCAAAGGCTCCAAAAAGGCGAAGGTCGAAAAAACGCAAAGGTCGAAAAAAAACACGAAGGTAAAAAAACATGAAGGTCAAAAAAAACACGAAGGTCAAAAACACGAAGGCCAAAAAAAACGCGAAGGTTGAAAAAACGAGAAGGTCGAAAAAATGCGAAGGCCGAAAAAATGCGAAGGTCGAAAAAAAACATGAAAACTTGATGGAAAAGAGGCAAAAACTTTAAGGCGAAAAACTGATAAAAAAAATAGGCTAAAACTTGAAGGTTCTGGCGAAAATTTGGTCTGCTCGAAAATGAATGTAGTGTGCAAAGTCCGGTCGAGATGGAATGTAATGTGGTCCGGTTGAGATGGAGTGCAGACCCATCGATCGAGATGGGAGATGAAATCGTCGGTCGAGATGGAGTGCAGACTCGTTGGTCGAGATGGAGTGAAGACCCGTCGATCGAGATGGGGTGCAGACCCGTCCGTCGAGATGGGGTGCAGACCCGTCTGTCGAGATGAGGTACAGATCCATCCGTCAAGATGGAGTGGAAGGGCTCAGGCGAGATTGTAATGGATGGAAGGCTCGATCGAGATGGCTTCCGGAGGGCTCGGATGAGAGCATGATGAATGGGTCTGTCGAGTGCTGATGGAGGGAAGGCTCAGTCGAGATGGTGATGGAGAAGTTGGTCGAGTGTGTGATGGAGGAGTCGGTCGGGTGCTGATGGAGGTAAGGCTTAGTCGAGATGGTGATGGAGGTGTCGGTCGAGTGCTGATGGAGGTAAGGCATTGGTTGTAGGAGGTATGAGTGGTAGTGTGTGGAGTATATTGCAGGGTGTGTGTTGCAGGTCTGAAGGAGGTGTAGGCCGTGAGGGTGCTGGTGAAGATCAGACGAGTGATGTGTGGATGTTTGTCGAAAACTATTCTTGTATTGCAGGTCTTGTGCAGGTGGAGGTTCCGTTTTAGATATCAGATTGCATGGTCATGAACAGTGAAGGCCAAGAACAACTCAGAGGTGTGCAAGGATGGAACGAGTGTGGGCAAGATTCTGAGTGTGAGCAGCATTACAGTAGTTTATAGTTTGATTATGTGTTGGTCCAAGTAGAAACGGTGCCAAATATTAACAAATCCTCTACTTGGGAGGATCTGTTTACTTGTTATTCTTCTTACTTATAGGTTGTGTTTGTGCTCTGCCTGTCAACAGAAACTGTGGGCACTTGTTTTAGATTATCTATCTTGTTTCAGAACCCAAGCTCAGACAGAGGAGATTGGTTATCGTTGTAGTATTTTGTCCTGCCTGCTGTCAGAGAACAACTCAGGACAGTCACTCTTGAACTGAAATCACATGTTCATCTACCAAACATACAGGTCAGGCATTCAACCTGGGAAATCATCATGAAGAAAGATTGCAATGCCATGAAATCATACTCTAATGCTGCAAAAACGAGTTTGAAATCAGATTCTAAACACTACTATACTTGTATTAATCCACAGAATTGAACAAGAAACTATTCTAGTAGCATTTAAGAAGTCCAAAAATCAAGAAACCAACTAGTCTTTTGATTATTGGACATCCCAAGAACATCAAGGGCAGGGTTGTAAGAGGATATGCAAGAGTTACATCACAAACCCAGCCTATTTAGTTTACCTGAATGCTGATTTCTACATTAATCCACAAACAAGAAATAAAAACTACTCCATGTTAAAATTGGCAAAAGCTAACTTGATCAAATCTTGTAAATACCATTATGAGTAGTACATATCATCATTAGACATGTGTGGAGCCTGTTCCCACGTGTGAAATAAATGCATTTATCATTTAGATGAGTCATATAGGTTGTACATACCATTTCATTTAAGATCTAGTGGCTAAAATGGCCAAAATTTAGTTTTCTAGCTATATGCCACTTGGCATCATTTTATTGGTAGGAAAAGCTATTTCACATGGATAGGAGTGATCTCACACGTGCCAAGGACTGCTCACATGTGTGAAAACATCAGTAGTAGGTGAGATCCAACTTGTAGTAGATATTTGTGCAAGTCCCTATAAATTGGAAAAATTGCCTAAAATCAAGGGAGGTGGCTATAAGTTAGGAAACTTGGTCCATGTGCCATATTGATGATTATTGGTGGATCCTTTGATGAGTAGGCACTCTCACACGTGCCAAATCAGCTGAGTAAGCATCAGCTCTTGTGTATATATGGTGGCTCATTTGGCCATAATTGACAAGAAAGCTAAATCTTGGTTTTGGTGCATTTCTTGAGTAATCTCTCCATTTGTCTTGTGATTTTATGCTTCTAATGGTTTCTAAGCTTAGTGTACTTCATTATTTGCTGGTAGTCCGTACTCTAACAGGTCTTCACAAGTGTGAAACCAACAAGTACAAGTTTTGATCATATTTGACTGTTCTTGTTAGATTTGTTGATGTAGATTTGATCTAGTGCTTTCTAATCTTGTGTAGATTGGTAGATCAATCTAATATAACACCCAATCACACTTGTGGATATGATTTGGATCCATTCTTGGTTCTTTTTGCTGTAATTTCACATGGTATCAGAGCCAAGTACAAGTGCATTTAAGGCATTGATCTAAACTATACCCAAATTGGCAGGTTTTTGGAAACAAGCTAATATTGAGGTAGTGAGGTTGAATGGATATTGACATAGATTGTTATCAAACCATTTCATGTCCATTCCAAATCTCAAGAGTGAGATTCTTTGGGTCAAGAGGGATTCCAAAAGGGGTGATTGGATTTGATCTTTGTGTGTTTGAATCAAGTATCCATGTCAAGTTTTTGTGATCTAGTGTAGATCCTTTTTTTGTGAAAATTAGTGGTTTGATTTGTTGTCAAATCAAATCAAATTCAATCCAAATCTCAAGAGTGAGATTATTTGGGTCAAGAGTGATTTTAAAAGAAGTGACTAAGTTTGATTTTCAAATATTTGAAACAAAACCCATACTTTGTTCAAGAATCTCAAAAGTTGAGAGAACTAGTCAAGAGAAAAGGAAAATCTAGGTGTCAAGTCTTTTCAAATCCATTCCAACTCTCAAGAGGAAGATTCATTGGTATTTGTTGAGTCCAATAGGGGTGTTTGGATCTGATTTTTGTGATTTGACAGAGTGCTTTTGTCTTAGAGATCAAAGAAAAGATTAGTTTCCAATTGACTAGGTTGAAAGAGATATGATTCAAAATTTGTGGTCTAGATCTTGTGTAGATCCTTCTAGATTGTTGAATGTGTTCAAATCTAGTTTCTTGAGAGTCACAAATCACATTTTGAAAAGTCATATCACTAGATTTTACTTCCTCATCATGGCATAAATAGGTGGCAACTTATTGGAGGCAAGTAAGGATCCTAAATGCAACCTTTGTGGCAAGAGATATTGTTTTGTCTCAAGATGCTACAAAAGGAAGATCAATCCATCCAAGGAGAACCAAAGCAAGGGGGCCGAGGTGAAGGATGGAGCTTCAAGTTCAAAGTGCAAAGGCAAGAAGGACAAATCCAAGGAAAGACATGGAGGTCTCGGATTTCCATCAAGGAGGAGCACCAAGGAGTTGATCTTGAGGAGTCATCTTGAGGTTCAAGTGTGCCAAGGATTGAGGAGGAGAGTCCTTCTCAAGTTGTGATTACAAGAAGAATATCAAGAGACATGGTTGAGCTCATATGGCTCACATTTCAAGGGAAAGAGGAGCACATTTCAAGTGCTATTTTCAAGGAGGAGGAGCTTTTGGATCAACCATATGCTTCAAGGATGGAACAAATCAACGAAAGAGGTGCTAGGATGGTGCAAAGCTCTCAAGTTCATCAAAAAAGTCAACATCAAAGGGGCATTATCATGGATATGGTGATTTCGGATCGACATCAAGCTCATTGGTTGATTTTCACACCTTTGAACTAGCAAGGATCCATATTTGAAGACCAATTCAGCCCATGGAGTCAATCTCAATATCATCAAGTTAGTTTTGAGGAGGAGTGTTAAAATTGGCAAAAGCTAACCTGATCAAATCTTGTAAATACCATTATGAGTAGTACATATCATCATTAGACATGTGTGGAGCCTGTTCCCACATGTGAAATAAATGCATTTATCATTTAGATGAGTTATATAGGTTGTACATACCATTTCATTTAAGATCTAGTGGCTAAAATGGCCAAAATCTAGTTTTCTAGCTATATGCCACTTGACATCATTTTATTGGTAGGAAAAGCTATTTCACATGGATAGGAGTGATCTCACACGTGCCAAGGACTGCTCACATGTGTGAAAACATCAGTAGTAGGTGAGATCCAGCTTGTAGTAGATATTTGTGCAAGTCCCTATAAATTGGGAAAATTGCCTAAAATCTAGGGAGGTGGCTATAAGTTAGGAAACTTGGTCCATGTGCCATATTGATGATTATTGGTGGATCCTTTGATGAGTAGGCACTCTCACATGTGCCAAATCAGCTAAGTAAGCATCAGCTCTTGTGTATATATGGTGGCTCATTTGGCCATAATTGACAAGAAAGCTAAATCTTGGTTTTGGTGCATTTCTTGAGTAATCTCTCCATTTGTCTTGTGATTTTATGCTTCTAATGGTTTCTAAGCTTAGTGTACTTCATTATTTGCTGGTAGTCCGTACTCTGACAGGTCTTCACAAGTGTGAAACTAGCAAGTACAAATTTTGATCATATTTGATTGTTCTTGTTAGATTTGTTGATGTAGATTTGATCTAGTGCTATCTAATCTTGTGTAGATTGGTAGATCAATCTAATCTAACACCCAATCACACTTGTGGATCTGATTTGGATCCGTTCTTGGTCCTTTTTGCTGTACTTTCACACTCCACTCTAGGAAAGCAGAAAAACTAATCCTGTCATGTGCCAACCTTAGCATTCAAACATCTAATCCATTCATTGAATATCAAATTACAATGGAAATGCAAGAAATCAAGAAACTAGTCAAAAATCAAGAAGATAGCTAAAAGTAGCAAAACTTCACCAAATTAGGCAAAGTAAGGTATCTTTATTCATGATTATTGATCATTCACAAGATAGGGCCTGATTCGAGAGCATGATCATAGCTCTCATGTGACTTTAGGCACATGAACCACTTTCTTCATCAAGAAAGCTCTCCAAGAGAAGCTCCAAGATCTCTTAAAACTCAAAATTACAAAATGAACAATAGCCTCCAAATTTAGCACGACCTCGGCTATTTATAGTGGTCATTTGTGCCTCTACTATAAGTTTGGGGCCTTATTAGGCTAATTTGGGCCTTACAACCATTATTACAAGTTCGCTATTCACAAATATAGCAAGGTTGTTCGAACCACTTTATTAACTGTTCTATTGAGTAGTTCTAATCTAATTTAGCTCCATGACTTAATTTGGCAATTCATTAGTAAGCTCATGGGCTAATTACATGCAACACATGACACTCCCCCTACTTTAAGCATTTTTGCCCTCAATAATGAAGACCATGTAGTCCTTTGTTGAGTGTCATGTCTCGTGAATCCTTTGGCGGTAGTGGAGAAGTAATTGGCCACCTTGAATAAGAAACATCTTTTCTTGTATTATTCTTGTCAATAGCCATCTACCATTTAAATTTTGTTGCCCAGGTTCAACTTCCAGCTTATTGTTGCAGAACAAGATTGCAACGAGTTTTCTTCATAGAGAACCTTGGATCTACAACTGATCCCATAGAATTAATAAGATCACTGAAGAAGGGATTGATGAAACACAGGAAAGCCTCAAGTTGCATTAGTTCTGTATGGGTTGACAGGATCCAAGCAACAAGACATTCAATAGTCTTCTTCCTCAATATCTTCCTTGATTGGATAGGCTATCCAATTCCAGATGCGTCTTTTTAGCTCCTGATATATCAAAATAGTAATGCTCCAAATCAAATGATTCATTTTCCAAATTTGGCCACATTCTAGTTGTTTCCAATTCATCATTCTGTTCCAAGAGAGCGTCGTTATGTTGGAATATGAACAACTCATATTCGTTCAGTTGTAAGCAATGATGATCCTCAGTTTGATCTCCAAAGATAAATTTGTCATATATACAATGTTGTAAGCAATGATTATCTTCAGTTCGATCTCCAAAGATAAATTTGTCATATATACAATGATAGACAATAATAATATTAATCTCAAAAGCTCTCGAGTCAACAATATTGGAAAATAAGTTAGAATTCATCTATTGTTGATGTTGAGACATGATTGGATGTTCAAGAGACGTATTCTGGAATTCCTTGATTCCTTTCGATCCTTCATCCATTGAAAAATTTCTCTTTGAAATCGTTCAAACTAGCACCTTGATGAGCTTGGAATTGACATATTGATAGTTCTGGAGAGTTTTGCTGATGGAGAGTTGAACACACTGGTGTAGGAATTTCTTCCTGCTGAGACTCCAATTTGATTCGTAGTTGCACCTTTTGTTGTCTTATCCTTAGATCTTGAATCAATGCCTTTTGCATTACATCTGTCAATGTTGGATTTGCTCGAAGTACTTTATCCAAATGTTGACGAATGTGATCTTGAAGACCACGTAGATAGTGTTGGATAGATAATTTTTCATCAAGACACCTCTGTTTAGATGCTACCAAATGGAATCTGATATTATATGCCTTTACAGAACCAGTTTGTTCTAGCATATACCAAGAGTCCATATAATAATCTATAAATATTTCTGCACAAAACTCTTTGAAATCGTCCCATGACTTCGATTCATACTTTGGATGACATAATACTCCTTGCCACCAATCATAGGCTTTTCCTCAAAAGTAGGATGCTGCTATGGTAATTTTGTCCTGATCAGATATAGAATATAGTCGCAGATTCTCATCGACAATAGATAACCAGTCATCAATATGTAATGAACTCATTTCTCCCTCAAAGGTTGGTATGTTCTCAAAAGGAACATCACCAGGATTTCGTTGAATATTGATTTGTTGATGTTGATTTGCCTCTGACGAACTGCTCTCACCATTGTAACAGGAACTAGGAATGGTCACTATGCTCCCATAACTAGTAAGAATTTGGGACAATTGTAAATTTCACTCGTAAAATCACAAATTTGCTAGTAACAAATTTGTCCTCCCCCGTCCCAAAATTCTGACTCCTCCAAGAATGTAACCTTCAAGATTTAGGAAACACCAGTAGCTTTTGGCAAAATGTCAACTTTGTTTCATTGATTTGTTTTGGCTTTTATACCATTGCTATCATGTCAAATTCGACGTAATGATCACTTTTGCTTTTTATTGCGTTGAAATCTGAGGTCACCCAGAAAAGTTATGAGAATTCAAAGAACTAAAATGTAAAATGCGAATGTCTTGAGAAAAAAGGGGTCTTTTTTTTCAAAAAAAAATAAAAAATAAAATAAAATAAGTAATGATGACAAGAACTTTGGTCACTATACTCAGCACAATGAACTAAGCAATTTCCGTTTTTACATCCTTGAATACCGACGTCAAACACAATGTTAAGGCTACACGAAGACAGGGAAATTACAAACTTAGAAAGGGACCTTTATAGAAAAGTTTGGTTTCTTTGGAGCATTGGACCGTTGAAGAAAGATAATCGTAAAAATCTTAAAAATGACGGCAAAAAAAAATTTCGTGGTTACTTGGGCGAGCAGTTATAAAATCGTTACAGAAATAGGAATAAATGGAAAAAAAAATTATCGGGCACGTAAAAGGAAGATTCTGGCAGCGTGGGCAGAGGGGCACCGTAGGCAGAGGGACGGTTAGAGAGAGAAAATCTCAACCGATGGAGAGAGGGGGGGGCGGGTAGAGAGAGAAAATATCGACCGATGGCTTCGCAGAGAGAGAAGGGAGGTAGCCGACGTCGCGGTAGAGAGACAGAGATGTCAACCGAAGCAGGTGCAACGAATCAACCAATGGGGGTGTTCCTTCGCTACGGCGAGTTGTTGTCAGATGTAGAAATGCTAAGTGTTCAGAAGATTTATCATCATCTTTGGTTTGCTTTCAAAAGCCATCATAGCGGCTCTCAATGCTCAATGAGATGCAGCGAAATCAATGATCCAAACAAAGCTGAGAGAGGGAATGCTGCATCTTTAAACTACGATGAGGAATCATAAACCTGTCAAGAGGGCGCAGCTATTTTGACAATCTGCAGATGAAGGAAAAAAGCAGAACAATAGCTATGACAGCTATGAAATCAGTGATGGTGGGCGAGTTGGAGAGCGGAACTGAGCTCAATCTACATTGGAATTCCTGAAGGTCGTTATAGCTGTTGGGATCTGCTGCAAATTCATTCATTAACCTGTCAATTCGGTTTGGAAGAGAAGGAAGCGTGTTTGGCTGTAATTTGATCAATTTGTAATTTGTAATTTAATGAGCAATTTGATCTCCTTGGCTGGAACGATCAACTCCAGTCGCCATCGCTGTCACAGATGATTGCCATTACACAAGATTGCCATTACAGATGAGAAGGATTGGCGCGTGGAGGGAGGCGTCGCGAGGAGGGAAGGAGTAGATGCACAGGCAGAGAGAGAGAGAGAGAGAGAGAGAGAGAGAGAGAGAGAGATGAATTAGGGTAGGCTTAGGTCGCATGAAGGTTAGGGTTATTTTATTTTTTTAAAACGAAAGCTTCAAAATGCAAGAACTGAAAAAAATTTACAAAGAAACCAAACTTCAAGAATGAAAAGTTGAAGTGATTCTCTCCCAAATTTCCTACCAAAGCTAGGATTTGACCTCTTTCACAAGAATTGTCATAACTTAGTCAACCAAATTGGCTGAAAATTGGCTCAGATTCTGGCTAAGACTGAGATCTACAATCCTATAGAATTACAATCACAAATTTCTCCCAAAAGTACAGCCAAAAAATGGAGAAAAACAAACTGCAAACTAAAATTGGAAAGAAAACACTAAAATGGCCATAACTTAGTCATTATAGCTCCAAATCAGAAAATATCAGTCTATTGATCTACAACAAGAAACTAGACAAAAAAAAAATGAGAATTAGATAGTCAAAAACTGAATCAAAAATTGTTGGAAATTGAAAAATCAAGAAAGCTAGAACAAAAAATTCTACCAAATTTGATAAAATCCACCAAATCTGATGGGGAAAGAATCTAATGCTCTGATACCAAAATTGTCATGTGCCAACCTTAGCATTCAAACATCTAATCCATTCATTGAACATCAAATTACAATGAAAATGCAAGAAATCAAGAAACTAGTCAAAAATCAAGAAGATAGTTAAAAGTAGCAAAACTTCACCAAATTAGGCAAAGTAAGGTATCTTTGTTCATGATTATTGATCATTCACAAGATAGGCCTGATTCTAGAGCATGATCATGTCTCTCATGTGATTTTAGGCACATGAACCACTTTCTTCATCAAGAAAGGTCTCCAAGAGAAGCTCCAAGATCTCTTAAAACTCAAAATTACAAAATGAACAATAGCCTCCAAATTTAGCATGACATCAGCTATTTATAGTGGTCATTTGTGCCTCTACTATAAGTTTGGGGCCTTATTAGACTAATTTGGGCCTTACAACCATTATTACAAGTTCGCTATTCACAACTATAGCGAGGTTGTGCGAACCACTTTATTAATTGTTCTATTGAGTAGTTCTAATCTAATTTAGCTCCATGACTTAATTTGGCAATTCATTAGTAAGCTCATGGGCTAATTACATGCAGCACATGACAAATCCACTCTACTATCCATAACCACACACAAAGGAGGGAAGGGCAAGATCATGAATGCATCACTCAAAAAACAAGCATGATCAAGGAGCTCAATGCATGCACCTAACTTATGGAGGCTCTTCTCATTTCAGCATGGAGTAGATACAATACACAAAAAGCTCTTCTTCTCAAAGAGGGAGTCTCTTAAATAAGCAAGAGAGCTCCTTAGGTGGCATCCTAGTGGCATTCCCACATTACACAAATTACAAGTGGAATAATGCTCTCCACTAGAGGTCACCATCAAAAGGTGGATCACTCTACTTTCTTTAAGAGGGGTCTACTTGCATTTATTACTTTGCCTAGAAATACTAGTTCCTACATGGTCATTCCATCTTTCGGGATTCACCATGAGGCTTACACAGTTCTTGTTTGTCATTCATAACTAGCATTCCTCGGCTCTCATACTCAGCTCTCAGTCTTCGTTCATCTCATCTTCTCAGAGACCTCCTCGGTCTAAGGTGAGAGGTGCACTTGGGTAGCTCTGGCCGAGTATCTTGGGGATTCGTCAGAATCAGCCAACATCTCCCACAACTGTATATTCACACTAATCCACAAGTAAAAAGAAAAGTTGCTTAAGACCTCAAGATGGACTCGTAAAAGAATCGGCCCGATAGTTCTAGAGCTAAGTAAAATGTGTCACCATCAAAATTAGAAAGTAGCCATAAAATAATTTACATATTGATTATTGTAGCACATGCTGAAGCTTCCCCCCAAAAAGACTTAGGAAGATTTGCATGTATGCCTTGGAACATTCACGAAGGGTTCTATTCTTCCTCTCGGCCACTCCATTCTATTGTGGAGTCCTAGGAGTAGAGTATTCCCTCTTAATTCCATGTGCTATGCAAAAATATTTGAACTTAGTTGAAGTGTATTCCCTTAGAGATCACACATGCATCCAGTTTGAAAAGCTTCTCATGTCTCCTTCCTTGAGCCATCAAGGACCCACATTTACTTATCAAATAAGAATCTCCAATGAACTCAACATCAAGCCTCTTGTCTAACACTAAGCAAGTTCATAGTGATTGAAGGAATGTACAATACATTTTCAAGCTCTTCTATTTGTTGAAAGAGAAATAGGAAGTGTGCCTATGCCTTTGATGTCACATTGACCATCATTTGCAGTATAGATAATGTTGCTATCATAAGATAATAAGGATGAAAAGTATTCCTTATGTCTTGTCATGTGAGAGGAGGCTCCACTATCAATCCACCAAGGATCATTCCCATCTATATTTGCAAGCAAAATTGAAGTCATAACAAGAGATTCACAAATGTTATGCTCTTCTTCATCTATTGCTAGATTTTCTTGCCTCTCACCTTGCTCTCTTTTCTTCCCATGACATTCATTAGCAAAATGACTTTTTATCCCACAATAAAAGCACTTGAACTTTGACTTTTCTTTCTTTCGAAAAGAAGTAGAAGATGAAGAGGAATAGTGATCATCATAATCCAAGTTACCACCTTTGGACCATTTCCCTTTGCCTTTGAACTTGCCTTTTGTGAAGAAGGCCTCTTCACATCCACCTTGCAAGGATGCCCCATCAAGCTTTGATTGCAACCTATGTTCTTCAGCCAATAAGATTTCTTGCAAGTCAACCACACTTGGCAAGACTCTTTGAATGGCAAACCTTTGCACAAGGTTAGCATGTTCATCTAGCAAACCATTCAACATAACCTGGACTATTTCACCATTTTTTATGTTTTCATCAATGCATGCTAGATCATCACTTAAGGACTTATCCCTCAACACAAATGCATGAGCACTTTCACCTTCTCTTTGCCTACTATAAAATATTTGCCTCCTTAAGGTCAATACCCTAGATGTGGACTTTGATTCAAAGAGTTTTTTCAAGGCATTCCATGACTCACTTGCACTCTTACCAACTTCCTTGATAAGTTCATTGGTAACATTCATTTAATGATATGAATAGGCCTTGTAGCCTTCTTATCAAACCTTAGTTGCTCTTGAGGTGTGAGGGGTCTCTCTTCAGTTCCTACAACTATGTCCATAAGTTCATTCAACTGAAGTAAGGACTCCATCCTCACTTTCCAAGTACAGTAGTTTGATGAACTCAACCTATCATTAGACTCTAATTACATGATCCCACCATTGGAAGCCATGAATCTAATGATTCTTCAACTTTTAGGTTTTGTCCTAATGCACCTAGCACTCACTTTTCTCTCAAACAATGATGGATAAGGAGATCTATGAAGATCCAGGACCCTAAAACACTTCTATCTTGAACCTAGATGATTTCCAAACATAGAAAGGATGATTGAAATACATGTGACACTTTTCACACACTAAGAATGGATTACAAACTCAAACCAACCTGAACACACTCTTGTTTAAGCTCTCAAACTTTCCAGCAAGTGACCAAATCAAGATATGGTGTGAAGAGTTACTTGCATTCTTAGAAAATACACAAAACTAGGATGCCAAGTTTACCTAGTATTGAACAAACTTGGTCGCACACTAAGATATTGATTCAACCTGTAAAATCACATCTAAACCACACTTCTAAAAGTTTATAAACTCCAGCAAGTGATTAATACAAGCTTTAGAGGTGAATGTATAAGCACACTTAGTGAATCACAAGCCTAGCTTCACTAGCTAGTGAATCACAAGACTAGCTTCACTAGCTTGTCAAATCTTGATGTTTAGATGTAGATCTAAGATCACTTCACATGAGAATGTTCCTCAACCTGTTAAGAACCTAAAAACACATTTGCATAATGGTTAAAACCTTCTAGCAAATGCTCCAATCAAATTACATAAGGAGAGTTACTTACATGCTCAACAAAGTACACCAAAATTGATGACAATCTTTACAATATGCTCTTCACAATGGAGCTTACAATATGTTCACCCAAAAAGGGGATCTTTCATCCAAATGGGAGCTTTGCTCAGCCTTTAGGAGAATTGCAAATTCACTCAAAGAGGATTTGTCATCCACTTAAGGAGAAGGTGCATCCACTTAAGGAGAGTGTTCATCCAAAAAATGGACTTTGTCAACAATAGAATGAAAAGAACATTGTTAGTATTGAATATGCACAAGCCTCACAATCAAAAAATGATAAGATGTGATATTCTAATCAAAAATAACTTCTTCTCAGCCTCTGATCTTCAATAGACATGAAATATGCTTTTGATCCACAAGTTCAACTCACAAAACAAAGGCTAGTAAAATTTGATCAACAATGCAATGCATAATCATGCTAGAACTTGATCAAACATCCAAATATCACCATAAATGGAAACCTTACTAAGAATAGCAACCAACCAGCTATGATACCATGAGAAAAAAAATGGATCTTGAATGGATCCAAACTCCCAAGATACTTGGCTAAGATCTTTGCACAACAAGCTACAAAAGCTAGAAATGGCAAAGCATCCTAATGCTACATTTGATACACATGAACTTGACAAAGCATTCAAGAGACAAAAGAAACTAATAAAAGGTACTGATGGCGGCCAAAAATAACAGCAAACAGGCTCAATAGTAGCCTACCACTTTTTTGGAAACCTCTTAAGATCATACACAAAAGCTTGAAGACAATACACAAGACAATGCTCTCAATGGAGGAAGAAACAGTGACAATGATCTATTGATCTCAATGAATCATACAATAGGTTTCTCCAACCTATTTCTCCACTAAATTCAGCCTAATATAGGTGAGAGAGATGACTCTCTCTCCTCTTTCTAGAACTTAGGACCCAATTTTAGGGCACCACTAGCCTAAAATAGCCAATTTTGGCCTATATGTCCAAATGACATGATTTTGGTGTCATTTCGAAGGTCCTAAAGTTTGAAACTTCTTCAATATGAAATATATACTAAAATAAAAGTATCTAGACCTCTTCCACACGTCCGAAAGGTTAGATCCATTTGGCCTAAAACTAGTCAAGGAAATGTTGACAATTTTCACAAAGTCCAAGTACTTTTGCTACATGAGCTTGGCTTGCCTACTTTGTCTAGCCTTTGACATTGTTGACGAAGCTTTTGAAACATGTGCTCATGTTTATAATATGTGAAAGTGATTTTCCTCCATGCAAAACATCTTAGAAAAGTCATATATTTTAATAATTGTAAATATCTTTTATTTGACTATAGTCTTTGTAGAACTCATTTTTGTCGAATAAAAGAAAAAGTGGAAGCCCGTCCTCGAGCGAAAAAATTAACGAGTAATGATTGGCTTAAGAATTGGAACAATGCAATGGGGAATTCCACTTCAATATCTGGTGTAAAAAGGTTATCAATATTGACAACACTAAAGATAAATCATCTATTAGATCCTATGCACAAGTCCTTGAAGATCTAAAGATCTTGATCAAATGCGACACTTCTTGTTTAGAGACGGACATGAGTCTAGGGCAAGATCAACTCATGTTCCATGAATTTTTTCAAAGGAAGAGATTAGAAATGTAAAGGCACGTATTTGACATACGCAATTTTCCATTCGATACTCAGGGTCTATAAGAGGGGCATTGACAATAGACGACAAATTTTTCGGGTTGAAATCTCGTGATTGGCACAAGATGATATAGATTTATGTCTTGATTTGTTCAACTAGTTATACATATGATCAAATATCATTGTGTGAATTCTCACAATAAATATGTTGTTTTATAATTTTGCAGTATGTATTTCCAGTGGCATTGAAAAGGGTGTGTGACCGAAGATATACATAATTGTCGACCTTTGCAAGGGACAAGGGATTGCTTGTGAGTCTTAACATTATTTAATTGAGCACATTTTACGCATGTCGATGAGCATTTTGTATTTTTGTATGTGACAAACATGCAGAAGGGTATCTTTAGAAGACATAATTATAGCATATATAGATATCTCAAAGCCATCGAGATTGTTTGTGCTTTCAAGACATGTCTCTCTCCATCAATGGACATCCAAATTCATCTTTTGGTTCACCTTCTTGATGAGGTGGAACTAGTAGGCAACGTGAATGTAAGATAGATGTTTTTCTTGCAGCATTTTATGAAATTCCTAAAAGATTTTATTCGCCAACAAACGCAAGCATGGGCTGAAGGTTGGACGACACAAGAGTCTTTGTTTTACATTACAGAGTACTTGAGAATTAAATATGGGGCTCCAAGACTGTGGCATGACAATGAGAGAGAGAGAGAGAGAGAGAGAGAGAGAGAGAGAGAGAGAGAGAGATTACAATAACTTTGGGAGAAATTTTCCTCTATT
The DNA here is from genome assembly GCA_029204225.1 of Diphasiastrum complanatum. Lineage (NCBI taxonomy): Eukaryota > Viridiplantae > Streptophyta > Lycopodiopsida > Lycopodiales > Lycopodiaceae > Diphasiastrum > Diphasiastrum complanatum. Next base: position 56,745,666 of record CM055096.1, read on the forward strand.
TTAATTTCGCTAAATGACATTAGTAAATGTCGTCATGAAAAAAAACCACTTTTAGGATTTTTTTCTGTGCAAAATAAACAACGTTGCCCATCGATGCTTAATGTGACCGTCGTTGGGTGATGCTCACAAGTATAGTATCACTAAACGTCGCTAACTAAAAAACCACTTTCGGGATTTTGTTCTGTGAAATGTCAATAGTATTAGCCAGCAACAATTATATTGAAACCTCGCTAAATCGTCAGTACTTGAAACATCGCGCATCAACGATGTCATATTGTGACGATGAACTGTCACGTTGCGATGGTCAAGTAGCGACACTTAAAAATAAAAATATCTATCGCTATAATGGTTGCAAAACGACGTTAAATTTTGTCCAATTAAGCGTTGCTAATTTTTGTTGCTATGCACTATGTATATAGTAGTGATAGCCATGGAAAAGTTTGTTCAAATAGGCCTTGAACCCTGATAGAGAGGGAGGACCTAGGAGTAGACTTCTAGACTAGCCAACGGTTAGTTACAGCTAGTAATAAAGTACATCGTAAAAATAGTAACTAAGAAGTGTAACAATGAAGTTTATCATTGATTTCTAACACTCTCCCTCAATGATAAAATTACATTCTTCTATTTCTAGTAGAGTACGAAACTTTTCAAATTTACATCTACCTAATGACTTAGTAAAAATATCTGCCACTTGATCTTCAGATTTACAAAAAACAAGTTCAATGGCTCCATCAAAAAATTTCTCTCAAACAAACTGATAATGTATTTCGATGTGCTTGGTTCGAGCATGTAAAACTGGATTTTTGGCAAAGTGAATGCAGCTTTGATTGTCGCAAGATATAGTAGTTGCATCCACCTGTGGTTGTCCTAAATCCACAAGCAATCTTCGTAACCATACCGCTTCTTGTGCAGCATTGCTGAGTGCTCGATATTCAGCTTCCGTCGAGGATAAGGCTACTGTAGGTTGCTTTTTGCTGCTCCATGAAACTGCAGTTGTACCATAACTGAATGTATGACCATTGGTAGACCTTCTGTCATCAATATTACCTGCCCAATCAACATTTGTATATCCTATCAATATTGGCACTTCAGGCTGATCATACTTCAAACCAAAATTCAATGTCCCTCGAAATGTATCTGAGAATACGTTTAGCAGACTTCCAGCATGTTTGACTAGGATCTTGCATAAATTGACTAACAACACCAACATCATAAGAAATATCAGGTCGTGTGTGTGTGAAATAAATCAAACTACCCACCAGCTATCTATACAAATAAGCATCCACTTTCTCGGATTCATCATATGCAGTAAGCTTTGTGTTGACATCCATAGGTGTACTCAAAGGCTTACAATCCTGCATATTGAACTTATAAAGCAAATCTCGTGCATATTTGCTTTGTGTAAGAAAGACCACATTTTCCTTTTGCCATACTTCACAAGACAATAGTGCATCAATCCTAGATTGCTCATGTCAAAAGCATTGGAAAGATCTGATTTGATTTCATCAATTAAGCTCTCATTACTTCCTGTAATAATCAAATCATCCACGTACAACACAATGAACACTATATCTGAATCTTGTCTTAGAATGTAAAGATTAGGATCAGCATCACTCTTTACCATTCCCCTTCGCTTAAAGTGTTCATCAATGCAAGAGTACCATGCCCGTGGTGCTTGCTTCAATCCATAAATAGCTTTGTTGAGCTTACAAACAAGGTGCTCTCTCCCTGGTTCAATAAATCCTTGAGGTTGTACTATATGGAGACAACCCGTTCCTGGACCAAATGGTCCCGACAACATACCATTGGCGCCACGGACCGAATGGTTCCGACGGCATACTGCCCCTCAGCTATGTGCCAAATTAAAAAGTTTGAAGCGGCCTTACAATTGGCGCTTTTACCGAACACTGAAACCCAGAAGGTAATCAGAGTCAATTTGTGGAAAATCCCACTTTATTGATAATAATCCTAAGAAGGTTACATTTCAAGTGTGTGACCGACCCTAGTCTCCGGGGCGCTGGCATGCCAAGGCGAGTGCCAGGACAACGTTTCAGCAAGGGAGGCTGAGACTTGGTTGGAGCTCGCCTTGAGTCGCAACCCGCACTCCACTATAGTATTGGTGGGATTCACCACCTCCCCTCATACCAAGTACTCTACCCAGGCTGGTAAAGCATGTTTTCTCTCTCTAGAATTTATTGATCCCCAGACTTCCTTTAGTCATGCCTAGATCGTGTGAGGTGATTGCACATCGATCTGAGCTCTTTGGACTTTGCTAAAACCGATCAAAGATTTTCTTTCAGCCATAGGAACTTGGCACTGGCTGGATTCTGGTAACAGTGGCACCGGGAGCGGCGCCGACGTCGGTGGCGCTGGGAGCAGCAGGGGCGCTGCTGGCACCGGGGACAATGCTGGCGCCAGTGGCGCCAGAAGTAAAGCTTGTAAAGGTAGCTTTACAACATCCACCCCACCTTTATAAAATCTGATGTCCTCGTCAGATGTCATATTAAAGTAAAGGTGTCTCCCAATTAAAATAACTATACATTTAAGCTACTTGGCACAATACTCAATTTACTGGCCACTTTTTATTAACATTGAAGCTGGCACACCACAAGTCGGAGGCTCAGCTCTTTGTACTGAAAAATTACATAACTTGAATATATATCTTTGTCTGGGAAAAGCGTAGATTTTATATCGCTTACGTAAAACCCAAGAAAACTGGTGACAGAGGCCTTTCTGTGAAATGTTCGCTCCTGTCGCTTCTGACTTTTGACTTTGGAACTCCTTTGAGCTCCTGATTTGTCCTTGATGCACTTTGTGTTAAGCTCCCTGAGCTCCAGATTTGATCAGTTCCGCACAGGTATCCAGACTCCCTGAGCCGAAGGATTTATCGTTTGATTGCCCACTTTATGGTCCACTCCGTGCCTTGTTGCTTTCGCGTCTGGATTTCTTTCCTTGTCCCAGACTGATTTTGATACTTTTCCTTCTTGGCTCTTTAAGGTAGGCAAAGATTGAGTACTCCGCAATGCACCTCTCACTTAGCTTGAAGTAGCTCTTTGAATCAGCCCAAATGTAACCATTGACCTCGTGGAGAGCCAAAGGGTCGCACCTGCTTGATCCGCATACGAACTATATCTTCGTGTTTGTTTGAAGCACCATGTCCGTCGCGCAAAACTTGACTTTCACAATTCCATCACTGGTCAGTTGCCTCATAGTCAAAACAAGAAGTGCACATCGAGCTTGGCTTCAAGTAGCTCTCTTTGAATCAGACACATGCACCCATAGTTTGCACTAGTCCGATCTCAACACGAACTGTCCCTTAGCGTCCGTTCGAAATACCAAGTCTCTCATGCAAGACTCAACTTTTACAGTTCCTTCATTGATCAGCTGCCTTACATGTAACACAAGCCAGCGTACTCATATGTTTCCTCATCATTGTTGGTCTAGAGAAAGCCTATAACAAACTTTCCATTCCGCAGCAAAAACTTGTCAACTTATTAGGTCCAAAGTTCGCCAGTCTCCTCGTGTGAGTATGGCTAGGTCACCTTGAATTTGCCCTCGTTTTGATCAACTTTCATTCAAAATTTGCCCCAAGAGAGGGGGGTGTGTGATAGTTTCCCTCTTGCTTATAAAATCATAGAGTAGAGTTCTTTGGACACAAAGCCTTTCCAACACTTTGCTTCCCATCTGCTAGGATTATGGCTCGATCCAACTTGTTGCCAATCTCTGAAGAGGATCCTAGTCTTTCCCCTTTGAGGAATTACCCATGCTCAGTGAGTTTCAGTTCCGAAGGCGGCCGTTCCAAATGAGGACCAACTACTCCATAGAAGATCTCCCCTGAAATTGCCCTTTCCAACTTTTGACTTCCTGCTTGTGTCTGGTGGGCGTTGTCGCAAATGAAACTATTCCAAGAAACAGGCTAGCCATCCATCCTTTGCAAACATCGAGTCGTTTTGTCGTCGTTCACGTGCGAGTACTTGAACTGCGAATCCGCCCCACAGATTCTATAGTCCTCTTTGTTTGATGGTGTCAGCCTTCAAAAGAAAGGTTCCTTCTCGAGCAATCAACTCCTTGTATCACAAGCAATCATGCAAACTAGGCAAAGCACGAGTACTAAGACTCACCACGAATACATGCAAGCAAGACACTCAGGCAGGTTTCCTAACAGATAACAAAGACAAGGCCCCCCTTTGAGATGGTCCTGCCAACGGACCTTCGCCTGGCCGCGCCCATACAGATCGATCACAGAATCAGCCCACATAGAACACCCCTCCAACTATCCGTGCTTTCACCATTAAGCAGCACATTGCCTCAGTCACGCCCCACCACTTTTTGGTCGATAGCCCTTATAGCTAAACGATTGGCAGCTATCCCGCACCGGCAGCTAACCACCCATGCTTTACACCCGAATTTGAGTAGCATCTCTGTATCTTCGTCGTCGTTCACGTGCGAGTACTTGAACTGCGAATCCGCCCCACAGATTCTGTAGTCCTCTTTGTTTGATGGTGTCAGCCTTCAAAAGAAAGGTTCCTTCTTGAGCAATCAACTCCTTGTATCACAAGCAATCATGCAAACCATGCAAAGCACGAGTACTAAGACTCACCAGAATACATGCAAGCAAGACACTCAGGCAGGTTTCCTAACATATAACAAAGACAAGGTCCCCCTTTGAGATGGTCCTGCCAACGGACCTTTGCCTGGTTGCGCCCATACAGATTGATCACAGAATCAGCCCACATAGAACACCCCTCCAACTATCCGTGCTTTCACCATTAAGCATCACATTGCCTCAGTCACGCCCCACCACTTTTTGGTCGATAGCCCTTATAGCTAAACGATCGGCAGCTATCCTGCACCGGCAGCTAACCCCCATGCTTTACACCCGAATTTGAGTAGCATCTCTATATCAATGGTTAACCCGTACAGTTCGAATATGTCGCCCCGCACCCCACAAGGCACAGACCGTGCTTACACCAACCTAATGGCAACACACTGCCTCATCTGTCCTACGTGTAGACAACGCCAGGCCCGAACCGCGAGAACTGACCATGTTTACACCTTAAGGGCAGCACCTTGACTCATCAAGTCTCCCGTTCGGTCGCCACCCCGACCGTGGACATATCCGTGCTTACACTGTGGGCAGCACCTTGCACAACAGTTGTCTTGATGAACCCCAAACAGTGGCCATTTCCGTGAGATCCACATAGCTGACCGGCCAGTCGGCTTTGATACCACATGTAGTGCAGGCATCCCAAAGGGAGCCGGGAACCACGACTTAGCTTCCCAGCCTTCAACTCTTGCCCTCCAAACCCACTTGACATACAAGCAGCCAACTCGCCAACAAAGATCAGACTTAACCAACTTGAAGTTCCGAAACCAACATTGAGATCCAGCCTGGCGCCATGCCAGATCAGGGGTCCCGATGTGGGTGACTTCCCTCCGCGCCAGCCGCCCGACATACATCAAACTTAACTAACTCGAAGCTTCGTTACAAATGAGTAACATCCATTCCAAGCAAGCGGTCTAACTTACATCAGACTTAACCAACTGAAAGCTTCGTCACGAGCGCTGGAAGCCAACCTGGCGCCACGCCAGACTGGACAGCCATAAACAGGTCACTTCTACCCAAGCAAGCCATCCAACTCAGCCGACAGGTTAGAGCCCGTTCCCCAAGAGCTTAACCCATTCACGTTCATGCAAGGAACACTCAGAACCACAAGCCGCGACAGATATGGAGACAACCAGTTCCTGGACCAAATGGTCCCGACAGCATACCGTTGGCGCCACGGACCGAATGGTCCCGATGGCATACCGCTGGCGTCCCGGGATATGACCCTCAGCTATGTGCCAAATTAAAAAGTTTGAAGCGGCCTTACAACTGGCGCTTTTACCGAACACTGAAACCCAGAAGGTAATCAGAGTCAGTTTGAGGAAAATCCCACTTTATTGATAAATCTGAGAAGGTTACATTTCAAGTGTGTGACCGACCCTAGTCTCCGGGGCGCTGGCATGCCAAGGCGAGTGCCTAGACAACGTTCCAGCAAGGGAGGCTGAGACTTGGTTGGAGCTCGTCCTGAGTCGCAACCGGCACTCCCCTATAGTATTGGTGGGATTCGCCACCTCCTCTCATACCAAGTACTCTACCCAGGCTGGTAAAGCACGTTTTCTCTCTCTAGAATTTTCTCTCTCTAGAAAGTCATTTTGTCTCTCTAGAATTTATTGATCCCTAGGCTTCCTTTAATCATGCCTAGATCGTGTGAGGTGATTGCACATCGATCTGAGCTCTCTGGACTTTGCTAGAACCGATCAAAGATTTTCAGCCATAGGAACTTGGCGCCGGCTGGATTCTGGTCACAGTGGCGTTGGGAGCGGCGCCGGGAGCAGCAGGGGCGCTGCTGGCGCCGGGGACAATTTTGGCGCCGAAAGTAAAGCTTGTAAAGGTAGCTTTACAACAGCCACCAACGCTTAGAGTGATGCCATGCATTACCTCTACACTTCAATCAACGAGTATCAGAATTGGTGGAACTTCTCGCAAGAGGAAAATGTGCAGCTTACAAAGAAAGTACAAGAATGACAAATTTATTCTACGAAATTAGAACAAGAGGTCGCTCAGTTAAAAGTCACTGTAGAAATAGTTTTTGTAGTACGAATTTCCATGTGTAATCATGAGTGATCAATATCCAAAACTCATTAGTAACTTTTGGATTGTCACCTTTTAAGTTGTTGGCTACCCATGAGTAGTGTTGCTAATGAATGAGCTAATTGAGAAAAGTATGTTCCAATCTTGTAGTTTTCTTATATCAACACAAACATTTGCCATTGGTATTAGTCCCTTCAAAGCAATGTATGAATTTCAGCCGTAGGCTCAAGTCCAAGTGGGCCTTGCTTACTGTCAAGTGGAAAGTGAGAGGACATATCTAGCGTAAATGCAGGAAATCTTGTTGCTAGCCAAGACAAACATGAAACAAGCTCAAGATTGAGCTAAGAGCTATGCAGATCAACATAAGAGATTGTTGGAGTATAGATAAGGAGACAAAAGTTTTCCCTTAGGTTGCCGAAGACTCTAAGATTTTTACATACTGGTAAGTGGCCAAAGTTGTCATATTGCGATTGTGGAGTGTGGAAAGTTATATATAAAACTAGAAAAGTTGCTTGTAAGCTTGAACTCTCTCATTTCATTAAAGCTCATTTGGTATTTCATGTAAGTAAACTTAAGCATCCTTTACATGATAAAAACAACCTTGTGTAGGGTTTGGTCAATTTGAAAGAGGTGGATCCTTAAGACCGTTGACTAAGAAAAAGTATTGGAAAGATGGAAATGTCATTTGAGAAATCAATTGATTCTCAAATACTTGGCCACATGGAAGGGGTTACTTCATGAAAACGTGAGAGACAATGGATTCTCTACAATTTTTTTTTGCATTGAACAAATTATGCCATCCAAAACTTACCATTTTGTTAACACCAACTATCCTCTTAGCCAAGTAACTCCTTGGTCCCAACAAGAGACAATACTTTGACATGAAGGTGTCACATACTAATGAAAAACAATTGCACTCAACACATTCCTTGAATAATCATTTACATTCGAGATTGTCGGGATACTCATTGCTAAGGAGGCACTTTTCATGAGTCCATTATGTCTACTTTGCTAGTGTTTGAACTACCCACCACCAATGATGCATTCCAAGCCTCTTGGGCCTTGTAAGCTTCATGTAACTAACCAATAACATAGATGTGTTAGCATCACTTCAGGGGAACTTCCTGTTTTTATTAATAAAAGATGGGAAAACCCATCAGAGTACAAAGGAATGCATGTAAAAAGCGTAAAGTCCATAAGGCGAATTGAGATACTGTACAAGTATAACAAAGCAACAATCTCACAGAGTATCTACATAAAGCCTACTGCTTGGTGTAAGTCGCTAGTTAAGACAGTTGGAAGTTTAGGTAGTGCCGGAAGTTGTGAAGCAGCTGTTCCTGCAACTACGGCACGTCGAAGTATTGCAAGTGCCTGAGTGCGTTGTAAAGTCATCGAAACTCGTTGACGATAATAAGCCGTAATGATAGATAAAGGTGAGGCACCACGACCTTGGAGTTTCGCTGCAAAACCTACACAGGATGATATAAAATCATCGAATTTCTTATGCAGGCACCCATATGTTTCCAAAGCAAAAGGGATAAAGCCTTCTCCAGGAGTGTGATGTGAATAATCTCGCTCTTTATCTAGAGCTGCATGAGAAGCAACGGCACCCTGAGTAGTTGAAGCACGACGAAGGAGGTCAGGCCGCGAAGGATCAACAACAACAACATCCCCAAGCGTGCGAATCCCCTCGCGCGAAAGAACAAGATCAACTCGACGCCGAGGCGACTGTGAATCAGACACATGCAAGATGTGGGTCTGCTCCCGAACAACATGAAAGCCGCACTCATGAGCAATAGATGCCAATACGTCACGAATGGAATCATGAGTCGCAGTACGCTCTCTGCCAGAAGGGCAACGCATGAGATGAGTGCCAATAGGATCAACAGGGTGACCACAGGAACATTTTATCAAACCTGCCAACACTGGATGAGGGAGACCCAACCTAACTCGAAGAGCGGTGAGAAACAACTCTGAAGAAAGGCGCAAGTGTGGAACAACAGGGCGCGCAACAAGCCAAGCACCAGCACCCAAGAGTGCACAAGACAAAAGGCGAGCCCGAGTCTCGTCGGAAGGTGAATCAATGAGAAGCTGAGTGAAAGCATGAGAGTGGAAGCGCTCCAAAAGATACTTCTAAAAATGAGCACGCTGATGGCTAAGCAAAGACTCAAAGGGAGGCAAAGAAGCTCACATAGGTGGAGGAATGAGATCCTTGGCCGCACGAAGATGTTGTTGGAAAGGAAGAATGCATGTTTCCACATGAGCTACTGAATCGAGAAGAATGGGCTTGTTGTCCTGTTGAAACCGAGAGATAAGTGCAGAGGCAACAAGGGCCCAACTTCCCATAAAAGCAGCTGGAGCAATAGAAGCTATGCAAGAAAGACCAACACCTCCGGACGAAGCGGGAAGAGAGACTTGTCGCTTAACGAACTGACCATTGGGAATACGAAAGGATTCTGAACCCATCAAGCGACCCAGAATATCTGATAAAGTATTATCGAAATCTTGTAGCAAAGCCAAAACATCAGGTGAGGGAGGAACACACCGTAGAATATAACTTGGCCGTTGAGCGAAGCATTGAGTGAGAATCCCTAGAGCAACTTGAGCATTGCCAAGCTTTGGTAGCAGATCAGCGTGACAAAGATGTGCATCCAAAGTGTTCCGCAAAGAGGAAGCCACAAAATCCGAGAAACCTATAGGAATACCAAGCACTCTAATCCCATCAACCGAAGTATTGAAACCTGTAGGTAAAGGGAGCTCAGGAAGGAGGCCCTGAGGACACCAAGCAACGCACTTAGAGGGATTGACAGTGGGCCCAAAGCCGAAAGTGAAACTTTGTAGGAAAGCCAGGAAGACGTCATTAGCAGGTCCCACAATATGCGTGTCATCAGCAATAGAGGGAAACAAACAAGAAGGAAAAGCAGCAGAAGAAGCACGCAATGCCCGAAAGTGCGCCAAAGCAAAAGGAACACCACCCAAGAGATCACCTTGTCTGATACCATCAGCAGACGAGATAACTGAAACATCACCTAAGCGAGAAGCATGACTAAAATATAGAGGCGCATCCATGGAATAAAAAGAGCGAACAAACGGGATGAGCTGAGCGAGAGGACCGTGAGCCGCACGAAGTTCTTCGAAAATGGCCCCTTGGAAAACAGAATTGAAAGCATTTTTAACATCCACCTGAAGGACAACCCAATCTGGATGAAGATCCAAGGTAGCACGCAAAGCATGTATGACTGTCTTGCAACCGCTAGGACTAGCACAACCAAACTGATGAGAAAATAGGTGGTCATGAAAACTGTCACGAAGCTGAAAACCAAGAGCCCTAGAAACCAATCTGTATAAAACCTCTCCAACAGCAATGGGACGCACTCCACCGCCAGGCTTATCCAAGGCTATCAAATAGGCAACACCAAGAATACAAGCAATAGAAAGAGGAATACGGCCACATGCTACGGAAGAGCAAACTTGAAAGAGCAAACCAAACCCGCTAATAGAGTCATCAGGAGAAAAACAGTCACGAAGATGCTCGAAAACCATACCAGAAGGACCCCTAGTTGACAAATGAGGGCTGCGTAGAAAAGCATAAAGAAAAGGAGGTTCTGAGAGCTGCAAATCGGAATCAGGTTCAAAGTCCTCAACAAAAGAAGGAAGGGAGTCATTTGCTGGTGGGTGAAGAAGCTCCAAAGCCTAAAGGGTGGCAGCAGAAGGAGTAGCTGGACTTGTAGGAGCTAGAGCACGAGCTGCACGAGAATACTCACCCACTTGCCCAAGTAAAACAAAGCGACGCAACCGACGATGAACAGGGGGTATAGAAACACCATCCGAAGTCGAATCCCACTGAGCAGCAAGCGCATGACAGCGAAGGAAATACTCTTCTTGCAGATTTTTCCAATCTCCTGACATAAAGCGACGAATCCTGTTGCGAGTTTCCCTATGACCAGCATCACCACCCCGAGGAGGCAGAGGCAAACACCAGAGAGGAAAAAGCAAAAAGGCATGCCAAGCTGCAATATCAGAAGGGTTGGAAGCCAGATGAGACAAAGGTAAGGACAAAGCTCTCTGGACGTCTAAGCGCAAGGCAAAGGGAATGTGTGCATAAAGACGAGGACGAGGAAAACCCAAGTGAAAAGCGGTCAAAATATCAAGGGAGCGAATCCAGGTCCAAGCCACAGGTGGCGAACTGGGAGCAGGATGAGGTGCAAGGTCGACATTGGTTAATGCGAGTTGTTGACGAAAAGCAGAGCAAGCGTTATGATGGCGAGAAAGACCGGCACCTTGCACATAAAAGCGACCACAGCCTGCACATGGAACACGGGGGCGAGAAGAGGAAGAAGGAGAAAGCTGAGAAACAGAAAGAGAGGAACAAAGCTGATGGCGAAGATGGGGCGGACAGTATGGCACCACCTGGCCAGAGGAGACAAGCAAGGAATCCGCAACATCACGGTGGGCTTCACGACGCGCGCAAGAAGGGGAAGCACTAGAAGGATGCTCTGAAGGGGAAGCAGGTCTCTTTTTTCCACGTCGAACAAGAGGATTGAAATTCGGGAGTTGCAAAGGATGAGAAGATTCTTGAGGAACCATATTGACAGGTAAAGATCCAGCCGCTGCCTCCGAAGATTCCAAAAATTAGGGTGAAGCCTCCTTGTTGGCCAACAAGACCCTGCTACGAATCCTGCAGGCTTTGCTTTTCAGTAGAATGAGTTTTCAAAGACTAACGCCAGTGACTGACTGCCCTACAATCTATCCTGACCTGTTTATAACTCTAACTGTATGCTTGCTTATCCAAACGTGAAGAAATCTAGCTCTGATAGGTCGCCCAACTATCAGAAATCAGCTCCTTGATCACCACTATTGCCACAAAGCCTTCAACTCTTTCTACTCCAAGTTTACAACTTTCCATTCTTTCTTGCAAAGCGGGAAGACCCCAAATTACTACATTCTAACCTATCTCCTTCACGCACCCGTTGGAGGATCGCGCTGCCTCCTGCTCCTTTCTGGATTGCAACCCACAGGCGTCTGACAACGACTGGAAATTCAACAGGATGGCCGATTTTACTGCTGAAAGAGCGATTCGAGCATCTGTTTCATCGTAGCAGTGTCCAAGAGCCAGTCTTGCATATCGTGATCGATCAATTTATGAACTGGATGTTGTTGCGGTTGTGTCTGTCTCGATCAAATGCTTTTCCGGAAAGGTGGGATTTCGACAATCTCTTCGCTTGGGCTGCGAGGGATGTTCTGCCTTCGTGATGACTAAAGCGCCAGTAGTAATTGTACTAATGCATAGGCAACTCTTTCGCATGATCCGTCCATAGAAGAGCAGTGGCAATGATGAGAGACATTTTCAAGTTAGGGCGTTTAAGAAGACAATAAAGGTGTAGTGGTCGGCAACGTGATCGTTGCAAAATACAATTGTGCAACTTGGAGAACATTCAACCATCATGATGCAAATGTGGCAACATGGAGAAAAATCTATGCTTCCTTTTTAAGAGACGTGCCTTGGCACACAACATCATCTTTTATAGATATATTACAACAAAAACATAAAGTACATCAAAGTAGCCAACCAACTACTTCATAAAGACATAAAAAATTACCCAAGTGACAAAAATTGGAAGGATCAGCTTTTGTTCTTAGATTAGCCCATTCATTCATTCATTCTTCTACTGTCTTTATTCGATCTTCCTTTGTTTTTTTTTTCCTGCAGCATGCGTTCTGATCCACTATATTTCAGTGCATGCGATCCGATCCACTATGTTTCAGTATAGATCGGTGGTTTATGAAGAAGCTGCATCCGCGCCTGCAACAATTTCCATCAGCTCTCCTGTGATTTTGGCCTGCCGCTGCCTGTTGTATGAGATAGACAGCGCCTTCTTCAGGTCGGAGGCGTTTTCACTGGCATTGTTCATGGCGTTCATGCGAGCAGCAAGCTCGCTGGCAATAGACTCCTGGAGAGCCCTTAGGATCTGGCTGTTGAGATAGAGCGGCAGCAGCGCATCAAGAATTTGCACAGGCTCCTGTTCAAACAGCAGCACCCCGGCGAAATCAGGCGTCTCAGTCCTCACCGCCTCTCTTTCTACACTGAGTTTGCCCTCCCTTGTGGTCAGCCTAAACATTTCATCATCAGCTGCATCCACGCACACCCCGTTGATATCGCACACCTCCCCCTGTGGAGACAGCGGTAGCAGGGTATGGATCACAGTATCAGATTTTATTAAAGACACAAATTTAGTATACAGCAGCTCTACTTTGTCTACTTCCTCACTGAGGAACAGCGAGAATAGCTCATCAGCTATGGCCTGGGCTTCCTTTGTAGTGGGGGTAGTCCCTGCCTCCAGGTACCTGTCCACAGGAATGGCTGGCCTGCGCTTGAAGTAGCTGTTCCCTTTCTTCCCAATGCTGACTATTGTGTACTGAACCCCGACCTGCCTGAGCTCCCTCATGCGCTGCTCCGCCTTTTTCAGCACGAAATTGTTGAATCCGCCGCACAATCCTCTGTCGCCGGTCATAACAACCAGTGCGATCTTCTTTACAGGCCTGACTTGAGTTAGGGGGATGTCGATGTCTTCTGTCTGCAGTTGGGTATTCACATTGAAGAGGACTTTTACGAGATTTTCTGAAAAGGGGCGGCCATTGACGACCGCTTCCTGCGCTCGCCTCACCTTGGCTGCCGCCACCAGCTTCATGGCATCGGTGATCTTCTGCGTGTTCTTCACAGTGTTGATGCGGTCTCGGAGGTCCTTCAATCCGCAGACGGTGGTAGCGTTTCCGCGCCTGGGTTTGCTTTGCCCAGGCATGAACAGCTGACTGCAGCCGCTGTCGGAGCTTGTTAGAGCTACACTGCGGTAGCTGAGACGCTCCCATGAGAATGCCGCTCCCTTGCTGCTCCGCCACCTCTCAGTCTCGGCCTTGCTGCCACACAGAGCACTAGAAGAGCTGCAAGCTATGCAGGCAGCCATAGCAGATCCAAATCTCAGCTACCGCAAACACAGCACCCGAAGAAGCAGCAGAACAACGGATCAATGGATAGAAAGCCCAAACGATAGAATAGATCAATCAATGAATTGATCAGAGAAGGAAGGAAGGCAGGAGGAGGGGGAGAAAATGCAAAGAACAGGCAAGCAGCCGGATAAGAGAGAGGAGGCGATGGGGCTGGAGGAGGTAACAGTGAATACGCCACATGGAGACGCAGCTGCCCCGCCGCCATCTGATCCATATAAGGGGAATTGGTTGTGAATGAGTGGCTGGAGTGACCCACCTTCAAAGTCAAGGAAGGGACTTGCTTTTCATCTCCTTTTGAAGGTCAAGAGTTTCCCATCTTGCCACACACGAGGGATGAGCCTTTATTGGATTATAAAGCATATAGAAGGTAAAAGTTGATAGACTTTGGAAAAAAGTTCGGTTGTAAAGTAAAATGTTTTGCCGATCCTTTACAATTGCGAAGATTGAAGGAGAGCATTTTTTTTAGAGGACTTTACATCAAGTTCCACGTATGTCTTACCTAGTGCAAATGTGGATAAAAATTCAATCCTCCAAAATGGCAAAGGTTTCCCTCAAATTGTTGAACTAAAAGGAGAATTGGTTCCATAGTGAAAAAATGCCTTTCACAAAAGTTGTTTTATACTAAACAATAAAAGGCCACAATAGAAAAATTATTTTCTTGTAAAGATTATTTTATGAATGTTAAAATTTTGATAGATTCAATAATTCCATTTATCATAGAGATATTCTTAAATTTTTTTGTACATAGGATCATTTTGGATAAGATTAAGTTAACTTTCATTCATGCTTTACACAAACAAGAGAATGATCTTTCTATTGACCTTTTGTGGAGGTACAGGGGATTGGAGAAGTTATCATAAGTCTATTAGGGCAAGATGTAACTTAAAAAATTATCACAAACACCATCACATTTAAGGACTATCCCTTAATTTGCTTGGCATTTTACTTCACACTTAAAGAGATTTATATCGTGGAAAGAGATTGAAAATTACAAGGGAAGTTGCATGTGTAAACTTGCCCTAAATGGCAATTTCTTGATATTTCATCAAATAACCTAGAAATTCTAGTCTAGATGCAATGTATGAAATCTAGCCAATTAGAATGGGTCATCCATTTATCTACTTGCAAAAAATAGTACAAACACTATTTAGGCCTTTATTGACAAACATAAACCTATCTCTAAGTTGAGATTTCACCTTGGCCTCAAAATTGCCAAATAAACAATCAAACTAGATGACAATTTTTCACATATTATGGCATCATGCAACATACTTTGCAATAAATTGTGAAAATTTAAACATATGGTCATCACAATGGAAAAATCTCGTTAGCAAGTAAGAGTGACATTCCATAAAAGTACACAACTTGGCAAAACCAATGCAAAAAAATAGCTTTAGTTAATAGATTTTTTAATGGTTTTATAGAAGATTGCAAATTCGTCATAATAAAAGTCGATGAATTATAGGAGATTTAGAAAAATGTGCAAATTTATACAAACTAATAAATATAAGATATACAAAAACATTTTGTATTCCAAAATGTAATATCATACTATTTTTATTTATGTCTAGTATTCTACTCCATTTTGGAAGGCTTCTTCCAATGAAAGTTGCATTTTAGAGTCATGTGATAATTTTCTTCTTTCATATGGATCCAAAAGATGGTAGTTTCCACATTCCACAGATCAACATGCACAACATATAATGCAAAATGTGAAGACTTGAGCATGGAATTTACAGTTCTATATCCCAAGGTTAAAATTGCAATTATTTTTTTGATAAGTGTAATATGGACTCCAATAATATGAGAATGTGTCTTTATTGCCATTATCATCGTTTTTCCATGTGGATGGAACTTTGAATGTGATCAAGTTTCAAAAATTGATTGAATCTCAACAAGACTCAATACTTACACCTTTTGCTTTGTCCTCTTGTATGACCTTTCCTTATCCGCAAATTGAGCTTATTAATATCATGATCAGTCATTATGATATCTTCATTTCGGCAGGGCTTGGGACTATTTTTATGGTTCTGGAACCATTTGCCATCAATGCTACACTGTTAAAAGAAGAATTAAGTGAAATTAATAAGTGAAGCATTTATGAAGTGAGAAAATTTGAGTCAAGGCAAATGCCAATAACTTGCAAAGCATCCTATCATGCACTTTTTGTATATCCTCATGAGGTCACCTCACAATTGAGGAGGGACATATGTGGTGATCTACTTTCTTATATTTCAAGAATTTTGGACATTTTGATATGGTTTCAAGTCTTTAGAGAGTATTCTAGTGCTCTCTATTTACCTGTTATCATCTTATTTTAATGATTGATGTCTCATTGAGCAATGAACCCTCCTCGAAGACTTTATTCATGAGACAATGTCAGAAAATATCAGGTTATCAATCCTTAAAGAAGAGTGTATATGTCCTTCTGACAGAGCTCAAAACATCTTCTGACTGCTTGCAATTATTAATGCCATGAAATGTTTTTCAATTCTACCAAATATGAGGGATCTTATCATCTTCACATTAAGTGTTGACTCGGTTGAGGTGAGCCTGAGCAGTGTAGCAGGAAGACCTTTATTTCAGATCTCAAGTTCTTGAGATAACTTAATGGGCAATCACTAATCTGTATTTATTTTAAAGCTCACCTCTAAGTTTCTGAAAGAAAATTAAAGGGCTAAATAACTGGTGAAGGCATGTATATCTACTGGTTAAAGAGCTGAATTTTCCACACAAGTACTAGAGCAGGTCCGAATTCAAATATTATTCAACTAGACTTGAATCAGATTTACCTACAGTTGAGCACTAAATAGAATCAGAAGAGGTAAATGAACCGGTGGCAGATCTGCCCTATTCATTAAAAATGTAAAACCCTAATGCAGCAAGGTTGGGCCGTTTTCTAACGGCTATACACATTTCTACAACAAATAACACTTAACAAACATTATTCCAATCTTGACAGATGTATATTCACCTTTCCTATGTCGGAAAACTTCAACAATCTTTGACATTTTGTCATTGTTAGACAGAGGAAACTACCCAATTTTCAGTCAGTTCACCATGGACTTTGCAATTGAATTCCAAATAATTGTTATTTATAGAATTGAATAAGAATTTATCAAAGGATAAGCTAACCCTAATTCACAGGTAGCAAGAACCATAAATCAAGTAGAAGCCCAACGCACTTCAGAAACGGATCTGCCCACCAGTCGCAACAGCCAGCATCAATCATGTCCAGCGCCTGCTGATTATCTATTGAAATCCAAGGCACCCTAAAGTTAAGATACGGTTGTGACATTTTAGGGTTAGGTTATGCTGAGAGGCCTCATGTCAATATATGCTCTCTCATGTATTATTCATTTAAGTAAATCAGGTGGATACAAGCTTTTGGTGTGTACCTCTCTATATTGATCTCATATTGTTGGAAAGTGTTTCTGGGTGATTTGAGGATCCATTGAATAGATCTAATCTTTGTTTGTCTACTTTTAGCTTTGCTTTAAGTTTGTGTGGAGAGTGGCCGAGTTTCGTCAAGACCCAAGTGGTGAATTAAGAATTCTTTTTTGAGGTTGTCTAGGGTTTGGAAAAAGCAAAAATAAGATGTTTGAAAGTTTGAAATCACTAGAAGTGATTCAAAGATAGAAGCCACGGTGGCTTTTTAGGCACATAGCTACAATAACGAGCTATAAGTGATGTGCATTTCTAGAGTCTCTAAGAACCTATTGTGCTTGGAAATTTGTCATTTATTTATATGTACATTTTACATTCAGTATGTTGCAGTGTGATAGATTGATAGTGCATGTTTTTCTTCTAGCTTCTTTGGTGATTGCTTATGGTGAATGCTTGATGTTCCATTTCGTATTGTTGTACCCGTAGCTATGCACCAATCACAGAGAGAGAGAGAGAGAGAGAGAGAGAGAGAGAGAGAGAGAGAGAGAGAGAGAGAGAGAGAGAGAGAAGGAGAGCTTTATTGAGAAAGAAAATGAAGATGTGTACGATGGAAAATGGCCTCCTTATATAGTTGAGGAGGGAGGGCCATCTTGGCTCTCATTGGCCTATTTACAATGGCTAATTGAACTTCAATCTACTGGTCCAATAGGAAAAGGGCCAAACTCACATGATTCATGTGAGTTTGAGAGATTCCCTTTTAACTTAGTACCTTATGATCTTGACTTTGGGCTTTTTAATTAATTTATTCTACTAAGGCCCAAAGTCCTTTTATTCAAGTTCTATTGCGTGGTCACCTGGTCGGTCTTATACATGTACACTATACTGTGGCGGGGCCCACTAGGTAAGGCTTGGCGAATAGAATTTCAAGTGGTGGGACCCACTTGTTCATTATTGTGCAGGGAATACCCACAACAGGGGTCCACGGCCCAAAGTAGTGTCGGTCCCTCGGCACTAGGCTGCAACTGTCGTGAAGGGGTGCTGTTGTCGGTTCTTTTATTGCTGGGACATGGGTGCTTAAAAAAAACATGGATAAAATTTGCTTACGTAAAACCTAAGGCTTTATTGGATGATGGCGATCAGCAAGAACTTGGACTTGCCAGATTTTCAATAATACCCATAAGGGTCTGGTGGCCATTTCGGAGAACCTTGTTCATTGACAATTGGGTAGTCCGAGGTATGCCATCGGAGGATCCCAAGATAAATCTTGCTGATATAATGGATCCTCATAGATCGGCGCAACTGGTCCCAATGTCATGGACTCTCCCAAATCATAATGTGGATATGACGTGCTTGCTTGATGCTCTTGTCTGTCCAGGTATTCGAAGTATGCATCAACCTGACGACTTTCCTCAGCAGTCAATATCATAGATTTAGGACAAGACTTTGTCGTTGTAGATTCTGGTTCTTGTTGTACAATTGGCCGTTTTGGGCTTGGATTCATGGATTTGGCCGTCTAAGCAATGTAATGTCCTGATGTAACTTTGTGGTGGCCAGATGTTGAGTGGAACATTTCGACTTTGGTTGGATCTTGCTTATGATTGGTGTTGAAATCAGAGGACAATCTCCCACCTTAGTCTTTCCTGTCTCAATGGACTGCTCTCTTGAAGGTGGTACAGATGGATCGTTGCGATGACTGGTAGTCAGTTTGCCTTCAAGTTGCTTGGTTGACATGAGGCCCCTTTGTAATTCATCCACTAGAAGTTGTGGCAGCATTTGTTTAATGAGGCTTGGTAAAATCTGCTGGATTGCATCTGTTGCCAATTTCTTGACTTCTTCCGCTATCCCAAGTTGGATAGATTTTACCCACTCTGTCTTTTGTGGTGTTGGTGACTCACGTGTGGCCGTGTCAACTTGTCTTAGGATCTTTCTCTCATTCCTTCCATCCGCATCTGCTTCGTAACCAGGTGACACTAGCAGTTTGCGTTTGTAGTGCAACTTCTCGGTTGGTGGATTTGCATGGTCATATGTAGGTTGTCGATTCAAGCAGGTAGGAGTCATAACGACTTTTCTTGGATCTCTTAGTGGACAATCACGACATGGGTGATTGATGCCGCATTGTTCACACCAAGGATAAAAGGAGGACAGATCATTTCGGTGTGGACATTCTGATCTACGATGTTTACCTCCACATCCGAAACACCGTATCGTGTGTAAGATTTCATCACCTCTCAATTGATGCGCGTACACCGGTATCAGGTCTCCTTTAATCCCTTCCGATCTGTGCTTCTGCAATAGCGGCTGCCTTACAAAGTTCTTTTGGACTGGTATATAATGTAAAGGGTGGCATACCAATCTTGATCTCGTGCGGTAATCCGACATAGAAAAATGCCATTTTGTTGTGACTAGGAAGACCGGAATTCCAATCTCCCGCCATTCTTGGCAAATCGTGCAGTGTAGCCCTTGAGAGTTTCTCCGGAAAGCATCGAGATTTGGGCAAGCTGCTCATACATTGCCATGGCCTGTTGTGGGGGTGTCCAATAAAAATTGAACAATTTCAATGGATATACCCTTAACAGTCCTAGAACTTTAGCAGACACATAACCTAATATCAAAGACCAAAGTAGGGGTCTAGGAGTGAGATAACAACAACAATGAGTTGGACCCCGTATGATGGGGGAATAGGGTCAGTTCCAACCTGCGCGTAGTGACATCTGTCAGCTAAGGCAGAGAGGACCTCCATGCTACTATTTTTTCACCCCAGAACTCTACCAGTATCTATGCGCTGGAGACACTCTATGTAGAACACAACATTGCGGGGAGTACAGTTACTTCGAAGCATATGTACTCACAGAAGACAGATTTTGGCATCTAACAGAAGCCTAGGTACACAGTAGACCTATGTGATTGCTGCGCCACGAGTTCACCATTAGAGATGAGAATAATTTAGAGGTTCGAAAGAAGAAATCAGGTCTAGCAAGTCTAAGATACCACCAAAACCTCTAGGTAGTCATAATTCTAAAGGTCCGGAATATTTTCAATAATTAGGGTCCTTGAAATTCGTGTATGGTCCGAACACCACAATGGTAGGGATGCGTCCCAATCTCCCTCTAGTACCTAACATGCCATACATCGGTACTTCGCATATAATCATTACTATCTTGCTAGGGCTAAAGATACACCACCGCCAGAGAATTATATCCATGCTCGGGATAGAGCAGTTGGATGAAATCCTTAGAGCGCCAGAGCCTTGCATCCTACCAATAGTGGATCTTGCAAGGACGCGGGATGTCATAGTTTTAGTACTGTTCTAGGATAATCAGTCTTGATAGTAGTGTGAGAGGATGACCATAGTATTGGGCCAAGACCAAGTTGACTGAAACAGAATCTACCCTCTTTCTACCATACTTCTAAAAGCCTGGAAAACTTCTATTGGCTGGAAGAGCACGGAGCGATCGAACGAGCCACCAGGGTTGGAAGCGGCTATCCTCGGTCCCTACCGTAAGGGCATTGTGGGCCCTTCCCCTTTTAGGGCTTTCTGACGGAACCAACCCCTCGTTCGAAAAAATCCCTAACATGGTTCCACAAAGTTTTCTAGAACTTTGAAAATCATCTGTGTTGAGTCACTACCGGACGTGGAAGCTTGGTCTGATGGTTTGATTTCCGTGTCTTTAGACAAGGGCTTAATTGGCTGCTTAAGCTTCTCACGCATCTGTTTTTGACGCTCGGTTAATTTTGTATCGATAATTTTATTTTTTTATAACCGAGGTTTTTGTGGTTTTTGAATGGGCGGTGTTGTTGCCTCACTTATCATGTCGTCATCGATTGCATCCTATAATTTGCACATGCAGGACATGCCAGGTGCTCATCTAACGATGCACCTTCAGTGAGAGAGTGTCAGGGACCTTTAGTGAGAGAGTGTCAAGGACCTTCAGTGAGAGAGTGTCCTTGAGACTCTCTCACTGAAGGTGCATCGCTGGATGAGCACCTGACATTTCAAGGACACTCTCTTAGTGAAGGTGCATCGTTGGATGAGCACCTAACATTTATTGCATGTGCGTGAGTTTCTCATCCTCAAGTAAAAGAATCAAATACCAAGTGGTACCAACTACCAAGCCTCAGGCATAAGCACCAAATGATGCCAACGTTAAAAAGCATTACGTATACCATGCGCTACAGAAAGATCTTGACCGTTTATTATGTCTATCTTCATCCGACGGTCGACATGTTTCTTTGTCCCATTTCCTGCCCTAGTGATATAAGGCTCTAGAAACCCTAGAAATCTGCGATGCGATGGAGCAGGTAGGGTTTGTAGAAGAAATATATAAGCGTGAATGAAAGATAACGTTTCGTTTGCAATTGCAAGAGAAGGAATATCGAGGGGGCGCTATGGCCATGCTGAGGAAACGCAAGGAGACTGCGGTGGCTTCACCTTCCAGCTCTGTGGCAACAAACCAAAATAACGCTGCCACAGAGAAGCCTAAGCTTTCAACCAAGTTCAAGCAGGTGGCATTGTTCGGATCACTATGCCTTTTGCCATACGGCTTTGTGCTATTTAGATTCTACGATGTGGAGGAAGGCCTCAAAACCTCCATCCTTATCAATTTTGCAATGAGCGTGGGGGCTTTCATTCTCACTGTGCTTTTAATTCCCGTTACTTGCACATATGTTTTGAGAAGGAACATGTTCGGGTATGACCTCAATAAGAAAGGCTCTCCTGCTGGCTTAATTAAAGTGTAAGACTTGAGCTTTTTTGCAAACATTTCCTCCAGTTTAATGAGTTATAATCCTATTCCTTCAATAGCTATTTATTTACTGTTGTAATCTTATGCTATACATTACATGATTTAGACTATGTGCTGTACCTTTACCTTGAAGTTAGTTCTGTTCTTAATAAACAGAGTTTTATGAGTTATCTGTAGACGATGAGCGTTATTCTTTTAGTTTTTTGGTGTTTCTAAAGAAGTGTTTGATGTGGATGTGCGGCAGGCCGGAGTCAATGGGGCTGGTGACAGGAGTGGTGTACTTGGTGGTGATAATTCTCTTCCAGCACTTCTACTTCACGCCTGACTCTGCTGTACGCGATATCACAAGCTTTACCTGCGGCGAAAGCCTGCTATAGGTTGATGACTGTTTCTAAGTTATTAAGGGGTTCAATGTTTGTTGGGATGGCTTCTTAGGTTCAAATCAGTTGAATCCGTTTCTATTCCTTTACCTTTTTGCTTCATTCCCGATGCTCCCTGCAGACCTCCCCCGGTGTGGTGCTCCCAGATGCGCACCCCATTGCAATGTTCTCCAGGCGCTGGTCTCATATAGCGCACCTCTTCGATAGAGACTTAATGAATCATGAAAATATCGTTTGGCACATTCTTGATCTGAGATTCTGAGATTTCTGGATCTCTCTTTTTTATCATACTCTGACGCTTCCACCTCTCCCGTTGTGGCGTTCTCTTGTATGCGAGGCTCCCATTGCCTAACTTCCATGTTTGCCAAAAGCTTTGCTGTGTCATTTGAAAATTTGGTGATATTGTTTTTTCGCCTCATTCTTGATCTGAGATTTCTGGAACCTCTTTATTTTGAAATTACTACTTTTAACTACTCTCAATACTTTTAAGGTCACAAGGTAGCTCATCCTTTGTTTTGCTGGTTTCAACTTGACACAAACCCTTTGTTTTATAGTTTTAGTCTAGATGTCTTGGATTTTCTTAACAGATTGCAATATGGGCTTGCAATGTTATGCATTCATGTGAATGTTTCCCTTGGCAAAGGATGTATCTCAAACAAACTCGATGATTCACCTGATGGTCAACTTGACCTAGTGAACGAATACTTTTTTGAGCTGATGCCTCCCACCTCATTGGCTGCTATGCTATTCACAACCTAATAGGCATAATATATACTCGATGTTCAAAGATTGTCTTTGCTTTTTTTCAAATTTCAATGCATGCCTTATAAGAACTACATTTTCTTAGATGGATGGGCTATTTGATTGATTGGCACAAGCAGAGTTTTAGAGCCTTTACTCCTTGTCCTGGTTTTTACAGTTTTTCTAGACAGATGTACATCTGTAATTATTGAAATGGCTAAGTCATTGGCCTGTGGTGAGCAATGTGAATATGATGTGATTAAATTGTAATTAGTTGGCTTTGGACCTTAGAGTCGTGCTTAGCTTTGGCATAGGGACATGTGTTATATGCTCACTAGGACACTTGGTTTAGGGTATGAGGGACACATCAGACGGTCCAAATGGCAAGTCTGTCTGTGCATGGAGTTTACCATGTGTTTGGGTTAAGGGGTGCTTGAGGATTGGGGCTATGAGAGCCTAGAGAGAGGCATTTCTGATTACATTGTATGCAACGAAGGAGACAAGGCAACTAGCTCTTTAGGGTTTTGTGCACGCCATCTATGTACTTGCTTACAGAGAGATCATTAAAGTTTTCGAATTTGGCAAATATTTGTGCAATTTGTATGTGCTTGTGTGATTGAGAGTTTAGAGAGTGTCACAATTGTAGATACAAATCAAGAGAGTAAGTGGGAAAAGTAATAGTGGCGGATTCTCCCTCTATCTTTATCTTTTTTAATGCTCAAGTGCTTTATTTTGGTGTCAAACTAAGTCAAGTCTATGATATGAGATTAATATAGTCGTAAATTGCTTAGAGATGCATGCACTATACAAATATAGGGATTGCTATTATCCCATGGGGATGAGAATACTCCATTGGCTCTATATCTTGGCAAGTTAGCTTTGATAAGTTCCCAAGGCTCATATAATCACAATCTCCACTAATCTATGTTTGTGTCAATTATATAACATGGAGAAGCGTAATCTTAAAATTTGATAATGTTGTTAAGATGCTAGATATTGAGATTGGTAGAGGTTAACTAGCTTGTGAATGTATTCCATTTATTAGGATCAATCTCCATTATCATTATGTAGGAGGATTTAAATTCAGCTTTTAGACTTTGTGGACCTCGGGAGTCTCCATGTTACATGTTGAATGCATGCTATAATAACCTAGATTGTTAATGACGAATAACATCTAGATAGATATAGTTTGTATATAGATGGATAAATCGATCAAATGATGGAGGGATGGATGAACAAACGAACATATGGATGGATGGATCAATCAGGTGATGGATCAATGGTTGGATGAAAAGATGGACAAATCATAGTTGCATTGTGTTTCTAGAAACGCATTTCTGAAATGGGGGAACGTATTTGAGAAACGTTTTTTTTTTGTGTGGGCAATATGGGTATCAAATTAAAGCATTTATTAAGGGCAGTACATTTATGTAGGCTACCGAATGTTTCAGGTACAATGTGGTCCATTGTGGGTGCAACAATGCCTGTAAGATTCTGTCAAGGTTGAAAGTCAGAGTGGCTTGTCGTGTTACTTTTGATATCTTTTTTGTCAAATCATTTAGAGCTACTATTGGGTCCAATGAGGCCTATGATGCCAATTTGCTTGAACTTCCAGAGCACTCTCATTCCTACTAGTTACCGTTCTCAGATTCAGGTACAACACAACTGACCTCGACATCAAGCTCAAAATTTAGCTCATTGGAAGCTAGACTTAATGACAAGACCATAAGGGAGAAGCCCATTAAGTTATTGCTCACAATAGCTTTCCAACAAGCAGACCAGCAAACCTGCAGAGCAGAGATCTCTACAAGCAAGGCATCTCTCGGGTCCACTGGACTCCTGATCCGCAGACAGCAGCCATTGCTGCAGCTACAGCCACCATGGGAGCCGCTGGAAGAGAGCAACTGGCCGCTGGAGAGAGAGAGAGAGAGAGAGAGAGAGAGAGAGAGAGAGAGAGAGAGAGAGAGAGTGAGTTCCATTCACATGTATAAAATCGAAGCATGTACAATGCTTAAATGAAAGCTGGGAGATACTTAGGTAGCTGCAAAAGTTGTGAAAAACATTCATTATTTATCATATTGCCTGCCTTAAACCAGAGAAAGCCTTATAATCAATAGACAAAAAAATCGGATAAATGTATACACTGGATAAAGCCACAGAAAGCAATGTAGACAAAAATGATCCATAAACTGGATAAAGCCTCATATATCGAACTTCGACATCAAGCCAAAGCCTCTTAGTCCCCGGGCATGATGGCATTGGTCTATGTATCATAAACAATGTAAAATGATGTACTGTACCCTAATTTTCAGAAGCTTTTAAGTAATGGCCCTAAAAAATGAGAGAATACTTTTAGACTAGTATGTGGTAAAGTGAGATAACCTGTAGCAGGCGAGAAAACAACAAACTCACCCCCCCAGTGTTGTTTTTATCCCTTATCAACTGTAGAACGCCACATAGCATAAAAAATAGTTTCTATCCATCATCTACAGCCCAAGATACATGAACACAAAGCTAGGTGCAATAGAAGTTTAAGAAAACTACATATTGCACACAAAACGATGCATGCTTGTACATGCAGCCCAAATATGCTGTCATTCTACCCTAATTGCATGACAATGACCTCCAAAATCTGTAATTGGATCACAAAACCATGTTTTGAAATGTTTTCTTAGCTCCAAAATGCGCCTCTCAAAGCTGAAAATAATGCATCTTGGTTTCCAATGGGGGCTTGAACCTGGGACCAAAGGAACTTTGGATGCCAAGCTAACCAACTGAGCCAAACCTTGGATGATGATAAAGCTGAAAATAATGAATGAAAAAGTTGCGTGAAATTGGAAGTTAGCGCTCGATCTTCTAAAAAAATCTGCATTTTTATTCATGTTACATACATATAGAATGGTATACGTGCTGTAAGTACCAAATTTACATCATAGAATGAGTTTCTATGATGTAACGTAATATACATTACATATATCGGACACCTACAAATGTTTATACGTGTTAAATCCAGAGCAATAAGAACTGGCAGAATTGTTGGGATGTTGGAACATTCTAGCGTATGGAATGCTGTCAGAAGGGATATGTAGTGCATTATTGGCTTGTAGTCATTTCAAATTCACAAGCATTGAGTTTCCCTTGCTTGTGTTTCGTTACGAGTTTGAACTTTAATGTAACGATCCTTGGCAATTTGTGTGAGTAGTGTAGCAAGAATATAATGTTGAACAAAATCTTGAAGTTTCTCATGTCAGCATCATAATGAAAGGTTTCAATACTTCCTTTTTAAGTGGCATCTGTCTACTTTTTAAGTGAAATAATGCATATTTTATGTTGCATCTTTTGTATTTAATTTATAAAGCTGTTCATTGCCGCTTATGCTTTTCAGAACCTCTTTTTCTTGCTCCTATTTGACATGACTATTACAAATTGACATTGTTTTGCAGTGGCTACTGGAGTATAATGCCGCTCTTGCATCAATTTGCTTCATGCTTTTCCTGGGTTTTGTGGATGATGTCTTTGACATTCCATGGCGCATGTAAGAATCATGCTTACTAATTTGTTTGTATTAGTATGAGTCAGTGTTTCAGGCTCGATTTGAATTCGCTGGTTTGCATTGGCCAAGTTGAATCGGTTCAATCCAAATGAAGCTGGCTATAATTATTTTCAGTTGTCTGATGCTGTTATGGTTCCTTGAAGAAATATTTGTTGTGACTTTCTGTTTTTATGATCATCCTTTGCAGCAAGCTTTTGCTTCCTTCTGTTGCTGCTCTTCCATTACTCATGGCATATGCTGGACATACCACTATTGTTGTTCCCAAGCCTCTCCGCGCTACTCTTGGAATTGAAGTGTTAGATCTTGGTAAGTTCTTGGTAGCTGATACAAACAGTGATTGTGCTGGAATACATTGTAGCAACCAACCGTTTGAAACGCTTGACCAAACGGTTGAACCGTTTTGTTGATTTTAGGGTTTCTGGCATTTGTGGAAGCAGAAATAAAAAAATTGACAGTCCGAATTTCCTTTTTCCAAAACCGGGAATTTTCTTTTTTCACCAAGCACCCGCACGCGGTTGCGGGGTGTAGCCCGGCTGTTGGTGGTATGGTGGACAGGGGAGGGGGGCGCCAGCCAGGCAACAGCCGCCTGCGGCCCCCTGTTTTGACTTCTAGAGTTGAATTGGAGGGGAGGGAAATCCTTCCCCTCATGCCATCATTCAAGCTAGCTGTACTTTGAAAGTACTTTGTAATATATCTTGAAAGCTTTGTAAAAGCTTGAAGCTTAAAGCTTTCGCCAAAAAAGTTCAAACCTTCTTAAATTTAAGTTTCATAAGGAACTTAAGCTTAAAAGTTTTAAGCTTTTGTGTGTTTTCTTCAAATTTGTAAGCAAGATGCTCATTAGCTGTTAGACATTGAAATACTATAAAGTCAAAGAGCATAGGACAATTGACAAGCTTACAATATCATTACACACATGCACACATGTGATGCATGTCAAAAACGTCGTGATGCTTAAAACTACATAAAATCTAAAGATTCAACTTGAAAACCCTACGTCATATTATATTAAGAGATTGGAGATTGCACATTCAAATTTCAGCCTTCAATGATGTATATACAATCTGAAGATTCACATAAACAACTTCCAAGTAACAAGTTTTGTAGCAATTGGCATGTAGTTACAACTTACTAGTCTAGAATACAAAGACTTGCAACTTGTGTGAATTATGGGCCTGTCACCGTGATGTTGTGCTGTGCTGGATCATCCTCGATGTCCAAGTCCTCCTTGACCTCCAAATCCTCACCATTTAAATCCATGGCAATATCACGCTGAGTGGGATCAGGGGCCATGCCTTGCGAATTCAATCCTTGCAAATTATGTGTCAGCTGAAAAAGTTCCCTGCTTTCTGTTAGGCAGCTTCACGTTCTTGGACAGGAAGGCCTTGTGTGTTAAGCTGTGGTAGTTTGTATGTTTTGTAAGTACTAAATGTTATGCATATAGGCAGGGCTTTATATTTCGCTCTTCCTTCTGGTCACCATACTCTGTACCGTATTTAGAGTTTTCAGATCAGTAGGATTTTCTATCATGTTCTATTTGACCAATTTAGGTATCAGTTGATATATGTCATCTATCGCATTATCTTAGAAATATTATTCACTTGGTCATACTCTGTCTGTTTCTGCAGGCTGGATGTACAAGCTGTATATGGGACTTTTAGCTGTATTCTGTACAAATGCAGTTAATATCCTTGCAGGTGTCAATGGTTTGGAGGTTGGTCAGACGGTAGTAATTGCTGCTGCGGTATGTGGTTGCTGCCTTTCAATTGAATGTGGTTTTGTTTGTGTAAGTTTAATCAGCGTAAAGTCTGGAGCCTTTTTAAAGGTTTTTCTACCCTGGAGATGTTGTATCTGTTTTACAGATTTTGCTGCATAATGTCTTGCAAATTGGAGGGACTCCTGCAGGTGTTTCTCAATTAAGTGATCGTCAGCAAGCACATGCTTTTTCAATTTATCTGATGCAGCCGCTGGTTGGCGCCTCACTTGGTTTACTCGTGTTCAACTGGTTCGTTACTACTTTGCTTCGACCATGATCACAATATCTCATGAGCTGCAGTGAGGCTTGATATTGGTCGACTTATTCTACAAGCTTTTGTAATTAAACGTCAACACCTTTCTCACAGGTATCCTTCCTCAGTCTTTGTTGGAGATACTTTTACTTATTTTGCGGGGATGACACTGGCTGTTGTTGGGATACTGGGTCATTTCAGGTCAGCCTTGACTAATGTCTATGGAGTTATTCACACTTTCAGGGTGCTGCTACACGTGCTACTTGGTTTTGCTTACATAAATTCCGTGTGTGATGTCGATAGTAGCATGCTTATTCTTAGCGAATGATTCAAAGTTGAATTTTGTTGTTGGGATATTAAGGCCATCAAACTTTCAACTTGTTTCTGTGGGCAGTGAGACTTTATTGATATTCTTTCTACCTCAAATTATCAACTTCATCTATTCAACACCTCAGGTACCAGTTGGCTCTTATCTTATATCATGCAGCTAATCATGCTAGTGACCTTACAACCATCATGCAATGACGATTTATCTCATGCGTATTTTGTGCAGCTATTCAAGCTCGTTCCGTGCCCACGACATCGGTTGCCAAGGTAAACTAAGTGGCTACCTTTGTAGTTGGCCAAGTGCTTCTTGTGAAGAAATGATGAGTTTCAATCTTTCCAGATTGAAACATATACAATAGCTTCCAGCAGCTGTCTTATTTCTGTTTTTTTCTGTTGTTGTGTTACAGCTTCGATCCAAAAACTGGACTGCTAAAGGGCAGCAACGACATGAACTTGGTCAATCTCTTTCTTAGGTGGTTTGGGCAATGTTCCGAGCTGCAACTTTGTTTAAGACTGCTGTTCTTTCAGGTGTGCTGCATACATGTTAATTTTTTTTTGTTTCTCTATGGATTTTAGCATAGTTATGTGAAAAACTGTTTCTTTATGCTTCTTGTATACTGGACTGGTGTTTGTTTTGCAGGCCCTGTCATGTGCTTTATGTTTTGGGCTAAGACATTTCATGGCTGGATGGTACAAGGGATAATCAGCCTCTTAATTGGTAGCATTTAATTCAGAGAGCCATTGGACTGCTGATTTATTAAAAAAACCTTTAGTAGCAGAATATCTTAAACAGGATATTGTTTAGCATTATATTTCTGGTATTCTGTCCATTTTGATGCGCTGGCTGGGGATGCTATAACAGTAAATGGAAATGGACTTGGATTGTTTGAGTGAAGTCGTTGTGGAGGCAATTTTTCCATTTCCTTGTTTTTTTTTTGTAGTCCAACGGGGTGGCTCAGTTGGT
Organism: Diphasiastrum complanatum; assembly: GCA_029204225.1. NCBI lineage: Eukaryota > Viridiplantae > Streptophyta > Lycopodiopsida > Lycopodiales > Lycopodiaceae > Diphasiastrum > Diphasiastrum complanatum. Next base: position 56,775,408 of record CM055096.1, read on the forward strand.
TAGCTTGACATCCAAAGTTTCTTTGGTCTCAGGTTCGAGCCTCCCCTTGGAAACCAAGAAGCATTTCCTTGTTTTTGTCAATAGTGAGCAAATAGTGCACATCTGCTGCTCTCATAGTTTATGAAGCAATAATTGTAACAATACAACTTGCATGATTGCATGAATATACCATTACTCCCATGCAGCCAAGGAACTTTGTGCATGTAATTAGGAAGGCACCTTTCAAGATGATATGCAAGAGCAAGGAAATGTTTTTATCATGCAACCCAGGCAGGGAAACAAAAAGCTGTCGATTGAAATCAATCGAATTGCTGACTTCAAGCTTTGTTGGTAAGACTTATTGTTCAGCTGCGGTGCAAAGTTATGGCCAAAATGTTGCATATAGAGCTACATACATACTATGGAGGAAAATGTAAATATGCTGATATAGCAATGAAGCAGTGGCAGTCAATGATAAATATGAATCATCTTCACAAGTGTTTTATGATAACAAACCAAACTAAATTTATATGTTGGACAGATTAGGAGGTATGTTTGCTAACTAAAGATTCCTGAAATGTTTGAGTATCAAAAGAATGCATGATGATGGACCGTGATAATCAGATAGACCATGACCCATAAAAATGCATCATGAAGAAGAAATTGCCACTTTCAAATGAAATGCTAAATTCTATCACTTGTAACCCATTATAACTTTTAGTTCCCTGCACCATTTGGGAGCTGAATAGATTTTAGACCTCAGAAATCCGTTCCGACCAAAATAAATGTATTGTACATTCGGTAATGTACGAGTCCAGAACTTGTTAATTTTTTCTTCAAAAAATACCTAAAACATGCCCATGCCCTGGAAGCTACCGAAAAAGTAGTACATTAAAGCCAACTTCTATGAGCACTATTTGTATGGATGGAGGACATACTTTTGGCCTAATGGATCCAACAACATTGATATGAAATCTGAAACAATGAATATTATGTCGATCAGCTATTGCTTTATCCCTTTGTTGGAAGCATATGTTTGCACCAGTCTTCAACCCCCAACTGTTTGGTTTTACTCTCCATGCATATGCAGTTCGGATACTTTCAAACTGTAAACATTTTTTGACAGCTTGATCAATTTCAAAAAACTCTTTTGCTTGCAAGCAATGAGACTAATTTTCAGGGGATTCAAAGATGGTGATTGCAGTTTGCTTATATCTCTCAGATCAGTGTGTGCTCGAAATGCCATTGCTGTCTCTTTAATACGTAGTGCACAGCATACATATGTACAAAAACGCATTTGTATGGATGTATGTTTTACCTCTAAATCTTATAAAAACAATTTTGATTTTTTTGTTTGAAAAAAAAGTATGCATTACTATTATTTTTTCAAGCTTCGCCCAGAAACTTGTTGAACCTTTTTTTTTTAAAGTAGAAAAAAATTACGTACTAATTTTTTTTAAGGCTCTCATTCCAGAACAGGCAATTATGAATAATGAAACTATCTAAAGGGACTTTTAAATTTTGAAAGTGGCTGAACAAATTGCTTTGTGAATCTATGCATATATCATAAACATGCCATTAACCTTGGTCGCCAAATGGACAGCCGTGCTTGCTAAACCATATCAAGCCGCAATGAAAGTAGATCCCTCAATGTTAAAGGATCCATGCTAAAATGTCAAATTGACGACTTGCTAAGTACAATTGAAGGCTCTCAACATTTCTAAGTGAAAGTTTGAATTTAAGACCAAAAAATTTGACATGATGTAAAATGACATACATGTTGGACCTATAGGACCAATCTTCACTTCCAAAATCAGGTCTTTGGCTAGGGTGCACTTGGCTGTGTCCTACCATAGGAAGAATAGTGATTATGTGTCCTACCATAGGAAGAATAGTGATTCGAAAAGTTCCAAAACATGACACTATAGTGTATAAAAGATTGTGGGCAAATATGGTGTATTAGAAAGTACAATTTATATTTTGTGCATAAAGCATCAAAATTGGAAATTTGTGTGGCTCCATTTATATTGATCCAATTTAAGATTTGTAAAGTGCAAAAGGAGAGTTTTCAATGTAGTGGTATCAAGGTCTCCTACTATTCGCAAATAGTGAAGGTGACGACATTGACATAGAACAACAAAATTGGACTTGTTGTTTGCAGCGTAGTATTGATAAGTTCCTGCTACATGTGCATGGATGCCAATCAAGAGAATTTCAAAGATTCAACAAAAAAGAAAATTTGAGAATCGTATAGAAAACTAGAGCAAAAAGAAAAGCACTAGGTATTTTTCTCAAAAGCAATAAAGGGTTAAGTCAATCAAAAAATAGAAGCTCGTGACCAGTGGCTTTTTGTCGAAAAATTTATATTATACCTAGTTACAAACAACGTTATACATATAGAGTGGAAAATGGACGTAAGTATTGCAAATAGAAGTCTAATTATTGTTGCTTGCATAAGAGGAGTTCTAGTAAAAAGCTCATCTATACTAAGAAAAGCTAACTTGGTGTTGATAAGCTAAGAGGTTAATCTACTAATGGGGAGACCTTAGGGCCTATTTAGAGATGGCTAGGACATCAAGCTAGTTACGACTATTAGCTTGCTAAATTGACCAACCCTATTATGCCAAGTTGGTATTGAAGAGACCAAGTGTCCTTATCCTAATATGAACAAAAACCAAAGAGAATCTAACCACATTATCAATTAATAATCAATGAATGAAGTGCCATTGATCCAATGCTAGATGGGCATTATGAGAGCTGATATAAACTCATGTTAAAATAAAATCTGCAAAACATGAATTCAATACCACTAACCACATATAACAATATTGAGGCTATTAATTCTATTCATACTAATAAAGGTCGTAATGTTTGTGAGTTAGTGATACAAGTCTAAATAACACATGATCAACTCATGCCAAATAAGTTCCCAAGTCCTCAAAGCATAAGGTCAAATTTCACATAATAAGCCAAGGACTTAGAGCCCAAAGTCCTCGAAAATGTATTTAAACAATTTAGAAGTTGTAAATCACAAATAGACATTACTTACGACACTCCTCCTTTGGTGATTGTGTGACCTACAACACCTGGTAAGATCCTAGCTACTGATCTTGTTTGTACAATGCTTGAAGCATACTTGAATATGTATTTATTGTGAATGCATATTCGTAGCATCTCATGTATTCTTGCATGCTTAATCAAGATGAGTGGAGAGGTGATTGCAGGAGGGACAAGATTTGGGAGGCTATGTTGAATCTAACTTTTGCTTGATGGTCGAGGGCGAGCATCCCCAAGTGGAGCTATGACACAAAGGTTGGGCCATCCCAACTTTCAAATCCACAGAGACTTTGGAAGGAGGAGAAAGTCTTTGGCTTGCCCAAATCATTGTCAAATTTTGGTAAGGCATGTGGGGCACATGCTTTGGCAACATCACACAATATGCCTTTCTCAAGATCTCTCACTAAATCATCTCAAGTATTGTAACTTATTCACTTGGATGTGCACTTTTTGTTGAAATTGTAGAAATTAGCTTGTAGATTCTTGCCACATGGCACCATCTTGATTGACCAAGTGTCACCATTTCATGTACATAGTTAGGTAAGGATTATAAGTCAAAGGAATCATTTTTATGTAAGTTTCATTGGCATTCGTTGAGCCCAAAATCGAGTTCCTAAAATCTAGGAGAAATTGGTGAGATTTGCCACCAACCCCATGAGTCACCAAACTCCACCTACCAAATGGATAAGCATGGTTGGATAGGGCATTGGAGACTAGACTTAGGTCTATACCTAATGTTATGAAGCCCTAATCCTTAGATTTGAGATGGATAATAGCTCTTTTTGTGGATTATTATAATAGTACATGCTTTTTGAGAGAAGCAAGATTGGATGACATTGTGTAGTCTTGGAATTCAAGGGCGACTTGAGTGATGAATCCTTGCAGGATCTATGATGAAGACCTTTGTGAATATTGCTAATTTTGACTCTACATCATTGTTAGGTTTCAAGGACCAACAACATCACTTTTTATCATTACTCACACATGTGTACTTTGCTTTAAATCGGCATCAATTGGATCCTTTCTTTTAGAAGCAAGCGAACAATTAACTTCACCTAACTATTCCATTTGGAAAGTTAGGATGGAATCAATTCTAGTACTTTAAGATCTCATAGATATAGCGATGGGTATTGAGGAGGAGCCTCAAGTCCTTCAAGAGAATGTGAGATTTAAGAAGAGACCTAGAATGGCAATTCATTGCATCAAGATCAATGTGTCCAATGAGATTCTTAGGGAGATAGGAGCATGTCATGTCTCTCCCAAAGATGCTTGGGATACATTTAAGGCTATCTATGAGTCTAAGAACACCTCGAGTTTCTCACATTGAGGAACAAGATTCTCCAAAGCTATCAAAGCAAAGGGGAAAGTGCTCAAAGCTATGTTCTTATAGCGAAGGACTATAATAGAGAGCTAACATGCATTGGAGAGCATATCAATAAAAGAGAGCTAGTTCAAGTATTCTTTAATGGACTCAATGAAGATTATTCCAATCTTGTTCAATACTATGCAATTCAGAAAAATCTTCCTTCTATGGAGAGCCTACAAGGAGTCCTTGTGGCCAAAGTAGGCAAGCTAATGTGTTGCCTAGATTTGGACAACTCTCTCTCAAGGATGAAGGAGATGTAAAAGCTCTTTTCACAAATAGAAAGGCCAAAGGCAAAGCAAAAAGGGCCATTCAAGAAGAAGGACAAGCTGCTCAAGGATGGAAGTGATGATCAGCCATCATCTTCATCATCTTTCAAAAGAAAGGACAAATCCAAGTTGAAGTGCTTCTTTTGTATTAAGAAAGGACACTTTGCAACTGAATGCTTCAAGAGGAGAGATGCACAAGGAAGTCAAGAAAACTTTAGAAAAGAAGAATGTGATGATCCTTACATTGAGGAGGAGTCACTACTGGTGTCCAACTAACCATCAACAAGCCTCAAAGGTGAGGAAGAATCTTGGTGGATAGATAGTCACAGGCAAGCTCCCACATGACAAGTCACAAAGAGTATCTCTCTCAACTCTTACCTTTTTTTCTAGATCTAACAAGCTTATTCATAAAACAAGTGATATTAATTGCAAGATTGATGGAGTAGGATTAGTTCCAATGTGTCTTGAATCTACCAAGAAAGTCATGCTTGAGGGTGTGTTGTATGTTTCTAACATTATAAGAAATCTCATGGACAAGGGCATCTTTGTTACATTTGATAGAAATACTTGCTTGATAATGAGGAGTGGGAATGTCATTGCAAAAGAAACTCGATTTTAAGGCTTTTCAAGTTTGATGATTTTGTGGAAGCTAACCATTGATGACCAAAGAGAAGATATCACAAGTGGAGCCATGTCACAAGAGATTGGATCACTCCAAACACAAATCCATCGAGGATGCTATGTGCAAGGAGGATCTATGCTACCTAGATCTTGGTAAGAGGTGGCGATGCATGGGAGGCATGTGCTTTGGCTAAAGCACCTAATTTTTCCTTTCTCAAGATCTACCACAAAGTCATCCTTATCCTTGCAATCATTTCACTAAAGAGCACACTTTCCAAGTGTAAGAAGAAATGGTGCATCTTCTTCTTTCAAGCCTTTCATAGTTAATGATGATAGATATGATTTGTTCTATTTATTGTCATCAAGAGCTATGATGTTTCTCAACTTGTGTAGATGTGTTAAGAAAATGAAGTTGGAAGCTTGTGTAGCTCCATCATATTTTTGTGAAGCAACTTCATTTGGTGACTATTTTGTAATAGTTTTGACAAATGTTGTCATAAAAGGAAAAACACCATTTAATGTAATGTACTTGAAATTCTTTGATTCCACATGCTTTGTGGATGACAATTTGAATGTAAGTACCAAAGATTATCCTACTTTAATAAAAAGAATAATGGTAATTTTTTGCTCTTCAAGTAGAGATTGTAAAATCTACATTTTTTCCACTAAAGAAGTTGTCAATAGTGGAAATACAATCTTTCAAAATTGGAAGACTTGCAAAATTGAAGGAGCACTTTTGGATTCAACTCATTGATGGAGAGGAGCTGAGTCAAGTGCAAGGAAAAGTTGAAGGGCCGAGGACTCCAAGAAGACCTCCCAAGTCCAAGATGGAGACATCAAGGCTCAACTTCATTGGAAAAGGGAAGAAAGTTGAGGAGGGTGACATCTCTCATGCATTTATCAATCCATTTGATGTTCCTTTATATGTGCAAAATGTCTTTAAGGCAAAGGATTGGCATAGTCGTGGAGAGGTCATCAAGATCATGGAGGTAGTACCAAGATGCTCAACTCAAGTCCTTCTTTTATTCTCTTGAATTCATTTTGTGAGAGCATGATCCAGTACATATCCCTTATGTTTCATGATGAATCAGTATTAATTCTTGCATTATATTTTTAAATAGTCTTCTCTTTCATGAAGATGGTGCAAGATGTTTTGGCAATTCCAAGCTAGAATTGGGTTTGAGAGCCAATAATGCTCGATCTTGGCCCCTAACGTTCAATCTTTGGACATATATGTAGCTTAAGCTTCACGTTGGCTACTGCATTTGATTGATTTCAGCATGCTACTTCATTCCTAAGAAGTTTTTAGATGGATCTATTCAAGTATTTTAGCAAATTTTTGGAGCACCATGTAAGGGAACCTATTGGAGGTGGTGAAAGATCCTTCTAGGACATCACTCAGATGATGGCCGTCTTCGACGCCTGAGGAACGTGCACAATCCTACTACACCATTGTTCTTTATTCCGTATTGAACCTTCTAATTCAAATTGATAAACAATAACTCCTATACTCTTCGGTGGTTGTGATTAGACTAGTATCTGAACACGCATTTGTTTTTATGATCCTATAGTGAACGTAGGAGCTGTGATCTTGTTTGGCATTTGCGATCCATGATCGTTCTTGTTGGTAGTTAATAGCAGCCCATTTTAGGGAGAGCTGTTTCGCACTATCTCTCTCTCCCGCTCGTTCTCCAACAACGTATCAGAGCAGGTCAACTAGGCTGAGAGTCTATTCTATTTCGATTACAATCAGTTTAACATGTCTCTTACTGGTAACATTTCATCTTCATCATCCAACAAAGTTAGAATCATTGATAGATTCAACGGATCTAACTTCTACATCTGGAAAGTAAAACTTCAGATGATTATAATAGATATTGATCTTTGGGATGTTGTAGACAGGTCAGTCCCGAAACCAGACGATGCTGATCTTGAACTAGCTAAGGCATGGAAGATCAAGGATCAGAAGGCCCTGGCATCACTCACGCTGAATCTGGCCGACTCCCAAATATCCCACGTTACCACATGCAAATCCTTTACGGAAGCATTAGATTTATTATCAAATATCTATGAGACTCAAGATGTGACCACATAGTTACACCTTAGAAGAAAGTTCTTTATTCTTAGAATGTCTAATTCAACAGCCATCACTTCTCACATCAACAGCTTCAAATCTTTACTAGATCAGCTGTCAACTGTAGGATGTGCAATTCAAGATGATGCTGTTGTCACGACTTTGCCTTCTTTACCAAATTCCTACGAGCACTTTGTTGTGATGATCTCCACTCAACCTGAATTGACTCTTCAAAAGGTCATCGATCATCTTCTTCTAGAAGAAATGCGGAGAAAGACCATTGACCTGTCCATCAAAGACAAGTCCCTGGCCCTGTACACCAAGAAAAAAACATAATTCCAAGGGAAAGAATTAGGTGCAGCAGCAATAGAAGCCTCAGACTCAATCAGAGAGCAGTGGACCGAGAAAGAAACTCTTCTGTAGATATTGTAAGAGAGTTAACCACGACATCAAGGAATGTCGCATCTAGATCTACAACGAGGCCAAGAAGCAACAACACCAACAACTGAACTCTACCAATGTCACACCAGTTCCGAAGATAGACAACAAGGACGAATCCACCCATCTGACAAGAAGAGACAAGAAGAAGGTGTTGGATTCCTTGAAGTCAATCAAGATGATAGAACATCTTCTTCTTCTCAGATGACGGAGAATCAAAAGATAACCAGTCGAGCTAAGATCAATATGTTGAAAGAAAAATCTCGACGAGCACCAATTCACGAAATGCCTGAGACCTTCAAGAATTATACCTGGGACGATGTGATAATTATGATGCTGCAAGCCCAACGAGAACCTGATCAAAGTCAGGCACCAGCAAAACAAGTCTTTGAGGAACCTGCGCGGATGCAACCAATGAACCTTGCCGAGCCAGGTGAAAAAAAAAAGATCGTGCATGTGGGGGGGCAGTTAATACCCACACAATTCAAGCGGCTACGATTATTGTTGGTGGAGTACAGGGATTGTTTTGCCTGGAATTACAGTGATCTGAAGGGCATCCCACCAACAGTAGTCCAACACACCATACCCTTGGTGGATGGAGCAGTCCCCAAGGTGAGTCGTTATTACTGCTGCAACCCGAACTACACAGAGCTGATAAAGCAAGAGTTGCAGAAGCTGTTAGACGTTGATTTCATTTACGAAATTGAGCACACTGAATGGGTATCGCCGATAGTTATAGTACCCAAGAAGAACGACAAAATGCAAATATGTGTGAATCTGAAAGCGCTAAACGTAGTCACGAAAAAGGATAATTTTCTTTTACCCTTTACGGATGTAAAAATTACAGCAAATAAGGATCCTAAAACACTTGAAATGATGAGGGAAACAATAGATTATGATTTCATAAGATTAGCACAAGTTGAACCATCAAAATCCATCAAAAATCTATGCTTGAACCTCACTAAATGGCCCAAATCCTTGAAGAAGGCTTCACACGTGTGAAAGTACGGCCTCCCACAGTCTGAGTACTGTACACCAGACCTACATTCAATCCTATAATCATTAGTAATCACAAGAACTCAAACAATTATGAACATAGAGAGCAATTGCACCATTATGAGAGAAAAAACATGAAATTGCTTGATTGATTTTGGTGAGTTATCATCACCTATATATACATGATCCATCACGGTTTTGGGCAGGTATGAGTAGCCCTAAACCTATCCCTAATGCTAATTTTGGTGGATCTTTCATCCCTACCAGGTTAGGGTTGGAATATTGGAGATCCCTCAACAATGCAAAAATTACCAAAAATAGCTCCTATTTTTTCTCCCTTGTATCTAAGCATAATTTGGACTCATTCCAAAGGTTCTAACACTTAGGTCTACTTGAGAACATCCTTATGAATGGAATCCTATGCTATTTGGCACGTGTGACAAGCCACATCATGACCATCTAACTATTTACAAGTCATATGACCAAAACTAGTCAAGCTAGAATTGTGAATTTTTAACACTCCTCCTCACTATCTAGCTTGGTTCAATCATTGCTTTACTAATCACTCCAAGTGATGATCTGAACTTCATAAAAGGTGTCTTTTGAAGTGGTTTAGTAAGTAGATCAGCTACACATTCATTGCTTGGAACATGCTCCAAAGCAATGTCCTTGGCTTGCACCATTTCTCTCACAAAGTGATGGCATATCTCAATGTGCTTAGATCTTGCATGGAAGATTGGGTTAGATGCAAGGTGTTGGGCTGATATATTGTCATTGTAGATGATTGGTGCCTCCTCTGAATCCATGATCTTTAGTTCCACCAATAATCTCTTGATCCAAAGTACCTCCTTTGTAGTGGTTGTCAAAGCTTTGTACTCGGCCTCGGTTGAAGATAGAGATATAGTTTCTTGCTTTTTTGAAAGCCATGAAACCACACCTTCTCCTATGAAAGTTGAATAGGCACTTGTTGATTTCCTATCCCTCTTGTCCCCTTCAAAATCTGAATCACTAAATGCATAAAGGTTAATCACATCTCCTCTATATAGAATCCCAAAATCCAATGTACCCGAGATGTATCTTAGAATCCTCTTAGCCTTTTTCCAATGGATATTCAATGGATTTTGCATGGATTGGCTCAACCTACATACACTAAAGCTAAGATCTGGTCTAGTTATAGTGATCCACATTAAGGAACCTATAAGTTGCCTAAACAAAGTGATGTCCATGAAGGATCTTTCATCATCTTCATTTGGCACTTTTACATCTTGCTCCATTGGTGTGTCAACACTTTTGCATACTTCCATCTTAAACTTATTCAAAAGACTTTGAGCATAGTTTACTTGACTTATAAAGATAAAATCAGACCCTCTAAGTACTTCTATGCCTAAGATGAAGTGAAGACACCCTAGATCTACCATCTTGAACTCTAAGGATAGATCTATCTTGATTTTTTCAATACCATCAACACTATTTCCACTAATGATGATGTCATCTACATAAATGAGTAAAAGTACAATACCAACATCATCAAACTTAATGTAAAGAGTGGGATCATATTCACTTTGAACAAAAGAAAGTGAAATAAGATAGCAATGTAGTCTTGAATTCCAAGATCTCGAGGCTTGCTTCAAGCCATAGATGCTTCTTTGGAGATGGCATACTTTGTTCTCCATTCCATGCTTGATGAACCCTTGTGGCTGCTCCATATAGATATCCTCTTCCAAAAAACCATTCAAGAAAGCATTAGAGACATCCATTTGACAAAGAATCCATCCAAAATGTGATGCAAGTGCAATGATTAGTCTTATTGTGACCATCTTGGCCACGGGTGCAAAAGTTTCCTCATAGTCTATCCCTCTCTCTTGAGCATAACCTTTTGCAACTAATCTTGCTTTATGTTTGTTAACACTCCCATTTGCATTCAACTTAAGCTTGAAGACCCACTTGCATCCTATTACATTCCTTTGAGGTCTCTCAACAAGCAACCAAGTTTCATTCTCAATCAAGGCATCATACTCATCCAACATAGCTTTATACCATTCTTTGGAGTTCAATGCATCTTCAACATTAGACGGTTCTTCAAAACTAGATAAAGCATAAGAAGTGGATGATATACCCTCAACTTGATGTCCTTTGCCTTGATATGTGAGCCTTGATGGCTCCACTTTTGCCCTTGAAGATCTCCTTGGTGTGATAGGTGGGTTTGGTGCTTGCTCCTCCATGAGCTCCTCCTCAAAACCAAGATCTTGCTCCTTGGCCATCTTCTTCTTGATTGTTGGAGCACTTGAGCCTTCTTCAAGCATATGCATATGATGTTCATCAAAGATGACATCCCTTGAAACAACAAATTTGTTCAAGGATGGGAGATAGACTTTGTAGCCCTTGCTTGAGCTTGCATATCCAAGCATGATCCCTCTTGTGGAAGATGGATCCTCCTTGGTTCTTGTTTCCAATGGCACATGCACATAACATATACACCCAAAAACTTTCAAGTGATTAAGATTGGGTTTCTTTCCATACAACATCTCATATGGAGTTTTGCCTTCATTTGCTTTGCAAGGCACCCTATTCATCAAGTAGTTTGCACATACAAGAGACTCACCCCAAAAGGATTTGGGCAAACAAGCATCTAATCTTAAAGCCTTAGAACATTCACATAATGTTCTATTCCTTCTTTCAGCAACTCCATTTTGTTGAGGAGTGTAAGGACAAGAAGTCTCTTTCTTGATCCCTTCCTCCTCACAAAAGGCCTTGAACTCATTGGAGATGAATTCTCCACCATTGTCACTTCTAAGAATCTTGATGCTATGATTATGATGCTTTTCCACAAACAACTTGAACTTTACAAAAGTATCAAATACTTGAGACTTGAAGGAAAGTAAGAACACCCAACAATATCTTGAGTAGTCATCAATGAAGGTTAAAAACATGGATGAACCTCCATTAGATTTGGTGCTAGCAATGTGCACATCCGAGTGTATGAGTTCAAGAGGATGAGATGACTTTGTGATGGAGTTAGGAAACACCTTCTTATGTGCCTTGGATAAGGCACAAGCTTCACAAACCTTGTCTTCCTTCCCAATAGACCTTGGTAGGCCTAAAGCATACTCCTCCTTGATCATAGCCTCCATGGAACCCGAGTTGACATGTCCAAGTCTTTTGTGCCATAAAGTAAAGGTAGATATCTTGCTCTTCTCGGCCAACATGACAACATTAGTATCCACAAATGCATCCAGCTTATAAAGTTTGCCAAGTCTAGTGCCCTTAGCCACTATCTTACCCTTCTTCTTGATGAAACATTCATTTGAAGCAAAGTCAACATTGAAACCATTGTCTACCATTTGGCCAACACTTAGTAGATTCTTTGTTATTGTAGGAATGTACAAAACACCTTCTATGTTGATCTTTTTGGAAGATCCTAAACAAAGGGGAATGCTACCAACTCCTTCAATCTTACAAGCTTCATCATTTGCTGTATACATAGACTTTATAGGTCCATCATAAGATAAGAGAGAAGAGAAAAACTCCCTTTTACTAGTCATGTGTGAACTAGCACCCGAGTCAATCCACCAAGGATCTTCTCCTTTGAAGCTTGTTGAAGAAAATATGGACATCATGAGAGAGTCCTCATGTGAACTCTCCTCCTCCTCCTCTTTGCTCATGTTGGCTTGGCTTTGATCTTGCTTCCTCTTGAAGCATTCCGAGGCATAATGCCCCATCTTGCTACAATAGTAGCACTTCACCTTTGATTTGTCCTTCTTGACTTTGGTGGTTGATGGAGATGCCTTTGGGGGTCCTTCTTGATCCTCAAGCTTTGTAGACTTCTTGAATGTTGATCCTTTGCCTTTGGACTTGCCTTTGCCTTTGGTGAAGAGAGCTTGGTCATCTCCACCTTGGATGGAAAGCCTATCCATCCTCTCTTGCATTTGGCTCCTTCTTGATTCCTCGGCCATGAGTGTGCCTTGGAGTTCTTCAAGTATGGGTAGCTTACCCATAATTGCATATCCCTGAACCAAATTGTCAAATTCAAAGCTTAGTCCATTCAATATGAGTTGAACAAGATCTTCATCCTTGATAGGGTCACCTATAAAGGCTAGCTCTTTGTTCAATTCCTTTACTCTTAGGACAAAAGTATGTGCACTCTCTCCTTTCTTTTGATAGCTTCTATAGATTTGATTCTTCAAAGCTACTAGTTTGGTTCTTGGATTCATAGACCTTTTGCAAAGTCTCCCAAGCATCTTGAGCTGAAGTGCAATCTCCTACCTCTCTTAAGAGTTCATTTGCAACATTCATTTTTATGCAATGTAGTGCAACATTGCACCTCTTGATGTATTTGGCTTTTTCTTGAGGATGAATAGGTTCACCCTCCTTACCATTTACAATTTCCATCAGATCTTGCATGATCATGATAGATTCCATTCTAACTTTCCATATGGAATAGTTAGTTTTGTTGAGCCTTTCATTAGTATCCAAAAGACATGCATTTATAGATGCCATCTAGTCTCCTAATCAAGGACTTGACACAAATGAAGGTTACTTCTATTGATTTGATTGAAGGTCTACCTTATCCCACTTCTTAGGGACCTGAAAAGATCAGTAATAGACTTCCTATAAAGATCTAAGAATGATCTCTAACAAAATCAAATCATAGAATACTAGAAACAATGCACTTGCTTGATTGAAGTAGACAATACTAGTAGAATTGCCCCTCTTTCTATAAAGAACATTAAAGCTTCCAAATGATCTGATCAAGAGTGAATTTCAGCAACCTAATACACTTCCAAAATCACTTGTAAAAGATCTAAATGGAACTTAATGAGGATGCAACACAATCTACTATCCAATCACAAGCAAAAAATGATCAAAATTGATGAAAAATTGATCTAATTTGGTGCATAAGTCAAGCAATGGTTGGACTGAACCTAAATCACTTTAGGAGGTTTCTACTACACCTTAGAACAGCCTTGAAGAGTCCCCAAAACTCTGATCTTCCCTCTCCTTGAATGCTAGAAAGCCTCCTCTATGAAATCACCTCCAAAACTCGCTTAGAAATCAATGCTTGGAGCAAGCAAAACTTGCTATCTTGGTAATGTGAATTGAATTCAACTTTGCCTCTGGTTTTAGACACCTAAACACCTGCAAATGAAGTCACACAACACCAATCTCCAATGTATTTAATTCACTTTGAGTTCTAGAATCAATACTAGATGCTAAGATCCAATCTACACAAGATTTAGATCAAAAATTGTGATCAAATTGAATGAAAACCAAGGATTTAGCTCATTTCAGCCTTTAGGCTCTGATACCATGTAAAAATTACAGCAAATAAGGATCCTAAAACACTTGAAATGATGAGGGAAACAATAGATTATGATTTCATAAGATTAGCACAAGTTGAACCATCAAAATCCATCAAAAATCTATGCTTGAACCTCACTAAATGGCCCAAATCCTTGAAGAAGGCTTCACACGTGTGAAAGTACGGCCTCCCACAGTCTGAGTACTGTACACCAGACCTACATTCAATCCTATAATCATTAGTAATCACAAGTACTCAAACAATTATGAACATAGAGAGCAATTGCACCATTATGAGAGAAAAAACATGAAATTGCTTGATTGATTTTGGTGAGTTATCATCACCTATATATACATGATCCATCACGGTTTTGGGCAGGTATGAGTAGCCCTAAACCTATCCCTAATGCTAATTTTGGTGGATCTTTCATCCCTACCAGGTTAGGGTTGGAATATTGGAGATCCCTCAACAATGCAAAAATTACCAAAAATAGCTCCTATTTTTTCTCCCTTGTATCTAAGCATAATTTGGACTCATTCCAAAGGTTCTAACACTTAGGTCTACTTGAGAACATCCTTATGAATGGAATCCTATGCTATTTGGCACGTGTGACAAGCCACATCATGACCATCTAACTATTTACAAGTCATATGACCAAAACTAGTCAAGCTAGAATTGTGAATTTTTAACACTCCTCCTCACTATCTAGCTTGGTTCAATCATTGCTTTACTAATCACTCCAAGTGATGATCTGAACTTCATAAAAGGTGTCTTTTGAAGTGGTTTAGTAAGTAGATCAGCTACACATTCATTGCTTGGAACATGCTCCAAAGCAATGTCCTTGGCTTGCACCATTTCTCTCACAAAGTAATGGCATATCTCAATGTTCTTAGATCTTGCATGGAAGATTGGGTTAGATGCAAGGTGTTGGGCTGATATATTGTCATTGTAGATGATTGGTGCCTCCTCTGAATCCATGATCTTTAGTTCCACCAATAATCTCTTGATCCAAAGTACCTCCTTTGTAGTGGTTGTCAAAGCTTTGTACTCGGCCTCGGTTGAAGATAGAGATATAGTTTCTTGCTTTTTTGAAAGCCATGAAACCACACCTTCTCCTATGAAAGTTGAATAGGCACTTGTTGATTTCCTATCCCTCTTGTCCCCTTCAAAATCTGAATCACTAAATGCATGAAGGTTAATCACATCTCCTCTATATAGAATCCCAAAATTCAATGTACCCGAGATGTATCTTAGAATCCTCTTAGCCTTTTTCCAATGGATATTCAATGGATTTTGCATGGATTGGCTCAACCTACATACACTAAAGCTAAGATCTGGTCTAGTTATAGTGATCCACATTAAGGAACCTATAAGTTGCCTAAACAAAGTGATGTCCATGAAGGATCTTTCATCATCTTCATTTGGCACTTTTACATCTTGCTCCATTGGTGTGTCAACACTTTTGCATACTTCCATCTTAAACTTCTTCAAAAGACTTTGAGCATAGTTTACTTGACTTATAAAGATAAAATTAGACCCTCTAAGTACTTCTATGCCTAAGATGAAGTGAAGACACCCTAGATCTACCATCTTGAACTCTAAGGATAGATCTACCTTGATTTTTTCAATACCATCAACACTATTTTCACTAATGATGATGTCATCTACATAAATGAGTAAAAGTACAATACCAACATCATCAAACTTAATGTAAAGAGTGGGATCATATTCACTTTGAACAAAAGAAAGTGAAATAAGATAGCAATGTAGTCTTGAATTCCAAGATCTCGAGGCTTGCTTCAAGCCATAGATGCTTCTTTGGAGATGGCATACTTTGTTCTCCATTCCATGCTTGATGAACCCTTGTGGCTGCTCCATATAGATATCCTCTTCCAAAAAACCATTCAAGAAAGCATTAGAGACATCCATTTGACAAAGAATCCATCCAAAATGTGATGCAAGTGCAATGATTAGTCTTATTGTGACCATCTTGGCCACGGGTGCAAAAGTTTCCTCATAGTCTATCCCTCTCTCTTGAGCATAACCTTTTGCAACTAATCTTGCTTTATGTTTGTTAACACTCCCATTTGCATTCAACTTAAGCTTGAAGACCCACTTGCATCCTATTACATTCCTTTGAGGTCTCTCAACAAGCAACCAAGTTTCATTCTCAATCAAGGCATCATACTCATCCAACATAGCTTTATACCATTCTTTGGAGTTCAATGCATCTTCAACATTAGACGGTTCTTCAAAACTAGATAAAGCATAAGAAGTGGATGATATACCCTCAACTTGATGTCCTTTGCCTTGATATGTGAGCCTTGATGGCTCCACTTTTGCCCTTGAAGATCTCCTTGGTGTGATAGGTGGGTTTGGTGCTTGCTCCTCCATGAGCTCCTCCTCAAAACCAAGATCTTGCTCCTCGGCCATCTTCTTCTTGATTGTTGGAGCACTTGAGCCTTCTTCAAGGATATGCATATGATGTTCATCAAAGATGACATCCCTTGAAACAACAAATTTGTTCAAGGATGGGAGATAGACTTTGTAGCCCTTGCTTGAGCTTGCATATCCAAGCATGATCCCTCTTGTGGAAGATGGATCCTCCTTGGTTCTTGTTTCCAATGGCACATGCACATAACATATACACCCAAAAACTTTCAAGTGATTAAGATTGGGTTTCTTTCCATACAACATCTCATATGGAGTTTTGCCTTCAATTGCTTTGCAAGACACCCTATTCATCAAGTAGTTTGCACATACAAGAGACTCACCCCAAAAGGATTTGGGCAAACAAGCATCTAATCTTAAAGCCTTAGAACATTCACATAATGTTCTATTCCTTCTTTCAGCAACTCCATTTTGTTGAGGAGTGTAAGGACAAGAAGTCTCTTTCTTGATCCCTTCCTCCTCACAAAAGGCCTTGAACTCATTGGAGATGAATTCTCCACCATTGTCACTTCTAAGAATCTTGATGCTATGATTATGATGCTTTTCCACAAACAACTTGAACTTTACAAAAGTATCAAATACTTGAGACTTGAAGGAAAGTAAGAACACCCAACAATATCTTGAGTAGTCATCAATGAAGGTTAAAAACATGGATGAACCTCCATTAGATTTGGTGCTAGCAATGTGCACATCCGAGTGTATGAGTTCAAGAGGATGAGATGACTTTGTGATGGAGTTAGGAAAAACCTTCTTATGTGCCTTGGATAAGGCACAAGCTTCACAAACCTTGTCTTCCTTCCCAATAGACCTTGGTAGGCCTAAAGCATACTCCTCCTTGATCATAGCCTCCATGGAACCCGAGTTGACATGTCCAAGTCTTTTGTGCCATAAAGTAAAGGTAGATATCTTGCTCTTCTCGGCCAACATGACAACATTAGTATCCACAAATGCATCCAGCTTATAAAGTTTGCCAAGTCTAGTGCCCTTAGCCACTATCTTACCCTTCTTCTTGATGAAACATTCATTTGAAGCAAAGTCAACATTGAAACCATTGTCTACCATTTGGCCAACACTTAGTAGATTCTTTGTTATTGTAGGAATGTACAAAACACCTTCTATGTTGATCTTTTTGGAAGATCCTAAACAAAGGGGAATGCTACCAACTCCTTCAATCTTACAAGCTTCATCATTTGCTGTATACATAGACTTTATAGGTCCATCATAAGATAAGAGAGAAGAGAAAAACTCCCTTTTACTAGTCATGTGTGAACTAGCACCCGAGTCAATCCACCAAGGATCTTCTCCTTTGAAGCTTGTTGAAGAAAATATGGACATCATGAGAGAGTCCTCATGTGAACTCTCCTCCTCCTCCTCTTTGCTCATGTTGGCTTGGCTTTGATCTTGCTTCCTCTTGAAGCATTCCGAGGCATAATGCCCCATCTTGCTACAATAGTAGCACTTCACCTTTGATTTGTCCTTCTTGACTTTGGTGGTTGATGGAGATGCCTTTGGGGGTCCTTCTTGATCCTCAAGCTTTGTAGACTTCTTGAATGTTGATCCTTTGCCATTGGACTTGCCTTTGCCTTTGGTGAAGAGAGCTTGGTCATCTCCACCTTGGATGGAAAGCCTATCCATCCTCTCTTGCATTTGGCTCCTTCTTGATTCCTCGGCCATGAGTGTGCCTTGGAGTTCTTCAAGTATGGGTAGCTTACCCATAATTGCATATCCCTGAACCAAATTGTCAAATTCAAAGCTTAGTCCATTCAATATGAGTTGAACAAGATCTTCATCCTTGATAGGGTCACCTATAAAGGCTAGCTCTTTGTTCAATTCCTTTACTCTTAGGACAAAAGTATGTGCACTCTCTCCTTTCTTTTGATAGCTTCTATAGATTTGATTCTTCAAAGCTACTAGTTTGGTTCTTGGATTCATAGACCTTTTGCAAAGTCTCCCAAGCATCTTGAGCTGAAGTGCAATCTCCTACCTCTCTTAAGAGTTCATTTGCAACATTCATTTTTATGCAATGTAGTGCAACATTGCACCTCTTGATGTATTTGGCTTTTTCTTGAGGATGAATAGGTTCACCCTCCTTACCATTTACAATTTCCATCAGATCTTGCATGATCATGATAGATTCCATTCTAACTTTCCATATGGAATAGTTAGTTTTGTTGAGCCTTTCATTAGTATCCAAAAGACATGCATTTATAGATGCCATCTAGTCTCCTAATCAAGGACTTGACACAAATGAAGGTTACTTCTATTGATTTGATTGAAGGTCTACCTTATCCCACTTCTTAGGGACCTGAAAAGATCAGTAATAGACTTCCTATAAAGATCTAAGAATGATCTCTAACAAAATCAAATCATAGAATACTAGAAACAATGCACTTGCTTGATTGAAGTAGACAATACTAGTAGAATTGCCCCTCTTTCTATAAAGAACATTAAAGCTTCCAAATGATCTGATCAAGAGTGAATTTCAGCAACCTAATACACTTCCAAAATCACTTGTAAAAGATCTAAATGGAACTTAATGAGGATGCAACACAATCTACTATCCAATCACAAGCAAAAAATGATCAAAATTGATGAAAAATTGATCTAATTTGGTGCATAAGTCAAGCAATGGTTGGACTGAACCTAAATCACTTTAGGAGGTTTCTACTACACCTTAGAACAGCCTTGAAGAGTCCCCAAAACTCTGATCTTCCCTCTCCTTGAATGCTAGAAAGCCTCCTCTATGAAATCACCTCCAAAACTCGCTTAGAAATCAATGCTTGGAGCAAGCAAAACTTGCTATCTTGGTAATGTGAATTGAATTCAACTTTGCCTCTGGTTTTAGACACCTAAACACCTGCAAATGAAGTCACACAACACCAATCTCCAATGTATTTAATTCACTTTGAGTTCTAGAATCAATACTAGATGCTAAGATCCAATCTACACAAGATTTAGATCAAAAATTGTGATCAAATTGAATGAAAACCAAGGATTTAGCTCATTTCAGCCTTTAGGCTCTGATACCATGTAAAAATTACAGCAAATAAGGATCCTAAAACACTTGAAATGATGAGGGAAACAATAGATTATGATTTCATAAGATTAGCACAAGTTGAACCATCAAAATCCATCAAAAATCTATGCTTGAACCTCACTAAATGGCCCAAATCCTTGAAGAAGGCTTCACACGTGTGAAAGTACGGCCTCCCACAGTCTGAGTACTGTACACCAGACCTACATTCAATCCTATAATCATTAGTAATCACAAGTACTCAAACAATTATGAACATAGAGAGCAATTGCACCATTATGAGAGAAAAAACATGAAATTGCTTGATTGATTTTGGTGAGTTATCATCACCTATATATACATGATCCATCACGGTTTTGGGCAGGTATGAGTAGCCCTAAACCTATCCCTAATGCTAATTTTGGTGGATCTTTCATCCCTACCAGGTTAGGGTTGGAATATTGGAGATCCCTCAACAATGCAAAAATTACCAAAAATAGCTCCTATTTTTTCTCCCTTGTATCTAAGCATAATTTGGACTCATTCCAAAGGTTCTAACACTTAGGTCTACTTGAGAACATCCTTATGAATGGAATCCTATGCTATTTGGCACGTGTGACAAGCCACATCATGACCATCTAACTATTTACAAGTCATATGACCAAAACTAGTCAAGCTAGAATTGTGAATTTTTAACACTCCTCCTCACTATCTAGCTTGGTTCAATCATTGCTTTACTAATCACTCCAAGTGATGATCTGAACTTCATAAAAGGTGTCTTTTGAAGTGGTTTAGTAAGTAGATCAGCTACACATTCATTGCTTGGAACATGCTCCAAAGCAATGTCCTTGGCTTGCACCATTTCTCTCACAAAGTAATGGCATATCTCAATGTGCTTAGATCTTGCATGGAAGATTGGGTTAGATGCAAGGTGTTGGGCTGATATATTGTCATTGTAGATGATTGGTGCCTCCTCTGAATCCATGATCTTTAGTTCCACCAATAATCTCTTGATCCAAAGTACCTCCTTTGTAGTGGTTGTCAAAGCTTTGTACTCGGCCTCGGTTGAAGATAGAGATATAGTTTCTTGCTTTTTTGAAAGCCATGAAACCACACCTTCTCCTATGAAAGTTGAATAGGCACTTGTTGATTTCCTATCCCTCTTGTCCCCTTCAAAATCTGAATCACTAAATGCATGAAGGTTAATCACATCTCCTCTATATAGAATCCCAAAATTCAATGTACCCGAGATGTATCTTAGAATCCTCTTAGCCTTTTTCCAATGGATATTCAATGGATTTTGCATGGATTGGCTCAACCTACATACACTAAAGCTAAGATCTGGTCTAGTTATAGTGATCCACATTAAGGAACCTATAAGTTGCCTAAACAAAGTGATGTCCATGAAGGATCTTTCATCATCTTCATTTGGCACTTTTACATCTTGCTCCATTGGTGTGTCAACACTTTTGCATACTTCCATCTTAAACTTCTTCAAAAGACTTTGAGCATAGTTTACTTGACTTATAAAGATAAAATTAGACCCTCTAAGTACTTCTATGCCTAAGATGAAGTGAAGACACCCTAGATCTACCATCTTGAACTCTAAGGATAGATCTATCTTGATTTTTTCAATACCATCAACACTATTTCCACTAATGATGATGTCATCTACATAAATGAGTAAAAGTACAATACCAACATCATCAAACTTAATGTAAAGAGTGGGATCATATTCACTTTGAACAAAAGAAAGTGAAATAAGATAGCAATGTAGTCTTGAATTCCAAGATCTCGAGGCTTGCTTCAAGCCATAGATGCTTCTTTGGAGATGGCATACTTTGTTCTCCATTCCATGCTTGATGAACCCTTGTGGCTGCTCCATATAGATATCCTCTTCCAAAAAACCATTCAAGAAAGCATTAGAGACATCCATTTGACAAAGAATCCATCCAAAATGTGATGCAAGTGCAATGATTAGTCTTATTGTGACCATCTTGGCCACGGGTGCAAAAGTTTCCTCATAGTCTATCCCTCTCTCTTGAGCATAACCTTTTGCAACTAATCTTGCTTTATGTTTGTTAACACTCCCATTTGCATTCAACTTAAGCTTGAAGACCCACTTGCATCCTATTACATTCCTTTGAGGTCTCTCAACAAGCAACCAAGTTTCATTCTCAATCAAGGCATCATACTCATCCAACATAGCTTTATACCATTCTTTGGAGTTCAATGCATCTTCAACATTAGACGGTTCTTCAAAACTAGATAAAGCATAAGAAGTGGATGATATACCCTCAACTTGATGTCCTTTGCCTTGATATGTGAGCCTTGATGGCTCCACTTTTGCCCTTGAAGATCTCCTTGGTGTGATAGGTGGGTTTGGTGCTTGCTCCTCCATGAGCTCCTCCTCAAAACCAAGATCTTGCTCCTCGGCCATCTTCTTCTTGATTGTTGGAGCACTTGAGCCTTCTTCAAGGATATGCATATGATGTTCATCAAAGATGACATCCCTTGAAACAACAAATTTGTTCAAGGATGGGAGATAGACTTTGTAGCCCTTGCTTGAGCTTGCATATCCAAGCATGATCCCTCTTGTGGAAGATGGATCCTCCTTGGTTCTTGTTTCCAATGGCACATGCACATAACATATACACCCAAAAACTTTCAAGTGATTAAGATTGGGTTTCTTTCCATACAACATCTCATATGGAGTTTTGCCTTCAATTGCTTTGCAAGACACCCTATTCATCAAGTAGTTTGCACATACAAGAGACTCACCCCAAAAGGATTTGGGCAAACAAGCATCTAATCTTAAAGCCTTAGAACATTCACATAATGTTCTATTCCTTCTTTCAGCAACTCCATTTTGTTGAGGAGTGTAAGGACAAGAAGTCTCTTTCTTGATCCCTTCCTCCTCACAAAAGGCCTTGAACTCATTGGAGATGAATTCTCCACCATTGTCACTTCTAAGAATCTTGATGCTATGATTATGATGCTTTTCCACAAACAACTTGAACTTTACAAAAGTATCAAATACTTGAGACTTGAAGGAAAGTAAGAACACCCAACAATATCTTGAGTAGTCATCAATGAAGGTTAAAAACATGGATGAACCTCCATTAGATTTGGTGCTAGCAATGTGCACATCCGAGTGTATGAGTTCAAGAGGATGAGATGACTTTGTGATGGAGTTAGGAAAAACCTTCTTATGTGCCTTGGATAAGGCACAAGCTTCACAAACCTTGTCTTCCTTCCCAATAGACCTTGGTAGGCCTAAAGCATACTCCTCCTTGATCATAGCCTCCATGGAACCCGAGTTGACATGTCCAAGTCTTTTGTGCCATAAAGTAAAGGTAGATATCTTGCTCTTCTCGGCCAACATGACAACATTAGTATCCACAAATGCATCCAGCTTATAAAGTTTGCCAAGTCTAGTGCCCTTAGCCACTATCTTACCCTTCTTCTTGATGAAACATTCATTTGAAGCAAAGTCAACATTGAAACCATTGTCTACCATTTGGCCAACACTTAGTAGATTCTTTGTTATTGTAGGAATGTACAAAACACCTTCTATGTTGATCTTTTTGGAAGATCCTAAACAAAGGGGAATGCTACCAACTCCTTCAATCTTACAAGCTTCATCATTTGCTGTATACATAGACTTTATAGGTCCATCATAAGATAAGAGAGAAGAGAAAAACTCCCTTTTACTAGTCATGTGTGAACTAGCACCCGAGTCAATCCACCAAGGATCTTCTCCTTTGAAGCTTGTTGAAGAAAATATGGACATCATGAGAGAGTCCTCATGTGAACTCTCCTCCTCCTCCTCTTTGCTCATGTTGGCTTGGCTTTGATCTTGCTTCCTCTTGAAGCATTCCGAGGCATAATGCCCCATCTTGCTAC
The DNA here is from genome assembly GCA_029204225.1 of Diphasiastrum complanatum. Taxonomy (NCBI): domain Eukaryota; kingdom Viridiplantae; phylum Streptophyta; class Lycopodiopsida; order Lycopodiales; family Lycopodiaceae; genus Diphasiastrum; species Diphasiastrum complanatum. The sequence goes on from CM055096.1 coordinate 56,798,874, forward strand.
AATAGTAGCACTTCACCTTTGATTTGTCCTTCTTGACTTTGGTGGTTGATGGAGATGCCTTTGGGGGTCCTTCTTGATCCTCAAGCTTTGTAGACTTCTTGAATGTTGATCCTTTGCCATTGGACTTGCCTTTGCCTTTGGTGAAGAGAGCTTGGTCATCTCCACCTTGGATGGAAAGCCTATCCATCCTCTCTTGCATTTGGCTCCTTCTTGATTCCTCGGCCATGAGTGTGCCTTGGAGTTCTTCAAGTATGGGTAGCTTACCCATAATTGCATATCCCTGAACCAAATTGTCAAATTCAAAGCTTAGTCCATTCAATATGAGTTGAACAAGATCTTCATCCTTGATAGGGTCACCTATAAAGGCTAGCTCTTTGTTCAATTCCTTTACTCTTAGGACAAAAGTATGTGCACTCTCTCCTTTCTTTTGATAGCTTCTATAGATTTGATTCTTCAAAGCTACTAGTTTGGTTCTTGGATTCATAGACCTTTTGCAAAGTCTCCCAAGCATCTTGAGCTGAAGTGCAATCTCCTACCTCTCTTAAGAGTTCATTTGCAACATTCATTTTTATGCAATGTAGTGCAACATTGCACCTCTTGATGTATTTGGCTTTTTCTTGAGGATGAATAGGTTCACCCTCCTTACCATTTACAATTTCCATCAGATCTTGCATGATCATGATAGATTCCATTCTAACTTTCCATATGGAATAGTTAGTTTTGTTGAGCCTTTCATTAGTATCCAAAAGACATGCATTTATAGATGCCATCTAGTCTCCTAATCAAGGACTTGACACAAATGAAGGTTACTTCTATTGATTTGATTGAAGGTCTACCTTATCCCACTTCTTAGGGACCTGAAAAGATCAGTAATAGACTTCCTATAAAGATCTAAGAATGATCTCTAACAAAATCAAATCATAGAATACTAGAAACAATGCACTTGCTTGATTGAAGTAGACAATACTAGTAGAATTGCCCCTCTTTCTATAAAGAACATTAAAGCTTCCAAATGATCTGATCAAGAGTGAATTTCAGCAACCTAATACACTTCCAAAATCACTTGTAAAAGATCTAAATGGAACTTAATGAGGATGCAACACAATCTACTATCCAATCACAAGCAAAAAATGATCAAAATTGATGAAAAATTGATCTAATTTGGTGCATAAGTCAAGCAATGGTTGGACTGAACCTAAATCACTTTAGGAGGTTTCTACTACACCTTAGAACAGCCTTGAAGAGTCCCCAAAACTCTGATCTTCCCTCTCCTTGAATGCTAGAAAGCCTCCTCTATGAAATCACCTCCAAAACTCGCTTAGAAATCAATGCTTGGAGCAAGCAAAACTTGCTATCTTGGTAATGTGAATTGAATTCAACTTTGCCTCTGGTTTTAGACACCTAAACACCTGCAAATGAAGTCACACAACACCAATCTCCAATGTATTTAACTCACTTTGAGTTCTAGAATCAATACTAGATGCTAAGATCCAATCTACACAAGATTTAGATCAAAAATTGTGATCAAATTGAATGAAAACCAAGGATTTAGCTCATTTCAGCCTTTAGGCTCTGATACCATGTAAAAATTACAGCAAATAAGGATCCTAAAACACTTGAAATGATGAGGGAAACAATAGATTATGATTTCATAAGATTAGCACAAGTTGAACCATCAAAATCCATCAAAAATCTATGCTTGAACCTCACTAAATGGCCCAAATCCTTGAAGAAGGCTTCACACGTGTGAAAGTACGGCCTCCCACAGTCTGAGTACTGTACACCAGACCTACATTCAATCCTATAATCATTAGTAATCACAAGTACTCAAACAATTATGAACATAGAGAGCAATTGCACCATTATGAGAGAAAAAACATGAAATTGCTTGATTGATTTTGGTGAGTTATCATCACCTATATATACATGATCCATCACGGTTTTGGGCAGGTATGAGTAGCCCTAAACCTATCCCTAATGCTAATTTTGGTGGATCTTTCATCCCTACCAGGTTAGGGTTGGAATATTGGAGATCCCTCAACAATGCAAAAATTACCAAAAATAGCTCCTATTTTTTCTCCCTTGTATCTAAGCATAATTTGGACTCATTCCAAAGGTTCTAACACTTAGGTCTACTTGAGAACATCCTTATGAATGGAATCCTATGCTATTTGGCACGTGTGACAAGCCACATCATGACCATCTAACTATTTACAAGTCATATGACCAAAACTAGTCAAGCTAGAATTGTGAATTTTTAACAACGGAGAGCGTTTTTGACAGGGTAGCTGGAACTGAAGCCTACAATTTGCTGGATGGCTTCGGCGGTTACAATCAAGTGAAGATAGCACCTCAAGACCAGCATTTGCCACAGAATGGGGAACCTATGCCTATAAGGTGATGCCATTTGGACTTTGTAATGCCCCAAGCACCTTCCAACGAGTCATGCAAGCGACATTCAAAGAGTATTTGTAGAAATTTCTGGAAATTTTCTTGGACGATCTGTGCATGCACGGACCAAACTCTGAACACTTATCCAACTTGGAGAAAGTGCTGTACTTCAAAGTTCGGCAGTCCTTGATTTCATGGCCAGTCCTCTTACAGTATCTGCAGAAAAGTTTCTGCACTAGTTGGAATGATGCAGAGCTTAAATTTGATTCTAAACTAGAATTTGGTCGAGACTGCATGTTGCTCTTCTACTTTCTCATCTGAGCAGTGTACAATACTCGAGGAAGATACTACTCTGACTACATGCACTAGAGTCGAAAATCTTTACATACTCTCTAATTCAGTTGCATTAGCTAGTATCTCTAATGAAAATGTAAATGACAGTGTTGTTATGTGGCATAGTCGATTTGGACATGTGAATACAAGATCACTTTCTTATATGCATTATAATAATTTAGTTGATGGACTGAATTTTCCTTCTTCATTAGATAGGAAATCTTTCTTTTGTGAATCATGCATCTATGGGGAGCACTCTAGAAACAAGTTTCCGAAATCACATTCCATCAAAACAAAGCATGTATTGGATCTTGTACATAGCAATCTCTGTGGTCCAATGCCAACTCCGTCATTAGGAGATGCAATCTATTTTATCACTTTCATAGATGATTATTCTAGATGGTCTACAGTCATGTTCATTAAGCACAAATCTGAAGCCTTTGAATGCTTCAAGAGATTCAAGGCCATGGCTGAGACACAAACGTCTACAAAAGTGAAGGCACTCCAAATTGATGGTGGCGGCGAATAGATCTCTAAGGAGATGTCTGACTACATGGCTGAACATGGTATTAGAAGACAGTTCACCACTTCCTATTCACCTCAACAGGCAAGAGCATGGTTCAATAGAATCAATTCTTATCTCCTTCAATTGGGATTTGCAAACAATTCAGTTGACTGTAATGTTTATTCAAAGCATATAGACACCAATTCAGTTCACATAGCTCTCTACGTAGATGATGCATTTATTTTGTCTAATGACACTTCTCTTCTGCACACTACTAAGAGTGATCTGTCAAAGGAATTTGACATGACTGATTTAGGAGCTGTCCATTCTTTGCTAGGAATTTGCATTACTAGAAATAGACTTCAGAAGAAGATCTATCTTAGCCAACAGACATATCTAAAAGGCATTTTAGAAAAGTTTCATATTTATGATTGCAAACCAATTGATACCCCAATGGATCCAAGTATTGTATTGATTAAACCTACTAGTGCTGATTCTGATAGTGAAGTACTCGACATAGCGAAGTACCCTTATCATTCATTAATAGGATCTTTGATGTATGCAATGTTGTGTACTAGACCAGATTTAGCATACACTGTTAGCATGTTAAGTCAATTCATGTCTAATCCTAGGATCTCTAATTGGAAAGCATTAAAGAGAGTGATGAGATCTATATTCACAGAAGTTTAGATCACATTTTATGTTATGTGGAAATGCTATCGACCCACTTGTCCTGCGAGGCTACTCCGACTCGGATTAGGGAGGAACAATCTCTACCAAAAAATCTACCTCCGGATCTGTTTCTATCTGGAAGGGGGACCGATTTCTTGGAACTCAAAGAAGCAGAAATCAGTTGCATTTTCTTCGACAGAGGCAGAGTACATTGCAGTATGTCAAGCTTCAAAAGAAGTTGTATGGATATTTAGGTTCTTACTTCACGACTTGCATCACACTCAGTTCAATGCTACCACCATTCTATATGACAACTTGAGTTGTATCTCACTGTCACTGAATCTCACATTTTATGGCAAATCCAAGCACATAGAAGTCCAGTATCATTTCATTTAGGAGAAAGTTTTCTCAGGGCAAGTGATCCTTCAATACTGCTCTACAACAGAAATGGTTGCAGACAACTTCACCAAAGCGCTTCCCAGGATCAAGCATCAAAAGTTTTCCAACATGCTGAACCTGACAAAGATACCAAGGCAGCAACCGTGACCTTAAGGGGGACTATTGGAAATTAAGCCCACAGTTGTCTCCTTGGTGAATGACTAATTTTTATTTCATGATTTTTCTTGCATGTTTATTGATCATTGATCTAGGGTCAGGTGAAACCAACTTTGGTTCTACGTCTGCTCATCTGATACCTGCAGGAATCACAAACTTAGATAGCCAATTTATTTGAAGAACGTCTACAACGGGTTTCCGGCTGATCTCCAGCAAAGGCTAACCAATCCTATCATAATTTCAAATTCAGATGTTAATTTCATTAACTTGAAGTCGTTGAAGACTTGGCCATCTTCAACAACTTCCACGAAATTAGCATTTAGGACAGTCTACAGAAATACACTATGTTTTTCAACGACATTTTCATCTTTTTGAGGGCAACTTTGGCATTTTGCGAAAAATATGAAGAGAGAAAAATCTTGAAGGTCGTCTAAAATAAACAAGGAATGTTCCAGTGATGTCCTCGTCCGCATCAACGCTGCTGCACTTGATACTTGCCCTTAAAATAGTCTTTCTTCTTGGTGTATAGAGCCATGGATTTGTCTTTGATGGACAGGCTGCTAGTCTTTCTCTGCATTTCTTCTTGAAGAAGATGACAAATCACCTTTTGAATAGTGATATCGGGTTGTGTGGAGATCATTACCACAAAGTGCTCATAGGACTTTGGAAGAGAAGAAAGCAAGGTCATGACGACATCATCATCTTGAATAGAATATCCTACAACTGATAACTGATCTAACATGGACTTGAAACTGTTGATGTGAGAAGTGATGGTAGTAGAATCAGACATGCTAAGAGTAAAGAATTTTCTTCTCATATGTAATCTCGTGGTTACATCGTAAGTCTCATAGAGACTTGATAACAAGTCCAGTGCTTCCTTAGAGCTTTGCACGACATGTAAAGGCCTTCTGATCTTTGATCCTCCAGGTCTTTGCTTGATCTCCATCTTCTGGTTTCAGGTCTGCACCTTCTACTACATTCCAAAGATCTCTATCTATCAACATCATTCTAATTCTTAACTTCCAGATGTAGAAGGTAGAACCATTGAATTTGTCAACGACTCTAGCTTCACTGAGTGATGAAGATGAAGAGCTACCTATATGAGACATGATAACAGTATACAAATAGGGTAAACTTAATCTCTCGGTTTATTTGAGCTACACTTTGATACCAATCTGATGGAGCAAGGGAGATAGAAAGAACCAGAACAGAAAAAAGAGCAAGAATATTGTGGGATAGCTCTCTCATTCTAATCGGCTGTTAGGTTCAAAAACAGTCTAATAGACAGCTTTTGCTAAGATGGTCGCAACTTTATGCGTTCTGATTGCCCAACAGGATCTTAAAAATTAATTCATACTCTGAAACAAGAGTACAGTCCACCGAAGAGATTAGAGATGATTTGTGTGTGGTACTACTGAAACCAGATACAATGTGAAGTATAGTTCTGAAATGAATGGAAGAGCATTATGATATCGCGAGTTCCTCAAGCGTCAAAGATAGCCATCGTCTGATAAAAAACTGAGGAGTCGTGGATGTCCGTGTTCTGATCAAAGTGAGTGAACAAGCGCGATCAAACAGCAATGAAAGTGCATTCAATCACAACAAGCATTCATCTACGTTGTACACAGATAAAAACGTGCTGCTGCTATATTACACTGAAGTACAATACAAAAAGCAATTACAACCAAAATTGACGGCGTAATTGGGAGGCTCAAATAACGTGCCTCATGGACAGAGCAACCGTTAATCTGTGCTTGGACGATCTATTTATAGATTTCATCTGTGTATTAATTACATTGAATGCTTGTCACCTAATTAGGAAAGCCATTGTACTTGGAAGTATATGGCTTTTGTGACAACTGTACACAATATATACGGTCAATAATTTAGTATTGTTGACGTGGACGAGGACGTTGTTGGAACGTTCCTCGATTATTTTAGATGACCTTTTGGGATTTTTCTCTCTCGTCGCATTTTTCGCAAAAAGTCGAAGGTGCCCTCAAAAAGACGAAGATGTCTTTAAAACAGTTTAACTCATGAAAAATAGATGACATTCGGGAATTTTCTGTCTCTTCGCATTTTTTGGAAAAATGCGAAAAAGCCGAAGGTATTGAAAACAGTTAAACTTTTGAACTCTGCAAGTGTCACATTTCGAGAAAATGTGAAAAAGCCAAAGTTGTTGAAAAACATAGTGTATTTCTGCAGACTGTCCTAGATGCTAATTTTGTGGAAGTTGTTGAAGATGGCGTCTTCAATGACTTCAAGTTATTGAACTTAACATCTGAACTTGAAATTATGATAGGATTGGTTACACTTTGCTGGAGATCAGTCGGAAGCCCGTTGTAGACCTTCTTCAAATAAATTGGCTCTCTAAGTTTGTGATTCTTGCAGGTATCAGATGAGCAGACGTAGAACCAAAGTTGGTTTCACCTGACCCTAGATCAATGATCAATAAACATGCAGGAAGAATCATGAAATAGAAATTAGTCATTCACCAAGGAGACAACTGTGGGCTTAGTTTCCAACAGGCTACATCACCTTTTGGTTTGAGCTCTGTGCCATCAACGATGTCCCACAGTTCTTTGGCTAGAAGTATAACCTTCATCTTGAATTTTCAGAGATGGTAGTTATCTCTATCGAGTTTGTCAATGAGAGATGAATTAGATGATGGATCCATTCTGGTTGAACGAGATTGTTGGTAGAAACGACTGTCGAAATACTGTTGACTGCGTGTTTGCTAGAAAGACGTCTTGATAGAAACAAGACTGATAATCCTTAGTAGAAATGCAGATTATTGAAATGTTTGCTCTGATACCATGTCGTAAAACGTGGGGATGATCGATAGTGGAAGCTCGAGGCTTTGAGCGTAGGCGTGTAGGAACGGAAAGGCAACAATTAGCAGCAAAAATACTCAAGTAGAATGATTCATACAGATTGCGCAAATGAACAACGTAGTACTGAGACAGAAATTGCACTCTGATTAACATCAACAATGAGTACAATGGCTTGAAGTAATAACTTCAGCTTGTTGAGCGTGATAACGCAGGCTACAGATAACTTTGATAAGAAAAAGAAATTAAATTAACACTTACATAGCTTGATTCAGATAGTATATATATTTACAAGTGTCGAGAGAAAAATATCTTATGCCTTAACTGCCATTTACTCCAGTTTTGCATATGTACAAAGTTGGTTACCGCCCTTAGGATATTTGTTTCTTCAGCTGTTTTAGAATTGATGATAAGTTGGCGACGTCGGTCTGTCAATGTAGCAAAAACGTGAAAAACCAAAGGTGCCCTCAGACGGAAGGTATGCAAATCCCGAAGGCGCCCTTAGACTGAAGGTATGTAAATCCCAAAGGCGCCCTTAGACTGAAGGTAGCGAAGAAGGCGAAAAAACCGAAGGTGCCTTAGACTGAAGGCAACAAAAAAGCCGAAGGAGCCTTAGACTAAAGGCAACAAAAAAACCGAAAAAGACGAAGGTGTCTTAAAATGGTTTCCAAGGCATTTTGGCCACTCTGTCACATTTTTCAAGAAGGGGCAAAAATGGCGAAGGTGCCTTTAAAATGGTTTCTAAGGCATTCTGGCCACTTGGCCACTGTGTCGCATTTTTCGTGAAGGTGCGAAAAAGGCGAAGGTGCCAAAAATTGTTAAGTCAAAAAAAATCTCAAAGGAAAAAGATGTGAAGGTCCGAAAACATGTAGTCAGCCTTCGGTAAATATGTGTTTATGCATTTGCTACAACGAAACAAAGTAATCATTTGATATGCTCATGACTTGTCATTATATCTACTAGTTGTCTATTTGGTGAGGGTATAATCTTATGGTGGCATTAAGATTTCCTCAGGTTGAGCCTCAATCGCTCATTTATGTTAGCTTTATAGGTTTGTGCTTGTAAGTGTCTGATAGGATGTCAGCCTAGCTAGATGGAGGATGTAAGTCTCATGGTGGCAGTGGGATCTCCTCAGTTTGAGCCATGTCGCTCATGTGGTCCACTTGTGTTCAAGTGCACCACATGAGCGACATGGCTCAAACTATATGAGCATTGTGTTTGCATGATAGTTTGTGTACCAAACCTGGTGATTTGATGGTGTGCTTGAGTGTGAGTCAAGTATATGGTAGCTGAAATATGCATAACGTCTTTTGGACACTCCAGATGCTGCTACAGTTTATTTCTTTACTCCTACCACATTTGAGCTTAAGGGAGAGTGTTAGAAATCAGTTTTGATCTGATTTGGGACTTGATCATCAACATATCAGTTGGGGGCACTCATCTTGTAGCCGGCTACTTGGGTTAGCCGAGTAGCCACACATAGGAAAATTAGTCTGTACAATATATATTTGTTTCGTTATGCTATACTCAGGGGCATGTCCTAGGTTTGTTAGTATTTTAGTCCATGTTGGGCCTTTTAGTCAGACAAGTGTCTTTTTAGTGTGTTAACGCTTGTTGAGCCCATGCATGTTGGGGCTTTTGGCATATGTACAATTTTCTCTTTGTAATCTAAATCTTTTGATGTGCCATCTTTGAGATCTTGTGAGGAGTGTCTATGGCGATTGATTGATGTGATTTGCATACTGCGCTAGATTCTGACATTATTTTAACACAAAGGACATATGACAATTGTTTGCAAACATAAACAACAAGTTTACGTATAATATGGTTTTTCAAGCCAAGCATTTTTTGTTCACCAAACATCGAGTACTCGTCATCTTACCGATCTTTATGGGAGTCAAATTTTTTCTACGTTTTTTTAGTGGGCCATATCTGTATAATGAGTGGGCTCGAAATATTATTGAACATTAATGTACCTTGAAAGTTCCATATCTTTACTTCACAGACTAATGTTTTTTGTTATTTGAGGCCACTCAGTTGGTGATATCATCCTCTTTCTACAGATAGACCATAGCAAAAGGGTAACTATTCGGAGTTAAAGCAAGGTGGCTTGTCTACTCAAACATATTTTGTAAGGTCAATAGAGATCATCTGGACAGATTTTTATAACTCCAGATTCTCTCCATACAGGTCATACACCAAACCATTACATTGACATAGGTCTCCACTCATAGGTCATACACCAAACTATTACATTGACATGTATACTTGTTATGAACTTGTAGGATCGAATGCAACTTCATTTTGAACTTGTTTTGCCCATGTCCTATGTGGCCAGAATGCAGTTAGAAATTGCATCTAAAATGATCTAATTTGGGACCATTGTATGAATTAGCCTCATGTGATCAAATGGACTCCGTTCTCTGAGAACTTTGTTTCGATAATCAGATAGTGACAAAACAAGTCTGTCACTACTCTTAAACTTGAGGCATGAATTCATTGTGCTTCATATCAGAGCCGTATGTTCCTATCAAAAGTCTATAAATAGGTATACCTAATTGAATCTATGGTCATATGTTATCAAATCAAGACACCATTTTTGCGACATAGACCTACACCAAGGAGGCCCGCCCTAAAATTCAATCTGGGACGTGCCATACACCAAACCATTAACTGACATTGACTCTCGTTATAATCTTGCAAGATTAGAAGTGACTTCATTTTGAACTTGTTTGGCCGTTATGCCCTATGTGGCTAGAATGCAGCTAGAAATTCCGTGCAAAATGACCTAGTTTGGGACCATTATACGAATTGGCCTCACTTGATCAAATGGACTCTGTTGTTTGAGAATGTTGTTTTGACTATTAGACAACAACAAAACAAGCCTGTCACTGCTTCTTAAACTATTTCCAACCCAAATAGGCATGCATGCCAATGTGGCCAAAGTCAGTCAAAGAAATTATCTTAGAGAACCTTGGAAATTGGCTATTGGTGTCTAAACCAACAATCATCACTAGTTTGTAGGACCACCATGAATATTATGTAGGGATAGTCTCTATGTCGAATTAGCACAATTTATTCAAAAATGCCCGATGTAGCCAAAAAGGCCATTATTGGAGTTTTTTCTATTAACTAGCTTGTGACTAGAGATGAGAGAGGGTGATTTTGACTTAAAGTCATCTGTGTGAAGATTTTGTTAATCACTAAGATCCAAAATCTTGATCTTTGGCTATGGAAGACAACAAAATTAGCACCATTGGCAATGTAGAAAATCAATATCAACTACACAAAAGTGATGCAAACTCAATAAGATCTTGATCAAACATCAAATATATGATAAAATGAAGTTGTTGTCCGTACAATAACAGTTTGGTAATGTATTTCACACGTTTGGATGCAATGAACCATAAACAATTGCATTCTACACAAAAAATTGCAAGATATCAACACTATAGTGCACTAATGGATAGATGAACCCAAGAGAACTCATGTATAAGCGTGACATGAGATAAGAGAGGGATAATCATGTTCTCCCATGCTTGTACACAATTTATAGCAAGTCTATGACCTATTTTGAATGTGGTTTCCATCCATAGAAACTTCTAAATCCAAAACCCTACTCACAATATGGACTAGATTCAATGTACCAATCATTCAAATTTGAATGGGTCCAAAATCGCCTACTTACATTTTCCTCACTTTCTAAAAGTGGTAATTCAAAAACATTTAGATTAGATAACTTTGAAATGTCTATCTCTAAGTCTAAAAATGCATATTGGCCTAAATTGCCAATTAACCAAAATATGACTCAACTAGTTGATATTTCTCACACTCCCTCTTCAACTAGTTTTGGCATAGTTTTAACCATAGAACTTTGATCCAACTTTAGAATGATCTCCATCCTAAGTATAGATCTCCTTTCTAAGATCGTGTGCCCAAAGTAATCAGAAAGAAATCTCATCCCAACCAACAAATGTCTCCAGTGTGTATAGTGCACATTTTATTAGCAACCAACAATCCATTACTGGCAAATTGGCATTTTCCACCTTTTCACTAGCCCACCATGCCCTTATAAGCCTAATATTTTATAAAGCTCAATCTAACGTCAATGTATTCTTCCACTTGTGACACATGTCTTTGTTTTCATTTTAATATTGCTTGAATACATATTGGGTTGTGTGTATTTGAAGACTTTGCTCCCAATGAAATAGACATGATTGCTCATGACCATGCATCACGTTCTCCGGTTTTCTATTGTACACTGTACGAATGGCTCTCCAATTTGCTTGTGTTTCATCTGCCATAAAGCCATGAAATTCTAGCTCTTTGAAGCCCTTTTTTACTACAGTCTTATTTAGCATATTCCAAAATATATCTTGTGCCACGATGTCGTCTTTCATCTCACAAGTGGCTATTGTCATGAGTTCTTGCACATGATTTGTTAAAAACATTGTGTCAAATAACAGAGTGTGCACTATATTCAATACATAATAAAATTCTATGAGATGCTCCTAAACAAATGATTGTGTGATTATAAATAAAAGATTCGAAACCCAGGTACACAAACATGTGCTCCCGTAGTCATCCAACCATGTACTCACCTAACGTGGTCAAACCAAACCCATGACCTTCTCAAGTCACCATCTCCAATTCACATCATCCTATTAACTAGATCAACATCAGATGTTGGTCCTGTTGTAGTCATTTTGAATACAAAGCAACGTTCAATAACATGTTTACACTGCCTTATTTGAATGTAGCCTTATATTTAATCATGTCAAAAGCATCTTGATGATAGTTAAGCAATTAGAGTGAAACATAACAATCTAAATTGTGGTTTTAATGCATACTAGTGTAGTGGGGCGAACTTTCTTTTGTGTTTTAGTTCAAGAATAGACTATATGTTAGAAAAAGCCCTTTAATGAAGTTCTGCTAACTAACTAGAGCATATGGAGAACCTTGAAAGTTAAAACAATCAAGGGTGGCTCCATGTTGACCAAGGTTCTTTTTATCTTGTTGAGCTTTTGAAAGGAAACAAGAGCTAATATGAGATAAAAAAGGGGGGCCAAAATTCATCATTGAACAAAGGGGAAGAAACCTTGAAAATTTTGTAAACTTTGAGCAAAGGGAAGAGTGCCCTTGAAATGAGGACATATTTTGTTAATATAGATGAGAACAATCATGCATGTTGAAAGAAGGTAAGTTAACCAAGAAAAGAGAGCTAAATATGAGAAGAACAAGATCGATCATTCTAGAGTTTTATCTGTTTTTTTTAACCAATCTCTCTCTCTCTCTCTCTCTCTCATCACAATATTATTCATCATCCTTTCATTATTATCATCATCAAGTTTCTTCTCCTTAGTAATCTCTTTTTATTTAGTAATTAGATTCACCATCCTTCTCATCACAACATCATTCATCATCCTTTCATTATTATCATCATCAAGCTTCTCCTCCTTAGTAATCTCTTTTTATTTAGTGATTTGATTCACCATCCTTCTCATTACTAATCATCATTATTATTTTCTTCATCACGCTTAGATGTGGCTCCACAAAATGCCTTTTATGAAAGTTACAACAACTATGTTTGAGTAATTAGTTGCTTTCTTCTCCTTTTGAGCAAAGGGAGAAGGTGCCCTTGAAATGATGGAGTAAACCTTTCCCAAATTTATGATTAGTTTAGGCTACGAAATTTTTTTCATTGATAGTCAAGAGTAAAGGTATCTTTTTGCAAGGTTCTTCTCATGATTTGAGGGATAAATGTGAACATGGGTCACATGCTTTGAGCCATTTAAGATTAACTTTTCAGCTTTAACTTTAAAGCTCTTTTTCAGTACCTATTTTTTTGATTAAAAAATGACGAAATAGCTCATTATGATTTGAAAGAAGGCTTGATTTGAAAGTGTTAGTTACTTTTCATTGATAGAGCCTTTTAACATGTTATCTTCTAGCTGCAAGGGAGAGACTAGAACCTACACCTTATCAATAAGATAATAGCTATGAACAAAAAAGGAAATAAATTTGGAAAAGGATCTGGCGACAAGAAGATATTTTTTCATCATAAGAAGAATATCTAGATCCAAAAAACATCCATTATTGAAATAGGAATTTTGTGGTATTGTATCACAAAGGCCTTGATATAACAGTGACATTGTTGGATTGAAAAAAAAAATTCTCTAAAATTATATTTCTTTTCTTTGACGTTTAGACAAATGTCTTTATTAGCTTTTTTGCCAAAGATTTTTAAGTATTGGTAAGTTAAGTTATCGTGATGTTCGGTTGTGTTTTTTAATGTTTTAAGTTGCAAGAGCTTACACTGTCACAATCACTACCACAAAAGCGGTTAAAGTTTTTACAATCATAGAACTAAGATTGCATATTGGAATTGACAATGACTAAGAATTGTGTACGAGATGATTTTGAAAATAACTAGGTGATCTTCATCTGTTGATAATTTCTTACAATGGGTTTAATATTTTGATCACAAAATATGTCCCTCAATTTGGAATTTTAAAGTTGGTAAGGATTCAAGAATATTCACGATCGGTATTCACAATAATCACGACTAATATTCACGATAATTATGATCAATTTTAATTAGTATTCACAATAATCATGAGTATTCACAATAATCACGATTGGTATTCATAAATTTTCACAATAAGCATGATTAGTATTCACAAATTTTCACGATCAATATTCACAATAATCATGATCAGTTTTCATATATTTACAATAATCATGAGTATTCACGATCAATATTCACGAGTATTCACCATGTTCATGAATAATATTCACAGTAATCATGATCGGTATTCAAGATATTCACTTTTCAGTATTCACGATTTTAGATCACGTAATCTTCAAGACACATCTCTGAAAAGTCGATCAATTCTTCAACCAATATATGAAAGACATTTTATATACATTCTACAAAAGAAGACGCTATAAAAAACAATAAAAATGTACAGTAAAAAAAATTACCAAAATATATTGTCGCTTCTCATATTTCTTCATTCAAGCATGCGAGAGCGCAATAAGAAGAGAAACTAGAACATCGTGGAATCAGGCATGCATCAACTTTCAAATCTCAAACATTAAGACAGACCCCACATTTTGTCCTTTTACATTGAATTTTTTCTGAACTCCATTGACCAACCTCAAGATAGTACACCTTGAACAACAATGCTCACAGAAGAAAGCAACTAATTACTCAGACATAGTTGATTGTATAATGCTTTCATGAAAGGCATTCTGTGGCGTGATGAAGAAAATAATAATGATGATTAGTAATGAGAAGGATGGTGAATCTATTCACTAAATAAAAAGAGATTATTAAGGAGAAGAAACTTGATGATGATAATAATGAAAGGATGATGAATAATGTTGTGATGAGAAGGATGGTGAATCTAATTATTAAATAAAAAGAGATTATTAAAGAGAAGAAACTTGATGATGATATTAATGAAAGGATGACGAATAATGTTGTGATGAAAGGTAGAGAGAGAGAGAGAGAGAGAGAGAAAATCAATTGGTTAAAAAAAAACTAATAAACTCTAGAAAGATCGTTCTTGTCCTTCTCATATTTAACTCTCTTTTCTTGGTTAACTTACCCTTGATTTCAACATGCATGATTGTTCTCATTTATATTAACAAAATATGTTCTATGGCTCCAAATAATTGTATAAAAAATCTAAATCCCGAGGATGTTTCAACAAATTGAAAACGAGTCTCATACAAAAATTAGTTGAAAATTGTTCTGAGCTATAGAAACTTATGAATCATGTCCGACGAACAAGCAAGCTTACACTTGATCATCTTTCTTCTCCACCTAACTTTGTTTGAACATGCATTTGCATCCCTCCACCCTAATTTATATCTAAATGTAGTCTTGTGAACTTTTCATAGTGCAACAATTTGATCACTTTCTCCAAAAAATTTCCCAATTTGCTTTCTTTTCCAGTCCACATAAATCTTAAGATTCAAGCACAAAAGAAAAGATTCTATCTCAAAAAGGAGGACCGCTCACAAACGTACAATTTATTTCTATTCAATTAACCCAAATTTTGAGCTTCATCCTCTTCAAATAGCAACCATCAAATTAGAATATATCATTTGCAATCTGTCTTTTCTAGATGATTCATCACACCTGTTTGAATAAGTCCAGACCAATGTTGGGCGGGTATCAAAATTTTTGATACTAGCCGGGTCAGGATATTGCAGTTTTTTAGAAAATGTAATACCAGTATAGTATCAACATAAGGAGGTCTAGGATTTGTAGACTGGTATAGACCAAGCTGGTATCACAAGGGTGATACCAGCCGGTTATCAACCTAGGTATCAACATGTACGGATTGCTATAAATATACTTTTTAAAGTCTAATATCATAATTTAAGATATAAAAAATCTGAGATATAAAAAAAATACTAAAAATAGTACTACTATTGATACCATGAGAAAAATCCACAAAATCTCCCCAACCTGGGTATCAATATGAATAGTAAAATAGTTAATACTGGGTGTCCGGTTCTAGACCATGGTATTACAAATCATATACTAGTCGGGTCGGTTTTTTAATACCATGTTGATACCCATTATTGATACCAGCCATGACCCTATATACCCGCCCAACACTGGTCCAGACGTCCAGACCTGCTCAATCAACAACTCAGACGCAGTTGCTCAAGTTACAAATAAGACCTACTAAGTCGTTTGAAGTTAAAGAGCGTGGAGAGCAGTAGCGTAAGAGCTTCAGGTTACCATTCAGACTACCATTATGTACAGATCTAATCTATAAAAATGAAGCGTACATAGTGATTGCATTGAATAGAGTTTCACAGAAGCTTGATTGCATTTAGTAGAGTTGTTAGGCTTCTTTGTAGTGAGGTATATTTCAGTCAATGTTAAATTTTAATAGGCATTCAATCAGTGTTAGCCATTCAACAAACCCATGTGAAAAAAGTGTGGCAATCATAATGGTGCACAAAATCATCCCTCTCATGCGCATTGACAGCGCACCTGCTCATAACAACGCATCTGCAGAGATCTTTGGGTGGCCCAAACGCACGGCCTGAGGGTTTGGCAAACCAGTAGCCAATCTCGCGGTGGCCGTGGCATCGGCGCACCGCCAACCAAACGCCATGGCTTGAGGGTTTGGCAAACCAGTAGCCAATCTCGTGATGGCCGTGGCGCCGGCGCCATGGCCAACCAATTTTTTCTTTTCTAAAGCCATTTGCTTCATAATATCTTGCAAGGTATTTTATACTAACTGCATCAATTGGAAAAGTTTGGTGATTAATAGTATAAACTGCAGTTTTATACTACTACATAGTAGTAAACTTTTCCATTGAGCATACCCATTTGGTTAGTGTTGTCATTGTTTCGGTATTGAAGTTTTGTTAGCGTTTCAACATGAGTCTCTCTATAAAACTCAACGAACTATGAAGAGATTTTGGAACATGATATTTAAGCACTCACTACATGAAAACAGAAATTCTCGCTTGTATCGCGTGTCATTGTCTATACAACGCCTTTGAAAGAATTAGTTTTGAATGCTTCTTCACTTCTTGTTATTGCACTTCTTGTTATCGACTCCTATTCTTGCCTAGTTAATTACCATCACAAAGTTTTTTTCTAGCACAGCTTGCCCCAATCCTTTTGAAATTAGACATGGTCACCCTATATCTCCTCTTCTCCTTGCAATGACTATAGAGTCTCTTCTTCATGCCCTTAGTTTCGCCACTCTTGAAAAAATGATTAAACTCATATCATCTCTCTAGGTCCTCACTCTTCCAAAATATTTGTTGATGACCTCGCTGCTCTACTTAATTTGGATCTTTCTTCCATTATTTTGTTTGCAATTATTATGCAAATTTTATGTTGTTGCTCTGCATTTGTTAGAAAATTCCACAAATCGGATATTATTTGTCTTTTGAATTATGAACCTCTTAGCTACTTAACTTCTCAAGATTTTAACATTTTGCATACCATATTGTTACATCTACCTTTTGGGATCTTTGTTTAACCCTTTGAAAGACTGAGCCAATTTCTTTCTTTCTCCAGTAGGAACTAGCCTAATGAAATCCTCTTTTTCTTTACATTTCTACCTAGGGTCATTGTGGTTAGACAAATAATCTCCTTTTTTGTTCTTTTTTAGAATGTTCTTGTGTGGTCCAAAACTTTTGCCAATGCCATTAGTTCTTCTCTTTGTTCTTTTAGGTAGAAAGGGGGTAAGAGCTTTCTTGCATGGAACATTGAACTACTTGTAAAGAATTAAAGGGAGACACAACATTCACCATATTTTTCTCAAGAATTAGTCCTCGTTAGAGAAGTCACGGCCTTGACTGAAATTCATGGGTCATTAAAAAAGTTTCTTGTAGATTTTCCAGCTGAATCCTATGTTGTTCTCACATAACTTAAACCAATATCTCACATTTTTTAACCTTATTGTCTTAGTTTTTGCAAACATGGAGGACCTTTTACTTTGAAAATCTTGTTGCACTCTTCTCATCCTTCCATTAGTTTTTTTGGTTGGTGAAATCACAATGCTTATCAGTACCACTGGGTTGTGCAACAAAGCTTGGACCTCCTTGGGGAGCATCATTTTATTACTGTAGTTGGCTATGTGGCCTATGCATGAACCTGTTACCTCCTATCATGCCTAGAGCCGGATTCTTGGGTGAAAACTTTGTTGTCAATATATTACTAGTATATCATTTCTATGGAAGCTATTGGCATCCTATGACAGGCTCTTCTTTAGTATCCAGTGCGATCTTTCGTTGGAATGAAGCTTACTTCTGATTTGTCATCATTTCGACACATATAACCACTTGTACAATCAATAGTTGCTAACGCTTGATTCCACTTGACATTATCAGTTTGAGAATCATAATGGATCCCCAATGCCTTTTCTGCTCGGTCACAAGTATGATCCGTCGTGGAAGAATCATCATCTCATTTCTGAATAGCTGGCTTGATCTTCCAAGTAAGTGGATCAACTTTGATGGCTTGTTCATGATTCTCAAAAGTTATTTTGCCTGTACCCCAACTATGAATTACTTGCGCAACTCGTAACCAAGGACATCCCAATAAATGGTGCTTCTGGCAAGTCCATTACTACAAAAGTAATGAAATTTTGCACACCAGCAAACTTGACTGGTATGTCTTCCACCATTCCCTACCAACGTAATTGCAAAAGTTGCAGGCTCTAATTTTGTAAGACCCCACTTGGCACACAACTTGGTAGAAATTAGGTTGACACCAGACCCTCCATCTATCACAACTGCCTCTCGATCAAAATGCTTATGTTGAATTGGCAAGGTGATATTCCGTTGTTCAGTCTCCCATGCGGCCCCTACATTGAGTACTTCATTTGAATCTTCAAATCTCGCACAATATAGCAGTTCATGTTGGATCTTGGTCTCGGTCTTGGTCAATCAATTAGATAATACTTCCTTAGCATGAGGTACCAACCGTCATCTGGCTCTTACGGTGGTTTTTCCTTGATAACTTTTTACTCCTTGCACTGATTGTCCATTTTGGTAGTAGTTGGATCTGATGCTGATCTTTCCACTGATCTAGTCTGCGAGGGTTCCTAGTGCGAAGGTTCTTTAGCTGTTTTGCAGTCAAAGAATCTTGATATCTTTTAATTACTAGGATCTAACTCTCGCAAGGATTACATGAGTTTCATCTAAGGTAGATCTGACTCTGAAAATCTCTGCGAGGATTAACTCTCGCATTAAGTGAAAATTTCACTGTTTGCGAAGGTTCAAAACCACTAATTTGGCTTGATCTTCACCAATAATCAGTACTAACTCTCGCAAGCTTCATCACTAATGGAAATTGACATTCTGGATCAATTGGAGTGGTCTGCAAGAGTTCTCTCTGGAAGGATTTGTTGGATCTTCATTTTTTAGTGATTTTTAGCACTTATACCTAATTTTCTGCTCATTGGAATCAAACTAACTCTTGCAGACTCTTCTGTGTCCTAGCCTCACTGAGATGGAACTTCAGAAATCTCTACGAGGATTCTTGACCACTGGAACTGAAAATTTTAGTGTTTGCGAGGGTTCTTTGGTATTTTCCCATTTTTTTTCCACTAGGAACTCTCGCACAGGCACTTAAACAGTGAACTAACTCTCGCAAGCTTCTCTATGTCCTAGTCTCACTGAGATGGAACTTCATGGAGCTTTGCGAGAGTTCTTATGAAGATTTGAATTTTTTTTGATTTTTTACAAGGATTTTTTTATGGTTTTTCCTCTGGTTTTTCTGCTTGGAACTAACTCTCGCAGGCTTCTATGCGAGTCTGGGACAGTACCCTGGAGCTGCTGCCAATCGTGTGAGGGTTAACTCTCACTGGTTTTGGAGAAAACGAATTCTGATGGAAAATTTGGCTCTTTTTTCCTCCAAAATGTAGATTGCTGTGTTTCTTTTTGGGTTTTATCAGGTTTTGGTTTGGATGTCAAGCCCTTAGAGGCTGTTTAGGGCCTCTCTACCCTCTCACACCTCCTCTGCTGGTTGGGAACAGTCCAAACACAAGAAAATATAGAAAACTAACTCTTCCTACCCCAAATTCCACCTAAAACTACTCTAAAAAGCAAGAATTAACTAAAATGTAGCTATACTAGTTAGTGAGAACCTATCCCCGGCAACGACGCCACTGCAGGGTCGAAGATCTTGCGTAGTAGTAGCTCTCCTGCATGTCAACAAGGGTTAGAACACTGGATAGGTACCTAACTATGTAAAGATGCTACTTTTAGATAGTTCTCTAGTTCTCTAGTTCTTACACTAACACTACCACCTTTAACACTACTCCCACTAACTCTACTCCCCTAAACTAGCATTCCACATGATTTGGAGAGAGAGAGAGAGAGAGAGAGAGAGAGAGAAGGAGCATAGAAGATAGAGGAATAGAGAAATAGAGAGAAAGGGTGAGAGTGGAGGTTAGCTCAAATGCTCATTGTACTTGCTAAGGGAGAAACATAAACTCTTGAAACCAAAAAGTATGAACTTGAAAGTAAATGAAAAACAACAAGAGCAATAGCAAGCATTGAATAGCAAATGAGGATGATTCTCTTCCAAAAATGGTAGAGTTTCCTCCTTCTCATTAATCATGCAAATAGAGTACAAATGATGCCTTTTTATAAATGGGGAAGGCCCTTGCCCCGAAATCCTATTGACTAGTATTCACAATGATCCTATCCATTCATCTTGGACCCAACTTGATCCAAGGGTCCATAAAAAGTACCTTAGAATTCACAAGATTCATGTGAGTCCAAAATTGGATCCAACTCTAAAAAAGTAAACTCTAAGTTCTAACTTGACTTTGGGCCTCAAGTTTTATTTTAATTACAAGGGTCCCAAGTCTATTATTGCTATTTACATTTAGCTTGCGTGCTCATTGGGCTATGAGCTTATACGCGCAAGAAGCCATGCCCTCGCAACACATTTATTATTAAATTTATTCCTTTGCTCACGTTGTGTTGGGAATACCCCCAATAGTTTTTGGTTGTGGCATAGGAAGTATATGACTTAACGTTCTTGGTGCCACATCAACGTGAAGAGGTTACACATGCAAGTGTCCTCCGTTGCTAGCATTAGGAGCATGATTACAAAGGGTAACCAAGCTCATCTTACACACAAAAACTATTCAAAAGTTGTACTACGGAAAGTGGAACTGGGTGGTGGGGTCAACGATTTTGACCATGAGCCTCAGCAAAATTGAGTGACCCTTGCTTGCTCCAAGATGTGGTAGCACTTGAGTTTTTGCTTTATTTTGGGTTGGGAAGTCCAAAAGCAAAGTTTTTGGTGCTATGTGAGCATCACATGTTATATGGCACTCATGCCACACAAAAAAGGAAAAGAGAAAACAAAAACAAAACTAAAAATAATAAAATTGATACTCTGCTTCCATGGCTGTGGCGAGACTTTATTCTTGTGGTGCTTCCTGTCCCACGCTCCCACTGCCTCCTCCCTCCACCCTCCAACTGCACTAGCTCAGCCAAGCCAAGGCATGGATGGCATCACTGCTGGTATGAATGAATGAGCTAGCTTCGAGTGTTAATTGCAGTGTTGAGTTGAGAGTTGAAGTAGTAGCAGCAGCAGCTTGGGTGCAAGAGGAACAGCAAAATTCTGGTTAGTGCGCTCACAAGGACTGCATCAATTTATGAGGGCCGGGCTCTGTTTGATTCAAACTTGGATTGCAGATTGTTTAATGCTTTCTGTTCAAGTTTGACTGCTCAATGCTGACTGCTTGATTCTGATTGCTGAATTCTATCAATTGTGAATGTCTGATCCTGGCTGTGTAATTCTGATTGTTTAACGCTATATAGTTCAGTCCCCATGTGCACACCGAATTGGCATAAATTGCACGAAATCTGATTGGTTTCCACCTAATTGAAGCCACACACACGGGTTCGGACCTCCTCACGGAGGGTAAAATGTCATGGGAGACTTTTACATTCATGTGAACCGTTTAGCTGGTGAATTCCAAAAATTCTAATGGCCAACCAAGCCTTCCATGTAACCATATAAGTTACATCTAAGTAGCTGCCCAGCCTATCATTTAAGTGTGTAAGTAATCGACTATACTGATTGCTTAGTGTAGCGCAATGTACTAACTTCATATCAGCTATGAGTGCTTTTGGAAATCTGATACATAATCTGCTTTGAATTACCTTTGTTCAATAATGGAGTTTGGTATTATCTTCATGCTCGTAATATAATATAATATATCTAATTGGCGTGTTCTTAACCATAGGTGCTGGAACAGTCTAGGATCAGAGTGGAGAAGAAGCTGGGAGTTTCGCATAGGCCCTGCAAGTCACGGTAAGGCTTGTGTATGATATTTGGTATCAGAGCAATTGATTTCCAGGCCAAGGTGGAGAAATTAGTGTTTCAAGCAAGGATTGTTGGCACACGACTCATGGCCAAAGTGCAAAGTCCCGTATATGCTCCTCAAATTGCTCCTGGGTGTTTCGCAAAATCATTGCCTGCTACTTGCACCAGTGCTGGAAGTGGGCTCAGAATACCCTCGAAGAATAATGCTGTCATGCCTTATTTATCTACATCACCTATGAAACACAACAAAAGTAGTAGGAACATGGGAAATCACCGAATAGAAGCGGCGGCAACAAGGGATGTACAACAACCTTTACAAAGAGATATTGCCACAAGTGACAAAATCAATAGATTTGAGGCTTCTCAAGCAGTACAGAGAAAAAGAATGGTACCTATTCAGAGTTTTCCTTTTTCAGCATTGTAGTTGTTTGATATAGCGTTTAAGGCTTAGGGTTCATCTTCTTTATGGGATTCCATTCTGCTACTCATCTTCTTTATGGTGTTCCATAGTCCACCAATAACTTTGATGGACTTCAACATAAAGCTGAGACACTGTTTTTTGTGACAATTGATGTAATTTATCTAAACGTTGAATGTGATTATAATATTTTTCAAAGTCGTATGAACTGAAATAACTCTCCTGTGAAATGTTACATGTACATGCTTTTGGCATTGTTGATGAAGTAGGGATGCCCTTGGGAAAAATCCACACCGTAATTGGTCTAGGTGGTATACGGGTTCAATCAAGGACAAGCAAATAGGGTTTATCAATAGGACAAGTAATAGATTGGGAGCCTCATAAAAAATATTTGGCTTTCACATAGAGGGATTAGTTGTGGCCCAATGAAGCTTCATGAGAGGAACCTTGGAGGTAGGTTGCCAACCCTAGTTTGAGGCTAAGACTAGCTCACATTTGTCAGTTTTGATGCTCGAAATTGTGAGCTCTTTCAAGGGAGAACTTAAAGGCAGCATTCCATTTTGTTTTTTATCGTTTTTGGGATCCTAGTTTGAGTTTGATAATCAATTGATACTTGCTCCTTTGTAGGAGGCCTTGCAAGAAGGTACTTTGTTGTTGATTGTTTGTGGGGTCCTGGTTTGAGATTGATAATTATTTGATTATCTAAAACATTTTACTAGGGTTGCATTTCTCTTTGTGGATGTGCTTGGAAATTCGTTTTAGGGTCACAATGATGGCAATTTAATCTCTAGCATTTGCTAGGACGCTTGACATAAGTTGCTCTAGTTCTTCAAAAGTCCAGACTAGAAGAGGATTAATAACCCTAAAATCATTTTTTTTGAATAGAGATTGCAAAAATTATATAGATTGATATCACTTATGGGCTCTGCAAAGGAACATGTTGAGATTCTAGGATCCCATTCTTGTTTCAATTACGAGATTGAAGGGTGCAAAATTAGCCTCCAAATCTTCGCCTTTTTTGATTGTTTAGAGCATAAATTTTAGCTCTTTTTAACACCTAATTACATATTTGGACTCTTGGTAGGTGCATGCTATAGAAATTGGTTTCTTTTTAACATTTGAAGAGATTGGGCATGAGAAATAAGTTGTGGATCTTCACCTTTTTCATTTGTTAGAGCACAAGGTGGTCCATTTTATATAGTTCATTACTTACTCAAATTTCTAGCTATGGGTGTTGTAGAGTGTACTTCCAAGTTCCATTTTTGATCGCCCAAGGCTAGGGTGCTAGAATTTGATCAATTAGAGATTCTTCTCTTTTGCATCCTTTTGCAAGATTTATTCTCTTTTTTAGGTCGATTGTGTACTTGACTTTGGCCAGTCTTTGCTTGTTTTTTACTATTTTACTTCTTGATAGTGGACAATAATGCTTTGGAGCAATGGGAATTTTTGGCCTTCCTTGAAAGGGCAATACCATGTTCCGGTTGGTCAATGTAGTTTGTGAAAAGTGGGGTGCTTAAACTCTTGAAGGCTGGATATAGTAGCTGATATGTACTTTAAGTCTTGGTCATGTTTAAAAAAAAATGCCATCCTTTCGGCAAGGACTTTGTGGTGTACCACAAACTTTCTTGATTTTTAGTTCACACTTTTGGGTTTCTATATTTTGTAATCCTACACTCATGGCTTGACAAGATTGTAGTAACTTGAGCTTTTCGTGTTTTGAGGTACTAATTGTTTAGTTGTCTAGTATCATAGCTCCTATGCATTTGATTAGATTTATGTTATTTCACCACCTTATCTCATCCGTCATTGGTGGAGATGCATTGCCCTATACTTAAGGACGTGTTTGGGGCTGTTCTTAGTCTATTATTACCAAATTCTTATATATGTTGTGTGGTTGCCCAAAACTAGTAATAATTTTCAGCATCAGTCCTCTCCATTAGGCATTTCTTGACTCAATTGTATGAAGCTGAATGAACATTGCCATTTTCCTGATCGATTGGGATGACTTTGGCCATTTTTGCCAAAATCTTCACATGTTGCTAGACATTTTATGTAGGCCAGCCACATACTTCATCATGGTTGCCAAAGAGACTGGATTGACTCTATCTAATCTTGAGCTCATAAATATTGTTAATAGCTTACAAGAGCATGCGATATAGGTACATGCCAAGAAATTGACAAGAAGATCGACAACAAGCTATAGATTGCAAACTAGATGGCATTATGAAGATACTATGTAGCAACATAAGTCTCTTGCCATTGATGCTACCTCCGAGTCTGAACTCCCAATGGCACCATTTATGGTCAGTCCTACTTGGCTTATGTGGAAGATGATTTTTCTTTGTCCAAGAGTCAAAGAATAAGGTCCAGTTGACTATTAACTCAAGTTCCAAAAATGCTCTTTTATTGAAAAAAACATTTGTCTTAGATGGTCGCCTTTGTCTATTGATTTTCCTTATCCATCTTATTTCTACTCTGTGCTACCAAGATAGATAAACTAAGTTGCCTTATCCCATCTTTATTTTGGTGAAAACTTTCCATCCACTTTGATTTGTTTTCTCTTGTTTTCTTGCAAATCATGAGTACATAATTGTCATTTTTTTATGCCACCTTTGGCTATTACTCAAAAGAAGGAGAATTTCGCTTTGAGAAGTGCACAAATGAAAGATTTGCATTAAGAGCTTCCCAAAATAGGCAGAATTGTGAAACTATGAGCACTTTTACATTCAATATCAAGGCAAATCCTCTACATGCCAAGATAATCACAAACTAATACACTGCCTAAAATATAATTTCTACTTTTAGGAATTGCTATTTTAAGATAGGCATGTCCATGACCTCAAATTTTTGACATGCATGGTGTACTTGGATCCATGCATGGAAGTTATACCCAAACCGTACAATAAAAATCTTACAATAACCAAGATTAGGTGTTGAACTGTAGCTTAAGGCAAAAGCATCATATGCATGGATTGCTTTTCTATTGTTAGAAAGATAGTTTTGGAGCATAATTCCTAAATTAGAGGGCCCAAGGTGTTGGGAATTAGTGAATGAAAGAAGGTGCGAAAGATCGTGACAGCTCGAAGTTTTAAGAGACTGTTGGACCGTCATGTTCGATAGCGCTGCGGAAGACTTAGTGAATTAAGAGCACCGTGTTAAAATCATCTGTCACAACAGAACCAATCACTTAATCGACAAGTCAGTAGGTGTCTAAGACAACCATAGATACAGAATTCAAAGGCATCAAGGACAGTCGTGATTTTACTCTTTCGAGTCAGTCGATAAGACACACAAGGAGATAACGAGCATTCAATTCACAAACAGAAAGTAGAAACAACAATAACCATTCACACATTATACATTGATTTGAAGAACACAGAGTATTTTAAAGGTGCACAAATGTACATAGGATTGCTATAAAGAAATCTACTTATCAATATACAAGCCTAGAAGAACAATTTAGAATTGAACGATAGTGCTAGACTACAACAACAAGAGTATTGCTGGTGCAATACTTCTGATCAGATGGATTGGTACATCTATTGTTTGATCGTTTCGTCCTTGCATGTTTTGAATAAGCATCTAACTATGTATATGTACATATTGTAGTCTCCAAGATAAATGTTGTTGTCATGATGTATCGAAGAAAATTTTGTAAACCAATCTCGTGGAGATGTCATATGTTGTGTCGCACCAGAGTCGAGATACCAATCACTAGGATCTGAACGATTGTTCGATTTGGCCATAAACAGCTTTTGATTGGATTTGTCTTTAGAAGCATCAGTAACTACAATATGAACCTGTTGGTTCTTGTTCGCAAGAATTCTGCAGTCCTTTATATCATGCCCTTTCTTCTTGCAATATTCGCAGAAGAGTTTGGCATGTTGATGTTTTGACTTTTCCTGCTGTGATGGATGTTGAGTATTTGACTTTGAAGTATTGATAGCAGCCCTTTTCGAGTGTTGCTTCTTCTTCGAATACAGTGCGATCGATTTGTTTGATGTATAGACATCATTTGACTTCCTTCGAAGTTCTTCTTGGAGAAGAATTGATGTGACCTTATGCATTGTTAAATCCGGCTGTGGCGAGATCAACATATCCGCCTGCAACAAGTTGATCAATTAATGATCTAACGTGATTAACGTGGTCACTGATGGAGGTCGATCCTGACATTTTATAAGAGAAAAATATCTTTCGCAAGAATAGACGAGTGGTAACATCTTGGGTCTCATACAGACTTATGAGAGTTTCCCAAGCTTGCTTGGATGTTTGCTGCTACTGCTGTGTGATATTTGTGAATCCTTGAGATTCATGGATATTAGTGTGAGAGCTCTACCATCTTTGGATATCGATTTGGCAAAAAGATAGCATCTTGTTGTGGTAGGATTGAAGATCCATCGACCACATCCCATAAATCTTTCTCCAACAATATCATCTTCATGCGATACTTCGACATGTGGATGTCGTCGCCATTGAATCGCTCAATGAGTGGAATTCTAGAAGACGATTGCTCCATGTGCCTGAAAAAGAGAGTAACTGGAAATGTTATGACAATCAACAAATGCTCTGATACCACTGTTGGGAATTAGTGAATGATGGAAGGTGGAAAGATCGCGACAACTCAAAGTGTCGAGAGGCAATGTCGGACTGTCACGTTCGATAGCGCTGCGGAAGACTTAGTGAATTAAGAGCACCGTGTTTAGATCTTCTATCACAACAAAACCAATCGCTTAATCGATGAGTCAGTAAGTGTCTAAGACAACCATAAATACAGAATTCGAAGGCGTCAAGGACAGCCGTGATTTTGCTCTTTTGACCCAATCGATAAGACACACAAGGAGATAATGTGCATTCGATTCACAATCAGAAAGTAGAAACAACAATAACCATTCACACATTATACACCAATTTGAAGAACACGGAGTATATTAATGCGTGAATGCACATAGGATTGTTGTAAAGAAATCTACTTATCAGTTTACAAGCCTAAAGGAACAATTTAGAATTCAACAATATTACAACAGCAAGAGTATCGCTGGTGCAATGCTTTTGATCAGATAGATTGGTGCATCTATTATCTGATCGTTTCATCCTTGCATGTTTTGAATAAGCATCTAACTCTGTATATGTACACATTGTAGTTACTCTATTACACGTCAGCCTTTGGGCTGATCGTACAGTAAAGTTGGCGTGAAGTCCCGATAGTAGTAACGGTGGTCCTTGGGTCGTGAACTGCCACCAATAGATCGAAGTAACAATCCCTTCGATAGTCCGCAGTGACTCTGATAATTCGACTATCAAGGATGGTGGGTTGTTCCCCATAGTTCGGTGATGGACGGTAGTTCGTGAGCCTGTCAAGAACTTGTGTGTATTTCTACAAGTCCTTCTGTAGCAAGTTCCCGAGTAAATAACCAGGTCTAGGACTCTATCGTGGACACCTGAAAGAGATAGCTGGTAACAAATACAGTGGCAACTGGATCGAATGGTTGAAGTGGAATTAAAATTCCAACAAGGCCTAACACGCTAGTATTAGATGGGACGAGGGCATAAAAGGAGCCTCATTCTTTCACTTTTTCCTTGAGTGGTGTGTAGGTTGCTTGAGGAGTGCTTGGAGAGTGCTAGAGAGAGGAGAGAAGGCACTAGAGAGAGAAAGTAGCCACTAGAGATCTCTCTTTCCTCCCAAGGAATGAGATTTAGGTCTTTTGTGACTTTGTTTCTTGTGAAGAAAATCAGATCACGAAGACCTAATTATGCCCTTTGATCTTTGGCTAAAATGGAAAGCACATCTAGCATCATTAACAATATAGAAATCTTGCATCTACTACACATAGAAGATGTAAACTAAATAAGAACTTGTCAAAAACACTTATGTAAGTTAATTTATTGTTCCAGTCCGTACGACAATATTACTCACACGTGGGAACTCATACATATAAGAAAAATAGCATTCTATACACAAGAATCCACTATATCATCACCAAAATGGTTGTAGAACCCCAAAGAGATATCTTCCATAAGAATGAATGAGAGAAGAATGAGAGAGATGAAATGCTCCCACGCTTGTAGCCTATTTATAGCAGCCCTTTGCCCTATTTGGATGCTCTTACTCAAGCTTATCAACTTATGGAAGGTTCTAGATCTCTTCCAAACCCTAGATCTAAAATGACTAGATTCAATGCACATGAATAAGTCAATTACAACAGGTCTATATGCGACCTTATCAACATGCCTAAGTTGCCAAAAATAGTAAATCCACTATTCTTAGGCCTTATTAACTTTGCAAAGTCTATCTCTAAGTTTAAAACGCACATTGGCATCAAAATTGCCAAATAAACTCAACATGAAAAATCTTAAACTATTTGACAATTTTTCACATTTCTTTCTTTCATGCTTGATCTTTGGAGCTACATCATATGTACTTTGCATTTTGACAGTGAGAGAATGTTGATCATACCTTGTATATGCATGTGCTTGTACTTCTAACATGGTTTTGGAGGGTTTACATTATTTCTACATTGAAGATTCCATTGAAAAACTAACAATTTTTTATTTTTGTATGATTGTAAAGCCTTGAAACTTGTGTACTACTGGCAGAAAACTAGAGCCAAAACATTAATTTAGGTTCTTTCACCAAAACCATAATGACCCAAGAAAAATTAGATGCCCCTAAAAGGGAGGATTTAAACAGTCTAGAATGAGAATCCTAGCCCCTCTATGCCAAGATAGTGCGTTGATGCCAAATTATGAACACGTTATTGCATATGAAAATTACAAATAGCCAACGAAGGATCATATAACAATCTTCAATTAA
This sequence comes from Diphasiastrum complanatum, assembly GCA_029204225.1. Taxonomy (NCBI): domain Eukaryota; kingdom Viridiplantae; phylum Streptophyta; class Lycopodiopsida; order Lycopodiales; family Lycopodiaceae; genus Diphasiastrum; species Diphasiastrum complanatum. The sequence goes on from CM055096.1 coordinate 56,828,229, forward strand.
TATTGCTATATGAGCATTTGATCATGTAGTAGGTTGCAAACCATTCTCATAAACAAACTCCACATAAGTTTTCTTCAAAGAACTCAAGGCACCAATGCAATCAATTGTAGATTCGCGAGTCGCGATCCTGCGAATTGCGATTCGCGACCCAGAATTGCAAATTTTTTTTTTTTTTTGGAAAAATAGCTTATGGCTGAAATTTTTCTAGGGAATCAATGGTCAAACCAGCGTTTTGCCTCTCAGAAGTGCAGTAGATGAGGCACAAACAGATCTTATTTTCAGTAGCTATTCGGTTGTCATTTGCTCTGGTTTTCAGTAAATGTTAATGCTACAGTTTGGACTATCAACTGTATGGATGATGATCACTTTTGCAATCGTTTCACTAGAGATGTGAGTGCAATGTACATACAGTTGGGGGCATAAATATTGGGCCTTTCTCGGCGCGCATTTGGACCCCATTTTTATCTACAGGGGGGCGGTAGCATTTCTATCTAAAATGTCTACATAGCAGGAAGCTCTAGGGGGTCCGGGGGGCGGTAGCCCCCTGGTGGGGGGTTTGGGAGGCCCCGGCCCCAACGATAAGGCCTCTTCATGATTTGGCCTTCCAACTCCTCGAGTGAAAACACACTTTTTGGTGTTTTGCACCCGAAACAGTCGGCAAACTACACAATCATAATCCTTTCGATCAGAGCTTTCATCTGATACCCATATTGCCTAAAAAAAATTAAAAAAAAAAAAAATCGATTCTACACGATTCTGGGAAAATCCCGAATCGCGAATCGGGATCGCGATTCTGATCGCAATTCAAAATCGCGCTGCAACTATGGAATGAATGAAGGCTACGTGATCTATGTATAATGTTCTAGAGGCCCTAAAGGGAACGTTCCAAAAAGCTACCAGTTACCTGAATAAAGATTCTTCTTTTCTTGGGACCCATCCATGTTTTTGCTATGAAAAAATCGATTGAGAGACACAAATGTGGCTTGGCATGCGTAGGCACATAAGGTGTACTCTTAGGACATGTGCTTATAGATGAGAAGCCATGGTCAAAGAACAAGAACTCAAGAATAGGATCTTTGAGAAGAATGGTCATCATGACCAAAAAAGGATGGTTTGCATGACCATAAGGACAGTCTTATGACTAGGAGAATTGGTGAACAATCAAGGGGCTGATCATGCCTTGGTAAATGGCAGCCTCGCAATCCTTGGTGGGCAACGTCGTACGCTTTAGAATTTCTTACATGGGTAAGAAAGGAACAGTTCAATTAAGGAACAAAAACCATGCGAAAGTAAAGATGAGCCCGTATGGGCCTAGGATTGCATCAAGTGTCAAAATGTGAATGTTGTCTATTGACATGCATGAACTAATAGAGTCATCTTGAGTTGCATGTATGTACACCTCATTCACTTGGCTTGGTGACTTGTCCCACTCCACTACTACACCTCACCCACTTGCATGATGACTTGTCCACTCCTCCATCACACCTTACTCACTCCTAGCCACTTTGAATGAACGTCACCCTTCTCCATATAAATAGGAGGTGTGACCATTCACAAGGCTATTCTTTTTTTCTTTCTTTGCTCTAGCTTGTTTGTGATTGTCTTGTTCAATAGGGACCTTGGGGACCTACACTCTCTTGGAGCTTGGATGGTCACCATTGGAGCTTGGACGATCTCATGGATGCTAGCATGGAATAGCACGGAAGCGCCCCCCCCCCCAACACTTTTTGTTGCACATGAGCTCATAAAACCTCAGCAAATACACCAAAGTTACATAGCAAGTCTATCTCTTTATTAATCTCACTTTATAGTACATAGATCAAGAAGCAAACATAAGAGCTTTGCTGCAAGTCACCTCCCAACCATAGCTGCATAAGATTAAGATAGGGACACTTGCCACTTGGCAGTACCCTGGCACGTAGGCATGCAAGGAGGACCATCTGACATGTGTCTCTCATATATTGGATCAAGTGTCCCAATGAGCTTATGACACGTGTTTGTTGACCGGTCAAACCTCCCATTTTTTTTAGGAGGTTAGTCCAGTAGACTCTATTTGAGACCCAGTATCTCCATCTTGGAATTAGTTACGACAACTAATATTTACATTGCAATTTACAATTGTCTCCACAAGCTAGTGACTTAGCCATTTACAATTGATAATTAGAATATACAATAGGCAAAGGGATTCAAAGTACATGTGACACCTTGCCTATATGCCCCCAATTTATCTCTCTACCAATTCACCCAAAGATTGAGTGACAACTTCAGTAACCTTTCTTATATATTTCCAAGTCTAACTTTTTGAGAAACCATTTCTTGATGCCTTTGCATTCTCAAGGTGCACAAGTACCACACTTGTACATCTACTCATGTGTTGACTCAAACACATACAATTGTTGATCCTCCCATCACAACCTACATATGATGATTCTAGCAGTAGGCTTGTTATTCTTTGCTTATTGAGACCATTAACAACATGTGAAGAATTCATGAAAGTTTAGATCATCGAGCTTGAGATTGCAACAAACTCCTAGTGCACAATAGTTTTTCATGTACTTGATACGAATAAGCATAAGTTCAACTTTTCATATAGATCATCGATGAATGAACACCTGTTTATGGCTTGATTGCCATTCTTTTTTGGCATATTCTCGACAGAACAATATTTGGCTTCAATAGCTTTTGAGACATCTTCTTGAGGTCTCACCTTTTTGCAAAATTCTCTCCAACAACTATATTTCGCATTATCTTCTTTGCATACAAATTATTTATTTCATCTTTCTTGCTATATAACATGTTTATGGCATATTCTTTTACAACTTCATTATATTAGTCTTTTATGTCTATGTCTTGAGCGTAATCAAACTCTAACCATTGACAAGGCGAGTGAAGTAGTCGTCGAAATAGACCACATTTCATGGACATCTCAATTTTTTTAGCACCTTTTGTTTGTAGGTACATTCCATAGTTGCACAAAAACGTGTTTCTGGGAAAAAAAAAACGTTTCTAGAAACGTGTTTTTGGATCTAGAATCATTGGACAAAAAGAAACAAATATTAAAAAATCAATAGGGATTGACAGAATCCAACATGGATTGATGCACCTAAATTGGACCACATTGTTCCCGAAACATTCGGCAACCTACATAAATGTACTGCCCTTAATTAGTGCTTTAATTTGATACCCATATTGCCCACACAAAAAAAAAAATTCTGAGAAACGCTGCCCCAAATCAGAAATGCGATCTAGAAATGAGTTTCTCGATGCATTTCTAGAAACGCAGTGCAACTATGGTACATGCATTTTTCCATGACATCTATTTGACGTATTTAATTTGTGGAATCTTTCCACACTTATACTTGGTTTGGAAAACATCGTAGATAATGCTTTGGTTGGTAGGGAAGGTTTACAATTAGGTAGAGTAAGCAAATCACGTGGGTCCTTAGTAATCACATTTGAACCCCGAAGTGATTATTGGGCCAAGGAGAGCCTCTTGGAGGGAACACTAGAATAGGTAACCCAACTCTAATTTGAGACTATATTAGACATAGATCGGTTTTTATTTGTCAATTTTGATGTTGGGGATTATGAATTTCTATATAGGAGAATTCAGAGGGAATGTTCTTTGTAGGAGGGCCTGTAAGGCAATTTAATATCGATTTTTCTTGAGATTTAATTGGAGATTGATGATTGAAGGTCAAAATGTTTCAATCTATTAAATTGTTGATTTATAAGTCTTGATGTATGTGTTTAGAACTGATCCTTGGTGGTATTTTTATAAAGCTCCATAGTTTGTTGCTCTGGTTGATCCTTGCTGATGATTGGGATCACATTCAGCTTGAGCTCAAGATGCGTGTCTGGTGTTTGTTATGCAAGAAGGTTGCCAATTTTAGTAAGGAAACAATGTCAAGTAAGCCATGAATATAAAGTTGCTAACCTCTCGTAGTAATGTGAAAGCAAGTATTTTATTGAACATTGATTAACTTAGAAGGAAGATAAAAAGTTTACAATAATTTCTTCTCATATTCTTTGCTTCAAATCAGAATGTTGGTGAAATGGCAGAGGAGGTGAAGAGAGTAAGGGCACAACTGGAAGAAGACGAACAAGTTGCTTCACTTGTGCGTGCACTTCGTGGACAAAACCTTTCAGATGAGCAATTTGCTTCATCGGATGTACAACTTCGCCTTGTCGAGGTATCATATGAAATTTTTTTACGAAATTCAATCATGTACTTGGAGAGTTTAATGTTTATGCATGCAGGTTTCCCTTTCACCGTTTATTGCTCTTTTGAATCAGTTGTATTAGTTTCACACAAAAATCAGCCACAAATACACCAAGCAATAAAGTGAGTGAAATCAACTCTCCATTTATCCATAGATAAGTGCAAAGCATCCACCTTTGTATGCATGGCCACTAATGTCCATGCAAGAATTGCTAGATATGAGCACGTGTCATCACCTCTAGGGTGCCAAACAAACATGTGCAGGTTTGACCTCTATAGTGCCATGCATGTGCATGTATGGCTGCATGCATCGCTGTTGAGCATCATGATGATGGAGCAAGGGTAGAGATAAAAACATGCAGCCGAATTTGTACTACATCATGCTATCTAATTGTTAGTTGGAGTATCATGCACACTAAGATCATGTGCTACCAATGTAAAAACTTTAAGAATATGTACCCAACAATTTGGCCCATTCCCAAACCTCTTCTACTACCAAAAGAAAAACATGAAGCTGGTTCAAATAAGACGATCACAGCCTTCTTCCAAGCCTTATCTCACAATCTTGCAAACATAGCATACTGTTCACATGAATTACTAGAAACCCTAGCTGTGCAAGATACCATTCTGTCTAGGGAGCAATTTGAAATGCCATTGCCTCATACTACAGAACAGCTACAAACAAGATCAAGCATAGAGCTTCAACATAAACGTAAACAAAAACAAGGATGAACATATAGCAATCTCCAAGTAAGATCATATTCAAGCGACATGTTTGTGTTCAACCCTACAAAGGAATTGTTATGTGATGTTGCTACTAAGAACTTGAGCATGAGATCAACAAGGAGATTACTTTCAATCGTATTCATAGTCTTCAAGAGTTGCTTACAACTATTGCCTTACCAAGTGGTCCCTAACCCTACCACATAACCAAGCACCAATGAGCTACTCAACTAGTGGTCATGTGACATAGTAATGGACACAACATAAGCGACTAACACTTTGGGATTCTAATGAATCAATGAGGCCTTGAACATGCTAGAGCATCAATATGTCCGATAATTACTAATTAGTGTCAATAATTGTTCTCTACTCCCAAATCATTGCCTTTGGTGTTGGCATTATGTAGAGATATGAATATGTTGGAGATGAAAAACAAAAGTTGATGAAGATGCTACAAAATATTAGACTTAGAAGATATACATGCTACCAAAGAATGTTGATGTTGCCAAATAAATCGCAAAAATGCACATGGTGGACGTGTAATTGCAAAGTATTAGCGCAAACTTTAAGCAACAACATGAAATGGAAGATGATAAACTAGAAGGAGCTACCTAATGGTAATACGAAACTTCTCTAATCTTTATGGATGAACCAAGATTGCCAAAGAAAGGCATTGTCATAATAATCATAGATAAAGAGGTTGATAAGAATACTGCTGCAAATAAATATGTATAATGTTATGGACCAAGTGTGCCACATGAAAATAGAAATACATCTCAGAAGGTAGGTGCAAGTATGCCAAGCCAACTTGATAGATCAACAATACCCAAAGAATGTGAGAATACTACCATGCTTTCTCTACTTCATTTTGGTATACTTAAGATAAATGCAAGCAAAGTCACTAGAGTCTATATGATCATGACTCAACTGTTGTTCCAATGCCTTACGTTGGAGATCCTATTGTTGAGTCTTCTTCATCTCATTCAAACAATTCATTCTTAATAACCACATATGGCTATGGTACATCATTCTAGATAATGCATGATGTGGTATTCCTTTCCTCTTTTTAATTGTATTTCCATCGGGACTCGGGAGTTCTTGCATTGACCAGCCCATTTGGCTCATCCTCTTAGATTTAGTTTCATGCAAAATTATTTCAACATTCTATGATCAATGTATATGTAAAGGTTAGATCTATACAAGTAATGCCTTTGTACTCAAATTATGAACTATGGCATACAACTTTTTAGGAGTTCATGACAATTCTTTTGTGTAGGTGTAAGCTTCTTGCTCTTAAAGGCGTTTGGCCTAATGCAGCCCCCAAATTATTATTACTTGAATCCCTGTGCTTGAGTTGGTCTTTTGATGTGATCCCACGGGTTGATAATATAAAACAACATTAACACTAGATTTCATACTTGGGAAAAATGACTAAGGGTCAACTATTTTGAGGCTGACACATTGTTGTAAAGCTTACTCAGGTGCACCAAGGTGCTGCTACTAAGCTCCCACAGAAGGAGATGGCTCTGATACCAGTGTAATAGATCCTAACACCACAGTAGGGCAAACACTAACTGATCCACCCAACCTTGCCTAGTAGAAATCTGGAAGTAGATCCAGAGCTGGATAGAGAGCAATCTCTGGGCAGATTCATCACTGTTTTGCAGTGGATTCCTGAGCAGATGAGGGCGGATTTGAAGGATCAGATCTTTACTCAAAGCAGCGAGCAGTCTCCTTCAAACTCCGGAATTTTAGACCGGTTTGTGGTCTTAAACTTGAGATTTCTGGAGCAGCAGACAGCGAGGGTTTCCCCCTTATCATAGATCAGAATTTTTCACAAGTTTTTGGGGCCCAAATTCCACTTTTTTGGAGTCATAACTCTGTGGAGCAGACAGCGAGGAGCCTCCAGGATAGAAATCAGATTTTTGTCCAATGTGCAGGGTCTTCAAATCTGATTTTTGCAAGCAGATTGGTTGCTACTCAGACAGCAAGGGTGAAGAGCTAGCAAATTGGAAATTGTTTAAGAAGACGGATTGGACAGCTGCGAAAGAACTGAGGGGGTTTCTTGCTTTTCTCTCTGGAAGTACAGTCCTAAGAAACAGCTAAGTATTCTACTTTCGTTTTTCCAGTTTAGTCAATCTCTTTTCTTATTTTTAGTCAGAAGTTAAGGTACCTCTCTTTCAGTTCTGAAGATGACCACTCCTCAGGGACCTGATCAACCCCCGGAGAGAGGCTTCGACGAACTTGAAACAGAAGCCTTGGCTTACAGGAAAGGGAAGGAACCCATGGAAGTAGAAGAACAGGAACAGTTCGCCGAAGAACTCGACGAACTGGTTACCAAGGAGCAGTTCCTCCAATTGGTAACAGAAGTGGATGAACTGAAGTTGGCATTAGCCAATTTCAAGTCCAATGTGGACGACTCGTTCGCTGAACTCAAAAACTTGATTTTGAGTTCCGCAAAAGGAAGTCTTCCCTCCACTTCTCAGTTATCCCCTTCTCCACTTCCATCAGTTTCGGGTGAGACTTTACGGTCTCACCCCAGTGTTTTTAAAGACTTAAAACCTCCTACTTTTAATGGGGAAGAGAAGGATAGAAATGCAGATATTCTACAAACCTTCCTCAGCAAATGGAAGAACATTCATGCTCTTAAACAGACCCCTGACCATTTGCAAGCAATTGAGGCTAGTCTTTCCTTAGGGCCTATGGCCTATAAGTGGTGGTTAAATCTCCAGGAGACTGGGCAGACTCCCCGGTCATGGAAAGCTTTTCAAGAAGCTTTCCTAAGAGAATTTCTACCAGAAAATGAACTGGATAGAGCCTGGGAAGCCTGGGAAGCCTGGGAAAGAACAATAATGGATAAATCCCTCATCCAATATATCTCGCAGTATCGAGAAGCAATTTTAAAGATTAAAAATATGGATGACTATCAGAAAATCAGGGGATTTGTCCGTGGCCTCAAAGATGAATATAAAGTAGAGGTCCAGAGAAACTCGCCTACTACCCTTGAGCAAGCTCTCAGATATGCTCAAATCTATGATGATTCAGTGGGTAGAAAGAAGGCGAGACAACAACCACTTTCTGAGCAGCCTTCTCAGAAAGACTTTCAATTTAAAAAGAAATTTTTAAAAAGAAAGAAAGAAGACAAATTTAAAAGTGAAGCTCCTCAGAAACGCCCTTCACTCATACAGCCCTTAAAACCAGATGATTTTGAGAAAGCCAAACAAGAACGTTTGTGCTTTGTGTGTATGGGCAAGGGACACACAGTCAGACAGTGTCCCAAGGGGCCTTTCACTAAAAAAGATAAGAAAGATAAAAAACAAGTTCATCTTGTTCAGACTGTATGTTTCCCCAGTGACTCGGCAGCTTCCGAGATCAAAGTGTATTATGAAGATAATGAACACTGTTGCCAGCTGACCTCTGCAATGCTAGCGAGACCCTTCAGTTTTGGGCCGCATGACCTAGTACGTATGCATGGGAAAGTTGGTAACCAGTCAGTAAGAGTCATGGTTGATGATGGGGCAACCCATAATTTCATCAACCACACCCTGGTTAAAAAGCTTAAACTACCGGAAGTACCTAGTCAGCATAGGTACATAGTTTCATTAGCTAAGGGTGAAGATAAAAAAATATGGGAAACTATGGTAAGTAAGTTAAATCTTGGTGTTCAGGGGTACCAAGATGAAATAAACTTTCAGATAATGCACCTGGATCGAACAGACATTGTTCTCGGGAGAGATTGGCTCTACAGTTTAGGACCTTCCCTCCACAGAAACTATCAGGAGAACACCCTCAGCTTTCAGCATAAAGGCCGAGAGATCCAGTTGCATGGGGAGCATGATGTTCCCAACAACCCTATGGTCTGCAGTTCAGAGCTCTGTCAGCTGATCGGAGATGAAGACCATCAGGTATTCTTATGTGACTTTCAGTTTATTCCTGAAGTTTCTATTTCCAGTTCTATTCAACAGAAAATCAGTAAATTAGAAACTTTATTGTCTAAATTTAAAGATGTTTTTCCTGAAGATTTGCCACATGGTTTACCACCTAGCAGAGAGGTAGATCATGTAATAAACCTAGTACCAGGTACAGTACCTGTTTCTAAACCTCCGTATCGGGTCAGTCGAACAGAGGATGAAGAAATAACTAGGCAGTTAACAGACTATCTTGGGAAAGGCCAAATTCAGACCAGTAGTTCACCATGGGCCTCACCAGTCCTATTGGTGAAAAAGAAAGAGGGGTCTATGCGTCTTTGCGTAGATTACAGAGCCCTCAATAAAGTCACAATTAAGAATAAATACCCTATGCCTCGGGCAGACGAGTTGTTTGATCAACTCGACGGGGCTAAGTTTTAGACCTCAGATCGGGATATCATCAAGTCCGTATAAAATCGGAAGATGTCTCAAAAACAGCTTTTAGGACTCGTCACGGTCATTATGAGTTTAAGGTGATGCCATTTGGGCTCACAAATGCTCCAGCTACCTTTATGACCTTGATGAACAGTGTCCTCAGACCATACTTGGGTAAGTTTGTAGTCGTATTTTTAGATGACATCCTCGTCTACAGCAAAACGAGGAAGGAGCATACTTGGGTAAGTTTGTAGTCGTATTTTTAGATGACATCCTCGTCTACAGCAAAACGAGGAAGGAGCATCTAAAACACCTCAGAAAGGTGTTTCGACTGCTCAGAAAGCATAAGCTTTATGCTAAACAATCCAAGTGTGAATTCTTCGTTGAAGAAGTAGCATATTTGGGTCACATTATCAATTCAGATGGGATTAAGATGGACCCAAATATGGTTAAAGCCAAACTCAGTTGGCTGAGACCTCAAAATATTTTGGAACTTCAGATCTTTCTTGGTTTGGCAGGATATTACAGACGATTTGTCAAGGAGTATGCTCAGATAGCAGTTCCTATGACAAATCTTCTTAAGGGGAAGGGAAAGGAGTTCATTTGGGAGTCCGCACAACAGGAGAGCTTTGATGCTCTCAAAACAGCCTTAGCTACAGCACCAGTTTTAAAAGTCGTCGACCCCATTCAGCCATTTGTGGTCGAAACAGATGCTAGCGACTTTGCAGTAGACGCTGTGCTAACTCAGGGTGGACGACCAGTTGCATTCGAGAGTAAAAAACTCTAGCCAGCTCAGACTAGGTACAGTGCCTATGAAAAGGAACTCTTTTCTATAGTCCATGCCCTTAAGACTTGGAGGCATTATTTGTATGGTGCCAACTTTGAGGTCCTGACACACCATGAGAGTCTCAGATACCTTTGCAATCAACCTGAGCTTAGAGGTCGGAAAGCTCGTTGGGCAGAGTTGATGCAAGAGTTTGACATGTCTATCAGATATAGGCGTGGAAAATTCAATACAGTAGCAGATGCCCTTAGCAGAATGCCTACGATAAACGAGCTGAGTTTTACTCAGATTCGTAATGAGTTACTCGAGTCCTTGAGAGGGAAATGCGAGCATGATGCATTCTTCTCTACTATTTGGAACTCAGTCCAGAACAGACAGTTACAGACTCCAGAACCAGTTCCCAGGGCTGGTGCCAGTTCATCCAAGAATACGGCAGCTTCCGTTGAGGATGATGATGAGTCCGAGTATACGTCGTCAGATGACGTTGAGGATTCTGAGCCTGTATTACCCAAGCAAACCCCAGTGGTTGAGGGTCAGTTGACTCAAGGATTCAAATGGAAACAGTATTCCATTCAGGATGAGTACTTGCTCTATAGAGATAGAGTATGTGTCCCCAATTCAGAGGATTATAGGCAGCAGGTCCTATATGAATGTCATGACAATCCTAGTGCGGGACACCCAGGCATACAGAAGACCTATGAGCTTCTTCGTAGGCAATTTTTCTGGCCCAGTATGAAAAAGGACGTCCACCAGTATGTAACCAGTTGCCAGAAATGTCAAGTAAATAAAGCAGAGCGTTTAAAGGCAGGAGGGTTGTTGCATCCCTTAGAAATACCAGCTGGTAAATGGGAGAGTATCTCCATGGATTTTATAGTAGGCCTGCCTAAAACCCAAAAGGGTAATGACGCTATATGGGTCACAGTTGACCGTCTGACCAAAATGGCTCATTTCATTCCGACCAAAACAACCGTTAGAGCTCCAGAGTTAGCGAGGTTGTTTGTAGACGGGCTATTTAAATTGTACGGTCTACCTTCCGGCATAGTCAGCAACCGGGACAGTAAGTTTACTGGAAATTTTTGGAGGGCAGTATTCCATCATCTCCATACTAAACTTAATATGAGTACCACCGACCATCCACAGACGGACGGTCAAACAGAAAGGGTAAATCAAGTGCTGGAGGATATGCTTCGTGCATACGTCAGCAAGAAGCAGACAAATTGGGAGGAGTATCTCTCGATATTAGAGTTTGCTTACAACAGTACCAAACATTCAGCTACGGGATACAGCCCATTTATACTTATGTAAGGTTTTCAGCCACGCTCACCCACAGCTGTAGGGTTTAAACAAGAAAAGGTTGAAGCAGCCAGAAACTTTTTAGAAGACCTAAACCAGATGATAGAACATGCTAAGCGTAGCATTAGACAATCCCAGGATCGAGCCAGGCATTATGCAGATCCGCACAGACGGGATGTGCAGTTCTCCACTGGTGAGAAAATCTACTTGAGAGTCCCAGTCGACTCTAAAACCCTCAAATCAGGAGTGTGTGCTAAGTTGTCTCCAAGGTATTGTGGTCCCTTTACCATCAGTAGGAGACTAGGCGAGGTCACCTATGAACTAGAACTCCCACACAGCAGTAAGGTTTTTCCAGTCTTTCATGTAAGTCAGTTACGAAAAGCCTTAACCAAATCAGACAATCTAGTAGGGGACAGTGTTCTAGTTCTCCCATTGGATCCTCAACAACCTCCACATGAACCAGAGGAGATTCTTGATAGTAGAGAGACGCAGACTCGTCATACTCTATACCGAGAATATCTGGTTAAGTGGAATGATCAGCCTGTTGAGAATGCCACTTGGGAAAGAGGCAGCGTCCTTCGCAAGATTTTTCCAGACTTTGTCTTAGAGGACCAAGACGGTTCTTAAGGGGAAGGGAGTGTTACGAGCTCGTCACCAGTGCCGAACCCTAGAGAACACAGATAGGTCAGGGGACCCTGTCAGCAGGATAGGGCTCCCAGTTGGGTCCCGACGTGCAGTCGGCCACGTCAGTGCCACGTGGCCGACACTTGGCAGCAGCATGCTACCAGTCCTCACACTGGGCTAGGAGGGGCTTACTCTATATCAGGGAGTAGGCAAGGTTGGGTGGATCAGTTAGTGTTTGCCCTACTGTGGTGTTAGGATCTATTACAAGTATTCCATCATCTCCATACTAAACTTAATATGAGTACCACCGACCATCCACAGACGGACGGTCAAACAGAGAGGGTAAATCAGGTGCTGGAGGAGATGCTTCGTGCATACGTCAACAAGAAGCAGACTAATTGGGAGGAGTATCTCTCGATATTAGAGTTTGCTTACAACAGTACCAAACATTCAGCTACGGGATACACCCCATTTATGCTGATGTATGGTTTTCAGCCACGCTCACCCACAGCTGTAGGGTTTAAACAAGAAAAAGTTGAAGCAGCTAGAAACTTTCTAGAGGACCTAAACCAGATGATAGAACATGCTAAGCGTAGCATCACCCAGACCCAGGATCGAGCCAGGCATTATGCAGATCCGCACAGACGGGATGTGCAGTTCTCCACTGGTGAGAAAATCTACTTGAGAGTCCCAGTCGACTCTAAAACCCTCAAATCAAGAGTGTGTGCTAAGTTGTCTCCAAGGTATTGTGGTCCCTTTACCATCAGTAGGGGACTAGGCGAGGTCACCTATGAACTAGAACTCCCACACAGCAGTAAGGTTTTTCCAGTCTTTCATGTAAGTCAGTTACGAAAAGCCTTAACCAGATCAGACAATCTGGTAGGGGACAGTGTTCTAGTTCTCCCATTGGATCCTCAGCAACCTCCACATGAACCAAAGGAGATTCTTGATAGTAGAGAGACGCGGACTCGTCATACTCTATACCGAGAATATCTGGTTAAGTGGAATGATCAGCCTGTTGAGAATGCCACTTGGAAAGAGGCAGTGTCCTTCGCAAGATTTTTCTAGACTTTGTCTTAGAGGACCAAGACGGTTCTTAAGGGGGAGGGAGTGTTACGAGCTCGTGACCAGTGCTGAACCCTAGAGAACATAGATAGGCCAGATACCACAGTCAGGGTCGTGTCCAGAGTACACGACCAACAGGGCAAGACAGTGTGAGTAGTGTGCCCCAGCACGGTCCATAGCCATGGCGGGCCTAACACAGCCTAGGGACCTTGTCAGCAGGATAGGGCCCCCAGTTGGGTCCTGACGTGCAGTCGGCCACGTCAGTGCCACGTGGCCGACACTTGGTAGTTGCATGCTACCAGTCCTCACACTGGGCTAGGAGTAGGAAAGGTTGGGTGGATCAGTTAGTGTTTGCCCTACTGTGGTGTTAGGATCTATTATATATTGTGTCACCTGATGAAGTACAACCAACCGCTAAGAAAAAAGCCGCTAATTCTCTCACATGGCCTATGCCAATTGGTGTCATTTCATTGAGGCCTGTTCTTAGATAGATTGGGTCACACAAAAAGTATGTAAATTATTGTTCCAAGATAGCAACATATATGACAAATATGCTTCAGAACAATAAAATGGAAAAATGGATAAAAGTTTATCGCAAAGCTTCAATGCATTGAATCAAGTTGTTGCTAAATGTGTGTTGCGCCGGCGCCTCAAAGGGCGCTGGGACTTGAGCGGTTTCCCCAACACACGCTTAAGTCTAACATTCATCCATCCCCATGCACTTACGTAAAAGCCAACTTAGAAACGTGAAACTTAAGAAAATTGGAATCCCAACCAACCCGAAAGCCAACTCAGAATCCGTCCCCAAAAGGTAACCAAAGGCAAAGACAAGCCACACATGAAACCCAAGGCATAATGGTCGCCAAACTGACCAAATGGCATAGCGGCGAGCCACACATCGATGACGTGGACCCTTAGGCGCCGGCGATGCAAAAAGGTTGTAGTAAGGGTCCTTCCACTTGGACCAGTCCCGAAGGCGAAACCGAAATGGTAATCATCCCCAAGGATCAACTTTATTAAATTTGGAAGAGGTTACATTCATACATAGACTGACTGGTCTCGGGGCCACCAACACGTGCTGGGCATAGTGCCTGGCTCGTGTTGGTAGAGGGAGCTGAGACCTGGCGACTGGATTCCTGGTGCTGGTTGAGTTGCCCAAGTTTTTGTCTGCGCCGGACTCCCCCTATAGTTCTGGTGTGATTCGGCGCGCCCCCTCTGTCCTGGAATATAGTGCTTTTTGGTAAAGCACGCTTTTCTGGACTTTGTTTTTATTTTGTTGATTAAGCCTGGCAAGCCTGGCAGAATCAGTCTAGCTCCCGGACATGGGTCCCGGGAGCCGTCTTAGAAAATCAACTTGGCTCCTAACTAGGCCATGACTCGAGCTCCAGAGCTAGCTCATGACTTGTAACTACTTGACTGGCTCACCACAGGTCGGAGGCTCAGTCCTTGACTTCCCAACTCGCTCTGGGAACTTTAGGGAGTGTCACCCTCAAACCCGCTCTGATTTCTAAAGTTTTCACTCACAAATCAGGGATAGATATCTAGTTTTTACAGCGACTGATCTGTACTTGCAATCTGGCTCAGGTTCTACTCAAAAAATGAGTAATTCCTCTGCAAAAGCAGCGATGGATGGCTGTCACTACAACGATTTCTCTCCCCTCCTCTTTTCTGAAAGTTTGAGAATTCTTTCTTACCTTCTGATAGATTTCTCTACTGCTGCTACTAAGCTCCCACAGAAGGAGATGGCTCTGATACCAGTGTAATAGATCCTAACACCACAGTAGGGCAAACACTAACTGATCCACCCAACCTTGCCTACTCCCTGATATAGAGTAAGCCCCTCCTAGCCCAGTGTGAGGACTGGTAGCATGCTACTGCCAAGTGTCGGCCACGTGGCACTGACGTGGCCGACTGCACGTCGGGACCCAACTGGGAGCCCATCCTGCTGACAGGGTCCCTAGGCTGTGTTAGGCCCGCCATGGCTATGGACCGTGCTGGGGCACACTACTCACACTGTCTTGCCCTGTTGGTCATGTACACTGGACACGACCCTGTCTGTGGTATCTGACCTATCTGTGTTCTCTAGGGTTCGGCACTGGTTACGAGCTCGTAACAATACTGCCCTCCAAAAATTTCCAGTAAACTTTCTATCCCGGTCGCTGACTATGCCGGAAGGTAGACCGTACAATTTAAATAGCCCATCTACAAACAACCTTGCTAACTCTGGAGCTCTAACGGTTGTTTTGGTCGGAATGAAATGAGCCATTTTGGTCAGACGGTCAACTGTGACCCATATAGCGTCATTACCCTTTTGGGTTTTAGGCAGGCCTACTATAAAATCCATGGAGATACTCTCCCATTTACCGGCTGGTATTTCTAAGGGATGCAACAACCCTCCTGCCTTTAACCGCTCTGCTTTGTTTACTTGACATTTCTGGCAACTGGTTACATACTGGTGGACGTCCCTTTTCATACTGGGCCAGAAAAATTGCCTACGAAGAAGCTCATAGGTCTTCTGTATGCCTGGGTGTCCCGCACTAGGATTGTCATGACATTCATATAGGACCTGCTGCCTATAATCCTCTGAATTGGGGACACATACTCTATCTCTATAGAGCAAGTACTCATCCTGAATGGAATATTGTTTCCATTTGAATCCTTGAGTCAATTGACCCTCAACCACTTGGGTTTGGTTGGGTAATACAGGCTCAGAATCCTCAACGTCATCTGACGACGTGTACTCGGACTCATCATCATCCTCAACGGAAGCTGCCGTATTCTTGGATGAACTGGCACCAGCCCCGGGAACTGAATCTGGGGTCTGTAATTGTCTGCTCTGGACTGAGTTCCAGATAGTAGAGAAGAATGCATCATGCTGGCATTTCCCTCTCAAGGACTCGAGTAACTCATTACGAATTTGAGTAAAACTCAGCTCGTTTATCATAGGCATTCTGCTAAGGGTATCTGCTACTGTATTGAATTTTCCACGTCTATATCTGATAGACATGTCAAACTCTTGCATCAACTCTGCCCAACGAGCTTTCCGACCTCTAAGCTCAGGTTGATTGCAAAGGTATCTGAGACTCTCATGGTGTGTCAGGACCTCAAAGTTGGCACCATACAAATAATGCCTCCAAGTCTTAAGGGCATGGACTATAGAAAAGAGTTCCTTTTCATAGGCACTGTACCTAGTCTGAGCTGGCTAGAGTTTTTTACTCTCGAATGCAACTGGTCGTCCACCCTGAGTTAGCACAGCACCAACTGAAAAGTCGCTAGCATTTGTTTCGACCACAAATGGCTGATTGGGGTCGACGACTTTTAGAACTGGTGATGTAGCTAAAGCTGTTTTGAGAGCATCAAAGCTCTCCCGCTGTGTGGACTCCCAAATGAACTCCTTTCCCTTTCCCTTAAGAAGATTTGTCATGGGAACTGCTCTCTGAGCATATTCCTTGACAAATCATCTGTAATATCCCGCCAAACCAAGAAAGATATGAAGTTCCAAAATATTCTGAGTTCTCAGCCAACTGAGTATGGCTTTAACCTTATTTGGGTCCATCTTAATCCCATCTGAAGGGATAAGGTGACCCAAATATGCTACTTCTTCAACGAAGAATTCACACTTGGATTGTTTAGCATAGAGCTTATGCTTTCTGAGCAGTCGAAACACCTTTCTGAGGTGTTTTAGATGCTCCTTCCTCGTTTTGCTGTAGACGAGGATGTCATCTAAAAATACGACTACAAACTTACCCAAGTATGGTCTGAGGACACTGTTCATCAAGGTCGTAAAGGTAGCTGGAGCATTTGTGAGCCCAAATGGCATCACCTTAAACTCATAATGACCGTGACGAGTCCTAAAAGCTGTTTTTGAGACATCTTCCGATTTTATACGGACTTGATGATATCCCGATCTGAGGTCTATTTTGCTGAAAAACTTAGCCCCGTCGAGTTGATCAAACAACTCGTCTGTCCGAGGCATAGGGTATTTATTCTTAATTGTGACTTCATTGAGGGCTCTGTAATCTACGCAAAGACGCATAGACCCCTCTTTCTTTTTCACCAATAGGACTGGTGAGGCCCATGGTGAACTACTGGTCTGAATTTGGCCTTTCCCAAGATAATCTGTTAACTGCCTAGTTATTTCTTCATCCTCTGTTCAGCTGACCCGATGCGGAGGTTTAGAAACAGGTGCTGTACCTGGTACTAGGTTTATTACATGATCTACCTCTCTGCTAGGTGGTAAACCATGTGGCAAATCTTCAGGAAAAACATCTTTAAATTTAGACAATAAAGTTTCTAATTTACTGATTTTCTGCTGAATAGAACTGGAAATAGAAACTTCAGGAATAAACTGAAAGTCACATAAGAATACCTGATGGTCTTTGTCTCCGATTAGCTGACAGAGCTCTGAACTGCAGACCATAGGGTTGTTGGGAACATCATGCTCCCCATGCAACTGGATCTCTCGGCCTTTATGCTGAAAGCTGAGGGTGTTCTTCTGATAGTTTCTGTGGAGGGAAGGTCCTAAACTGTAGAGCCAATCTCTCCCGAGAACAATGTCTGTGCGATCCAGGTGCATTATCTGAAAGTTTATTTTATCTTGGTGCCCCTGAATACCAAGATTCAAACTACTTACCATAGTTTCCATATTTTTTTATCTTCACCCTTAGCTAATGAAACTATGTACCTATGCTGACTAGGTACTTCTGGTAGTTTAAGCTTTTTAACCAGGGTGTAGTTGATGAAATTATGGGTTGCCCCATCATCAACCATAACTCTTACTGACTGGTTACCAACTTTCCCATGCATACGTATTAGGTCATGTGGCCCAAAACTGAAGGGTCTTGCTAGCATTGCAGAGGTTAGCTGGCAACAGTGTTCATGATCTTCATGATACACTTTGATCTCGGAAGCTGCCGAGTCCCTGGGGAAACATACAGTCTGAACAAGATGAACTTGTTTCTTATCTTTCTTATCTTTTTTAGTGAAAGGCCCCTTGGGACACTGTCTGACTGTGTGTCCCTTGCCCATACACACAAAGCACAAATGTTCTTGTTTGGCTTTGTCAAAATCATCTGGTTTTAAGGGCTGTATGAGTGAAAGGCGTTTCTGAGGAGCTTCACCTTTAAATTTATCTTGATTCTTTCTTTTTAAAAATTCTCTTTAAATTGAAAGTCTTTCTGAGAAGGCTGCTCAGAAAGTGGCTGATGTCTCGCCCTCTTCCTACCCACTGAATCATCAGAGATTTGAGCATATATGAGAGCTTGCTCAAGGGTAGTAGGCGAGTTTCTCTGGACCTCTACTTTATATTCATCTTTGAGGCCACGGACAAATCCCCTAATTTTCTGATAATCATCCATATTTTTAATCTTTAAAATTGCTTCTCGATACTGCGAGATATATTGGATGAGGGACCTGTCCATTACTGTTCTTTCCCAAGCTTCCTAGGCTCTATCAAGTTCATTTTCTGGTAGAAATTCTCTTAGGAAAGCTTCTTCAAAGGCTTTCCATGACCGGGGAGTCTGCCCAGTCTCCTGGAGATTTAACCACCACTGGCCTCAATAGCTTGCAAATGGTCAGGGGTCTGTTTAAGAGCATGAATGTTCTTCCATTTGCTGAGGAAGGTTTGTAGAATGTCTGCATTTCTATCCTTGTCTTCCCCATTAAAAGTAGGAGACTTTAAATCTTTAAAAACACTGGGGTGAGACCGTAAAGTCTCACCCGAAACTGATGGAAGTGGAGAAGGGGATAACTGAGAAGTGGAGGGAAGGCTTCCTTTCGCGGAACTCAAAATCAAGCTTTTGAGTTCAGCGAACGAGTCGTCCACACTGGACTTGAAATTGGCTAATGCCAACTTCAGTTCATCCACTTCTGTTACCAACTGGAGAAACTGCTCCTTGGTAACCAGTTCGTCGAGTTCTTCGGCGAACTGTTCCTGTTCTTCCAATTCCATTGGTTCCTTCCCTTTTCTGTAAGCCAAGGCTTCTGTTTCAAGTTTGTCGAAGCCTCTCTCCGGGGGTTGATCAGGTCCGTGAGGAGTGGTCATCTTTGGAACTGAAAGAGAGCTACCTTAACCTCTGAAGGAAAAAAAGTCTAAAAGACTAATTTACAACTGTACAAGGGAAAGGAAAGATAACTTAGCTGTTTCTGAGGACTGTACTTCCAAAGAAATTACGAAGAGGAACCCTTTCAGCTCTTTTCCCCAAGATTTCAGACTTGCTGTCCCGGAAAATGCCAGTTTGAAGCTTCAAAACGGTGCCAAATTTCCCGGTTCTTGAGTTGAGTAGCTGACTGATCTGATTTCAGGTGTGGGGTTCCAACAAACCGTGTAAAAACCGGAATTTTACAACAAGAAATCCGGAATATTTTGTATCTCTGCCCTCGCTGGTCTGTAGCAAATAAGTTTGAAGCTCAAACTTCTGAGAATTCTCAAAAAACAAGGATGAAATTTAGCTTTTTCACCTCCCTGTCCAGCGCTGCCCTGCTAAGAAAATTTGCTTGAAAACCCCTCAAACTTCCTTGGATTTCTTTGAAATTTCAGAGGTAGATGTCTGATCCTACAGCGATGGACTTGCTCACTGGTTTCTACTCTAAATCCTTTCTAAAATCTCCTAACAGGTGTCTGAAATCTGATGTAGATTGTTGCCTTTCCAGCAATTTATTTACCTACAGAAGGAATTCTACTTCCTACAACTGTAAATTCTCAGTGAATTTCAAGGGTTTGAAGGCTGCACCTACAGCGATTCTCCTCCTCTAATCTTTTCTGAGAAACTGAGAAACATTTCCTATCTTCTGATAGCTTTCTCTACTACTGCTCCTAAACTCCCTCGGATGGAGATGGCTTTGATACCAGTGTAATAGATCCTAACACCACAGTAGGGCAAACACTAACTGATCCACCCAACCTTGCCTACTCCCTGATATAGAGTAAGCCCCTCCTAGCCCAGTGTGAGGACTGGTAGCATGCAACTGCCAGGTGTCGGCCACGTGGCACTAACGTGGCCGACTGCACGTCGGGACCCAACTGGGGGCCCTATCCTGCTGACAGGGTCCCTAGGCTGTGTTAGGCCCGCCATGGCTATGGACCGTGCTGGGGCACACTACTCACACTGTCTTGCCCTGTTGGTCATGTACGCTGGACACGACCCTGACTGTGGTATCTGACCTATCTGTGTTCCCTAGGGTTCGGCACTGGTTACGAGCTCGTAACACAATATGACCTAGATATTCAACTTCCCTTTAAAGAATACATTCTTCTTGCCATTAGCAAATTATGTATGCAATACTATCTCAAAGTGGGTCATATGAAAGACCTCTTTGTACTACAAGTCAAAATGCCACTAATAAGGTCATATATATAAGGTCTGATTACATCGTCCATCAATGTTATGAATGTTGCTAACGCGTTACTTAGTCAAAAGGCATCACAAGAAACTCATAGTGACCAAACCGAGTTTTGAAGGTGGTCTTGTGTACATTCTCTTCATGAACTCAAACTTGATAGTATCCACTCTTCAAATATATGCTACTAAACATAGTAGCACCATTTAAGGCATTAACATGTCATGATCACGAAGTATGGAATGGTGATGCTTAAGAATAGTCATGTTTAAGCCTTAACACCCACACACATATGCCAAGATCCTTCTTCTAAGCAAGAACGATTGATGAGGCAAAAGGAGAATAACAAGGTCTTATTTGCCATTTGATTGAATAATCCTCTATCATATTTTTGACTCCCTCTTCTTCTCTCAAATTCATTCCATTAAGAGGTTTATTGATAGGACTGGATTCAGAAACTATGTTCCACTATCATATTAGGGAGCAAAACAAATGACAATTTATCAACTAACACATCTAAAAAAATAAAATCATTTGTAACACTATGTTGCACATGCCACATGCTACTCTTGCTAGCACCAGTAGACAAATCTAATGGAAAAGAAGTACATCTTGCACCACTATGTAGCTAAAGCTGGTGATCTAGGTGGCACATCCCTCTCACCAAGCATAGAATGAAGCCTATTTTTATGCTGAACTCATACACATGAGTATCCTAGATAAAGTTGGGCTTCCACATCACATGCCAACAAATGCCCAATACCACAACAAATTGCGCTAAATAAGTACTCTTAGAATCAACGTGTCCCAGACCTCTTAGAAAGCCTATTTTTATGCTGAACGCATACACATGAGTACAATGTTGGGCTTCCACATCACATTGCAACAAATGCCCAATACCACAACAAATCGCGCTAAGTACTCTTAGAATTAACGTGTCCCACACCTTTGTAATCTTTTCATTTAGCTATCTTGACCATGTAAAGGTATTGGCACAATTGTGTGTTCATGTTTAGCCTCTTCACTAGAGTTAATTTCACAACATTGTGTGAGGACCTAGTGTCCAAAGAATCAAACCATTTGTACCACACAATTTTCCTCTCACAACCATCAAAGAAGTGTTAGAAAATTTATACCCTTGTTACATTGATTTTAATGGAGGAGATCTTTCGTCCTTAAACATTATCAAGTGTGGAACATTTAGATTGCACTCTTGTTTGATCATTTGCACCTGCATGGGCTCTTTTGTCTAATCTACTTGAATTTGTACATAGTTCTCGTTTGATTTCATGGACATTCTTTTCACCTATGTTGTCCCAAGCATCCGACAAACCACAAAGTTGCTCTCTTTGGACATTCTTGGTCTTTTGGCGATAATGTCAAAGGATGGTGAACCTTTGAACATTAGGCCACCCGTACTACAATTTCCATTCGAGCTCCTATACATTTCTTGTTTTGTTCAAATTGTCTTGTCTTCCCAAGATTGGTTACCACCTCTAGTTACCATGCTAGGACCTCAGGATTTCTTTCCATCCTCATAGGAAAAGTCCATCTAGATTGCACCTTGTAGTGCAATTTGTGTGTTTGCTTCTTTCACAAAAGGGGAAATGCTTTTCCTAAGGCCCTCTGCAAAGTGAAATACTTGCAAAAAATGTGAAAATTTCCTCAAGCATCTTGAGCAATGCCTCTTTGTGGCCATCCACGTCGTCTTGATGGTGAATTTGCCTTGCTCTAAACTTGTCCATCCCTCTGTTCATTTCATCCAAAGGCACCTAGTTTTGAATGAACAATCATCAAAATGCCTCCCAAATAATTGAAACTAAACTTTCTTCCATCAACTTTCAACTACTTATGCAAATAATGTGTAGCTTTACCAATCTTTTCTACCAGTGCCATATTACCAATTTAGATGTAGATGTATCACCATACTAGCAATTATGAGGTGAAGCATTGTCCAAGATATATCTAGGAATTGGGATAGTAGGCAACCCAGATTGCTTTACAAGAGAAGACCACCAAGGCCCTACAATCCATGAAGAGGGGAATTTCTTCACCTTGAAGAATCAATCCAAAATCCTAAAAAGCCCTATCTCCCAACACATACTCTATCTTTATAGAGTAGGTACTCATCTTGAATGGAATAGTGTTCATCCTTGAGAAAACTAACCCTCAACCACTACGGTTTGCTTGGGTAAAACAGACTCTGAGTCCTCAATGTCATCTGACGTATACTCGGACTCATCATCCTCAACGGAAGTTGCCATTTGCTTGGATGAACTGGCACCAGCCCGTGAACTGCTTCTAAAGTTTGTAATTGTCTGCTCTGGATTGACCTCCAGATGGTGGAGAAGTAAGTATCATGCTGACACTTCCCCCTCCAGGACTCGAGTAACTCACTGCGAATCTGAGTAAAACTCAGTTTGTTTATCATAGGCATTCTAATGAGGGCATCTGCTACTGTATTGAACTTCCCTCGTCTATATCTGAAAGACATATCAAACTCTTGCATTAACTCAGCCCAAAGAGCTTTCCAACCTCTGAGCTCAAGTTGATTGCAAAGGTACCTAAGGCTTTCATGGTCTGTTAGGATTTTGAAGTTGGCACCATACAAATAATGCCTCCAAGTCTTAAGGGCATGTACTATAGATAAGAGTTCCTTTTCATAGGCGCTATACCTAGTCTGTGCTGGTTTGAGTTTCTTACTTTCGAACGCAGTTGGTCGTCCATTCTGAGTTAGTACAACACCAACTGCAAAGTCGTTGACATATGTTTCGACCACAAATGGCTGATTGGGGTCGACAACATTTAAAACTCCCGTTGTGCGAACCCCCATATGAACTCCTTCCCCTTCCCCTTAAGAAAATTTGTCATAGGAACAACTATCTGAGCATATTTCTTGACAAATCGTCTGTAATATCCCGACAAGCCTCGAAAGACTTGTAGGTCTGAAATCCTCCGAGGTCTCGGCCAACCGAGTATGGCCTTAACCTTGCTTGGGTCCATCTTAATCCCATCTACCGAGATAATGTGACCCAAATAAGCTATTTCTTCAACGAAGAATTCACACTTAGTCTTCTTAGCATAAAGCTTATGCTTTATGAGTAGCCGTAACACCTTTTTGAGGTGTTTAAGATGCCCCTTCCTCGTCTTACTGTACACGAGGATGTCATCCAAAAATACGACTACGAACTTGCCTAAGTATGGTCTAAGGACACTGTTCATCAGGGTCATAAAGGTAGCCGGAGCATTGGTGAGCCCAAATGGCATCACCTTAAACTCATAATGACCATGATGAGTCCTAAAAGTTGTTTTCAGGACGTCTTCCGCTTTTAGACGGACCTGATGATATCCCAATCTGAGGTCTATTTTACTGAAATACTTAGCTTTGTCGAGTTGATCAAACAACTTATCTGTCCGAGACATTGGATACTTATTCTTAATTGTGACCTTATTGAGGGCTTTGTAATCTACCCAAAAATGCATAGATCCCTCCTTTTTTTTCACCAAAAGCACTGGTGATGCCCATGGTGAACTACTGGTCTGAATCTGGCCTTTCCTAAGATAATCTAATAACTGTCTAGTTATTTCTTCATCCTCTGATCGGCTAACCCGATATGGAGGTTTGAAAACA
This sequence comes from Diphasiastrum complanatum, assembly GCA_029204225.1. Taxonomy (NCBI): domain Eukaryota; kingdom Viridiplantae; phylum Streptophyta; class Lycopodiopsida; order Lycopodiales; family Lycopodiaceae; genus Diphasiastrum; species Diphasiastrum complanatum. The sequence continues at coordinate 56,852,252 of CM055096.1, forward strand.
AGTGTTGTGCTAGGTACTAGGTTTATAACATGATCTACGTCTCTGCTAGGTGGTAAACCATGTGGTAAATCTTTAGGAAAAACATCTTCAAATTCAGACAATAGAGTTTCTAATTTATTTACTTGAGACTATAAAGAACGGAAAGTAGAATTCGGACCTCTGAGCTGCACACCATAGGACTGTTGGGGACATCATGCTTCCCATGCAATTGGACTTCCTTGCCATTACGCTGAAAGCTGAGGGTGTTCTCCTGATAATTTCTTTGGAGGGAAGGCCCTAAACTGTAGAGCCAGTCTCTCCCAAGAACAAGATCTGTGCGATCCAGGTGCATTGTTTGAAAGTTAATTTCATCTTGATACCTCCGAATATCAAGTTGTAAGCTACTTACCATAGTTTCCCAAATTTTCTTGTCTTCACCCTTGGCCAAAAAAACTATATACCTATGTTGACTAGGTATCTCTGGAAGTCTGAGTTTCTTGACTAGGGTGTAGTTGATGAAATTATGGGTTGCCCCATCATCAACCATGACTCTAACTGACTGGTTGCCAATTTTGCCATGCATACGTACTAGATCTTGTGGCCCAAAGCTGGAGGGCCTCCCTAGCATTGCAAAGGTCAATTGGCAACAATGTTCATGGTCTTCATGAAACACTTCTATCTTGGTAGCTGCCGAGTCATTTGGGAAGCTCATAGTCTGTACAAGTGAACTTGTTTTCTATCTTTTTAATAAACGGCCCCTTGGGACACTACATGATTGTGTGACCCTTTCCCATGCACACAAAGCACAAACGTTCTTGTTTGGCTTTCTCGAAATCATCTAGTTTTAAGGGCTGACTGAGTGATGGGCGTTTCTGAGGAGCATCGTTTTTAGGTTTTTCTTCTTTCTTTCTTTCTTTTCAAAAATCTCTTTTTGAATTGAAAACCCTTCTGAGAAGTTTGCTCAAAAGAGGGTTGTTGTTTCGCCTTCTTCCTGCCCACTGAATCATCATAGATTTGGGCAAATCTTATAGCTTGCTCTAAGGAAGTAGGCGAATTTCTCTCAACCTCTACTTTATACTCATCTCGAAGTCCACGGACAAACCCTCTAACTTTTTGATAGTCACCCATATTTTCAATCTTTAATATGGCTTCTTGATACTGCGAGATGTATTGGTTTAAGGATTTGTCCTTGGCTGTTTTTTCCCAGGCTTGCCAGGCTCTATCAAGCTCATTTTTTGGTAGAAACTCTCGTAGGAAGACCTCTTCAAAAGCCTTCCATGACCGGGGAGTCTGCTTGGTCTCCTGGAGGTTGTAGGCCATGGGTCCTAGGGAAAGACTGGCTTCGATTGCTTGCAAAGGGTCAGGGGCCTGTTTAAGAGCATGAATGTTCTTCCATTTGTTGAGGAAGGTGTGTAAAACATCCGCATTTTTGTCCTTCTCTTCCTATTAAAAGTAGGAGGTTTTAAATCTTTGAAGAGACTGGGATGAGACCGAATGGGCTCACCCTCTGCTGATGGAAGCCGAGGAGAGGGGTGCTAAGAAGTGGAAGGAAGATTACCCCTCGCGGAACTTAGAATCAAACTTCTAAGTTCGGCGAACGAGCCTTCCCACGAGATTGAAAATTGGCTAAGGCCAACTTCAACTCGTCCATTTCTGTTACCAACTGGAGATGCTGCTCCTTGGTAACAAATTCGTCTATATCATCGATGAATTGCTCTTGCTCTTCCACCTCCATGGGTTGTTTCCCCTTACTGAACCTCAAGGATTCCGTTTCCAGTTCGTCGATGCCTCTCTCCAGGGGTTGATCAGGTCCTTGAGGAGTGGACATTTTCGGAACGGAAGAGGATATGCTTGATGTTCTGACTAAAAAAAGAAAAAAGCATAAAATTTGTCGTTTGAAGAAAACACTTTATGGCTAAAACAAGCGCCACGTGCATGGTATAGCAGGATTGATGCCTACTACCATTCTAAGGGTATGGTGAGAACACACTCCGACCCTAATCTTTATGTCTTATGGTTTGATGGGATGATTGCTTTGGTTGGACTCTATGTTGATGACTTGATTATCACTAGAAATAATCAAGATGTGATAGATAGGATCAAGATTGATCTTATGAATCAATTCGAGATGACTGATCTCAAGCTAAGTGGAAGTGTGGCAAAAGGACATGAGGTGGGGCAAACTCAAATCAAGTATATCAGGCTACACAGGTTCAGGCTGCGGGACTGTAAGCTAGTGAACACACCCATCGAGCCAAGTAAAAATCTTCCCAAGCTTGATGAGTCATAGCCATTTGACGCTACATTGTCTAGACAATTGGTAGGAAGCTTGATTTACCTTACCACAACTAGGCAAGATAAATGCTATGTCGTTGATATTGTGAGTCAGTTTATGGAAGCACCTACTGAAATGCATTGGAAGGCAGCCAAGCGCGTTTTGCGGTATGTTAAGGGCACTTCCGACTATGGCTTAGTGTATAGAAAACAGGAGAGCTTACCTAATTCGTGTTTTCTTGGATGCGGATTAGGGACTGTGATGATCGCAGGTCAACCATAGGAGGGTATTATTAAAGTTGTTATTTCTGGGTAATTTGATTCCCAACCTAAAAAATCATGCGCCACTGCTTATATATATCTGAATCTAGCTATATTTCCCTTAGAACTCTAGAAATCAACATTGTGTGCACATGATCTTTGACATGCATTAAATCTAACAAACTCTAATCTACCCTCGCCCTTGAGAGATGTCTTAACTTTAGGCTTACCTTAACTATGATTGGCATTTTATCTACAAAGGATTAAACGATACTTCTGATACCCAAGTACTTAACTCCATACATACAATGGTTTTTAAAGTAAGCAGCCTAACTATTAGTGAGTAGTCAGTCCCTTTGAGCACTCTAAGTAGTCGTCACTTACTTTGATAGCTCAAGCTACCACGTTGTCAGTCTCTTAGACCAAACATGCTGCTAGATTAAGGAATGTATGATTCCCTTCTTACATTTCAGTAAAATATACTTCTACAACAGATGATAGATGCACAGAATCGATTATGCTATCAAATGTGCACAAATGGCATCATAAAAATCAAGCGACAATAGCACAAACATAACCCAGGGTGTTAGATATAGCTATAGGAATTTTTCTAGAAATTTGTTTTAGAATGATTAAGAAACAAAGATGAACAACATGTGTTTGACTATTATCTTGTAGCAAAGTAGATGGAGACTATTTCGATTCTCCTTTACAAGAAGCTGGAGCTTTGAATGGAGCATTGTTGATGTGAATTCTGTTGTATGGTATATATATGCTTAGGTCACAAGAAGTGAAGCGGATATACCACTAGTGTATAAACCTGAAGCTATTTCTGCCTACTGGGGTAGCCGTCCTCGAGCAGTGATGACACGCATTTTGCAGCTTTTGAGTGTTTCTGGGAGCTTTCTTTCTCATTTGGCTTGGGACTTTGTCAACAAAAAGGTCAAGGAGGTGAGCTTTTGAATCTAGATATGAATGAAATCCATGTCTAGTAGTAAATTTTATCATCAGGAGTTCTTTTTGTTAAAATATTTTTACTGTGTTTTGCAGAATCAAGTGGCACGAGCAATCGAGCTCCGTGATATAGTGACGTCATTAGGACCTGCTTATATAAAACTTGGACAAGCTCTCAGCATCCGGCCTGATATTCTCTCCCCAGCTGCTATGACAGAACTACAAAAACTATGTGATAAGGTTCCTTCTTACTTTTCAATCAGGTTCTATACGCTTATTTCATTTTATCTTAAACAAGCCTTTGGCCCAGGTACCATTCCATGCATGTACATGGAATCAATCATGGGTGTTTAAGCCCAACTCAAGCACACTACACCACCACAATACGTTTGGGCTAACCTATGTGCTTTATTTCATCACATATACATTGTCATTCACTCCTTTCCATTTATCTTCAATTTGTGTCATTTACATTGTACAGGTACCTTCTTTTCCAGATGACGTTGCCATGGCACTTATAGAAGAGGAATTTGGGCAACCTTGGTATGAGATTTATTCGGATCTTTCTCCTTCTCCGATTGCCGCAGGTACATGATATTCAAGTCTACAATGCATTTCATGGCCATTCTTTGCTAGTCCAAAAATAATGCATAATGGTTTTTATAAACTAGTGAGAGTGCAGGACATGTATCGGTAACTTTCTTATAATATCCAAAAGCATAAAACTTTGATTGCTAGTTGAGTATCGTGGTGTTAAGGCTGTTTGATCCCATACTCGTAGGCTACCCTGATCCGCTGCAACATAAGCTCCAAATATAAACACTTTGGGTATTTGGTCATGTTTGTCAAGTTTCTGGCGGGTATTTACAGGGTAGTTGGAAGGTCTCTAATATCTTTAGGATATTAAGTCTCCATGTACCCGATGGATCTCTAGAGCGTCAAGGTATGAAAATTTGATATCCATGAGTATCAATATATTGATACCCTGTTGCTTAGTACAATTCTGACTACGAAAACACTGATCTAAAGGTCAAAAATATGTATCCCAACATTAGGTGAGAGTATTTGTTAGGGGCTTAAGAGAGGATTATATACTTGAAGCCTAAAGAATTAGGCCCGATGCCCTAAACAGTTTCTCAAGAAATCTCCCCTCAGAGATTGGCCCAACCAATAAGTGAATCACACAAGTCAAAAGCACAAAAGGGCTTTGATGGAGATTGTCAATCATGGCATTCTTGTGATTGATATTGAAGGCTCTGTATACTCATGTACATGGTTCAATATACGTTTTAACTACCATTTGCTGAACCACCTTTTGAATGTTTCAAATGCCCAAACAACTTTTTGACATATTCCAAGCATATTTTTTTAAAAATGCCTTAAAAGACTTGAAGAAAATCTTAAATTGTTGAAATTTTTTGTTCAAATGTGTTTCAAACTCTTTGATTACAGATTTCAGAGTTATAGATGCAATTATGTCTGCTGCTTTTGCTTTATCTGTATCTACACACACACACACACAAGCATCTCTCATTGTTGTTCTAACGTGTAAACTCTTTTCTAGCTTCACTTGGACAAGTATATAAGGGACGCCTGAAGGAGAATGGGGACTTGGTGGCTGTGAAAGTGCAACGACCTTTTATTCTCGAAACTGTGACCATTGATCTATTCATAATTCGCAATATTGGATTAGTACTTCGAAATTTTCCACAGGCAAGAAACAAAATTGTTCTCCACCAAAGTTAGTTGATAATGGTATATTATTGTTTGCTCTTTTATGTAGTCTTTAGAGCATGTTTGCTAAAGGTTCCTTTGATTCATGTAGATTGCTACTGATGTTGTTGGATTAGTGGATGAATGGGCCACACGCTTTTTTGAAGAGCTTGATTATGTAAACGAAGGTGAAAATGGGACACTTTTCGCAGAGATGCTTCGGTTGGACCTCCCACAGGTATGACTAGCTAAAGAAATAGACAAGAGATGAAATTCTGATCACAACATCTTTATGTGCTTTCTCCAAACAGATTATCATCATGACTTCAACTTTCGACAGGTAGTTGTTCCAAAAACATATTCGAAGTATACTACAAGACGTGTTTTAACTACTGGATGGGTTGAAGGAGAGAAATTGTCTCAAAGCACAGCAAATGATGTTGGGGAATTGGTAAATGTTGGTGTCATCTGCTACCTTAAGCAGGTCTCTCTCTCTCTCTCTCTCTCTCTCTCTCTCTCTCTCTCTCTCTCTCTCTCTCTCTCTCTCTCTTTTACAGCTATTTCTTTATGTGTTTTACTTGGCCCGGGTTGTGGGCTTTGATGAGTCACTTAGTTCTGTCATGTTTTCATTTCCTGTTTTTTCACATGTCCGCTCATGGACTAAGCTCCCAACACATTGTACAAATTTTTCTGGTCTAATGCACCCTGGGGGCTATTATAGACGTTAATAAAACTCTTTCTCTCTCTCTCTCTCTCTCTCTCTCTCTCTCTCTCTCTCTCTCTCTCTCTCTCTCTCTCTCTCTCCCCAACACCTCACTATATGGCTATTTTTCTCTCTGCAAACCCTAAAAATAAAACCCTAAGCCTAAAAATTTATAGAAAAAACCCCTCCCCTTCATTAAGCATGCTCATCTCTCTCTCTCTCTCTCTCTCTCTCTCTCTCTCTCTCTCTCTCTCTCTCTCTCTCTCTCTCTCTCTCTCTCGCGTGCGCGCATTGCAAACATATGTTTTCTCTCCTAGAAGTTTTTGAAACCGCGCGTTTTCTCTCTCTAGAAGTTTCTAAAACCACGAGCCTTTCAACCACACTTCATAATCTTTCAATTGCACGTCAAAGACATTTTAGGGCACATGGCCCAATGAGGATGCAAGAATCAGTTTTTTTCCATAACAGCGAGCATTCTTATTCATGATCTACTAATTTGTTTTGTTTAAGTGAGAAGTCAGTTGATCTACCAAGTGTGGAAAACCTAAAAGATGGAAATTTATGTACCGAAGTCATTTGAAAGCTACATAATTTGCTCCATAGGTTTTCTGGCTTCTGAATTTGATCATATCACAATTTCAACAATTCGTGAGAGTAACTGTTTGTATGAGCTCAACAACACCTAATTGTGTTAAGTCATTTTCAAGGCTTGTGGAAAGTATGAGATTCCAAAGTTACTGGACTGTAACAGAGGCCACAAGTTTCAACCATGTAAATCGATCTTCTGAATCTCATGAACTGTGGAAATTGCCGTAGCAAGCTTGTGGAGTTTGGCCAGCAGCCTCGAGGCTATTTTACTACTTACTACATTCAAAATGTCTAAAACCATGGAATGGCTAGCCATAGAGCTTATATTTGAACATAAGGAAAAGGTCATCTGTACTCACCCAGTGCCTGGGCCATATGGATACAATTTTGCAGTGGAGCTGAAGAAAGTAGATCAGATTATGAATGGCTTACTTGAGAGAGATAGAGAAAGAAAGGAATAGACATGGCTGACGTTATGATGGAAGATTTTGACCAAGAAAACCAAGATTCAAGTTAGTAGTTGGGCCCTGAAATGAGAATTCAAAACAAATTGGAGCTGGAAAATTCAGTTGGAATAGTATCCAGAGGAAACCAGTGCATGGGATGTGGCATCTCAGGATGTCAAGGATAAACCATCTCACCACTAATGACTGAAGTGGTCTATGCCATCATTTTTGAGGGATTTTTGTAGGGTAATAGAGCCCTTGTATCACAGTTCGAGGCATGGATGCACCTAAATTAGGATGGGAAGAGGCATAATTTTTCCTTGCCATGACATTTGGCATTGCGACACTTGGTCTATATAAGGCTTTGCAAATCGACAGAGACCTCTCCCTCTTAGTCCTCCAGTTCACGATAGGTGAGGCACATCTAGCTGCGTTTTGTTAACAAGGGTGCTTGAAATAACTTGCATATACTTGTACAAGGATCTTACATGTATCCTGGTTGATTAATGTAAGAAGGCATTTCAGGAGGCTGTGAATAGTTCGTTATTTTTGCAATTGCAGGCCTATATTAATTGACTGATGATCGCTGGGGATATATTTCTTAGCCTCCCGGTTTCTCGGGTGGGTGGGAAAGCCTGAGGAAACTGTCAAACGTTATTGTTGACTGGTTTTGAAACAATAAGGAATCAACTCCTCCTTGGTTGTTGAAATTAGCAATTTCCTTTCTGGATGTACTTGAAGTTCTGTATTCCATGGTGCTAACCTATCTACTATCAGATGATCGTGAGGAACAGCATGCCTTTTTAGTGACACATTGCAATCTATAGTCTTTGTTGTTTTTTAGTCATTTTGCTGTTGATAGTAATGCATCTCCATATTTGGATTTATCATCAGAAATCACATGTTTTTGTGAGATGGGGAATTTTTCATTATTGGGAGATTTTCATAATAGAACAATGGGACAATACATAGCCACACATGAAATATTAGAGGATCATTTGCGGCTACATGCACTTGGCATTGAAGAGTTGGGATTTTCACAGACTTCGGAAGATCATATGTGAGTTGTCACACGATATAGTTGTACATGCTGTAGCTAGGTGAGGCAGACTAGCTAGTCATCTATAATAACCTACCATAGTAGTCTGTGTCAGGCCCCTCTCATAATGTTGTTGACCATCTTTTGTGGTCGCCATTCTTTACCACTCGTATCACAAACCTCCAATCTTCCTGAAGTACACTTTTTGATTATTCCTTATGTTCCACAGAAATTGTAGTCCACCATTATTATTTTCTAGTACCCTGGATGAATGATCGTTTTTACACCTTCACACGACCTTACTATAGATGCTGGTGAGCCATCTCAAAACAGGATGACACACATGACACCACACAAGGGTCCAAGCATTCTCTCCTTCACTACATTTTGTGGGTTCTTTGTCCTTCCCCACCAAAACTCCATGAAGAGGACTCTAATGTTATGGATTATTATTTAATTCTTTGATATATTAATGAGTGTTGTGATCTTTATTTCTACGTCCTTTATTACATTGGAATGTAAGCTCCTAGAGGTTCTCTATGTCCATCAATAATTTTTGGCATGAAAGCTCCCTCACCTCTATTAAGAATCTCTATATGTGAACACCATATGCACATCAACTTGATACCAAAGACAAAAGCACCCATTATGATTGTCCCTAAACCACCGAGCTTTCTGATTTTTATGCTAAAGATGTTCCAAGAAGCTATCTACAATCTCAGCATCCCCATGATGTCGATGACCTTCAAGCTGAGTTCTATAGATGCCTCTAAGATAATCTCACTGACACTTGTTGATGGTTTTGACATCATAGTCTATCATGGCTTCATTCCTCTTGGTGCAGGATTATTATTCATCCCATTAATAAGGTTAAGCCCATGAAGTTAAAAGTATCATATTGTTATGCTTGCCCATAGTACTTTAAAAGGAAAAAAAAGAGCTAACTTCTATGAGCACTATGAGCACTATTTGTATGGATGGAGGATGTAGTTTTGGCCTCATGGATCCAACAACACTGATATGAAATCTGAAACAATGAGCACTATGTTGATCAGCTCTTTATCTTGGTTTGTTGGAAGCATATGTTTGCACTAGTGTGTTGGTGTTTACCTTACACTCCAGAGTCCATGCATATGCAATTTGGATACATTCAAACAACAAATTTTTTTTTGATAGTTTGATCAATGTTAAAATATCTCTTTTGTTGTGCTAGACCCAATTTTCAAGGGATTCATAGATGTTTTCCAACGACACACTTATATGGGTGGAGGATGACCTTGATACAAAGTACTATAAGGGTGAAGCAAGGATGCTTTATGTCACGGGCTTATATAAATGAGCCAAAGAACATTATATGCTAGAGTGGCCACCATGAATGTTGCCTAATGCATCTACCCAGGGGTATTGCCTAGAAAAGAAAGATGTGATGTGAGTATGCATTTGGTCTTTGGTATTGGTAGTGTGGCATGCCTCACTTCTCAAGTGAGATATCTTTCGTATTATTAGGGAAACACATCTCGAGTCCTCGCATGATATGAGAGAGCAAGAAAGAAAGAAAGTATATTGGTGCTTTAAGATACCCAAAGGTATGTAAGACTATACAACGAATTTCAAAGTGAGCATAAAAAAACCACAGGAGTGTAAACATCACTTGTAACTAAAGCCCATCGGCAACTATGAGGCTAGGGTGGATGTCATGCCCACGTTTGATGTGATCTCAGAACAAATGTCTTGTAAGGAGGTCAGTAGACCTATCTCGACCCGTAAATTTATTATGGCTATGAAGGATTGGGGCCGTCGTGGTACTAAAGTCATAGTTAATGGTTTAGAGGAGCGTTCTGGGTGGCAGAGAGAGCAATATGCCTGGTGACTAGGCAGGGTGGCCGATTATATTACGAGTGCAGCATTCCTTTTGCAGTTGCTGACATATGACCATTCATGAAGCTTTGTCATCTTGTCACATTAGTGGATAGTACATGGTGGCCTCCTAAGAGAGAGGCATTGCACACAAGTCTCTTACTTCAGGGTGAGAAAACCATCATGCAAGAGCTAAGTTCCATTCGCATGGCGGCGTGGCATATGTAGGAATCTTGTCCTTAAACTTTTTGCATGTGTTTCATTTTGCAAGAACATAGTCTTTGCATATGTCTAATGAATGATGGATAATTTTTGGCAGATATGGATGCTCAATATTAAGTGAATGGATGGACAGACACTCGTCGGCGATCCGTCGTCAATATCCTGGTCTCTTTCCCGCTTGGCACAGTCTTCTTGCACAACGTGGATGCCACTCGAGGCAGTGCAGCCATCATAGCCGACTTGATCTATGAGGCAGGCTGAGCATGTGGTTCAACTTGTCATAGATAACACCATGAACTGCAAGCAGATGGGAGTGATGTTGATGAGGGACTACCCCAGCATTGTGTGGACGCCATGTGCTACACATTGCATTGATCTCCTCATGCACGACCTCTATGCACTTCCATGGATCCACTAGGTATACTTTCTTTTGCGAAGCTTACCATCTTTTGTGCTTAATGTGTTGCTCTTAGCTCCTGGCCCCCCTCGGCCGTTCTCTGAACCTTTTGTTGGATGCCTGTCTTGCAAATTATTTCTCAGGCCATGCGAGTGGTCACATTCATCACTAGGAAGAATCGCGTGTTGGCCTTATTCCGGACCTTCTCAATGTTGGATCTAAAGAAGCTCCCACTTTGCCTACTACTTCATGGTTCTAGAGCGATTACTGGTAGTACGCGAACCTTTGTGGAGGATGACGGCTAGTGATGTCTTCCAGGACTTCAGAGGTCGCACGACAGATGCCATCATCTTCTAGACCACCGTGTTTGGAGAGGATTTCAGGATACGGGCAGTGGAGCTTGGCTCTTGCGACCCATTTTTAATGTGCTACGCCTAGTAGACCGTGAGCGCTTTCCAACATCGACGTGTAATCATTGCAACTAATCATTGCAATGTCTCTCTCATAGGAAGGAGGAGATCTTATAGATCTGGGAGACCAGATGGGACTACTTCCACCGGCCCATCCATGTCGTAGCCCACATGTTGCACCCCTTGTTTTACTTCAACAGTCACAATTTTCAGCCGATTCGAATCTAGCGTAAAACATTGTTGCAACTATATATCTACCCTGAAATACACCATACCGTACCTGAAACTACTGGCAACCTACATAAATGCACTGCTCTCGCCAAGAGCTTCAAGCTGATACCCATATTGCCCACCAAAATACAAAAGAAAAGGAAAAAAATTCGATTCTTCAAACCCTAACATGAATCGCAAATCTTGATTCGAATTGCAATTCGAACCGCGATTCACGGTTCACAGTTGTATCTATGGCTATGAACCATTGAATATACGAATGTGTACCTTCAAAAGATGTGATATAGAGATATTGTAGGAATCTTGGTTGTGAGTACCATAAAGAGAGGTATCCCTACGCATGAAGCGTTCGAGAGGATATGACTGCTCTAAATGGGTATCTAAGACTTCGTGATCACCAAACTCTTTGATCCTTTGACGGTAAGCAATCACCTGGAAGATAACCTATGCCTGAATGGGAAGTACTGTAAACTTTGCCAGACCAATTTGTGGTGGGACCAAGGGTTTGCATCAAATCAATCAAAACAACATACTAATTTGGAAGTGAGGGATGCTAGCCCAATTTGAACACGTGATCCCTGTACCCAACATCTCAGCAACATATAAGGTCATCGTCCTCCAAGCTTGACATCAATCACAAGGTGACATGGCACATGCTATAACAATCAACTTGTCAACCATAAGTTACTAGTAAGTGCAAAGAATAGATTGCTGAAAATTCTAACAAACGTCATGTCCTTCAACATACAAGCAACTTATTCAAATTTACTTTTTTTTGTCGCTTGAACTTCTAGACTGAAATTCTTCATTTTAGCAAGAAACCAATACAAAGAATGTACTTTGTATTGGTATCTTACTCAATTCATCCCCAGCTCAGTGATTCAATTTTGCTTGAACATATTATGCATTATTCAATTTCTTAGTTAGCAGCTTTTTTCAGGTCCTTCTGGACAAAAATTGAGTAAGATTTGCTTGTCATGCTTAAAAAATCTGGTTGAAGGAACTAACATTGAATACATGCTTGGCTTAGTTGTTGGATACAGGACTTTTTCATGCTGATCCACATCCTGGAAACCTTATACGTACCCCTGAGGGGAAATTAGCCATTCTTGACTTTGGTACTCTCTCTCTCTCTCTCTCTCTCTCTCTCTCTCTCTCTCTCTCTCTCTCTCTCTCTCTCTCTCTCTCTCTCTCTCTCATGCTCCCACATGTTTCTTATAGCATCACATCTATTTCATTTTATAGCCTTAGCTCTAGATTTGCTACTTTTGTTACTGTTATGGAGACGTTTCATACACTCCTATGGTTACCACATACTTGACATGTACATTTACTAGTCTTATATGCCTTTTGGCATGGAAAAGACATTGATAAAGCTTTCTTCTTCTTCTTCTCTTCTCTCTCTCTCTCTCTCTCTCTCTCTCTCTCTCTCTCTCTCTCTCTCTCTCTCTCTCCATACTTGGTATATATTTCACGTTCACTCTTCTGGCACTTAAAAGACATCAATAGATCTTCTAATTTCTTGCTCTCTCATCATCCATGCCTAGTTCAGGCATATAAGTTGTTTTACATCTGAAGGTCTCAAGCTTGTCGGTCTGCAGGGCTAATGACACGTATAACAGATGATCAAAAGTATGGGATGATTGAAGCGATAGCACATCTTATCCACCGGGACTACGATGCTATTGTCAAAGACTTTGTGAAACTAGATTTTATTCCAGAAGGTGTCAATTTGCAACCAATTATGCCTGTCCTAGCTAAGGTCTTTGACCAAGCTCTTGAAGGGGGTGGCGCAAAAAACATTAATTTTCAAGAATTAGCTGCAGATCTTGCCCAGATAACTTTCGAATATCCATTTCGAATTCCACCATATTTTGCTCTGATAATACGAGCAATCGGAGTTTTGGAGGGCATTGCTTTAGTTGGAAACCCAGACTTTGGAATCGTTGATGAGGCATACCCTTACATTGCACAAGTGAGTGGACCCTTTTACTTTTACAGTTCCAAAAGTCTTTCTATCCTTTCTAGACTTACTCAAGATAGTGGAGCCGATTTGGGGGCTTTGGCATTTTGTGTGGTCTCAAGTTGCAAATGTTTTGCAAGCTACTGGCAGATACTCACAAAAATTCTGATGAGTTACTCAAAAATCTTCCTGCAAAATGCCAAGGTCCATTTGTAGTGGTGCCTTGTTCTATTAAGCTAATCAGAGGACTGTCTTGTTATTTGACTTCCAGAGATTGCTGACTGATAGTTCTCCTAGGTTGAGGGAGGCGCTTCGCTATACAATATATGGAAAGTCAGGTGTATTCGATGCAGAAAGGTTTATTGATGTTATGAAAGCATTTGAGACTTTCACCATGGCAGCAAGAAGTGGGGGAGGCGAGAAATTACAAGGAAACATGGCAGCTCTTGGTTCAGCACCTGGCAAAGTAAATGGAGGATTGGTGAACCCCTGGGGGATTTATCAGCAAAAACCACCCACCAACAATGTGCAATCAAGAGCAGCTTTGGCATTCCTTTTCTCTGAACAGGGTGACTTTTTTCGTGAGTTTATCTTAGACGAGGTATGAGACCTATTTGGTCTGAATGAATAGTGGTGAGGAATTTGGAAGTTGGCTGGTTCAATTTTTTGTGAGCTTGCAAGTACTCCCAAGTTTTTTGAAATTTTCTGCAAGTTACTGGCTAGACTGACAAACGATTTGCAAGTAACTTGCAAAACTTGCAGAATGTCAGTCTGCTTTTTGCTCTTTGATTAATTTTTACTATTAGCTGGTGGGTTTCACAATTGGCTCTTACCTTCAGCATAGATGCCACTCTTTCTCTTATGGAGATTTCTTTGCTTCTCTAATAATTTTGTATGACTGTACAATTAGGTTGTCAAAGGCATTGATGCTATTTCACGGGAGCAATTGCAGCTTGCAGTGAAGATATCAGGACTCAACAAAATATATCCTGTCATAACCCCCTTTCCGACTTGGAAATATCTTTCTTTAATGCCACCGGTTACGGAAGAGGATGAACTGGTTCTTGAAAATGTTCGGAGCATTGTAACCTTTCTAGCATCAGGCACCTCTAGCTCAACTTCATTTCCTCAGGCATGTTATGTTCCCCTAGGAATCATTAGATGATCTTTTGGTTCCTAAAAAGAGGACCTTTGCTCTTTTCTAGCTATATCTCTGAAACATTGATTTATCAATATAGAATGCTGATGAACTTTGACTGTTGGCCAATGCATTAAAAATGGAGTCCAGTAGCAAAGGGTCATATATCTTTCATTGAGTGTGGACAAAGTCGGGTTTTCTTTAAAATTAGTGTTAAGCTCATTAATTTGACTTTAAAAAAAGTTAGTGTCAAATTCATTGTGTCTGTGGATTATAGTGTTTACATTTTATGGTTCTCAATTGTGTTTTCTTTAATATTAGTGTTAAGCTCACTCCAAATGAGGGTTTACGGTTTACCGTTTAGGGTGGATGCTTGGATTGATCTGTGCTGAATTAGTACAGGACGGGAGTTTAGTTGCTGCTGCTGTTCTACGGGAACTTTGGCCAGTTCTTCCTGAAGTTGGAGGTAAAATACTTCCCGAGGTGGTCAATCGACTCGTATCTCGCGTAACTGCTCGATTTTTACGAGAAGCATTCTCCATATGAGAGAACCTGAATCAAATATGGATTGCTGTTTAGTTTGGAGGAGGAAGAGTAGGCAAACAAGGAATTGGATCCTTGGAATGTTTGTCTTCAAGGCACGAGTTCACTGAAATGAATCAAGGAAATCTGTCCCATCTGATGAAAATAACACCTGCTACTAAAGAAAAACACCTGGGGGATTTACTATGTGACTTGCTACGCCACAGAACCTGCTCCTATTTCTGTTTCCTGCAGTCTGTGAGACATGAATCAAGGCTGAAGGGCAATATTCTTAGTCCTTTTCTGATTTTCCTTCGCAACCAAAAAGTCCAAAGTCTATCAAACTGTCAAGCATTATGACAGGGTTCTTCTGCCAGGTTGAGCATGTGAACGGGGTTTGGAGGCCATCTTTTTGAAGTGTGGAGCCAATTTCAGCTGTTTGGTCAATTTGAATACAAAATCTCAGGCTCTTTGAACCTATAGAGTAGTTGTCCCCTACTTTCACATGCCAAACAAGACACGTGCAACATACATGCGCTGCCCTGTTCAATGACAAAAGTTTTATGGTGACTCACTTTTACTCAAGTCTTGTCAATGGCGAGGCTAATAAATTTACATGAATAAGATAACCCACATAAAGTTTATCGCTATAGTTTCATTTGTATGGTCAATTTAAATACAGAACCGCGAGTCCTATGTACATAGAGCAAAATTGTCTTCCTAATTGCCACATGTCATTCTTGTATTGGATGTGCTCGCTGAAAACCAAAAGATGTTCTGCGTATGTGATAATGTTTTTAATGAAAAAACGTTCATGTTGATGACTTTCACTAACTGTATAGTTTCTAGTATGCAACATTAGTACCTAAAGTCATAATTCTCTATACTTAGAGAGCCTTTTGTACCCTCATTTTCCATTGGGGTAAATGGCTAGATCTGGAGTAATAATCAAGTCCGTGACCTATAAAGACATCGAAGTCATGCCAAAAGCACTTCAAAGTTCAAGTGTGAAACTGATTTGCAACTTAGAGTAGCCAATTTTCTTATCTTGCATACATAACACTAACTTGAGTAGTTAAAGTAGGAAACAATGGATTATATATTTGATCATTGCTAGTCCCTCATTCCATTTTCATGTCATATACCCAATTAACTAAGGCTTGTACACAAAGGAGAAACAATAACTTGTGGCATGTGTGAATTTGTGCAAACTTTTGTTCAAATATAATCTGTAAATTCATTGAGCAATGCAATCACATATCCAAAGTTCAAGCATGCTATATAACAAGATTCCGGCAAACATATGAATAGAACAATTCCGTAGACAGGGGAACTATGCTATGCCACACTGTCCAAAAAACAATTGTGGGGTCGAGTAAGCCTCGTTACCCCTTGGTTCATGTCAAACTAGGGTTTGAAAATTCTCTCCTTTATTGGTTAGAGTTACTTGCAATTGCTCTTTTATCCAATTTTATCTCACAAAGACCAGTAGTATTTCCCATGCACAATTGTGAATTTGGTGCCTGTTGCGATAGGCAATCCTCAAAGGTAAATAATACATCATAGATTACTATAGAAGAGAAGGCTACTTTCCTTCATTCCTCTACTACTCTCTCCATAAGCTAGGAATTGAATGCTTGTGTATATATATATATGACAAGGTTCGTGGAATATGCCTGCTCATATGTTATGTTTTTCCTTGTGCTAAGGTTCTTGCAAGATGGCACATGAATAAGGCAGTTTTTAAACTTGAGAAATGTATTTTTGCATGCACATAGCTTTTTCACTTGGTCAATGTAAGATATTTTGAAAATTTGGACATTTATCTTGAGGCATGTCTCTTGTCGTGGCCTTTTTTGTCACCACATGCAGGGTTGTGCTACAGAACATTGAGGGATTGTGGAAGCAACAGATTTTTTTGACTTGGATCAGTGATTCAAACTCTATACATACTTTTACTAAGTTAATTAATCTTTTAATAGTGGATAGGGCCTTTCTACCCCCCCCCCCCCTCTTTTTTGGGTCTTATGAAGCTTGGCAAATTGCTTAATACTTGTGCGTGTGCGTGTGCGTGTGCGTGTGCGCGTGCGCGTGCGCGTGCGCGTGCGTGTGTGTGCGTGTGTGTGTGTGTGTGTGTGTGTGTGTGTGTGTGTGTGTGTGTGTGAGAGAGAGAGAGAGAGAGAGAGAGAGAGAGAGAGAGAGAGAGAGAGAGAGAGAGAGAGAGAGAAATAAGATTTCACATAGTCCCTCTTGACAAGTCAAGACCAAACCCTTTGAACCCTTCAATTCATAGCATAACAGGTAAAGTAAAGTTGTATAAAGTCTTACAGTACAGAGTATCATAAAGTGAGGCAAGTTTTAGGACACTCAGCTATTACCTACCACCATCCTACAAAACAAAACCACACAAGCTAGTTACGTGAGGAAGACAGGTGTCATAGCTGAGCATCAGTTATTATCCATGTCTGAAACATGATTCACCACTTTATCAGCAAGATTGCATATTCAAGTGATACGTCCAATCTTCCCTATCATGCAATTTATACTTAGCAATACATTCTACCCTTTTTACGAAATCGTATCAGGGAAGTGTCATATTGATCAGCATAAGGGTAATTAGAATGCATTTTCTTAATAAACCATTTTCATTTTTCACGTAAGAAGCTAATTTAGCAAATGCACAAATAAAACGAGTCATGACTTTAGCGTTAGTGCTAGGTACTAGGGCAGATCTGTGCCCTACTAGCCCCAAGGACCTCCCAAGAAGGTAGTCAGGAGTCCAAGCACCTTGCGGCTCAAACAAATCCATGTGATACGAGCTCACCATAGTCAGACCCAAAAAGTAGAAATATAGCTCACCTTCAATTGCCACTTTACGTTTTACAACTCCATGTCTTGTGTATATTATGCTTGACTCCAACCTCATAGGATTAGTCAAGAAACGTAAGCTTGTAGACTCATATACATGTAATCAATCATTCTTACCCTATCTAGACATATATGTTCCGTCATATTTGCATTATTAAAGAAAACAGTAAAAATACAGCTTCATATCTGGATATGAGACGACGACATTTCCTGCGAGCTACCCATCTTCCATAGCCAAAGAGAGAACCTCCTTATGTACTAAGGATTTCAAACCAAAAGAACAAGATTAATGCTTGTGTAGCTTTCTTGTAAGTCTTATCACGTTCCCAGAACAATAAATGAATCAGTCAAGCATGAATCATCACAAAAGTTTTACAGTATTATCACGTATTAATAGTATATTATCACCTTACTTGCATTCCAGCAAACGATAGAAGACATTTGTTGTAATGGTAATCATAGTGTTCATAGCTATCATTATTACAAGTGCCTCATAGAAGTATCCTTTGTTATAGCCATAAGCAATAAGCAACTGCATGTAGTGATAGTATCTGTATGTATGTCGGCATTCATACCATTACCATTATCATATACACAGCTTTCATCATTATCAAAACCATCAGTGAGGTAGACAGAAGTATCAAAAACCATCAGCGAGCAACTGTAGGGCGGCCAACAGAAGTATTTATGAGCAGAATAAGTATACTTCTTATGAAACGAAACCATGCAAGCCATAAGTGCTTGATTTCTTTTTTGAAATCAAAAGAATTAATGCGGTCCATTGCATTTCAGGATGGCGGCCCATCTGATATGTATAAAAGGTACAATCATTCATTATTATACATTGAGTGATCATGAAAATCATACTACCAAAATGCGATAGGTAGCAGAAGATCGTTGGCCATCCTCCCTTAAGCCATACAAACAACATGTTTTTTAGCAAGCAATATACTGTGATGGAACAATATGAGACTGTTCGCAGTCATAGATGGTTTAATAGAACTAAATGAGAGTGACATACCTGCGATTTTGCTCCAAATCCTTTCTTGAGGCAACGCCCAAGTGTAATCACTTACACTGTATGTTCTGAGTCCAGAATGCTATACCAAACCACATTATCATAGCATGTGTAAGCTTTCTATCTACTACACAACAAGTAAATAAAAAACCTTACGTATATGAAAGGTTATTAAGTCACTGGATCGTTCTTAATTTTGCCTTCCTTCGTAGCTTTCTTCACACAAATACTCTTCTGATTTCCTTCACAAGCATCTATCATCCAAGTTGTGGCAGGTCGTAGTAGGAGAGGCACAACACGAGAGGGAGATAGATAGAGCAGAAAAGAGAGAAGGGAAGAGTGGGATTTTAGGTCTATGTCATCTTTCCTTATATAAAGAAATCAGTACACCTAGATGCATTGGGTGTTTGAAGATGCTCACCGTCAGATCGTGTTCCTCTAATGTGCACAGATCACAGCCGTCGAAAGAGAAACAAGTTTCCTTCCAACAAGACCATTTTTTAAAACAAAACCATAAGGGGTTATATTTCCAAGTTTAGACAAGAAAGAGTATTTTGAATGGCTGGGTACCATACGAGAGAAGCACAACACGAGAGAGAGATAGAGCAGAAAAGAGAGAAGGCAAGAAGAGTGGGATTTTAGGTCTATGTCATCTTTCCTTATATAGAGAAATCAGTACACCTAGATGCACTGGGTGTTTGAAAATGCTCACCATCAGATCATGTTCCTCTAATGTGCACAGATTACAACCATCGAAAGAGAAACAAGTTTTCCTCCAACAAGACCATTTTTTAAAACAAAACCATAAGGGGTTATATTTCCAAGTTTAGGCAAGAAAGAATATTTTGAATGGCTGGGTACCATACGAGAGAAGCCAATTCATGATGTTTAAAAGAGTAAATATCACGTAGTGACCATAGAATAGAACCCATGAGACACACACACACACACACACACACACACACACACACACACACACACACACACAAACAAAGTTTCACATAGTTCCTCTTGACAAAGCAAGACTAAACCCTTTGAAGCCTTTATTCACAATCCAAAAAGGTAAAGTAAAGCTGAAAAGTAAAATACAATATTGAGAAGCACCACAAAGCATAACCACTTTCAAAACATCCAGCTGATACCTGCCACCATCCAAAAACACAAAACCGCACGAGCCAGTATAGTGGGGAGGACAGGTGTCATAGCTGAGCGTTAGTTGTTATCCATGTCCAAAAGAATAAAAATTTAAATCATAGTCCAATCTTCCCAAGCAGAATGTTTTTTAGTGATAGGCCAAGCCCTAACATTACCGTATCAGTTTATGGGCCAATTGGTCCATATCAGTTTATGTTGTCTTGAGCAAAAATGTGAATAATTTTTAACCGTAATTATTTTAACTAGCTAAAAGATATGGTGTGGACACGTGTGCTGGTGTTCGGGAAAATCCATGCCATTCTAACCCATGTGACTGTTGTTTCGAGAAACCAGTCATGCACTACAATCCATACTCTTGAGCATATCCATGCGTTCTAGTTGTATCTCACTATAAATCTGATATGACATCTGAATGGGTATTTTTTACTATAGCCATGATTGACTAGTGTTGGTCTGAGTGAACTTTCATTTATCATAACTACACCTTCAACCTATGGTACTTAGGACATCATTATGGATAGGTTATATATTATTGATGAGGTCTTCGTGGTTTTTACAAGGTATCATGGCAGATCAGCTGAAGGGACAGCCCGACAATAGTGCTTATTACATGTTATCATTAGCAAAAACCATAATTATATGAAATGGTGAATTGATCAGAAACCACATTCATTGCAAAGCCTATGCATGCTCCATCGCTGCCTTTGTAGCATGAAAATATACTTTTGAAAAAACAGAACAGGTATAAAGTGTAGCCAATGTTGGCTCACGGACTTCATTATCAAAAAAAGAGTGAGCAGTATTGAAGAATCACTTGTCCCGACAAAACCTTTTTCCGAATGAAATGATATTGGATTTTGATGTGCTTTGACTTGCCATGAAATCTGGGATTCAAAGACAGTGAGATATAGCTCATGTTGTCACACAAAACAGTAGTAGCATTGAATTGAGTGCGATGTAAATCATGAAGCAATGATTTGATCCATATAGCTTCTTTAGAAGCTTGACATGCTACGATGTATTCCACTTCGGTTGAAGAAAGCACCACTGATTTCTGATTTCTTGAATTCTATGAAATTGGTCCCCTTGCCAGAAAGAAACAAAATCCATAAGTAGATTTTTTGGTTGAGACATTTCCTCCCCAATCTGAGTCGGAGTAGCCTCGAAGGACCATAGGGTCAATATCATTTTTATCATAGCATAAAATGTGATCTAAACTTTCTTGAATATATTTCATCACTCTCTTTAAGATTCTAGGATTAGACATGAATTGACTCAACGTGCTAACAGTGTATGCCAAATCTAGTCTAGTGCAAAGCATGACATACATCAAAGAACCTATAATTGAATGATAAGGGTACTTTGCTAAGTCGAGTACTTCACTTTCGGTTTTCGAAGAAGAAGGTTTGGTCAATACTATACTTGGATCCATTGGTGTGTCAATCGGTTTGCAATCAAACACTTTTCTAGAATGGTTTCTAGATATTTTTGTTGGCTAAGATAGATCTTCTTATGCAATCTATCTCTAGTGTGTGTATTTCTAATAATGAATGAACAGTGCCTAAATCAGTCATGTCAAATTCTTTTGACAGATCACTCTTAGTAGTGTGTAGTAAGGAAGTGTCGTTAGACAAAATAAATGCATCATCTACGTACAGAGCTATGTGAATTGAATTGACACCTATGTTTTGGAATAAATGTTATAATCAGCGGAATTGTTCGCAAAACCTAACTGAATCGATCCTTTCAAACCAAGCTCTTGCAGCTTGTTTCAAGCCATAGATAGCTTTGTGCAGCTTGTAGACTTTGTGCTCTTGCCCTTGACTTTGAATCTTTTTAGTAAGAAGATGTATAGCTCCTCTTCAACGTAGTCGTTGAGACATGTTGTCTTGACATCCATTTAATGCATTTCGAGGCTGCTAACGCAATCAGAGTCCTGATTGACTGCATTTTGACAACAGGACTGAAAATCTCTTGATAATCCACCCTAGGACTTGAGTGAATTCTTTGGGCACTAGCTGTGCTTTCCAACCACAGGTGCATGTCGGTCTACATAGGCCAAATGCCTCCTGGCTATTTGTGAATTTCTTATCGGGCAATCTCGGCATTGATGATTAACTCCGCATTGTAAACACGAGGGATCAAATGTTGATGAATCCCCTTGGTGTGGACATTCAGCACATCGGTGTTTTCCTTCGCATCCATATCACCTAACTGAGTGCAGTATGCCATCACCTCTAAGTTGATAGGCATACACCAGTAACAGATTCCCCTTAGGATCTTTCACAAAATAGACTGGTAGGCTGTTATGGTCCTCCATTGAATTCGGTGACATGCAAGAGGATATAACCAAAACTTCTACCTTGCCACTGTTTGTTGAAGAAACTCGTGATTTAGATGGATCAATCTGACATCCACCCTTCTGGTGAGCTCCTTGTTGGCTTGATTCTGCTTCTGACCGTTGAACCGCTGGATCTTGCTGTCGACAAGCCTGTTGCTCTGTATTTTGTCCTTTAAACAAGTGCAAATTCTTGACTGGACACCTGATACTTGGATGATCTCCAAATCAGAAGGTACATTCGTCTTTTTCAAGAAACTTAATAGAGCAAGCATAAGCTTGCTGAACAGACAGCTTAAAGTGTAAGGTTCTGGGTCTTTTGCTGCACTTGTTCTGCTTGACCTTGCTGCACTTTGTTGCCTTGCATGGGGTTCCATTCTTGTTGGATCATTGCTCGTTGTCGACCTTTGTTCCTCTGATTCCCCATCTAGATAGGGAAGATCCTTCTTCCCGAGTGAGATTTCCATCTTGGCAGCATCCTTATAGAGTTGTACAGGTGACGCATAGGATGCTAATTCTGCCATACCAGATCTGATTCTTTTGGGCAGTCCAGCATAGTATTTTGCCAGGATGATCTGTTCAGGAATCGGTGGATTACAATCCTTCACTAGATGATAGATCCGATAGGTGTAGTCTTGGATTGTTTCAGCAGGGAACTTTTTAAATTTTGATAATCCTACAAGGGTGGTCTCCATAGTTCATCACTAGAATGTCGCAAAGTAGCTAGTTGGTAGATTGCTTCAAGATTTGCTTAATGACTATGGTATTCCAACTTTTTTTCCTTTTTTTTTTTTTTTAAGTGGAAGAAGAAAAAGAAGAGGAGAAAGGAATCAAGAAAAGAGAGATCCGTATGGATGTGAACAGAAACAAAAATGGATTTAACAGATAACCGCAATGAAAGTTACATTGTCAAGAGAATATGGAGATGGACATAAGAGTGTGGACAGAAGAGTGATGAATGGTTGGTATGGATGGTGGAGGAAACTGATTTTTCTTGGTACTGATCAACTTGATCTGAGGTTCATTCACTTGGTTCAGTCCAGGGATGTTGGATCTTGATGGATATTGTGACTGCAACCTAGATTTGACAAGATCTGATCAGTTTCAATTGGCTAATAGTGTGATTTTAGCCCCTTTCCTTGGTTCTTTGTGGTTTTTTTTTTTTTTTTGTTGAGATTTCTTCATATCTGAGTGAATCTAACCTTCACCTTCCTACAATAGCTGTATATGGACCATTTCTAGACAATGTGAGTTCTGCAAGAGTTCTTGATGGGCACTTTTCTGAGTTCTAATGTATCAAAAGCTAAAATACCAAAAACGAAGTCATTAGCATGTAGAACATGGAACTTCAGAGAGCTCTGCGAAGGTTAGTTTTGAGTTTTGAAAAAAAAAATTATTTTTACAAAGGATTTTTGAATTTTTTTTTTAGGTTTTTCTCTGTTTTTTCAAAATCTGATGGGAACTAACCCTCGCAGGCTTCTATGCAGGTCTTGGACAGTACCCTGGAGCTGCTGCCAGTCATGCGAAGGTTCATGCCCACTGGTTTTTGAGAAATCAAAATCTCATGAGATTTTGCCTCTCTTTTTCCCTCCAAAAACAGATTTTGAGCTTTTTTTTCTGATTTTTATGGATTGTATGGATTAACGAAGGGATTGGGTGCTTGGATCTGATCCTCCCATCCCATAATCTCTCCCTACAATGCAAACAAACAAAAAAATCACGAAAAAACAACAAAAACTAACACTACTCACACTATTCTATCCTTAAAATTTGATTTTTTGATGAAAAAGAATGATGAGAGAGAAGAAAGAGAGAAGAGAAAGTGAGTAAGAAAGCTATGTGGCGAAACGAGTGTGTGGCGCTCCCCGGCAACGGCGCCACTATTGTGTCGTCGATGTAATATAGGGGTCCGTCATTGGGAGCGGCAACCTCGCCTTCACCTGCATAGCAAGAAGAGAGAGGGAGAGGAGAAAGAGAGTGGAGAGAGGGAGAGAGAGAATGCCTAGGTTGAGAAAGGCTTCAGGGGCTCGAGCGCCTACCCAAAGCTATTCTATCCCAACGTAGGGAGAGAGGGAGAAGAGAGAGGGAGAAGAGAGAGAGAGAGAAAGGAGAGAAAGAGAGGGAGATGAAGATGGAGAAACCAAGAGAGTTTTATTAGAATGAGAATGGAAGATGATACAATACAAAGGAAATGACTCCCTCTTATAGATTTTAGAGGTGACCCTCCTTTACTCTCATTGGCCACTTCATTGGGACAAGGATTCTAATCCAAGCCTTTCAAAGAAACACAACTTAAATCTAATGGTGCTAAAAAAGCACAAGAGCACTCACATGATTCATGTGAGTTTTAAGTTGGGCCCTTTTAGCTTTTTTATTTGCAACTTGACTTAGGGCCTCTAATGTCATTTTAGAGTTTTAAGCCCTTAGTCTCTTATTCCTAGGAATTACAACTTGCTACTTGTGCTCATTGGTGGTTGGGCTTATACACACAGGATGCCAGTGCCTTGCACTTATTATTCTCCCTGGACTGAGTTAATACAAGAGTTTGATATGTCTGTCAGATATAGACGGGAAAATTTCAACACAGTAGTAAATGCCCTTAGTAGAATGCCTATGATAAACGAGCTGAGTTTTACACAGATTCGTAGTGCGTTACTCGAGTCCTTGAGAGGGAAGTCCCAGCATGATACTTACTTCTCTACTATCTGGAGTTTAGTCTAGAGCAGACAGTTACAGACTCCAGAACCAGTTCTCGGGACTGCTAGTGCTAGTTCATCCAAGAATACAATAGCTTCGATTGAGGATGATGAGTCCGAGTATACCTCAGACGATGGTGAGGACTCAGAGCCTATTTTACCCAAGGAAACCGTAGTGATTGAGGGTCACTTGACTCAGATATTCAAATGGAAACAATATTCCATTCAGGATGAGTACTTGCTCTATAGAGATAGAGTATGTGTCCCCAATTCAGAGGATTATAGGCAGCAGGTCCTATATGAGTGTCATGGCAGTCCTAGTGCGGGGCACCCATGCATTCAAAAGACCTATGAACTTTTTCGTAGGCAATTTTTTTGGCCCAATATAAAAAAATACATCCAACAATTTGTAAACAGTTGGCAGAAATGTCAGGTTAATAAAGCAGAGCGTTTGAAGGTAGGAGGGTTGTAACAGCCCTTAGATATACCAATTGGTAAGTGAGAGAGTATTTCCATGGATTTTATAGTAAACTTGTCTAAAACCCAAAACGGTAATGACGCTATATGGGTCACAGTTGACTGTCTGACCAAAATGGCTCATTTTATTTTGACTAAAACAACTGTTAGAGCTCCAGAGTTAGCAAGGTTATTTATAGATGGGCTATTTAAATTGTACAATCTACCTTCTGGCATAGTCAGCAACCGCAACAGTAAGTTAACGGAAATTTTTAGAGAACAGTATTCCATCATCTCCATACTAAACTAAATATGTGTACCACCGACCATCCACAGACCACACGGTCAAACAGAAAGAGTAAATCAAGTGCTAGAGGATATGCTTCGTGCATACGTCAGCGAAAAGCAGACTAATTGGGAGGAGTATCTCTCAATATTAGAGTTTGCTTATAACTATCCTAATTAGACAGATTGTTTGAGTGTTGTAGTATATGTCTAACCTATCAGAGGACCCTCAAATTCGAAAAACTATTGAACTGCATTTACATCCAACAATTATTGCAGCATGCACACCAGGATGCCCAACAATCAGATCTGCTTTTTGCTCGGTTGAACATCAACATGATTCCTACAAACTAGTTGTTACAAATTGAATCAAACACATCTTGCAAAATACAAACTAATCTAGAACATACATCTAACCATATGCAAGAAATAGAAACTAATTTAACAACATTACAAATGTCCAAAAATAAAGAAACACACATTTCTTGATTGTTAGACATTCCAAGAACATCAAGAACTAGGATGTTAGTAAATTTGCAAAGTCTCAGCCACAAACCTAGCCTCTAGTTTACTTGAATGCTTAAGTCCTACATTAATCCACAAGAACAAGAAATAGAATGCAAGAACTAATCCACAACTATTCTATTCCACATTGCATAAAGAAAAACAAGAAATCTAAAACTTAATCCACAACCACAACCATGAAAGACAGTTTTAGGAAATTTGAGACTCTTGCAAGTCTCATTTTTAAAAGAAGATATCTTACTTTGATAAATAAAGATTCTTTTTTAGTATCTGGAAGCTAATAAATGCTATTATAGAATTATGAATAGATGTTTTTCACCCGTAACTATATAAGGCATTTCAAGTTCTTATTGTTGAGAACATGCTTGTATTGGAAATAGGTCTTTTGAAAATGAATTTATTTTAAAAATGTATTGTCAATATGAAAATAAGATATCTTGATTTGATAAATTTTGATTTTTTTTTATAGTACTCTAGTAGCTGCAAAATGCCCATATAAAATGATGAATTTATGTTTTTCATATGCAACATTATAAAGCATTTTGAATTTTTTTTGAGAACATGCTTGAATTGCAAATTTTTTTTGCTGAACTAAATATTCTATTTAAAATTCACTTTTTCTTGAATCATGTCCTTTCAATTGTTTGATTATATTTTCATGTAATTATAAAGCACAATTTTTTGTTAATGTTGAATCTTGTATATTATTTAAGCATACTAGACTTATCAATTGTAGGTGATTGCATTCATGTCAACACAAGCATAACTTATTTCTAAACATTGTAAAATGTGAATGTAGATTCATCCAAATATTGTACCATTTATATAAGAACAGATGTACAAAATTAAAAATTAATTTTTTTATATGATATTTACATTGTGCGATTATTATCTACAATTAATGCTAAAATCATTGCACATGATGATACATTGAAACAAATAAACAAATATACGTTCAAACAACTTATTTCATAGTGCAAACTTTTTTTGTTAAATATTCATGACTATCTGAAGTGTAAAACAAATGTAAAAGTGACGATCAATAGAAGCTATCCAACAAGTATTTTTTTATGTGAATAATAAATTAATACAGTATTGCTCTTTCTTGCTTGAGTCTATTCACCAAATTTATTATGTACGCTCTCATTGCATGTTCACCAAAGTTATCTCGTTGTAGCCCAAGATGTACAGAAATAGCAAATACATATCCCCTTGAAAGCTTCAATGGCTTGGGTTTCTGCATAAGAGCATAAAGAAACTCCAGTCGTTCTAATTCCAACTCCTCGTATAGCGAAGTTTGCTTTTGTGCCATCCCAGTAGCCATTCCTCCAACCTAATGCAAATTTTGTTACTTGGTATTTTTTTTTATTTCCAGGAGTCCCAAGGAACTTCTATCACTTCTCTAAGCAAATTGTAGTACGAGTGACTAGTAGTGACCACTTCTTGTCCAATGAAATGTAAATTTACATAGCTCTCAATGTTTGGAGCTTCTTTAATTTGTCCTAAGTATGGTCATAGGACATCATTAAGATAGTTGTTGTCAGAAAACGAAGTGTATGCCTCTGGAAATATACAATTCAATGGATTGTTCATGCATGATTTGTATGGTGAATAATCTATAAGCACCGTGTTGTGTTTGTTGAGTCTAGGATAAAATAATGCCATACATAGCATAAGAGTTTGAAATTAGCAGCTACAAAAGGCTTCTCAGGACACATTATACCTGAATGTTGGTAGCAATTTTCTTGGCTCCACAACATGAAAATGGAAAGCTTTTGACATGCCTCCCTTTCCATGAAAGAGCTGATATTAAGCACAGTTTCATAGTATGCTTCCCAAGCCATTTTTTATTCTTGGACTTTTTTGACTATACATTCAGCCGACTCTTGTGCGTCCTCGTTGATTTCTTTTCACTTCATCTTTTTGTCAGTCAGTTAATTACACATCAGGAATTCCTCAAGAATCCTCACATTATGGCAACATAATCATTCCAACATAATCAGATGAGCATCATTTTTGGCATACTATTCTACTGAGCCTCAAATCAACCCTATACCGCGGTTGATCACACACATCCTCCAATCGAATCATTACCCTTGTCAATCCATTACAACAACTTGGGAAGAGGGTGGGGGGAAGCGATATCATTCGATTCCGTTGAGCTACAATCAGCTTGTTCATCAGCCGAGACTGTGAGTTGAACCATTAGCCGAGCCTGTTGGCTCACCACCAGCCGATTCCATCAACTGATACCATCAGCTCAGTTACCAACCGATTACATTGACTTGTCTATTAGCCGACTCCATCAGTTGGAACATTAACCAAAACTATGACCTGATCACTATCCAATCTCATTAGCTCACTCATCAACCGATTCATTAGCTTAATCACTAGCCAATTCTACAACTTGATCATCAACTAACTATACTGAATTATCCATCAGTCGATTCTGTTCACTCTCTAGTGGCTTGATCCTTAGCCAAATCCTTTGGCACAATAATCAGCTGAACCTTTGGACATACTCATCAACTGAATATTGTGACTAGATCATTAGCCAAGTCCACTGCTGCATTAACTGAGGTCAGCAATTGTTGGTCATTTTCCTAGACCTTGGGCCTCGACCTTGAGCCATAATCACATAATAGGCCTTGGGCCAAAATTAGCCATCACATAAGGGTGATGGAGAACTAGTAGGAGGGCGCACCTACTAGGGTCCCAAGAAGTTATATTCAAGAACCACTAACTTCTGAGCCTCTTGGCTCTTCGTTTGCCTTCCCATTTCTTATTAGCTTGTGTAGGCATTCCATAGTGCTTTGGAGTGTGTCATTGGCCATCTATATGAGAGGGAGGGGGTGCCCAATTGAGGGGAGATTTCTTGTGTTGTGACTTGCTTCTATCCTCTAGTGGATTGCTAGTGTGTAAAGAGATTTGATTTTGCTTGCTTGTTCTTGTTTACTTTCATTGTTAATGCTTTTAAAACTAGGATCAAGATCAAGACACTCAATCACCCCCTAATATCACCTTTGATTTATCTAAATCTAAAAGAGTGGCACAAGCTTTACAACATCTCTACCAGCGAATCCAAGAAACAAACCAACAACTATTTGAAACCAACTTGAAGAATCAAGCCCTTGAATCAAGATTGGCCAATCATAAAAAACATGTTGTATCTCCTCCCATTAAAGTTTATAAAGGGGAGAGAAAAAAAGAGGATCCTACAAGTTGTTAATTCATGGCTTAATGTTTGGAACAAATATTTTGCCATGAATATGTTTTCTGAAAGTGAGAAACTCTCCACCGCCACTATGTTTCTAGATAGGAAAGCCTTAGTTTGGTGGGAGGATCTAGTAGCCAAGGAAAAACAACCACTAACTTGGGAGACATTATGCTTAGTATTCAAGGAATACTTCCTTCCCTTCTTAGATGATTATGAACATTTTCAAAAACTTTCAAGATTGACCATGACTAAAGGCTTTGATCAAGTCATTCAAGACTTCCATGATTATCTGCATCCTCTCTATAGTGAGATAACTCCTAAAATTCAGATGCTCATGTTTATTGATGGTTTACCCAAAGACTATTAAGTGGATGTTAGAAGGAACCATCCTAATACCCTAGAAGATGCTATTAGGGCTGCAAAGTTTCTTGATGATACTCCTAAGCCATCTAAGAGTCATCACCTTAATGAGAAAAATAAGGGTTTCCAATTTAAGAAAAAGGATAAAGAAGTTACCCATGAGGTATCTTTAAATCCTAATTCTAAGAAACCCAAACACCACTTGAATGAACATCAAGATGACAAGAAAGACCTAGCGGAAGCTCAAAAGAAGAATCTATGCTTCAAGTGCAATGGAGAGGGTCACCTTGCACGAGATTGTGTCAAGAACAAAGCCTCAACTTTAGGTATCATATCTCAAAGTAATGAGATGGATATTTGTTTTCTTAGTTCAATGTTTTATGGACCTAATGACTCAATTTGCATTAAGAGTAAAATTGGGGGACATGTTGTTAATGTACTTTTTGACACGAGATCCACTCATAATTTTATAAATGCAAATTTGTTGCAGATGCTAAACGTTCCTATCAAAAAAAGTGAGAAGAAATATTGTGTGACAATGGCGTCTGGATGTTATTCTGAATCCATGGATTATGTGGTTCCTAATGTACCATTGCACATATAGGATTATTATGAAAAACTTGAATTCCATGTCGTTAATTTGGCAAATGTGGATGTGGTTCTTGGGCAACAATGGCATTATGATAAGAATAAATCTCTGAAAATTGATTTTGTTGAAAAATCTTTAACTTTTATCATAAAGATTTGTGCTAGTTTAAGTATTGATGATGCTGGTATTAAAGCTTACTCTAAGCATGAGCATAACTCTTTAATTAAGAACACAGAGTATAAATTTTATTTATGTTTTCACAAAAACTTAATTTGTTGCAATGATGAGATTCTTAAAATTAATGCCATGAATATACCTAGTGAGAACACTCCTGAATTTGAAGCCTATAGTGAACTTAGGCAAGAATTCAATGAAGTTTTTCTAGATCTTCCTGTAGGTTTACCACCTGAAAGGTCTGTAGATCACAAGATTGATCTTATACCTGGGTCAATTCCGATTGCACAACACCCTTATAGGATGAGTGCATTGGAAGAGGCTAAGGTACAAAGGCAATTAAGTGAGTATCTAGAGAAAGGGTGGGTTAAACCTAGTAAGTCTCGTTGGGCATCACCAGTGGTTCTGGTCGCCAAGAAGGATGGGACTATAAGGTTTTGTGTAGACTATGAAAAGTTGAACAAAGTTACAATTAAGAATAGATATCCACTACCGCGAATGGATGACCTGATAGATTATCTTGGTGGTGCAAGGTACTTTACCAAGATAGATCTAAGATCAGGGTATCATCAAATTCACATTAAGGTAGAGGATATACCTAAGATGAGTTTTCGAACTCGCTTTGGACACTACGAGTTTTTGGTGCTTCCATTTGATTTGACCAATGCACCAACGACTTTCCAACAAATGATGAATGATTTGTTCAGGCCATATTTGGGAAGATTCATAATAGTCTTCTTGGATGATATCCTTAAGATTGTCTTGGACATCTTAAGAAAGGAAAAGTTTTTTGCCAAGGAGTCTAAATGTCATTTTTTTGCTCAAGAGTTACCTTACCTAGGGCATAAGATTTTCGAACGTGGTATAGAAATAGAGGCCGATCATCTCTGGAGGGTGATTGAATGGACAATTCTTACTATGCTTTCGAGAAATCAAATCATTCTTGGGTTTCATGGAATTTTTCTGTCGGCATATACCCCAGTTTGCTAGGATGGCATTTTCCCTCAATCAAGCTTTGAGAGGCTTTAAAGAACTTAACCGGAGGGCTAAGAGTCCACTAGTGTTGTGGACGGAGGATATGAACAATAGTTTTGAGCTGCTTAAGAAAAGTGTGAAAAGTGCACCAATCTTGATCATTAGCGATCCCAGGAGACCATTTGTGATTAGGACCAATGTCAGTGATTATGCGATTGGAGCTGTCTTAATGCAGGATGGACATCATGTTGCTTTTGAAAGCAAGAAACTCAATCCAGTTCAATCTAGGTATTGTACCTATGAAAAGGATCTTTTTGCTATTATTCATGCCTTGAAATTTGGCGACATTATTTGTATGGAGCCAAATTTGATGTTTTGACGGATCATCAAAGACTCTGTTATTTCTGTGACAAGCTAGATGGGCTGAGCTAATGCAGATATTCGACTTCTCAATACGGTATTGTAAAGGAAGTCAAAACACTCTAGTGGATGCTTTGAGTCGTTTACCAATTATTAATCAGTTGAGCTTTACTGATATACAACCAAGGATATTTCAATCTCTCCAAGGACTATGGAACCTAGTGAGGCATTAGAAAGTCATTATCATGGGTGTATTGGCTATTTTTCTAAACCTTGGGCCTCAACTTTGAACCATATCACTGTATTGGTCTTGGACCAAAGTATATAAGCACACTTGGGCAATGGGACCTAGTTGAAGGGCGCATTTCCAAGGGGTCCATTGAGTTCTCAACTTTCACAAGAAAAGCAATCAAAGAGTCATAGGTTATTGTTGTAAAGCTACCTTTACAAGCTTTACTTCTGGCGCCATCAGCGCTAGTTATTTCCCCGGTGCCAGCAGCGCCCCTGCTGCTCTCGGCGCCACTGTGACTAGAATCCAGCCGGCGCCAAGTTCCTATGACTGAAAATCTTTGATCGGTTCTAGTGGAGTCTAGAGAGCTCAGATCGATGTGCAATCACCTCACACGATCTAGGCATGATTAAAGGAAGCCTGGGGATCAATAAAATCTAGAGAGAGAGAATGACTTTCTAGAAAGAGAAAATCCTAGAGAGAGAAAAACGTGCTTTACCAGCTTGGAGAGAGTGCTTGGTATGAGGGGGGGTGCCGAATCACACCAATACTATAGGGGAGTGCGGGTTGCGACTCAGGGCGAGCTCCAACCAAGTCTCAGTCTCCCTTGCTGGAATGTTGTCATGGCTCTCGCCTTGGCATGCTAGCGCCCCGGAGACTAGGGTCGGTCACACACTTGAAATGTAACC
This sequence comes from Diphasiastrum complanatum, assembly GCA_029204225.1. Classification (NCBI taxonomy): domain Eukaryota; kingdom Viridiplantae; phylum Streptophyta; class Lycopodiopsida; order Lycopodiales; family Lycopodiaceae; genus Diphasiastrum; species Diphasiastrum complanatum. The sequence goes on from CM055096.1 coordinate 56,884,883, forward strand.
TTCTCAGATTTATCAATAAAGTGAAATTTTTCTTAAACTGACTCTGATTACCTTCTGGGTTTTAGTGTTCGATAAAAGCGCCAGTTCTAAGGCCGCTTCCAAATTTTTAAGTTGGCACATAGCTGAGGGTCGTATCCCGGGACGCCAGCGGTATGCCGTCAGGACCATTCGGTCCGCGGCGCCAGCGGTATGCTGTCAGAACCATTTGGTCCAAGAACTGGTTGTTTCCATATCTGTCGCGGCTTGTGGTTCTGAGTGTTCCTTGCATGAACGTGAATGGGTTAAGCTCTTGGGGAATGGGCTCTAACCTGTCGGCTGAGTTGGATGGCTTGCTTGGGTGGAAGTTACCTGTTTATGGCTGTCCAGTCTGGCGTGGCGCCAGGTTGGCTTCCAGCGCTCATGACGAAGCTTTCAGTTGGCGCCGTCTACACGTAGGACAGATGAGGCAATGTGCTGCCATTAGGTTGGTGTAAGCACGGTCTGTGCCTTGTGGGGTGCGGGGTGACATATTCGCGATGGCCACCATTCGTTTAGCTATAAGGGCTATCGACCAAATTTGGTGGGGGCGTTACTGAGGCAATGTGCTGCCTAACGGTGAAAGCACAGGTGCGTCCACGATTTGGGTGGTATGCTGCCAATCGTTTAGCTATAAGGGCTATCGACTAATTTTGGTGGGGGCGTTACTGAGGCAATGTGCTGCCTAACGGTGAAAGCACGAGTGCGTCCACGGGGGTGGTATATTCAAGGATAGCTACCATTCGTTTAGCTATAAGGGCTATCGACCAAATTTGGTGGGGGCGTTACTGAGGCAATGTGCTGCCTAACGGTGAAAGCACGGGTGCGTCCACGATTGGGGGGTACGCTGTCGATCGTTTAGCTATAAGGGCTATCGACTAGATTTGGTGGGGGCGTTACTGAGGCAATGTGCTGTCTAAAGGTGAAAGCACGGGTGCGTCCACGGGGGTGGTATATTCAAGGATAGCTGCCGATCGTTTAGCTATAAGGGCTATCGACCAAAAAGTGGTGGGGCGTGACTGAGGCAATGTGCTGCTTAATGGTGAAAGCACGGATAGTTGGAGGGGTGTCCTATGTGGGCTGATTCTGTGATCGATTTGTATGGGTGCGGCCAGGCAAAGGTCCGTTGGCAGGACCATCTCAAAGGGGGACCTTGTCTTTGTTGCTTGTTAGTAAACCTGCTTGAGTGTCTTACTTGTATGTATTCGTGGTGAGTCTTAGTACTCGTGCTTTGCCTGGTTTGCATGATTGCTTGTGATACAAGGAGGTGATGGCTCGAGAAGGAGCCTTTTCTTTTGAAGGCTGATACCATCAAACAAAGAGGACTACAAAATCTGTGGGGCGGATTTGCAGTTCAAGTACTCACACGTGAATGGCAACGAAACGACTCAATGTTTGCAAAGGATGGATGGCTAGCCTGTTTCTTGGGCTAGTTTCATTTGCGTCAATGCCCACCACACGCAAGCAGAAAGTCAAAAGTTGGAAAGGGCAATTTCAGGGGAGATCTTCTATGGAGCAGTTGGTCTTCATTTTGTAACGGCCACCTTCGGAACTGAAACTCACTGAGCATGGGTGATATCTAGTATCAGTTGGGTTTTTCCTTGAAGGAAAAAGACTAGGATCCTCTTCAGAGATTGGCAACAAGTTAGATCGAGCCATAATCCTAGCAGATGGGAAGCAAAGTGTTGGAAAGGCTTTTTGTCTGAAGAATTCTACTCTAAGTCCGATCAGCTGATTTTATAAGTGGAGAGGAACTATCACACACACCTCTCTCTTGGGGCCAATTTTGAATGAAAGTTGATCAAAAAGGGGGCAAATTCAAGGCGACCTAGCCATACTCACACGAGGAGACTGGCGAACTTTGGACCTAATAAGTTGACAAGTTTTTGTTGTGGAAAGGAAAGTTTGTTATAGGCTTTCTCTGGACCAGCAATGATGAGGAAACATATGAGTACGCTGGCTTGTGTTACGTGTAAGGCAGCTGATCAATGAAGGAACTGTGAAAGTTGAGTCTTGCATGAGAGACTTGGTATTTCGAACGGACGCTAAGGGACAGTTCGCGTTGAGATCGGACTAGTGCAAACTCTGGGTGCATGTGTCTGATTCAAAGAGAGCTACTTGAAGCCAAGCTCGATGTACACTTCTTGTTTTGACTGTGAGGCAACTGACCAGTGATGGAATTGTGAAAGTCAAGTTTTGCGCGACGGACATGGTGCTTCAAACAAACGCGAAGAGATAGTTCGGATGCGGATCAAACTGGTGCGACCCTTTGGCTTTCCACGAGGTCAATGGTTACATTTGGGCTGATTCAAAGAGCTACTTCAAGCTAAGTGAGAGGTGCATTGTGGAGTACTCAATCTTTGCCTACCTTAAAGAGCCAAGATGGAAAAGTATCAAGATCAGGCTGGGACAAGGAGAGAAATCAAGGTGCAGAAGCAACAAGGCACGGAGTGGACCATAAAGTGGGCAATCAAACGATAAATCCTTTGGCTCGGGGAGCCTTGATACCTGTGCGGAACTGAACAAATCTGGAGCTTAGGGAGCTCAACACAAAGTTCATCAAGCACAAATCAGGAGCTCAAAGGAGTTCCAAAGTCGAAAGTCAGAAGCGACAGGGACGAACATTTCAAAGAAAGGCCTCTGTTACCAATTAATAAGGTTTTTGGGTTTTACGAAAGAGATATTAAATCTACGCTTTTCCCATACAAAGATATATTTTCAAGTTATGTAATCTTTCAGTACAAAGAGCTGAGCCTACGACTTGTGGTGTTCCAGCTTCAATGTTAATAAAAAGTGGCCAGTAAATTGAGTACTGTGCCAAGTAGCTTAAATGTATAGTTATTTTAATTGGGAGACACCTTTACTTTAATCAGACATCTGATGAGGACATCAAATTTTATAAAGGTGGGGTGGATGTTGTAAAGCTACATTTACAAGCTTTACTTCCGGCGCCATCGGCGCCAGCTATGTCCCCGGCGTCGCTCCCGACGCCACTGTGACCAGAATCCAGCCGGCGCCAAGTTCCTATGGCTGAAAATCTTTGATCGGTTCTAGCGGAGTCCAGAGAGCTCAGATCGATGTGCAATCACCTCACACAATCTAGGCATGATTAAAGGAAGCCTGGGGATCAATAAAATCTAGAGAGAGAAAATGACTTTCTAGAAAGAGAAAACTCTAGAGAGAAAAAAATGTGCTTTACCAGCTTGGGTAGAGTGCTTGGTATGAGGGGGGGTGCCGAATCACACCAATACTATAGGGGAGTGAGGGTTGCGACTCAGGGCGAGCTCCAACCAAGTCTCAGCCTCCCTTGCTGGAATGTTGTGATGGCTCTCGCCTTGGCATGCTAGCGCCCCGGAGACTAGGGTCGGTCACACACTTGAAATGTAACCTTCTCAGATTTATCAATAAAGTGGGATTTTTCTTGAACTGACTCTGATTACCTTCTGGGTTTCAGTGTTCGGTAAAAGCGCCAGTTGTAAGGCCGCTTCCAAATTTTTAAGTTGGCACATAGCTGAGGGTCGTATCCCAGGACACCAGCGGTATGCCGTCGGGACCATTCGCTCCGTGGCGCCAGCGGTATGCTGTCGGGACCATTTGGTCCAGGAACTGGTTGTTTCCATATCTGTTGCGGCTTGTGGTTCTGAGTGTTCCTTGCATGAACGTGAATGGGTTAAGCTCTTGGGGAACAGGCTCTAACCTGTCGGCTGAGTTGGATGGCTTGCTTGGGTGGAAGTTACCTGTTTATGGTTGTCTAGTCTGGCGTGGCGCCAGGTTGGCTTCCAGCGCTCGTGACGAAGCTTTCAGTTGGTTAAGTCTGATGTAAGTCAGACCGCTTGCTTGGAATGGATGTTACTCGTTTGTAACGAAGCTTCGAGTTGGCTAAGTTTGATGTATGTCGGGCGACTTGCTTGGAGGGAAGTCACCCACATCGGGACCCCCGATCTGGCATGGCGCCAGGTTGGATCTCAATGTTGGTTTTCGGAACTTCAAGTTGGTTAAGTCCGATTGTTGTTGATGAGTTGGCTGCTTGTATGTCAAGTGGGTTTGGATGGCAAGAGTTGAAGGCTGGGAAGCTAAGACGTGGTTCCTGGCTCCCTTTGGGATGCCTGCGCTACAGTTATGGAAGAAGTCTCTTGACCTTCCATAAGCCTATGAAGGTTATTTAACTCCCCTAGGCCTCTCTCCTTCTCATTGGTTGTGCATGGAACTCCATAGTGTATTGGAGGGTGCCAATTGCCATCTATATGAGAGGAGGAGGGCGCCCATGTGCTAGATAGCTATGGTTGGGTGGTGAATACTTGAGGCCACTTGTTATCTACCTTTGTGATTAAGATTAGGGACACAGGTGGAGGAGAGATCCATGGAGGCTTGAAGATCCTTACTTGCAGGTGGAGGCATCCTAGCTTGGAGTTGGGGAGCATCTTGGAGCTTGCAGACTACTTGGAGGACCTTTGGAGGCACTACCTTTGGATTAGGAGGACTTCCTGACTTCATTTCTAATACTGGTATCAGAGCTAGACAAAGGATGGTAATCTTTCTAATTTTCTTCAAGTTCTATTAAGACAAACTAATTTTTTTTTGGAGAAGATTATTGGCTTTTCTAGTAGTAGGAAGCTTGTAGTTGAAGTACCCAATAAATCTAGTTCTCTTGTTAGAGAGTAGTGATGCTTATAGAATTGATTTTTTATTATGTTAGAGAAGTTTGAATGTGGGCTTTTGGTTTAGAAAAAATCATTTTTGAAATGGTTAGAGGAAGTCTTCCTCTACATCCACAAAAAAGTTTTTGGAAAAATATTGATTCTAGCTTGTGTTTTTTTTTATATCAAAACTAGTGTTTTTTTGCATAAATGAAGTGTTAAAACTTTTGATTTTTATTTTGAAGTTCTGTTTTTCAGACCTGTAAATTTGAAAATTAGATTTGAAAAGTAAAGTTCTCATAAGGACTTCATAGTTATACCTTTCTACCTACTAGTTTAATGTTATTGGCAATGTAGGAAGGAAAATGTAGTGTAACTTTATGCATAAAAAAGGTTTTGACGTTCTGTTTTTTGTCATTTTGAAGTTCTGATTTTCAAACCTGTAAGTCTGAAAAACAGATCTGAAAAGTGAAGTTTTCATAGAACTTCATTAGTTTTCCATTTCTAGTCACTAGTTTCATGGATTTGAAGAACTAAGAAAGTGAGAAATGTGAAAATTTGTGTTGAATTTGAAATGACAAATGGAAATGGAATTGGAATTGGAATGAGAACTTTATGTAAAAATTAGCTTGAAGTAGTTGATTGAAGTTTACATTAAGATTTTTTTTGATTTTTGCTTGAGGCAAAAGTAGAAAATTGCTTGGTGTAGTTTTCTCTTAAGCTTGGGTTGAGCTTGCAAAAAGTAGGCTTGGATTGAGCTTACAAACAATAAGTATTGAATGAGTAGAAGTAAATGCTTTTATTTGCATTGGATTATGTAAGAATTGAAGCATTTCTATCATTCTAATTGGGATTACTTGTTGGTGTATTTGCATGATAGGAAAACACACAAGCAACTCCAATGGATCAAACCAATTAAAACCCATCATTTGATTTATCAAACCCATCCAATGTGGCACAAGCTCTTGAATTTTTATACCAACAAATTCAAGCCACTGATAAACAGCTTCTTGAAACTAATCAAAGGAACCAAGGTTTAGATAGGCTTCAATCAAGAGGAGGTGGATCTACATTGACATCTCAATATGAAGAGGATGCTATGTTCATCAAAGGCAAGTTTTAGGGCAAAGGCAAAGGCAGGTCTAAAGGGCAAGATCAAGGTGAGACTTCTTCTTTTGGCAAAAAGAAAGATAAGTCAAAGTTACAGAGTTAAAATGCTTTTGTTATGGCTAACAAAAAGGATGGAATGGAAAAGGAGATTGGTCTCAACTTTCCAAAGTTTCCTTTTAGCATCAATAAGATTGGTGGATCTTATGCAAAGTCTAATAAGCTTCCTTATACTAGATCTAGGTCAAGATCTAATATGCCTCTTGGAGATATTCATATTTGTGCTAACTTGGCTAGTCTTGAGGATAATGATGGTGTTTCAATGGTTCTTCATGGCAAGGGCAAGCATGCAAAAGGTAAGGAAAGAGCTAACTTCATCAATGGAGGTGGTGAAGGTTCCTCCTTGGAAAAGATTGTTGCTAATAATTTCTTTGATCATATGGAAAAAGATGTTGCTAGGTGCATTCATGAAGAAGGTGATTTTTTTACATTCTTTTTTAATGAGTCCAAGAAAGTCATTTTTGCAGCAAGTGGAGTCACATCTCTTCATAAAGAGAGTAGATCAAATGGTTCTATCAAGAGACTTGGTGAGGGAGATAGTCACAAGTCAAGAAGAAGAGAAGTATGTGAAGAGTTCAAAGTAGGATGTACGTTGAATGATGTCATTGTGAATGATAGTGAGGAAGAATTATTATCATATGAGTCATTACCTAAAACATTAAGTAGAAATTCTTGTTTGAAAAAAGAGAGTACTTCAATCATCCTTATGTTGAAGGTACTAATCATTTTTTTCATGGCTTCTAATGTCTTTGAGGTTTCTACTTCTTATGATGCAATCATTAAGAGAGAGTCTTATGAAGGAAAGATAAATAGAATATTGGTTCTTGGGAAGATCCAAGGCATGGATCTCACATCTCTTCATCAACTCAAAGGATTTATGATTATGAATTGATCACTCATGATCGAGATGGCAAAAGGTTGGTTGGAGAAGACTACATGGAGCAAATCGAGAGGCAATTTCTTCAAGGCAAGGGAAATCTCATTGGTGAGCTTATTGAGGTTTTTTATGGACTCAAGAGGGTTGGATTTATTAGGTTTGATAATCATCTTCACCTACTCTACTTCATGTTGGATGAAAAGTTTGGAATCTATCTTTTGATTTATGATGATGTCACCAATGGCATTGTTTTCACTAACCATTGTGGAAATTCGAAATCAAGCATTATGATATCTTGTTGGATCTAGATCATATGTTTGAGAGGGAGTATTTCAAGAGGTTCAGGTCTAAAGATATTTATATCTTTGATATTCAAGAGAAAGGTAAGCAAGTGGAAGCGACTGACTTTGCTTTACTCACATGTTTTGGAAAATTTTCTTGTGTAGATGATGCTATGCAAGTGGATACTGGTTTCCATGGTTTTCATGATGGAAAATAAAGTAATGGATCTGGAAAACAAAGTTTGTTCAATGACTTTGATGATCAAATGGTTGTTCTCAAAGGGCTTCAACAACACAAAAGGGAAGGTGGCAATTTGGAGCAAGTCAAGAGCATCGGAAAGTTATTTGGCAAAGATGTTATGGATCTGTTTTTGCAAGAGTCTTTAAACTCAAGTAAGGTCAAAGGAGCAACAAGTAAGTGTTGTTCAAGTTTACTTTACTTGTTCTATCTCATGTTTGAGCTATTTCATGTGAATGTGTGCAAATTGTCAAGATATGGACAAACTAGCTACTTCGTCTTGCAATATCTTATTGTTGGAGTTGTACTAGCATTTTTGGTTGGTTTTGTTGATGGAAATGAAACTAATGGAGGTTCATTATGTCACTCATTCATGGACAAGTCATCAAGTGTTGATGATATCTTGTGGCAAGATGGAGACGGAGGCCCATTCATGGAGTTTTATGGTGGAGACATATCAAGAAAGGACAAAGTTGGAGAGACAAGCAAGCAAATGGTCATCGCTCACATTTATTGTTTGGTTGTTATAATTTTTCATAGAGTTCAAAGTTTGAAACATGGAAGAATCATATTCTATTTGGTTCTTCATGTTCTAGTTATATCTTGATGTGTAGAATTGATGTAAGAAATTTCTCTCTTCTCTCTCTCATTTCATCATTATACATGGTTCTCTTTGGGTTCTACTACTCATTGGTGCACTCTCATGATGTTATCTTGCAATTCTATGTGTAGAATGATCATTTATTATTATTTTTGGATTCACACGTGTGAAATATAGTAGGGTACCGTAATTGTACAGACAACAACCATATTTTATGTTTTGGTTCATGTTTGATCAATATCTCTTAGAGTTTGCATCTCATTTTGTATGTAGATGCTGATTTTTCTACATTGGCAAGATTGTTGGTTTGCTCTTTTTTTGTAACCAAAGATCAGGGACATGGATTGGATCTTGATTGATCTGAAATCCTTCACACATTGTAACTATGTTCCTTGAAGAAAGAGCCTTAGTATGGTGAGATGACCTAGTTGCAAAAGGCAACCAATCTTGTACATGGGATGATTTTTGCATAGTTTTTAGGGAATACTTCCTACCATTATTAGATGATTATGAACACTTTCAAAAGTTGAGTCATTTAACAATAAATAAAGGTTTGGAACAATTTATTCAAAATTTTCATGAGTACCTAAATCTACTTTATAGTGACATTCCACCAAATGTACAAATGTTAATGTTTATTGATGGGTTACCAAAAGATTACCAAGTGAATGTTCGTAGGAACCATCCAAAAACCCTAGAGGATGCTATTAGAGATGCAAAGTATTTTGATGACACACCTAAGCCATCTAGGAGACACTAGCCTAATGAGCCAAAGACAAGTTTTCAATTCAAGAGGAATGATAGGGAAGTTGTTAATGAAACACATCCCAATTCCAACAATCCTAAGAAAACCAAGAAAAACTTTAAAAACAATCAGGGTGGCAAAGATATAGCTGAAGCTCGTAAGAAGAACCTGTGCTTCAAGTGCAATGGCGAGGGTCACCTGCACGAGATTGCGTCAAAAAATCAGCTTCTACCTCAGGTAATCTATCTCAAAGTAATGAGATGGATGTATGATTCCTTAGTTCTTTAGTTTTTGGACCTAATCATCGTATTTGCATTAAAGGTAAGTTAAAGATCAAGTTGCTAATATTCTTTTTGACACAGGATCCACTCATAACTTTATTAATGTAAATTTGGTGCAGACGCTAAACCTTCCCACTAGAAAAAGTGAGAAAACAATCTTGTGTGACAATGGCATCGGGAATCAATTTCGCATTTATGAATTATGTTTTCCTGATGTAGAATTGCACATACAGGATTACTCTAAAAACCTAGAATTTCATACTGTTGCATTAGCTAGTGTGAATATTGTTCTCGGACAACAATGGCATTTTGATAAGAATAAGTCATTGAAAATTGATTTTGTTGAAAAATCTTCATCTTTTATACATGAGGATTCTTTGATTAAGATCAAGGCTAGTTTAACTATTAACACTAAAAATGTTAATCCTTATTCTAAACGAGAACCTAATTCAATAATGAAGAATTCTGATTTTAAGGTTTATTTATGTTTTCACAATGATTTCATTTGCCTAAATGATAATAAACTTAACAGAAATGTCATGAATATACCTAGTGAGAAAACTACAGAGTTTGAAGCCTATAATGGAATTAGGAAAGAATTCAATGATGTTTTTATAGACCTTACTATAGGTTTACCACCCGAAAGGATAGTTGATCATAAAATTGAACTTATACTTGGTTCAATTATCCGAATGAGTATATTCAATAGGTGTCCTACAGGGTCGGTGATTCTTTGATTTGCCATCCTCAGCTTATAGCATGGTAGATCTAGTTGGGTAAAACCCCAGGTCTTTGCCAATGACAAAGTCATAATATTAACATCTAATCCATTATCTAAGATAGCAGATACTGCATGATAATCTTTATAGACCATGGTATGGTGATGCTATTTCCATTTGCAACGCCTATGTTCATCAGATTCATAAAAATCTGTGAAATTTCTATGGCATCCTCGGGTTGTCACTTGTTGTCAAATTGATGTTGGCAACCTGCAAAATGTACTTTGTTTTAATAATTAGATTTTTTTGCGCTCTGCATATATTGGTTATTTGAATGTGAGGATGCCAAGTGTTCTTATTCTTTTTGGCCTGTGCAGGTCTACCATCAATGGAAGCTCAATATAAAAAGGTATGGGAGTATTTTTTTTGTTTGTCTAATATTTTGTAAACTGTATGTTACTTGAATTAACAATATTTAATTTTTTTAACATGTCATGGGCTATACATTGGATGACCACGGAAATTTTTGATGTATAGTTCACGATAAAGTGTTTGATAAAAAAAAATTTAATGTACACTTGCGAGTACATAATGGCTGCTTCGTTCAAGTACAACTCGTCAGGTGAAGGCCACAAGTCTCTCCTTCTACTAGGGGCAGAAAGCATAAGGAGGCGATGGTGAAATACAGGGAGAAGAAAAGACAAAATCCCCATGTTTGTCCTGTATGTGGGAAAGGTCAGCATTTTTTAATTGTAAAATGAGGTCATTTTTTATGTAGTTTTAAACATTTTTTATGTTATTTGTTATATGTTTCCTTTACCGTAGTGATGCATAAGCCACATCAAAATCACAACATAATGAGTACATTACATTATACGCTAGTTAATTTGAGTTTTTTCTTCATATCAAATGTTTATTATTAATAAATGTTTAAAACTACATCAAAATTGATCCCATTCTACATTAAAAGATATGTTTTCCAAATACAAGGCAAACAAGAAGATTGTCTTCTTTTTCTCCCTGTACCTCACCATTGCCTCCTTATTCTTTCTCCCCCATACAAAAATAGTAATCTACTATATTTCACACGTGTGGATTTGAAAATAGCATTTAATGAACATTCTACACACAAAATTGCAAGATATCACAAGTATAGTGCACCAATGGATAATGATAACCCAAGAGAACCATGTATAAGCATGAATGAGATAAGAGAGAGAGAAATACTCCTCTTTCCACGAGTTACATCCTTTTATAGTAGGTCCAAACCTAAGTTCAAACTTTGGTTTTCCTCCATAATGAAAAATCCTACTATTATTGTGACAAGATTCAATGTCTCTACTGCTCAAATTGAATCTCTCCAAAACTCATGTTCTACACTTTCTCACACTTTCCAAAAGTGTTTATTCAAATGCTTTTAGACTAATATAACTTTGAAAAGTCAAACTCGAAGTCTAATATGAAATTGGCCTCAATTGCCATTTAAACAAATGTAGCAAATTTGACTAAACTAGTTGACATCTCTCACACTACTTACAAATCAACATAGTCTTAAGCTATCATGGAACACATAGAGTTTTACTCATATCCATTCCATCATTCAAAATCTCGTCTAAGTAGTTGGGGTTTTCATGAAATCATACCTGAATGTGTGTAGTAGATTCTTCTTGAGAGGTCGACATGATTATTTCTTCCACTTGGTTACATCACACACCCTAATAGCATTATGATTAAAGAGCCACGATTATCAAGTTACGTTCATATAACCTTCTAGAAGTAAAATATTACAAGGCTTTCCTTCGATTTGTAAGAGCGAAGTCTCCATTTGCCAAAGCCTCCTACTGTTTTGGTATCCAAGAATCCGTGGTTATTGATCATTATTAAGCAGTAGCCTTATGATCTTACTTATCATACATCTTACTTGAAGAGAAACAACATAAAACAAATGTTGAGTTAGATTAGAAATCGTACCTTTCTAGAAAATGTCATTAGCAATTCCTTGATAGGCAAAGGTAGAGCCTTAGTGTGTAGAAGAGTGTAATCGTGATGTAGCATTGCAAAAAACGGGCGCCCATGCAATGTATGCATAGTAGGATACACACTCATAAGTATTGAAAAAAGCTTCCTACATAAGCAACGTTCTACTACTGGCCAAAGAATGCATCATTATGTGAAAGAATCCTATCAAATCAGTGATCAACAACTAAAAAAAATCATCAAATTTTGTGCTGATTTCCTCCAGCAAGCTGCAATGGAAGGCATAGTGGAACTAGCTCAAAATATGTGTTTGAACATTTGCCAATCATTGATCTACCGCTGTGGAAACATCAAGGCGAATATGGACAACAAACGAGAACCTAAACAATGCTTATGCTTTCAAGAACACAATCTGCATAGTGTTTGCACTAGATCAAAGCAATAAATGATGAAGTATGTAGCTCGCTAGCCAACAACCAGTTCAGCACTTACAAAATTGTTAAAAAGTGTTCTAAAAATCGATTTGAGGGCTTGCAATCCTTAAAGAGAGGAGGAAGAATAGAGGAGAAGGAAGAAGAATGAGGGTGGGAGTCCACCCTCATTATATACCATCTCCATAGAAGCACAAGTAAGTGTAGATGCCCAGCCCTAAACATTGATGAATCTCAACCATGGAACCAGGAAACTTGAGGTACAAGTTATTTTACTGTCCTCAAGCACAGTGGCATATCTAATTGTTTCTCATTCGAGTTAGATTCAGTTAGGGTTAGGAGTCTGACGCCAAAGTTGTGTCTTCTAAGAAAACACTACCAACGCATTAAAACATCACGATGGTTATGACACCACATAGACTCAACCTTACCAGTGTTGTACAATGACAGCATGTCTAGTCTTTGCCAGTATTGTGCTACAAACATCACACTTTATAGTTACTAGTGTTGTACTATAAACATCACCAAGTGGCAACCTCTCCTTACACATGATAGATACAAGTTTTAGAACTGCCAGTGTTGCACTATAAATAGTACACTCAATCATTGTTAAATTGAATGTTATGCTACATACACATGCTCCATCTCCATTAGCACTATGTTGCACACAACATACCTCACATTTACTAAGTGCTGCACTACAAAGGGCAAATTCAAGGGCAAAAGCAAAAGCAAGTGGTCTAAAGGGCAAGGTCAAGGGGAGGCTTCTTCAAATGGAAAAAAGAAAGATAGATCAAAGCTCAAGTGCTTCTATTGTGGCATCAAAGGACAATTTTTAAGTGAGTGCTACAAGAAGAAAAGAGATCAAGGAGACAAGCAAGGTATCCTACTCTTGATGAGGATGGTTTGGATGTTCAAAATGCAATTGATGATGCTTTTGTGATGTCTTCATCTATGCTTGTTAATGATGGAGATCTAGATCCATGGTGAATTGATAGTAGAGCAAATTCACACATGACTTTTCACAAAGAGTTCTTCACTTCTTTGTTGGCATATGGAGATGACAAGAGAGTGATCTACACGGCCAATGATGGTGAGTGTGCAATCAAAGGGATTGGCACAATTCCTATTTCTCTCTCTACAAATAGGAATGTTCATTTGGAGGATGTTTTGTTCATTTCTTAGTTTACTAAGGGTGAGTCAATTGCTAAGTAAAGGCCTCAAAGTTGAGTTTGATGGAGATGCTTGTATGATCAAAAGGAAGGATATCTTGATTGCAAAAGGTAAACGGCAAGGGAAGTTGTTCAAACTAGATGCTTGTGTTATTGCTAACCAAGTTGGATGTGTTGCAAGAGAGCAAATACCTATTCAAGAGGTTTGGCATAAAAGGATGGGACACCTCAACTTCAAGTCATTGGAGGTAATGGCTAGAAAGCAAGTTGTGATAGGTCTTCCAAGTTCCTTAAAAAGTATCAATCATGTTTGTGAGTTTTGTGCTTTGTCAAAGTCACATATATGACCTTATACTAGATCTACATCTAGATCGACAAAGCCTTTTCAAGTTGTACTTTTAGATATTCATGGAATTACTACAATTAGCAATAGTGGAGCTAAGATGTATGTAACTTTCATTGATGATTTTAGTAGATTTTGTTGGATCTATCCACTAAAGAGCAAAGATGAAGTGTATGATGTCTATGTCAAGTTCAAGAATGCAAGTGAGAACCAATTTTCTACAAGGATCAAGTGCTTGAGAAGTGACAATGGTGGAGAGTACATATCTACCAAGTTCAAGGCCTTTTGTGATGAGCATGGGATCAAGAGGGAGCATACAACACCAAGGACCCCACAACAAAATGGAGTGGCTGAGAGGAAGAATAGGACTTTATGTGAAAGTGCTAAAGCCATGAGGTTAAGTTCTAACCTTGATAAGCCATTTTGGGATCAAGCTTTCTTGTGTGCTAATTTCTTGTGCAATAGGTGGCTGAGTGCTATTTTGGATGGAAGGACACCTTTTTAGATGCTATTCAAGAGGAGGCCAAGTGTCAACTTTCTTAAATAATTTGGATGCACATGCTATGTCAACATAACTCTTGATGATAGGACCAAGGAGGATCCATCTTCAAGGAAAGGTATATTTGTCTGATGTAGTGAGGTGAGTAAAGCCTACGAGGTTTACATTCCTTCTACTAACAAGGTGATTGTTGGTAGAGATGTCATTCAAGATCATTTTGTAGATTTGGATCTTAATTGATCTGAAATCTTTCACAAGTAGTATGATTTACAACATTCCTTTAAGTATGATAAATGAGGTACCATTAAACCTTTCTAATACGTAATCGTTTAAGAGTACTATAAATGCATATGACCAAAGAAAATCCTATTTAAACATTTGTACCCACGTAAATGAAAATAAGCTAAGGCTCGAACATATTTACGAGTTAAAGTGTGTATAGTGGCACTGGAAAGCATGGATTTGCTTAGTACTTTCCACACTCGTAGGAGACTAATATACTAGTCTTCGGGGTCAGGATGGCACGGAGGTACCCTGATACCTACAAGAATTCACACACTTTACTTGTTGCACTAAAACACAATAATGGACTATAGCAAGTTATTAAGTTACAATTTTTGGCATCTAATATTGTTGAATCAATTCAGAGTTTGGTATGCCTAAATGACATGGATTTGCCGAAGCATTGGTACATAGAGTCCATCGAGTGCCAAACGATTCATAAGTACTGATAGATACAAGATGGCATGGATATGTCGTGCTACTGACTCCTATGGCCAAACTACACCTTTTCCATTTGTTATGATTGGCTATGGCTTCGTCATTTTAAGCTATCCAATTGTCGTTTAATAATAGGTATACTTGCCTTGTATTGATCAGTATGGTGGATGCCCTAATATGGTGACATTAGAATTAACATTTTTTTTCTTTAGTTACACAAACTGGCAAGAGACGTTGTCAAAGCCCATATTACCTTCCTCTATATTAGGCAGTATATGATCGATGCTTCTATAAAACTATCACTTGACCCTTCATGTAAACTCCTTTTCAAACTTGGGGATGAAAATGTAAGGGAGATTGAAAGATTACTTTTAAAATCGAGCTTTTTGACTCTTCAAGACAAATACTTTCAGATTTCTAGCAAGAGGACAAGAACTTCACCTTAACAATCCAAGATCATGGTGTCTGGAAGTGGCAACAAGAAACAGAAATATATACCGTTCAAAGACAAAGGTGGACAAAGCAGCAGTGCAAAGGAAGAGTTACTAGTGAAAAAAACTTAACTTCTACAGGGATTGATCCTTGTGCAAGACAAGGAAGAAATAAATAAGGTGCTTATCGTCAGCTTAGCAATCAAAGTGAAGGCATTTTTACATTTATGCTACTGTAATAGGAGTTTTGAGAATATCAATGTCAAGCAGTTTTATGTCGAGACCTTACTTTATATTTCTGGCTCTATTGATGATTTCTATGATGACATTGTCTTTTGGACTTATCTGCCTCATATAAAATCGCTTTGGTATAATCCCTATTATGGTTTTTGAGACTTTAGCTTTACGGATGAAACTACTTGCTGCTATCTTACAAGTAAATGTTTAAAAGAGTTTGTTTCAAAAGAGTTTACGCACGTCATCTCAATGGATTGCAACATTGTTTACGATAAAGTATTAAGAAAAGACTTATAATATAAAGGTTTGAGTCATATAGCTTTATGATTATCCAACACTAATTGAGTGACTATTGAACTGTATTACAGTTGGCTAAAATTAGCAGCTTTATTACCTTCCTACAAAAACATTAGTATGGATAATCAAGTTGACCACTCCTTATTTGGGAATCATTTAAAAGATACTATGAGTGAAATTGATTGGATCACTTCCCATTTATATATCAATGGTATTAATAAAACACAACACAGCCCTTGTTTTATGTGCATTCAATTTGTCAGAAGTCTTGCCTTAGAAAGATTATCCTGCCCGAAGTTTGCCTTGTTCCCTGATAATATTGATAATTCAATTGCAACTTCTATGAGCGCATTAAAAATTTCTTTTGACAAGGCCATACCAAGCTACTTACAAGGAAAAGAAAATTTACCATTTATATTATGTACATTTAAAGCCCACAAAAATACGTTCAAATGGATTACAAACGCACACAACTGCTATTTCTCAGAATTAGCCACTTTCTTGACTAGAGCTCTTGGTATGCTGACTCCTCTCCTAATGGAGGGAGCAGGTCTTAAGGCAAATACTTACCAGAGTATCCTTAATGTGGACACTAATCTTTTCTGGTAGTCCGATTCATCTTTTGAATTTTACCTCAACATTCCAACGAAGATTAACGATATGTGGGCAATCGACATAGTTAAATGCTATGAGAATATTCCATTGAATGGCCCAGATGGACTAAAAACATGAGGAGTAATTAAACTTGTGAGATTTGCCTTCAAGCATACTAAATTTGAGACCATCGTCTATAAATAAAAACCAAGGGATGGGAAGTTCAAATGGGCATGGAAATTGAAACATTCCAGTGGATAGAATACTATAGATAGGAGTAAACTATGTGAATGGAATGACTTCTTGATAGACAACTGTATCGTCAGACTAGGCGACAAAACATGGAGACAAATTTGTGGTATACCTATGAGATTCTCCTGCTCTCTTGTATGGTGTAATTGGTATCTTACTTATTATGAGATGCATTTTATCAAAAGACTTGTTAAGCTTGGAACTCTCGACTATATGAGAATTCTTAAATATACCTTTTGATACATTGACGATGTGTGTTTTATCAATAATTCTGATGTCCTACAATTTTTGGATAAAAAACAACCTCGGGTAGAAACTAACCCATTTTGGATTGACCCACTAGAATACTTAAATATAAAATTCGAGAATGTTGAAAATTGTACTGTCAACTTTTTAAACATCACCACTAGATTTGATTCAATTACCGGTACTTTTCAAATGTCCAAATATGATAAGAGGAGGACTTCACCTTTCGCGATCTATTAATTTATCCACCTAGCATCAAATACTCCTATCTTTAACGCATACAAAGTTATTGTTTTGCAGGTTATAGCAGCTATGTATTGTTGTAATAATCAAAATAACCTGATTGAGAAGCGACAAAATTAAATCATGCATTCCAACAAAATGGTTTTATGAAAGACAAATTATGCAAAATTGTCACCAATATCTTTAAGAGTAAACAATTTTCTGGTCTTAAGTATGTTTAACCTGATGATGATAGGTTATTTTTTGGGGGCAGTTAGCATCCCCTCTCAGGGGTGCTAACTAGCCCCTGAGACTCAATGCTAACTACGGGACGGTTGGTGGGTTCTCTCTCTCTCTCTCTCTCTCTCTCTCTCTCTCTCTCTCTCTCATGGACTCCATTTGACTACACAAAATCCTTGTTAAAAACTCTCCTTTCGGCTCCGTCAAGTGCACTGAAATCATTCACTTTCGTATGTTTGGACTAAATTCAAAATCATATTGTTTGGCGGTTCTTGGGGAAAGATATTAACTTGTAGCTCAAGTTTCCTAATTCCACACTTGAGCTTGATCAGTTTTTAGGGCTCTTAATCTAACGGTGGGCATCTATACGTACCTGTGCTTCTATGAAGATGAAAAAAAAGTAAAAAAAGTATATAATGAGCGATGGACTCCCCTCTCATTTTTCTTCCTTCTCCTCTACTCTTCCTCCTCTCTTCAAATTCTGCAATGCTTATGCTCTCTTGAAAAGGATTCAATGAAAGCAAGTAGGATTGAAACCTACTGTGGAGCGCTGGATTGCAAGCCCTCAAATCAATTTTTGGAACACTTTTTAGCAATTTGTAAGTGTTGAACTGTCTGCTGGCCAGCGAGCTACATATTCCATCATGTCTTGGTTTGATCTATTGCAAACACTATGCACATTGTGTTCTTGAAATCATAAGCATTGTTTAGCTTCTGGTTTGCTGTCCATATTCGCATTGATGTTGCCACAGTAGTAGATCATTAATTGGCAAATTTTTAAACACATATTTTGAGCTAGTTCCACTATGCCTTGCATCGCTGCTGCTTGCTGGAGGAAATCCGCACAAAATGTAATGATTTTTTCAACTGTTGATTGCTTATTTTGATAGGATTCCTTCACATAATAATGCATTCTCTAGCTAGCAGTATAACGTTGCCTATGTAGGAAGCTTTTTTCAATACTTATGCGTGTGTATCCTACTATGCATACATTGCATTGGCGCTCGTTTTTTGCAATGCTATAACACGATTGCACTCTTCTACACACTAAGGCTCTACATTACCTTTGCCTAACAAGGAATTGCTAACGACGTTTCCCAGAAAGGTATGATTTCTAATCTAATTCAATAGGCTTTGGCAAATGGATACTGCGCTCTTACAAATCGATGGCAAGCCTTGTAATACTTTACTTCTAGAAGGTTTTATGAACGTAACTTGAGAATTGTGGCTCTTTAATCATAATGCGTGTGACGTAACCAAGTGGAAGAAACGATAATGTCGACCTCTCGAGAAGAATCTACTACACGCATTCAAGTATGATTTCATGAAAATCCAAACTACTTAGACATGATTTCTAGTGATGGAATGGATATGGGTAAAACTCTATGTGTTCCATGATAGCCTAAGACTATGCTGATTTGTAAGTAGTATGCTTTACAACATCCCTTTAAGTATGATAAATGAGGTACTTTTAAACATTACTAATAAGAGTACTATAAATGCATATGACCGAAGAAAAACCTATCTAAACAATTGTACCCACGTAAATGAAAATAAGCCAGGGCTCGAACGTATTTACGAGTTAAAGTGTATGTATAGTGGCACTGAAAAGCATGGATTTTCTCAGTACTTGCCACACTTGTAGGAGACTAATATAGTAGTCTTCGGGGTCAGAATGGTACAGGGGTACCTTGATAGCTACAAGAATTTACACACTTTACTTGTTGCACTAAAACACAATAACGGACTATATCAAGTTATTAAGTTACAAATTTTGGCATCTAATATTGTTGAATTGGTTCAGAGTTTGGTATGCCTAAATGGCATGGATTTGCTTAGGTAAACTTGAACGACATGGATTTGCCCAAGCATTTGTACATAGAATCCATCAAGTGCCAAATGATTCACAAATACTGATGGGTACATGATGGCATGGATATGCCCTGTTACCGACTCCTATGGTCAAACTACACCTTTTCCATTTGTTGTGATTGGTTATGGCTTCGTCATTTTAAGCTATGTGATTGTCGTTTAATAATAGGTATACTTGCCTTGTACCGATTAGTATGGCGGAGGCCCTGATACAGCGACATTTGGAGAAAGACCTATGATGAGGTAAAATGTGTTATTCTCTCTCTCTCTCTCTCTCTCTCTCTCTCTCTCTCTCTCTCTCTCTCTCTCTCTCTCTCTCTCTCTCTCTCTCTCTCTCTCTCTCTCTCTCTCTCTCTCTCTCTCTCTCTCTCTCTCTCTCTCTCTCTCTCTCTCTCAAAAAGCATAACAAGATTCAATTCTAACAACTATAAAATCCAAATAATATCAAGATCAAAAGAAAACATGAGAGATGGGGCAAGAAAGAAATAACAAGGACATCCAATTGCACTATTTATAGTGAATTTTAGGGTCGTTGGCCTCACAGCCTATTGGCCAATTCCTACCTCCCTCTTTATTTGAATTTGAATTTGAATTTGAGAGAGAACCAACTTCTATTCAGTTGCTTAACTATTAGGCCCCATGACATTTCATTCCCGCAATTTGGCCTAAAGTCCCTTTATTAACTTCTAATCAATCAACACTTATGTGCTCTGGACAATCAATTAGATGTCGTCCATGTAATAAATTTTCTTTTCCAAGAGCCTCCCAACATTGTCGCACGGTAGTACAATCTAGCCATTGGAAGTTGATTTTGAACCTGTTCGGATGCCATTGTATTTTTCGGATCAAATGTCAATGCTGGCAAACAATCATCCCATTTGCATGACATAGATGTGAGACATGCCAAGTCTTTTGCAAATAAGATTGACTGCCTAACTGTCAGGTCAGACAAGGTTTGATACTCTTGTGCATATGCCTGCAAAGCTCTTTGGAAATCAACTAATATTGTCCATGTGGATTTGGAGTATTGATTGTGATGCGATCCACATTCAGCCCACTTATTTATGCGTGACATTGGAACATAAAATGGATTGACCTGCAATCGCCTTAGGCGCACCACATAACTCTTGATTAATTCGGACATTTTCTTAAAAACTAAGCTGATTGCTTGCCCAAAGCTGGCAGCTTGGGTCCAATTCTTTACCTTTCTCAATTTCAAAAGTTTTAAATTTGAAGACCCAACCACTTTGGGATTCATGTGGATGTTGGCGTAGAAATTTCTGGATCCTCTCCTCGATGGTGACCAGTATCTAAAAAGCTCGTTTGGATGAAATGCTCCATGTAGATGGCCCTACTTACGGCTGCAGTTGTACCTCTTGTATGTCGTCAACTTGTCCTTGATCACCGTCCATTAAATTCTCACCTTTAGTCCCTTGGCCTTGCTTTGGATTATCCTATGGTGGCGAGAAGGTTCACATGATAGGTATTTGACTATGGAGTTGATTGAAGTACGGTGGCTGTTGATGACTATTCATGAGCTTTTATTATCTACTTGGCCTTGGACAACTCTTGTGCAGCCAATTGTTTATAGCTCTCAAATTTCGCCTAAAATCCCTCCAAGGTCGATTTGTAGCTATTGACCTTGTGGATCAGATAATTTATTTCATGTTGAAATACCGGCCTATTTGCTATGGGTGTGTGAAGCAAGTTGTCTCGTTTAGTGGCCATGACATCCAAATCCTTCAAGATTCTATTCTTTTCTAGTTGGGCCATATCAAGCTATCCCTAGAGAAGTGACAATTGTTGTTTTTCTTGTAGGGCGTCATCGTGTTGCTGGACGACTTTCAATACTGTTAACAATTTTGCCTCGTGCTGCTAGGCAACTTGCAGCTCTCTATTCACTTTGATCAGCTTCTGGCTTATTAATGTATTTTTGTTGTCCAGATTTGATATTCTCTTCTCAACAAAACTTTTGTTCTCTGTCATTTTCTGGATCATTTTTCCTAGGTGAGAATGAATGCCCATGATATCACTTTCGAAGGATGCAGCTATGACAGACATGGAGGTCGACTTTATCGGCTGGATAGTCAAGATCAAGTGCTAGGAATCGTTTAGACATGTATGAAACAAATGTATGATTCAAGTGTCCTAATCAATGATGCCATAATAATGCTTTATTGACAAGAACAAAGGTTTTCAAGGCTTGACTAGTATCAGAATAACAACGTGCCAATCTATATAAGTCTCCATGCCTCTTGTCGAGTGCAAGAATCTTACTTGTCCTATCGATAATTTGGCATTGGTCAGCAGACTCGAACTCTACCTTATGACCTAAGTCAGTGATTCTACTTACTGATAGCAGATTTGTAGAAAGTTTAGGAACATACAAAACATTTGATAGTAGTTTAAATTGATCATGCTGGAATTTGAATCTCACGGTACCTTCACCTTCAATAGTGTGAGTGCTATCGTCGCCAACATGAACGTATCTTATTGTGTTGTAAGGCGTATAGGAGTGAAAATTCTCACGATGATTGGTCATATGTTGAGTAGCTTCAGAATCTAGAAACCAAGACTTATCCAATAGTGCTTTTCGGTCTTTCACCATACATACTCCTTCGTCCATGGTTTTTGATTTGATGCGGACTGCTTAGAGCTTTTCTGCTTTTGTCATTTTGAGCCTTTGTTGACATACAGAGCTTGAGATGATGAAGTCGATGAAGTGTCTGGACTTCTTCGATTATCTTTCTATAGAAACATAGAGATAACTCTGGTAAGAGTCAAATCTGAGTGTGTTGATATGATCACCACCCTATTCTCATATGTAGAGGGCAAGCTTGAAAGCAATGTCATAATTGCATCTTGATCATTTATGATTGATCCCCGACAGTGACCATCTGTTGCAAGAGATTCTTAAACTGGTTAACGTGATTCTGAATTGAATCACCATTTGACATCTTGAGGGTGAAGAATTTTTTTCATAGATATAACTTAGAAGTTACGTCCGTCACTTCATATAGTGAGCTCAAGATATCCCATACTTGTTTCAAAGTTTGAGCTTCAGATATGTGGCCAATCTGAGTGTCTGATATATTGAGAATAATAAGCGCAAAAGCTTTACCATCCTTCGACTTCCAATTTGAGTCGGCTGTGTCGTCTTCAGGCTTCTCTTCTATACCTGTGACAACATCCCACAACTCATTGGCGATTAGCGAGGTCTTCATCTTAAATTTTCACAAGTAGTAATTGGATCCATTCAGCTTGTTTGTGATAAGACCGACTTTACTATGAGAATCCATCTGGAACTTTAGTTTGTTGATATACCAATGACGTTAAGAGAGAGATCCCATGCTGCGCTACAATTGGAAATCAACTATTTGATACTGAAATTTGATACCACAAATTGAAGGATATGATACTATGAAAAGTATCAAATGATATCACAAAAGATACCAAGTATTAGAGCTCTGATATAGCAGATTGCTCTGATATCATGAAGGTAATAACATATTAAATAACATGCCCTGATACCATGTTGGAAAGAGGTGATAATGCAATAACAACAAGTCGAAGCTTGTGAACGACTTATCGAGCGTAGCAGAATGAGCTTGCTTTCCTAATGCACGACTACGCCTATCAATATTGAACTAAACATAATGACAAGAGTCACGTTCAATCTTTTAGCAACTAACTTTGAAATCATCAAAGCTAAAGTGATTACGTATCCAAACAATGAATTACTTGAACTATCAAACAAAAGCAATATGAGATCATAGAGATTTTGACATAAAATTGAACGCAACAAAAGAGAGATAGATTCAGCAAAATGATGAGCACGCGCTAATAGCAAAACTCTAAAATAACTCTAAAGAACTGAGCTAGAATGCTCAAGAGTGTTCAAGTTTGAAAGCTTGAGAGAGCTGCTATGTTATTCAAATTAATAGAAGTATGATCAGCTATTTATACTAAGCAAATGCGGCTAGTCCAGTAGGACAACTAAGTAGGTCGTAGATCTTAATGACCAGTTGGCCATAGTGAGCTGGCATTCGTCCAATTAGTACTTCCCATAAATTACTACTTGTAGAATCCACCTGTGAGTCTGTAGACTGTGTAGAAACATGCATAAAACTGCAGAGTTGGGTAATGTAGTGGATGAAGATTAAAAACGATTAGTCGATCATCAGGAGAATAATCCAACAATTGCTAGTTCAGTGTCTGCATGAGATCCCTTTACCTTGCTTTCCAAAAATGATGCCGCCAACAAGCAAAGAAGAGAACTAGTGAATTCCTTCTTTGTGTTAGGCTTAATAGCTCTCTTCAATTCTCCAATGATGATCTTATGCCATTCATAAGACTGGTCACTCCCCTTTAAAAAATCTTTCTGGGACTCTATGATGCTGTGTAGCATTTGCGATGGCTGCATTTTTTACGCAAATTGCCAACCATAAAGAATTGGTTCAACAAATTTGCGGCTGCTTGCACCACCAGATTGGAATTGAGGTGTTCTAGTATTGAAGAAAGGTTTGATGACACTATGTGCAACCTTATGGGAGGGGTGGACCTAGGACCAGAAACTATTCCTATCGCAACAAGGGTCGCCTCCGACACACGCACCTTGTGCACTACTCAATTATAGGAAAAGAATAAGGCTACCAAATTCAAAAAACCTTTAAATCTAATGACAATCATGAAGAATCATGATGTAAATTAAATCTTATGCTCTTATACTACAAATGTTATGTGCCAAACCCAATCAAATAGCCATAAAATACAAATCACAAATAGAACTCCAAGGAATCAAATGAATGAAATCAAATCAATACAAGATGGGGACGAGATTCATGTGGATTTGGCACATGAGACCTAGCAACCTCTATTCCCAAGGCGCACATTCACAAAAGAGGAGGCTAAGCTCTCCCATTTACAGATAACCCAAAAGATCCTTAAAATGATGTCTCTTGCCTACTTTTAAACAATCCCCTAACTTACCTAAACATAACTATCTTGCAAGATACTTAGCCCTTGTTAAGTATTATTTAGTGTACGTTGGGCCCTTATTGGCCTATTATCTTTATTAAATACTTTGGAAGGCCTAAAGAGATACCGCCTTGTTCTTAGGGCTAATAGCTCCTTTTGGGCCTACAAAGCTCACATTGGATATTTTATTGTGTTGATAAGCACTGATGTACTAAAAGTACATGGCAAAGACAATGAGCATTCCTCTTGTCTTATTGCTATTGCGGCTTGACGAGAGGACTCACTATTATGTCACTAGAATGTACCTTTAAACACAATTTATCTAGTCCGTAACCTTATGATCAAGAAAAAATTTAAACTCTATTTTCACGTGGGATAAGCCCATACTTATCGGCCCTTCCGCAAATGAAAGGGGCTTTCCACCAAGGGTTGCTCTCGGTGGATGGTCCTTGGATTCGACGAGCCTTTTGCTCTTCCCATTATTTTGTTATAGGTCAGGGTGTCATTTTCTAGCACAAATGAGGGTGAAATCGAGACACGAAAAAGAGAAAGCAAAATGGTTGTGAGAAATTGCATAATGACTTGTAGATTATGGAACCTTGGCCTATAATATCATGGAATAGCAACGAGGGTAGGCCCATTATGTCCCCATTGTTGCCTCACCTTAAATTTTGGCTTGTCCTACAAGCTCACCACAATTCTTGACCAAGTAGCCTAGGGGCAAAATGGGCATGCCCCTATCCATTCCATAATACATTATTGCTCCATCGTTGTCATGAGACCATTACCTACTACGTGAAGTTACTACATAACTTTCATAAAATAACTTTCATGAAAGAGAGTTGTCCAAATCGACATAACTTTCTCAAAAGAGAAAAGAAGGCTACACAGTACCATTGCTCATTATTTTGGGTGAATTTGTTTGGTGGGGAAGCATTACAATATCTGAAAATACCTGCAGTTTTTTTTGCAGTTCATTTGAAAGTCGTCTTAAATGGCATAATTTTCTGCTTTTGGAAATTATGAGCAATAAATACCTTACATATTTGTAATGTATCTTTGCTATATTTAGAAATATTAAGAAACACTTGAAAATGTTGTAGATTAGTTACTATTTATAGTAAGACACACAATTCCAAAAATACTATTTTTGGTAAGTGGACTTTCTAAAAAAGAAAAAACAAAATTAAAAAAAAATAACTTGCAGGTGTTTTACGCAGGGGAAGGCCCACAGGTGGGGGGGGGGGGGGGGGGGGGGGGGGGGGGGGGGGGGGCTTCCGCCTTTTGAGCTGCCCTCGGCCTTTTGAGCGCCCCGCCTGTCAGCCTTCCCCCTTTCTAAAACAAATTGTTGTCCATTGCAGCGCGATGTATGAGTAGAGTTGTTGATTGTGAGTGACAAGGTGCACGCTCGAATCACGATTGCGGTGTATGAGTCCCAATTTTTCAGTAGCATTGGGACACGCATGCTACTCTTGAAATTTGCGATATTTTTGATTGGCATTGAGTGTTCCAAATTTTTTCCAGGCACCCACGGGATATCTTGCACCTCACGCGCATGTGCAAGTTTGCATGTTGATGGCTTGTTTTATGATATATCCCTATGGGATAATTGTTAAGCTGCCATGTGGCATCACGTTGGGTCCCAAAATCTCTCAATAAATTTCCAGAGTCCCAAAAATTTCTCGGGCACGTGCACGTGGGTACTGAGCAATAGGGCAGGCCGCATCGGAGGGTGCCTGGGACACGTGGTGATCAATGGACTCTCGGTGCTAATACCATTGGCCTTCTAAAATCAAATGGATCGACATATTATTTTGATTGAATTGGGAGCCTACCCGATGTTCAAATAGCAATTGGGCATATATTATTTCTGTTTCTCTACATTACAACAACATTTTGTGTTGTAGCTCGCTGTTGTATGGTATGGCGCCAACCAGCCTTCACGTGGAGCGCCATTTCACCTCGGGGGAAATAGTGCGAGATGTAGTGATAGGCATGTCGGATGGCCTGACCGTGCCATTTGCACTCGCCGCTGGTCTTTCAGGCGCCTCCGCCCCTTCTTCGATTGTTGTCACGGCTGGTCTTTCAGAGGTCGTGGCAGGAGCTATAGCCATGGGTCTGGGCGGGTCTGTCCTCCTGCTTTTGTTATTAATCATTTTCAATTCAACTTGTGTATGTGTCTTGAGATTCAGATCAATTTGTAAGGTATTCGTGGGCCTCTGTATGCGCCTGAATTTGAGGTGGATACTCTCATATGATATATAGATTAATGCTTCGTGCATAGATTTATTGGTAGCTTGCTACTGCAAGAACCTTACATTTGTGCAGTACTTAAAAAAAAATATTAACATTCTCTGTCTTTAGAAGAGGTCTATTTTTTGCAAAACGTAACATCCAACCTCAAACATCTCAAGATTCTCAACTAACAATATATCACATGTATCGTGAAGATTTTTGTGGCTTGCACGTGGATGCCATAAAGAGAGAGTACCAAGCTTGGAATTTGACGTGCATATTCATCTTTGGCATGCCTTCCCTGGCATGGTAAGTTGCCCTGGCATGTTGGCCTGCATTTTGAAGTCTTCCCAACCCTTCATTGCTGATATTCCTTTCAATGAAATGCATTTCAATTTTGACCTTTCCAGTTGAAAGGTAATTGCTTGAAAAAAAACCTTATAGCACCTTCAACCTTTTAACATGAAAAGTTTCATACTTGCCTTTCAAAACACAACACCTTAAATAAAAGGACCAATCGTATGTCAAGATTCAAATGGGCCAATCATATTGTGGCCCTTCTTTTAACACTTACCAACCAAATGTGAAACATGGGTGGTCCATTGCCTGTCACCTCACTTGCCAAGATTTAAAAAATGGGTGGCAAGTGAAAGGGCTAGGCAAAGGGATTTGCCGGTAGTGTGAAACCACCTTAGATCTTTACCTACTTGAGGAGGTGGTAGATCAATGATGGATACAACGATGGTGAAGATAGAGAGAGAAGGCAGGGAGGACGTTCAGAATGATGAATCGGCAATAACAGTATGATGTTGTTCCACTTGATTTTCGAGCTAATGGATCTTAGTTAAAATAGCTGTGTGAGAAGAAGATTCGCTTTTGATAACTGCAACTTCTTTCCTGAGATCATCAATAGATGTATCCAGCTTCTAAAGGTGCGATTGCAGATCATGGATCGAAAACAAGTCTTTCTCGATGGCTATCAAGATATTCGTATGAACATAGTTGATTCGCACAAATGACATAGATCATAAAGGCTGGAGGCAGAGATGCTTTTGGGTTATCCGGGGCCAAAGGAAGAGCTACAGCTGGTTCACCAAGAATGGGGTTTGATGGGGAGATAGGAACTGCCATAGGCATAGAGAGTGAAGGAGAAGGAGAAGGTGGAGCAGGTGAAGATGAAGCAATGTTGGAAATAGTTGGAAGATGGAGAGACTGGATGGGGAGCAGGTACACCACCCTTCTTGCTTTTAGCCTTGATTATTCGCAAGAAACAGCCCTAGTGATAGTACGCGAGGACTTGAATCAGGCTTGGATTTGGTCAATAATAGCTATATGAGAGAGAGAGAGAGAGAGAGAGAGAGAGAGAGAGAGAGAGAGAGAGAGAGAGAGAGAGAGAGAGAGAGAGAGAGAGAGAGAGAGAGAGAGAGAGAGAGAGAGAGAGAATAGAATAGAATAGAATATATCAATATTTACAGAGTGCCCTTGGGCACATAAGACAAAGAAAAAGTACATCCGAAAGGAGCATTGTCCATGCCGGCGGACTTATTTCTATCAGCTAAAACATAGAATAAAACAAAAGTAAACCGAAAATAAAACCAAAGCTTTACCTCCAGCTATGGTGAGGGTACAAAAGCAGTAGCTTAACCACCAGCTACGCGGAGGAATAAAACTTACTAACTGAGAGAGAAAAACTGTGTGATCTGGCGGGAGGCACATGGTGGCTTTGGTGACGAACTCTAGATCTAGATGGTCGAGGAAGACGCTGGAGCTTCGGTCGTCGAGCTGGAATGTCAATCTCACTGTCCAAAGTATCCTCCCTAACTCTTTTCTGAAAGAAAAGTGTAATATGTGACTGGCTGTGGTCAACCTCCTGATCATCCGACAGAAGAGAAGATCTCAAAGAGAACATCTCTCGTAATAGCAAACCAACACATCTCGCATTTGGATAGGCAAAGAAGGAACCAAGTGTGAGTGGAATGTCCCGTTAGAGACAATGGTATTTGCCTCTGATCTCATAGTAAGCTGGACATTTGAAAATAAAGTGAAACTCATCCTCAACCTCATGTAGTATACAACACTGACTGTCTGTAAGGGTCGTGGCGTGTCTGTGTATTTGCCTGCCTCAATAGCGAGCTGATGAGAAGAGACCCAAAGCTGACCAATGCGGTAGCGCAGGCCAAAAGACAACGCCAGAGAGAGAGAGAGAGAGAGAGAGAGAGAGAGAGAGAGAGAGAGAGAGAGAGAGAGAGAGAGAGAGAGAGAGAGAGAGAGAGAGAGAGAGAGAGAGAGAGAGAGAGAGAGAGAGAGAGAGAGATGTATTTGCCTGCCTCAATAGCGAGCTGATGAGAAGAGACCCAAAGCTGACCAATGCGGTAGCGCAGGCCAAAAGACAACGCCTGAGAGAGAGAGAGAGAGAGAGAGAGAGAGAGAGAGAGAGAGAGAGAGAGAGAGAGAGAGAGAGAGAGAGAGAGAGAGAGAGAGAGAGAGAGAGAGAGAGAGAAGTTTTGAAGATCTGACTCAAGATAGAGAGAAGAGGTGGTAGATCGTAGGCCCTTCAATGAAGAAAAGCGCTCTGATACCAAGTTATGAACCTAATCACAAATTTTAGCATCAATGAAGCATAATGATCACATATGAGGCAACAAAAACTAATCCCTACAAGAATAGCATAGAAGCATCACAATGATCATGACCATAGCTACCCTACAAGCTATGGATAGCTGAAACCTAATCAGGAAGCTAAGTAATGAATAATAATGTGTCCTACTTATACCCTAAAGGAAGCTTTTAAAGGATAAGGTTACTGAAGCTAAGCTATCTTGGGTCCTTGGGTCCCATAAGGAATGGTAATGGCCTAGTACCTATGGGTATACTAGTTAAGGGATATTCCCAGTATATAACTAACCATACATACATGTCATAGAAATTTCTCTGTTTTTGCACCTTATCTTGATACTTAAAATATAATCTACTTAATTTTTTTTGTCTATAGCAAAGATGTATAACCTAGAAGATATGCCTTTCTACAATGAAAGTTTGATGCAAGTAGTAGTGCTCCTCAACAACACAAATATCCAATTTAGGCATAGCATCAACAAGCTGATAATTAAAAATTCAAAGACCTTCCAAGGTTGTCACATTTAAAAAATATAATTTTAGAAGTTGTTTTAGAGTTACTTGCCTCTAAGAGCAAATAGTTTACACTCTTGGACAAATGGACCAACGCTTATGCTTCGAATCTCAACGACTATCTTTCGCTTTGATGATAATCCAAGCTTTATAGGGCATTCATATTGCCTTTTCCTAAGGCGAATGTAAGAGCCTAAGTTTGTCTAGCTAACCTTCTTAATGTCTCAGGTGAGACCTTGCTATTATAGCTGAGGACAATTATATTTTTATGGATGTTGACTTTACTTTCCTACACGTAGAGTAGTGTAGGAGGGTGGTTCAATAAAGCTAAAGAGATAGACAAGAAGGTCATTTTGTAGTTGAAGATCACAATTCGTAATCAGGAAGTCACCTCACATATTACATACTCCTGGGCCCTTGGGTGTGGGAATGGCCCCAGATCCTAGCCACAACCCTTGCGGTTATAGTTTTGGATATGTAGTGACATCCATTCATCTTACAACAAGTGATTTACGAGATTTTATTGAGGGTGGAGACATTATCTTTTACATGGACACATGCGAGTCCTAAGCAAGGCCTACGGTCCTACCTACCTTTTTCTGATTTCACATGGGCATCAAAATAGAGAGAGGAACTTAGGTTAGTAAGTGGTAGAAGATAGGGTGGAGTTGTTCTGTAGGCCACCAAATTGACTTACATGACGTGGAGATGGACCTCTTCACATATGAGGTTTGGTTAACAGAGAGGGGGGTATTCATAGGACTTTGATCACAACCTATGGTGGGCATCTATTACAGTTTGGGTAGTCACACAAGCTGATTATCTACAACGGTTGGCGAGATGGATTACTCCAAGCGGCTTCATATGTCATCCACGTAGGAAAGATCATAGTGTGGTTGACTACTCATGGGGTAAGTAACTTTTGTCCCAAACTTTGGTTCCACATACCACATAATCAAATTATCCATTTCTTTCTTTCCACCTCAGTTCTTCAAATTGTCTGCTGCACATGATGTTTCTCAATACCATTGTGCCCCATGTTATACCTTTGAATGCACTTTCCATCATAGTACTTGTCATGATGCTAAATGTTTTGGCTTCCACCTACATGCCTCCGCTGCACACCTTTGTAAAATCCATCATGGATATCTTATCAAGATGTAAGAAAGCTGCCTTTAAAGAAAAGCTGAAAAGAATAGTTTCACCAACCACTTATTCAGTTCTTTATCAGGCCTTTCTTGCAAGAGTTTCTTCCACATGCCAATGCCACTTTCACTTTAACAGACCTATGTGTGTGTGTGTATAGAGAGAGAGAGAGAGAGAGAGAGAGAGAGAGAGAGAGAGAGAGAGAGAGAGAGAGAGAGCATACATATGGGTATGTAGCTAGTATGCCACCACCCCACCCTTTATACGGTACCCACAACCATCCCCTTTATCATTGTACCCAAACCCTCCAATTTTTTCCTTATTCAATCCCCTTGTGGTATGCAAAGCTATAGAATGGCTACAACATAACCATTCTTGTGACAATGATGACGCTGAATTCCTAGATAATCCGGAGAGGTTTTCCTTTCAAGAAACACTTTAGAGACTCGACAAGTAGGTGTCATCTTTTTGACACACCGGTTACCCCACGACGATGTATGCAGTGGAAGTATGGTTTAATAGGCTTACAGTGTTTGATTGGACCAATTTTTCATGTTTGCAGATTTCCAAATCACGAATAATATGCAACAAGTCATCTGTCCATTGTTACATTATCTTAACTAAGTTTGCCATGTTCCCCATGCAAAAGTGAAAAACTAAAAGTTAAATAAATTGTGTTGTCTCTCATCCAACAGGTTGTGCCCCTATAGTGTTTCCACGAACCGCAATTTATTGGCGAAATAACCGCGATTCGGGTCCTATTCGAATCGAAAAGAATCGGACCCAAAAAACGGTTCTTTGATTCAAAACGATTCTTTGATTGTGATTTTAACGATTTTTTGTTTTGGCTCTTCAATGTTATGATTTGTATTCAAATGTTTAGCTAGTATATTGTGTGATGGATGTTTGATGACGGATCATGAATAAATCATAAATTACAATGTTAAGTGGAGTGGTTTCAGGCTTCAGCTTTCTACCAACAATAGTGAACTTTGAAATGTATGTTTTCAATAGCAATCTAACATCCATAAGATTTTAGACACATTGCAGAAATTATACATAATACATTAGATATTTTTTTAACATTGTATCTACAAAAATGCAAAAAACAAATTTGCCGATTCTTTTTGATGCTTTTGGAAGAGACCTGGTTCAGAACCACGATTCATGCGGATTCATCCGATTTTGAAAAGGTCGATTCTGGCCGGGTGGAAACACTAAGTTGGGTTGCAAAATAGGCCGTAGTATCCGCAGACGAGGGGACTGTCAGAATTTGTCATACAAATTCTAGATGGAGTTACTAGTCCCACTACACTCACACAAACCAAGCATAGAGAGTAAAAAGAATTTAGATTGTAGAAGAATTGAACAAAGCTCAAACACATTGGAATGAATTGTGGTGGGGCGCCAACCTACATATATTGTTTCTCCAATCGATGTGAAAAGCTAAAAGCCTAAAGCAAATAGCAAAAGTACAAAAGCTAATTGCTAAAATTACTACTTACATTGGGTAAAGACCTAAGATGTATTTTTAAGTAATAAAACAAGTCCTAATCCAGTGGTAGTGCAACCACCTACATGCATAAGCAATAAAAAACGAATTTATTATAAATAGTAGTGGCCCCTATAATAGGACACAGGCATGGCCAAACTCACACTAAGGGGTACCAAATAAACATTAATTCCTAACACTCCCCCTTAATGTTTACTTTGTTATCTATACTCCTAGAAGTTCTCTAAACTTCTAAAATTTTTCTTTGCCAAGTCCTTTGGTAAAGATATCTGCAACTTGCTCTTCCTTAGGACAATAGATAAGCTCCATTCGGGTTGTTGCCGAGTAACAACACTGTCTTCCTTTGATTCACTGTCGAGTAGTTGGTCAACTATCTGCACGATGGAGCGTGAGGCTCGAATTGTCGTGTTGGTGGCATGTATCAAAGGTTCGCATGGAAATTTACCTTTGCCTTTGAAGTCGATGAACTTATCCTCGATAAAGATTGTATCCCTACTGAATAAAATTTGCTGGGTATTGGGGTCGTACAACTTATAGGTATTGTCGGAGGAGGTATAACTGTTCAGGATGGTCTTTAGACTTTGGAAGTTAAATTTCTTCCGTGTCTCCTTCGGGATCTGCGCGTAGGCGATGCAACCGAATACTCGTAGGATCTTCAAGGCTTAGATCCTGTTCAGACCTCATGGGGTGTTTTTCCTGACAGGGCCTTAGTCGAACATCTGTTCTAGATGTAAGCTGCAGTGGAAATAGCTTTAGCCCAGAAACTCTTTGGTAAAGATGTGTGTGCCAGCATGCATTTGGCTGACTCGACCAGGGTATGATTCTTCCTCTCGGCTAAGCCGTTTGACTGAGGCGAATAGGGAGTGGTAAGCCGCCGTTCAATGCCTTTGTTCCAGTAGTACTCCTTGAATTTAGTAGAGATATATTCTCCACTGTTGTCGAACCTCAGGGCTTTGATCTTCTTACCAGTTTCTTTCTCTGCTCGCTCCTTGAAGGTTTTGAAGCAATTTAAAGCTTCAGATTTCTTCTTGATAAAGCACACCATCGTCCTTCTGGAAAATTCGTCAATAAAAGTAATAAAATACTTGGCATCCTTCAATGAAGGATTCTGCATTGGGCCACAAATGTCTGTATGTACAATATCTAACAGTCCTTTAGCAAACTGCTGATGGCTTGAT
The DNA here is from genome assembly GCA_029204225.1 of Diphasiastrum complanatum. Taxonomy (NCBI): domain Eukaryota; kingdom Viridiplantae; phylum Streptophyta; class Lycopodiopsida; order Lycopodiales; family Lycopodiaceae; genus Diphasiastrum; species Diphasiastrum complanatum. Next base: position 56,918,155 of record CM055096.1, read on the forward strand.
CTAAAAGGTTTCTTGGCCTGTTTACCGACCATACAGTCTTGACAGACAGGTAATTCGACTCTCCTATCTGGATAGTTGAGATCAAGTATAATAGACAGCTTAGACATGTGCTGTACAAAAGAATGATTTAAGTGACCAAGTCTATAATGCCAAAGTAAACTTTTATTGATCTGTACAGAAGTATTGAGAGCCTGATTAGAGGCAAAAAAGCAATGACTTAATTTGTTCAAGTATCCATGCCTCTTTTCGAGTGCTAGGATCTTGCTTGTCCTATCAATTATTTTGCATTGATCTGATTCGAATTCTACTTTGTCCTAAATTTGTAATTCTGCTAACATAGAGCAGATTTGTAGAAAGATTTGATACATGAAGAACACTTGAAATTAGTTTGGATTGATCATTTACAAAGCTTAATCTTACTGTACCTTCACCTCTGATAGCTCGTGTGCTATTGTCGCCCAAGTGAACAAACCTCTTGGTACTGTAAGGCGTAGAAGTAGGAGGTGAATAACTATCCCATATACTTGATCTCTCCTTCCTCTTTCCTTTCTCAACCAAGGTCACTCTAGGTACTTGGATTGGCATAGGCGATACATGTGTCGATTCAGGCTCCTGTAACATATAGGGATTCCTCCATCTTGATTCCTATCACAAGGTATCTATATCTTTATGAGTTGCCTCCTCATCAAAGATTACATCCCTACTTATGATGACTTTCTTACCCTCCAAGTCATACAACCTGTATCCCTTCTCTTGACTAGCATATACAAGGAATAAACACTTTGTTGCCTTAGAATCCAATTTGCTCCTGGAATCCTTAGGTATGTGAGCATAAGCATTACTTCCAAACCCTCTCAAATGACTTACATCTGGTTTCGGACCCGTGTAGGCCTCCTCTGGAGTCCGATTCTCGACAACCTTTGTAGGACTTCGATTCAAAAGATAAACCGCCATCTTAACTGCTTCATCCCAAAACATATTTGGAAGAATTTTACTCTTGAGCATACTCCTCGCAGTTTGTACTATAGACCGATTCTTCCTTTCCACAACTCCATTTTGTTGAGGCGTGTCCGTGTTTGTGAATTGTCTCTTTATACCATGATCCTTGCAAAACACCTGAAATTCTGTAGAAAGATACTCTCCCCCTTTGTCTGAGCGTCGTATCTTAATTTGTCTATTTGTCTCTTTCTCCACTTGTGTCTTAACCATGTGAAATACTTGAATGCTTCATCCTTATTCTTGAGAAGATAGATCCATGTCTTCCTAGAATAGTCATCCACAAACACCATGAAGTAACTTGCTCCCTCATAAGACTGAGTTCTCATAGGACCACACAAATATGTATGAACAAGTTCCAGAATATTTCTTGCCCTGAATGTACTAGGCGAAATTTTTTTCATATGATGCTTGCCTAAGACATAGCCTTCACAAACCTTGTGATCAAAAACAATTTGAGGTAAAACTGTAACCATGTTGTATTTCCTCAACACTTGTGGACTTTTGTAATTCAGTTGTCCAAATCTTTCGTGCCATAACTTACTCACTGATCCAATAAACACTTGCATGATGATCGACCACCTGAGCCTGAAGTTTGTACGACCGCCCTGCAAGTATGTCCTCAGCTACTACTTCATTATCTTTTCTCTTGATGAGACACCGCTCTTCATCAGACTGCACCACCATGTGCTGCTTTGCAATAGTTGATATTGAGAGTAAATTTTTCTTGATTCCTAGTACATAAAGCACGTCCTTTATGTCTCCAATCTTCCCTGAAGATAGTTGAACTTTTACTTTACCAACTCCCTTTATATCATATGCGTAGTTGTCTCCCAACTTCACATTTGATCCATCATCTAATTTTTGAAAGCTTCTGATCGATTTGATTGATTCTCCTCCGTATCTAACTGCTTCTTCTTCTCCTTCTTCCCTTTGCCACCCTTCTTGGAACTTTGCTCTTGCTTCTTTGCCAGGAATGCCTGTTCCTTGAAATCGTCCCTGTTGATAATATTTTGTCATCTCATTTCTTCTTGTAGTAATATGGCATTCAGCTCATCGATACTCCCGCAGCTCCCTGTCAGTGTTTAGGTATCTCGACACCTGTGACGATCTCCCAATATTCTCGATCTTGGAGAATATTTTGCATCTTGAACTTCCATATACTACCAAAAACATCAGGAGAAGGCCGAATAGGTGTAGAAGAAATCCTGCATCAAAACAGCTTTTGGAGGTCCTGGTAGAGGGGCGCAAACTAGGATTACGCCCAGTTTCCAAACAACATTAAATGGCTGAAACAGTTTCTGCATGCATACATAACACAAAGCCTATGATCATACAAGAGTATTACAACTTGTTTCAGCTTGATCTAGAGAGAGAAAAATGAGGAGAGCAACAAGAATCAATGCATGTCACAATGGAGATGGACTGCAAGCGCTCTACATGTGCCTTGGCCCTCCTTGTATATATAGTAGAAAGTATACAAAGTTACATGCAAAAATCTCCACTCAATCTTGAGTTATGGAGACATGTGTCCAGTTCTCTCTCTCTCTCTCTAGAGAGGAGAATTCACTTATTTGTAGTGAGTCACTTAGTTAACTTGGGTCCTTCCAACTTAGGACCTTTACAAACTTTATTTACATTTATTTTTTGCCCCAAGCCAATGCTTGGGGGTCTAGGGCCCGTAAAGTGGACCCGAACTCAAAATTTTCATATGAAACTTTTTATAAAGATTTTTCATGACATGTCCGGGGATTCCCCCTTAATTTGCCGTACCGAGGATAGAACCACAAGAGTTTCCCCTCTAAGCCAGACATTATGCACAAGGCAAAAAACAGACTTATCCACAACCTTGTCTGGGTTCAGCAGTAAGGCTTGAAAAGGATGAGACCTCGTCATCCAGTGAGCCAAGAACAGGAGCATGAAAACATCCCGACTTTGTATGAAGAGTGGCTTGGTTTTGAAGTTTGTAATGCTCCTCCAATTCCATAGTTCCTTCGGGTATCAAAGAAGAAGTTTCGGTAGTGGAATGAGCTGACTGGAAAGTAATCATTTTGGGTGCATTGGGTGTATCCTCCATTGCAACATACGAAAAATTTGATGCTTCAGCATATTCTTGTAAAACATAGTTGAGGTCTTCGTAGTGCAGCTGCATATACAACAGTTTGAAAGAAGTGTCAGGCCAACAACCAAGTAAGTAGAACTCAGAGTTCTCTTCTTGAGAAATCTCTGGGGATCTCTCCTGTACTGCAGATGCTTCTGGCATTGGAGATACTTCCTCCTGAATTAGAGATTCTTCTTGCATACAATCAATAACAAGTTCGACAAATAAGGAATCTTCATTTAAGCATGTAAATACAATTGTCTCCTCTTCATGAGGTCTTTCTTTAGTAGTTTCCTGGACGCAGTCAATGAGATCTCCATCTTCAGAGTCTTCCTGCAAGCAAGCTGGAAATTCTTCCTCTATGGAAGCAAACATGGTCTCCTCTACAAGAGCACTTTGTGGCAAAACAGAAAATTCCTGCAAAACAGATAAATCTGGTCCCTCATCTTAAGGCTTTTGCTGCATGCAAACATCTTGCATGCAAGCTGAAAGTGACTCTCCTTCATGAGAATCAATAGGCAAGGCACAAGAAAATGATTCCCCCTTAATAGGAATCTGCTGCATGCTAGAAAATGGTGGTTTCTCCAAACGAGAATCGACCTGTAAACATACATCCTACATACAAGTTTCATGCATACATCCTGCATGCATCCCACACTTACTTCCCCCAACTGGGGAATCTTTCTGCATTACTTGTTCTTTCTGCCTGCAGAAAAAAAACATCTTTATTTTCTCTTCTCTTCGGCTTTGTAACAAATCTTTGCTCCAGCTGCATCCAAAGTGATTGAGCAAAAACTTTTTCTGAAAATTCAATTAAAAGATCATCAGACAAAGCTAAGGAAATAGTAGCAATAGCTACATCATTAACATCTCTCCAAACAGAAAGGTTCTGACTCTCTTGATCCGATTTAGCAAATGTTCCTGTCACAGCTTCCCATAGAAATGGTTCTCTCTGTAGAACACCAATCATATAGGATCTCCATGCAGTATAGTTTGATCTTGAAAACAAAATAATGTTATTGCTGACAAACATGGTGAACAGTCAAACAAGCAACAAAGGACTAAGCAATCCTTTAGAAATGCTCGACAAGACTAACTCAGGCCAAACATCTAGAGCTCTGATACCATTGATGAAGAATCCTCTCTCTCTCTCTCTCTCTCTCTCTCTCAAAAATTCTTGGATCTTGACAGCTCCACGGTGAAGAAGCCTGCTCTTGTACCATGTCAGAATTTGTCATACAAATTCTAGATGGAGTTACTAGTCCTACAAGCACTCACACAAACCAAGCATAGAGATTAAAGAGAATTCAGATCGTAGAAGAATTGAACAAAGCTCAAACACGCTGGAATGAATTGTGGTGGGGCACCAGCCTACATATATAGTTTCTCTCATCTATGTGAAAAGCTTAAAGCCTAAAGCAAATAACAAAAGAGCAAAAACTAATCGCTAAAATTACTACCTATATTGGGTAAAGACCCGAGATGTATTTCTAATAAAACAAGTCCTAATCTAGTAGTAGTGCGCCCACCTACATGCATAAGCAATAAAAGACAAATTTACTATAAATAGTAATGGCCCCTATAATAGCACACAGGCATGGCCAACCTCACACTAAGGGGTACCAAATAAACATTAATTACTAACAGGGACTACATATGATAGAGCAACTGATACATGTCTAGGATGACAAGTAGGCCATCTTTGATGATTTGGCAAAAGAATGGTGCGATCTACCACTGTGATGAAATAGGCATTTGCGTTGTATTCTCATGTTGGCAAAACATCTCACACAACATCCCATCAAGGAACACAGTGTAATGGCCTGATCTCTGAGTAGCGATCTTTGAATAGGCAATAGTATCTGCCTCTAATCTCAAATAATTGAGTAACAAAAAAGAAGGTGCTCCTCTGTTTCCACTTCTCCAGTAGAACAAACTTGACATATCCTCTCAAAGATGGGGCCTGTAAAAGTGAGTTTCAATTAAGTATAAGATGAGACAGGGGCTGACTCTCTAAAAAGAATAGTTGTCTTTGTGCAAATGGTCTAGATATATTAAAGACCATGATCTTGTTCTTTTGGATGCTAACCTCTAACCCCCACCTCCTGCAAAATGTTGGCAATCTATTTAGATGCGTTTGAAAATCTCCCCTGAAATGAATATAACATTCCCAACATAGAGTAGAATAGAGGTAACAATGTTACATAAACTGCAGGCTTGCCCACCATCATGAGATATCGTTGACTCAAGCTCATCTATATAAAGATCAAATAGCATAGGAAAGACAGACCATCGCTGCTTCACCTGAATGCTTCTCAATATTGGATCATAAATACCATCCTTTGTCCTGAAGCAACCGAAGACCTTATCATAAAGTGCCATTACTACAAGGACTGTACCCTAAGAGAAATTAAGATTTCTTTATCTCTCTAGAAGCTGATATTTTGGAAGAGTCAAAGGCCTGTTTGAAGTCTACAAAGCAACAATAAACCTTCTATAAACAAAAAAGCATGCGAAGCCTGAAAAGGGTGGGTAGCCCTCTAAGTTGACTCTCATGGGTCTTTGTAAAGAACAATAAATTTCCATGTGTAATGAAATCAAGCAAATCACGGGCTGCGGATGAAGAGTAGATACCATTACAATGTCCAATTCACACTGGAGAGGACTGGGACTCCATGGCAGAGGAGTGACCTGAGGCCCCAAATCCCTATACGCAAGTTGTGGGTGGAGCTTTCTTTTCTATGAAAATTGGTGTTCCATTTTTGAGGATCACCCATTCCCTAACCCTTTCGCCTCTTGGAATGCTTTTTTCCTTTCAACCACCTGAATAGATATGAGATCATCCTCAAATTTTTTTGCACCTCTCAAGTTCTATTCTTTACCTAAGAGCTTCCCTCTTACCATCCGAGCTATCAAAGTGAATCACAAGAGTGGTATTGTCTTTCTTGGTCCTCCATGCCCTGTCAAACTTGTATATCACAAAACGAAAGTGAACTCAAAAAATGTGTTGGCTTGTGTAGTATAATTTGTATCTTCTATTCCCCTTACCCAAATGTTTAGGGATGTGCTTTCCTAAGTCTCTTCTCTGTTAGTGTGGCTGTGATTACTTCATTCAAAGGTTTGCCCACAATTTGCTTGCTACTTCACACCATGTCTTCTTGCTTGCTTCGATTTTTTCTTCTAATGCCCGGATCTTCAATGTTGTATCAGCAGCAGGTATACTTAACTTTAGCTCCTGTTCCAAAACGCAGATCCTTGCCTCCGTACTATCTATCTTCATCTTCATTCTACTCAAAAGCGTCTTCATGTCTTCCATCTGCTTGAAGAGCTGTTCTATAATATCAGGGAGAGGCTAGATGTAGGAGAATACATACTTAGCTTGCTGCCTTAAGTAAAGGACTACCTCAATCAATCAAAAAGGTTTACTGCCCCTGGTATAACCTGCCCGACTGTTCGTTGGCTGAGTGTCGTTGAGGTGCGATGGAGGTGGAGCAGCAATGTGGCAGGAGCTGCAATGATGTCTGCAATATGAAAACAGAAGGGGTGAGTTATGATCAAAATCTCAGGTGTTGAATCAATGAAGCATAAAAGACAGCAATAGACTAAAGCCCTACAAGCAATAGACAAGACAATAGGTTCTCTCACGAAGAGCCCAAGCAATACCAATCAATAATCTGAAAAATGAGTGTACAAATGCCCCTATAAATACCCTATCAATGAACCCTAAAATAGGAATTCAAAAGTAAAGGGAGGCAAAATGTGGAGGGAAAATAGTGCGCCCTCCTACGGGCCCCCACTCCACATATAACCATATAATAAGGTCCCAAGGCCAGTCAATGTCATAAAAAAGGACCCAGTGCGGGTCATAAGCATATAAAAAGGCTCTGGGGCCTGTACATGACTAATATAAAATGCGTAACCAGAAATATACATAACCAACAGTAAATGTAAAGAGGCCTGCAGAATATATGCAAAGTAGCCCAGTAGGCCTGTATCCTATAGTCCGTAACTCTCCCTGGCTATAAAGAACATTGCCCCCAATGTAGGCAAAATAAGATAAGAACCAGTGCCAGAGAAAAATATTGCATCAAGATATCCCATCTGAGAAAGGAACATCAAGAGAAGCCGGCGCATCCCGAGAAGCAATGGTAGCTGCAAGTGATCGAGCCTAATAAGCCAGGATAGGGGTATGATAAAAAACATCAATGGGCTCCCAAGTAGCCTCCTCAATAGGACGACCATCCCATTGGACCAAAAACTGAACCTGCCGATGGCGACGACTATGCAATAAGCGCACCTGTAAAATAGCTCTTGATGATAAGAAGTAGAACAAATCATATCTATCATCATTAACTATGGAGAGCTTGCAAGAATTAGATCCACCATTGCTTCTTACACTGGGAAAGTGCACTCTTGAGTGAAGTGATTGCAAGGATAATGATGACTTTGTGGTAGATCTTGAAAAAGGCAATTTAGGTGCTTTAGCCAAAGCATATGCCTTCCATGCATCACCATTTGTTACCAAGGATATAGGCAGACCAAAAATAAGCTCCTCCTTGCACATAGCCTCCATGGATTTGTGATTGGAATAATCCAATCTCTTGTGACATGGCTCCACTTGTGCTATCTTCTCCTTGGCTGTCAATCCACAATGGCTAGCTTTCAGATTAGCATCAAGCTTGAAAAGCCTACCATCTTTATCCCTTTGGCAATGACATTCCCCCTCCTCAATATCAAGCAAGCATTTCCATTAAATGTAACAAAGAAGCCCTTGTCCCCCAACACTTACCAAATTTCTTGTAATGTTGGGAACATGCAACACTCCCTCAAGAATGACTTTCTTGGTAGATTCAAGACACATAGGAACTAATCTTACTCCCTCAATATTGCATTTAAGATCACTTGTTGTATTAATAAGATTCTTGGACCTATCAAAAGGTAAGAGTTGAAAAAAATAGTCTTTGTGACTTTTGTTGTGGGAGCTTGCCCCACTATCTATCCACCATGATTCGACTTCCTCTTTGATTTGCATCAAAATTCTCATCAAGATGATGTGTAGTAAAATTATGAGGTTCCTATCAATAATGGAACTCCACATGTGTGAAAAGTACACATGCAACCCACTATCATCAATCTATCGCAAACTTTGAAGCAATCAATTGGTATAGGCTCGCCCTCTCAAACTAGCTATTTAGCATCTAACTTGCTAAATTTAGGTTGAGTTTTGATCAACAATTAAACTCTTGTACTTGGATTTGATACCATGTTGAAAGTATATTCTGGCAGGAATGGAAAAAGCTCAGGATCTGTAGGAAATGAGGAATCTCGAGGAGCATCATCCTCAATAGCAGCACGTAATAAACTAACATGAAAGATATCACAAGCCCGAGTAGCAGCAGGTAACTCAAGACGATATGTAACTGGACTGAGGCGCTCAAGAATCTGAAAAGGCACATAATAGTGCGGCGCAAGCTTCTCAGTAGAAGCAAGACCCTGTACAAAACGATGGCGAGCAAAGCGTAACCGGAGAAAAACAGTATCTCCCTCTGCAAACTCAACATGGCGCCGATGACGATCAACAATGGTCCTGTACCGCTGGTGAATATGCTGTAAATGAGTAGAAGCTCTAGTAATAATCTCCCGAGCACTCGAAAGATAAGATGAAATAGTAACAGGTGCATCATCTGGAGGAGCAGGTATACCGGGTGGAACTGGTGAGTATCCATAAGCAAGCAGGAAAGGAGAAACACCTGTGCTGGAACTAACAGAATTGTTATAACTATACTCAGCCAAACATAAATGCTGATCCCAATCACGACCAGAAGGAGAAACATAATGTCGTAAATAATCCTCCAATACCCGGTTAATAACCTTAGACTGACCATCCGCAGAAGAATGATAAGCAGTGCCATAAGTATCCTAACATCCAAGATACACATAAGCTCTGTCCAAAAACCTGATGTAAACTTGGTATCCCGAGTAAGTATAGATCGTGGGAGACCATGTAAGCGGAAAATCTCAGAAATAAATATACGACCACACCGCTCTACTGTAATAGTACGTCTGATTGGTATGAAATGAGCTTGTTTAGAAAACCTATCAACTACCACCAAACAAGAGTCATGACCACGCTGAGTACGGGGAAGACCTAAAATGAAGTCCATAGATATATCAGTCCACTGGCGGGAAGGAATAGGCCAACTTTGAAGGAGACCGCCAGGTTTTTCACGGGAATACTTGTTACGAAGGCAAAAATTACAAGTATGAATAAGGTGGGAAAGCTCACGCTTCATGGAAGGCCAGTAAAAATGTTCTTTCAAACGGAACAAGGACTTCTGAAAACCAAAATGGCACCAACAGGAGAGGAATGGGCATCAAGAAGGAGCTGTGGACGTATGTCGATATTGCTGGGAATACATAACGAACCATAGTGAAACAAACGATGATTAACAATGGAATAAACCTGGTGAGGGTGAGAGGAAGGACGAGAGGCAGACGACATAACATCACGAAAGTCTGGACATGTGGCATAAGCCTGAGGAAGATCATCATGCCAAGAGTGGGGAGACGTAACAAGACTGTAAGTAAGAGCAGGTAAACGAGACAAAGCATCAGCATCAGCGTTACTTTTACCAGGCTTATAATGAATATAAATAACGAAGTGACTGGTGATCAGTAAAAACATCAAACGGAACACGATACAGATAATGACGCACTTCTTTAAAGCAAAAATGATAGCAAGCAACTCTTTTTCATGAGTGGAATAGCGCTGCTCATACGAACGAAGACGACGGGATTCATATGCAATAACACACTGACAAAACTAAGTCTGATACAAGTCTTTGTACTCTGTACTAAAAATAGAAAAGGAGCTCGAATATCATGAGACAAAGTCAAGCCTCAAGACTTGGCCAGTGCTGTAAAGTAGGATGTAATCAAACTCATGGAATGCTCTGATCATGATGAGTGATGCGGCCATTGCTAGGACCTGTGGGCCCTATGTTTCGCACTATGTCTCAATCTGTGGGCACTATGTCTTGATCTGCTGGAAACACGACTCAGTCTGATGCACTAACGTCTATCTTGTCAGAATTTGTGATGCAAATTCTAGATGGAGTTACTAGTCCTACTAGCGCTCACACAAAACCAAGCATAGAGAGAATTCAGATCATAGGAGAATTGAGCAATTGCTCTAGCTCATTGAATTGAATGGAATGATTGTGGTGGGGTGCCAGCCTTCTAAAATAGTTTCTCTAATGATTGATAAAAGCTAATGAGCCTAAAGTAAATAGCAAAAGACAAAAAGCTAACTGCTATAATTACTACCTATATTGGCTAAACACCCAAGATGAGTTTCTAAGTGATAAAAGCAAATCCTATTCTAGTAGTAGTGCACCCACCTACATGCATAACTAAAAAACGAATTTACTATTAATAGTAATGACCCTAAAATATTGCTTACTATAAATAGTAATGGCCCCTAAAAATAGCACGCAGGCATGGCCAAACTATCATTAAGGGGTGTCAAATAAACATTAATTTCTAACACTCCCCCTTAATGTTTACTTTGTTATCTATTACTCCTAGAAGTTCTCTAAACTTTTGAAATTTTTCTTTGCCAAGACCTTTGGTAAAGATATCTGCAACTTGCTCTTCCGTAGGGCAATAGATAAGCTCCACTTCATTACTTTGAATTTTCTCTCTGATGAAGTGTTGTTGTACTTCAATATGCTTTGTCCTGCTATGAAAAACTGGATTTTTCGCCAATTTAATACAACTTTGATTGTCGCATTGAAGTATTGTAGGTGAATCTTGTACCATATGTAGATCATGTAGAATCCTTTGCAACCATATTGCTTCACATGTTGCACTCGTAGTAGCTCGATATTCTGCCTCTGTAGATGATAAAGCAATAGTATGTTGCTTCTTTGAACTCCAAGAGATAGCACCAGAACCAAGACTAAACCTATTGAACTTTTCAAGAATTTCATGAGCATACTTAGATTGAGAAATGAATAGTCCCTGTGCTACTCTCCATACCTCAATCCCAAGAAGATTTTGTAGTGAACCAAGATCTTTCATATCAAATTCTGATGAGAGATCTTTCTTGATTCCCTGAATCATACTATGATCTGATCCTGTAATAATAAGATCATCCACATACATCACTACAATAACAATATGATAATTCCTGACCAAAACATAAAGTGTATGCTCCGAACTACTTGTTCATACAGATTTGTGTGGTCCTATGAAGACTCAATCTTATGGGGGAGCAAGTTACTTTATGGTGTTTGTAGATGACTATTCTAGGAAGACATGGATCTATCTTCTGAAGAATAAGGGTGAAGCTTTCAAATATTTCACGTGGTTTAAGACACAGGTGGAGAAAGAAACAGATAGACAAATTAAGATACTTCGCTCAGACAAAGGAGGAGAGTATCTTTCTACGGAATTTCAGGTGTTTTGCAAGGATCATGGTATAAAGAGACAATTTGCAAACACGGACACACCTCAACAAAATGGAGTTGCGGAAAGAAAGAACCGATCCATAGTGGAAACTGCGAGGAGTATGCTCAAGAGTAAAAATCTTCGAAATATGTTTTGGGGTGAAGCAGTTAAGACGGCGGTTTATCTTTTGAATCGAAGTCCTACAAAGGTTGTAGAGAATCGAACTCCAGAAGAAGCTTACACGGGTCGGAAGCCAGATGTAAGTCATTTGAGAGTGTTTGGAAGTATTGCTTATTCTCACATACCTAAGGATTCTAGGAGCAAATTAGATTCTAAGGCGACCACGTGTTTATTTCTTGGTTATGATAATCAAGAGAAGGGATACAGGTTATATGACTTGGAGGGTAAGAAAATAATCATAAGTAGGGATGTAATCTTTGATGAGAAGGCAACTCATAAAGATATAGAGATATATTTTGAAAAGGATCAAGATGGTGGAATCCCTATATTATGTGACGAGTTATTACAGGAACCTGAATCGACATATGTATCGCCTACGCCAATTCAAGAACCTAAAGTGTCTTTGGTTGAGATACGAAAGAGGAAGGAGAGGTCAAGTATATGGGATACTTATTCACCTCCTACTTCACCAAGCAGGAAGCATCCTACATCAGAAGCTAGAAGATTGCCTAGATGGTACTATGAAACTATCAAGGATAGTGTTATTATAGAACAGGGAGAGTCCAATACACATGGAACTAGGAGATCAGCTAGACTTGAAAAGCAACATGAAGATCAAGATCGACAGGAGGTTCGACAAGAGGATCATCATGAAGATGGGGATGTACATTTTGCTTATATGGCCACAATATTAGAGACCAAGGATCCATCTACTTTCAGAGAGGCTGAAAAACAGGATATTTGGAGGAAAGCTATGGATGAGGAGTACGACTCAATCATGAAGAACAAGACTTGGAGACTTGGTCAACTACCTATAGGTAAAAAGGCCATTGGATGCAAGTGGGTCTATAGGACTAAGTACAAATCAGATGGTTCTATAGATAAACATAAGGCAAGATTGGTGGCAAAAGGTTATGCTCAACAGGAAGGGATTGACTATGAGGAAACTTTTGCACCAGTTGCTAAATCTACTTCTATGAGGACTGTTTTATCATTGGCAGCTCAGTTTGGATGGGATATTCAACAAATGGATGTAAAAAGTGCATTCCTACATGGATTTCTAGAGGAAGAACTCTATATGGAGCAGCCAGAGGGATACATAGTAGCAGGACATGAAGATAAGGTTTGCAGGTTGGACAAGGCATTATATGGACTTAAGCAGGCACCCAAGGCGTGGTACACGAGGATTGATACATACGTTGAGGAGCTTGGCTTTCAGATTCACCCTGAATGTACTAGGCAAAAATTTCTTTATATGATGTTATGATGTTTGCCTAAGACACAGCCTTCACAAACCTTGTGATAAAAAATGACTTGAGGTAGACCTATAACCATGTTAAATTTCCTCAAGACTTGTAGACTTTTGTAATTTAGATATCCATACCTCTCGTGCCATAACTTACTCAATGATTCAGTATCCGCAACACTTGCATGATGACCACCTGAGTTTGAAGTTTATACAACCGCCCTGCAAGTATGCCTTCAGCTACTACTTCATCATTTTTCCTCTTGATGAGACACCGTTGTTCATCAAATTGCACCACCATGTGTTGCTTTGCAATAGCTGATACTGAGAGCAAAATTTTCTTGATTCCTGGTACATAAAGCACATCCTTTATGTTTCCAATCTTCCCTGAAGGTAGTTGTACTTGTACTTTTCCAACTCCCTTTATATCATATGTGTAGTTGTCTCCCAACTTCACATTTGATCCATCATCTAATTTTTGAAAATTAGATAGCCAGTCTCGCCTGGGTGTCATGTGCTTAGAAGCTCCTGAATCAATAAACCAATAGTCTTCTTCTTCCTTCGAGACGGTACTACCAGAAGATGTCGATGCCGAAAACAACTCATAGTCTTCAAGATCCAAAGCACTCAGTTTTGCATTTTCTTCTTCTTCAGCAAAATTTCCATCCTGCTTTTTCTTGAACTTGTTGTGCCAGCACTCCTTTGCATAATGTCCCGATTTTCCGCAAATGAAGCAGTTTCCTTTTCGAACCACTTTCTTTCCATCTTCTGACCGATTTGATTGATTCTCCTCCATATCTTGCTGCTTTTTCTTCTTCTTCTTCCCTTTGCCACCCTTCTTGGAACTTTTCTCTTGCGGCTTTGCCAAGAATGCCTGTTCCTTGAAATCGTCCCTGTTGACAATATTTTGTTGTCTCATTTCTTCGTGTAGTAAGATGGCATTTAGCTCATCAAAAGAAGGCCTCGTTTCTCTTAACGATAGGATCATTACAAAGTTCTGATAGGCCAAAGGTAGACTATTAAGTACAATGGATACCAATACTGAATCTTGAACACTTTCTCCAACTGCAATAAGTTGCCCTCTCAGATCTTTCACTCGAGTAAAGTAGTCCGTTACCGATTCACTTGTACTCACCTTCAACATGTGAAGCTTATTAGTCAAGAACAAGATTCGTGACTGATTTACCGTCTCATACAAGTTCTTCAATATATCCCAAGCCTCCTTGGGTCCAGCAACATCTCTGATATGAGGTATAATCATATCTTTAACTGATAAGTTGATGATATGACATCAGCTTTTCTTCTACGTTTCTGATACTCCCGCACTCACCTACATGCATAACTAAAAAACGACTTTACTATTAATAGTAATGACCCTAAAATATGACTTACTATAAATAGTAATGGCCCCTAAAAATAGCACGCAGGCATGGCCAAACTATCATTAAGGGGTGTCAAATAGACATTAATTTCTAACATCTTGATGTTCGTCTCTGACTATTATATCTGTCTCATCCTCCGATCTGGCATCTATATCATCTGTAGGTCTCTGTCGGCGTCTGGAATAGAAATATGTGATAATAGTCTAGCTATCCATACTGATCTGGTCACTTGATAAGTCCCGTGTCAAAATCATCATCTCTCGTATCATCAATGCTACATAGCGAAGATCCTCATATGTGATCAAAGCCTGAAGTGATATGGGGGAATCCCACTAGAAGCAGTAGTATCATCCTCGAATCTCGTAATAGACAGGACAACTAAAAACGAAATGATCCTCATTCTCAATCTCTCCAAGTGAGCAAAGTTGACATATGCGGGCCTCCCTGGGTGTGCCTTGAAAGCGGCCCATCTCAATATGTAGCTAATGTGATTAGACCCTAAACTGTCCCAAAACAAAGCTCATAAAGTCCAAATAAGGTAGGGGATAGTGAGCATCCCTGCTTCACTCCAGTGTTGCTATAAACTTGCTAAGATATGCCCTCCTCAGAATGGAAACATCCTATCATTCTGTCATATAGACTCATAATCGCCAAGACTGTATCTAAATGGAAGCCAAGATGACATAATCTCTGGATAAGTAAGTGTCTCGGAACAGAGTCAAAGGCCTTACAAAAATCCACAAAACAACAATATACCCGCTCTCGTACGGACCTAGCCTCCTCAATAATAGATCTCAAGGTGAATATATGATTTGAGGTGCAGTAATGTCATCGAAAACCTGCCTGACCCAAAGCATACAAGCGTCTGATTTCGACTTCACTACTGACTGCCCTCTGAAGAACTGAGCCATATATTCTTGCCATGAAATGGCCAATCATGATAGTACGGTAGTTTTCTGGCCTCATGGTATCACTCCCCTTGTAGATGGGATGTATCTAAACAAAGAGTAGTATCTCCCACGAATCTCATATTAGGCTGGGCACATGAAGATAAAGTGCTCCTCAGTCTTCACAGTGCCTAGGGAACATAACTGATAGATCCTATCCTCTCGTGGGGTTGTCACCTCCCACTTGAGTCTCATGCCACATGGCATGCTAACTTGGTCCATTGGACCCAACTTGCACTTACTAACTTTTAATTTACAAAAAGGGGTGCAATGTAATCATTAACAAGTTGCCCCTATGATAAACTTGCAACATAAAAAATATGTGCATGCAAGTGCCTAGCCTTTTGGGGTAAAATAGGCATTATATTTTGACACCCCCCCTTATTGGCTATTTTACCTAACGTGACACCTAAAGACTGTCTAAACTTTTCAAACTTCTCTTTACTAAGTGGCTTAGTATAGATATTTGCAGTTTGATCTTTGGTGCCACAAAACTCAAGCTGAATCTCTCCACTGTGCACTTTTTCTTGTATGAAGTGTTGGTCAACTTTTGGTCCTGGCATGGTAAACGGGATTTCTGGCAAGCTGAATGCAGCTCTGGCTATCGTAGTACATCGCTGTAGGACTTAATTGGGCAAATCTGCATATCACCTAGCAAGCGCCTCAACCATATAGTCTCACAAGTGGCCCTCGTAGTCGCCCCGTACTCAGCTTCTAGGGAAGACAATGCAATTGTAGGTCGTTTCTTGCTGCACCAAGAAACTGCTCCAGAACCTAGGTGGAATGAATAACCTGTTGTTGATCCACGATCATCTTTGTCCCCTGCCCAATCCACATCTGAATAACCTTCCAATTGAAGGTTTCCATCATCTGTATAACCAATGCCATAAGACGAAGCTCCTTTGACGTATCTTAGAATCCGCTTGGCTGATTTCCAATGTGCCTCTGTAGTTTTACTCATACACTGAGTTGCAATGCCGACTGCATGTGACATGTCAAGTTTGGCATTTGTGAGATAAATCAAGTTGCCCACCAATTGACGATATAACGTCTCATCCACAAAAGGTGTCCCATCAACCATAGATGGCTAACTACTTGTATCACTAGGAGTAGCTATAGGCTTGCAATCCTGCATCTTGAATCTTTGAACAAATTCATTGGCATAGCTTGCCTAGGATATAAAAAGAATATAAACTTTTCCTCCAAACTTCCAGGCTTAGGCAATAATGTATCAAGCCCAAACCTTTCATGTGAACGATTTTCTTTGACCTTAGCAATGATTAACTTATTGCTACTTGTAATGATTAGCTCATCAACATAGAGAACAATTATTACTATGTTCTCTTTCTCCCTCAAAACATACAAGTTACAGTTGGATTTACTTCTAATGAAGTTTTACTTTGTGAAGTAGTCATCAATACGACTATACCATGCTCTGGTTTGATATTATCCTTTTCTTTGTCATCTTCAACAATCAAGGAAATACCAACAAATTTGACACTTATGAGCATGCTGTGTGCACACTCAACTATGGACCTGTATCTTTATCTTCGTGCTTGTTTGAGTTTGAACCAAAGCCTTAAAGATTTTGAAGTACCTGATTGCCTCAGATTTTGCTTCAAGAAATAAACCCATACCTTCCATGAAAAGTCATTGATGAAGGTCATGAAGTAGAAAGCCCCCCTGCAGATCTAGTTTGCATGGGTCCACACAAATCTGAGTGTACAATCTCAAGCACTTGCTTTGCCCTAACAACTTCATTCTTAGGAAACTTCTTTCTTTGTTGTTCCCAAGTGCACATGCTTCACAAAAGTCATTACACAAGTTGATAGAGGGTAAACCAATTACCATATCATGTTTCTTCAGGACCTGTAGGCTTAGGTGGCCATATCTCTCGTGCCATAACTTATCCTGGCCAGTATTCATAGCAGCATAGGCTTCCTAACTCGGGATAGGAGTATGCAACCTATAAAGACCACCCTCCTGCGATCCTTTGGCAATAATCTTCTGATTATGCTCATTGTCCTTTACTAAACAAGTAGATTCATCAAACACTATTGTCATATCTTGTTTAGTAATAGCCCCAACTGAAAGTAGGTTCTTGGCTAACCTTGATAAAATAGCACATTCTTTATTACCTTAACTTCTCCTCAAGGAAGCTTCACAGGTACAATGCCATTGCCTTTGACTTGATGTGTTGTGTTGTCCCCAAGGCACACACAATGTCCACAATTTATTTCTTCAAAATAATTAAACCACTCAACGTGGAGTCATGTGTTTAGAGGCACAAGAATCTATGTACCAACCAACACTCGTGGCTTGAGTTGCCAATGCAGTAGTAAAAAGTTCAAACTGTTCATTGTCTTCATTGTTGTTGTTTCCAACTTTCTCAGCAAAATGACCAGTTTCTTTCGCTCACTCAACTTCTTATGGCATTCAAAAGCAAAATGCCCGTATTTACTGCAATAGTTGCAATTACCCTTTCTTTTTGGTATAGATGAAGAACCTGAACTTTGAAAATTTGCAACTTGCATTTGACCCGTTTGTTGCTCAAGAGATGAATCACCAGCGTTAAATTTGGCCTTTTTCTTGCCTTTGGACTACTTCTTCTTTGAAGCAAATGCCTGCTTATCATTACCTTCCCTTTCAAAAAGGTCCTTCCTTCTCACTTCTTCATGCATAAGTAGGCCACATAAGTCTCTCCCTTGCTAAGAGACTCGTGACATAACTTTGATAAGCATTTGACAAGTTGTTCAAAGCTATAGAAATCATGTCACTATCACCGATGCACTCTCCACTACAGCAAGTTGATCTTCAAGATCCTTGAATCTTCATAATGTGATCAGCAATTGAATCATTGGAGTCCATCCTGATTGTACATAGTTTATCTGCAAATAGAGTACCCTAGCTGTATTGACAGACTCATACATGGATCGCAATGTCTCCCAGGCCTCTTGAGGTCCAATGCCACCCCTTATGTGAGGGATGATGTTATCGTTCACAAAAAGGTTGAAAATCCGATGTGTCTTTGATCCTCTCTTGGTATAGTCCTTCAATTCATCTTCAGAATTTGGAATAGGCTCAAAAATTGTGACTTATCCCAACATTCTCTATCCATGAGAATGTTCTGCATCTTAAACTTCCATTTCTTGTAATTGGTTCCATCCAATTTGCTTGACTCATTGAGTAGGCTCTCACTTGGGCCAGCCATGATTGGTTCTTCAATCAAACAGAAGAAACTCCACAAGAATACTCAAGAATTGAGATGCTTCAGGAAATTGGGGTTTCACCCAAACTAGGGCATTATGCCACTTGACTAATACTCAACAACTTATGTTTTTGTCTTTGCCATGCAGTATGGCCCTGCTATGCCTTGCACAAGATCCACTTAGCAGCTTAATCATATCTCTCTATGGAAAGTGTGCCCTACTTCTCCACAAGCTACTCTTTTCAGCTTTTGGAAAATTTGTCATAATCCAAAAAGTTTGATATGGTTGTGCTCCTATAACCAGTAGTCCAGCTATGCTTCCTGTTCTGAAAACTGATTGCCCAACAAAAAGTTCTCTCACTTTGTAATTAAACTCCTCAATCAACAATCTGAAAATTGCCCTAGAAGTTTCCAAACTTTCACAAATCACAGGCTAAACAACCTGCTCTGATTCCATGACGAACTTTTAGGTCTATCTATGAAGTGTCTTAACCTCAATAACATACACACAACTTGAAAGCTTGAAAGAAATCAGCTATGGAAATGCTTGATTAGTAAGAGAGAAAAGGGCGTGGGCCCCCTTGAGGATGATTCCTCTACATAGATAGTAACTTGTGAGGTGTCACCTCCCACTTGAGTGTCATGCCACATGGCATGCCAACTTGGTCCCTGGGACCCAACTTGCACTTACTAACTTTTAATTTTCAAATAGGGGTGCAATGTAATTACAAACAAGTTGCCGCCATGATAAACTTACATCATAAAAAATATGTGCATTCAAGTGCCTAGCCACTAGGGGTAAAATAGGCATTATACTTAAATGGGGGTCCGCTAAAACGGACCAATCTCAACCGCAAGCTAGTGTGAAGGGAAATGAAACTGATCCAGTATGAATTGAAGACCATGTGATAACCTAGAACATAGGTAACGTGGTAGACGTGGGATCCCTGATACATCTCTCTCCAGAAAGTGACCCCCATCTGACCATGCCAGACTTGATCAAGATAAGCTCTGTCGATATATCGTCTGATGTAATCATGGGTACCTGAGGGAAGGGTAGTGATAGAATGCCAAGTGTGTCTTGGAAGCGGGAGGCCTGAGAGAACCAAGCTAACTGATAGCCTTGACTATGTAAGCGCAAGGATGAGATGAAAGCAACCTATGTATATTATGCTCAGAAGCCTAGAACTCGCTGACTCATTGTATATATGTGATGCGAGCTGGAGTATGGCATCAAGGTGCATGGGCGAGACCACAAACACTGCAAGGGCGGAACCAAGGGCTTAGCCCGTATCATACGTGAAAGCATAGTAATATGTAGTCGCAAAATACTAGCCCAATCAAATGAGGTGAGATCAGTGCACCATGTTGCTGCCGCATATAAAGCCGTCGGGGAAACAATGGTGTCAAAAAGCTGACACTTACTTGAGGCATCTTGAATAAGCTTACAAAAACAGAATCTCTCCAACTGAGCAAGGGAAGAATGGCCCTTACCATGCCTAGCAGAAGCTACTTGCCTCATACTAAATATAGGACCAGAAAAGAGTATACCAAAGTAAGTGTAGGACGAAACAATCTCCACTAGTCGGCTGTCAAAGAGGAGTACCGTCTAAACATAAAACTCCTGGAAGTATTAAAGACCTTCACTTTGGTCTTCTCAATGTTAACCTCTAGGCCCCATCTGCAACAGAAGTCATGAAGGCAATCAATCTGCCTCTGGCTTTACATGTGTTCAGTTTTTTGATGGCATTATGGACCATATCAGCAGTGAAGAAGGTGAACTCAGAATGTCTAGGGAAGATGGAAATAGGTGTGTCAGTATGAATAGTATATAAGGTGGTGACATAATCAAACCATATGCGCAAGTCATCGAGTGGAGGTGGAGCATGGGGAATGAACTCACCCCAAAAAGCACCTATGGAAGAGCTATGGAGAAGCCCAATAAGTCAGCTCTCTTCTGAATCACATAGATTCGCTTCTTACGGCGAAGGAACGGGTATAGAGACGGTGAGTGGAGTGTAAAAGATGGGGGGTGTGCATGCGTTCATGTGTGACAAGGTGATGGTGGGAACAACACTCATCGTCATACCAAGGGGGTGTACTGATCTAGACTTGGTAGATTCGCTTTTATTATTGTGAGGTTTGGAAGGAAAGGCAATTGCGGCGGCAGAATGGAGTGTTGTAGTAAGGAAGGAAGCTTGCGTTTCTATTAGTTGTGATGTGGGAAGATGTGGAGCAGTGGGATAAGCGAGCGGTGATAAGCTAGAGCAAGCAAGTGATCAAAGATGTATTTGGGTGCACGAACCAATGATGGGGGTGAGAACTTTTGAGGTGGAGAGATAGTACCAAGACTGAAGGAAAGGACGGAATGATAAGAGAGAGTGGTAGGGGAGATATGAAAGTCATGTATGAGGGATATGGAGAATGGTGATCCCACGAGGTAGTTGACAACATTGTGTCCGCCACTCTGAGGATGACAAGTATATATGCCCGAGTCAGGCTTGCAAGCTAGACCATAAAAAATGGCCAAATCATGAGCCCAACTACAATAGGTACTCAGCGTAGGTGGTACACGAAGCTGGTTTGTATGACCATAGAAGTTTGTCTGTCATGCAGCTGTCTTGGCATTAAAGTTGCCAGTGAGAAAGGTGAATGTATGCCGTTACAGTTCCAATCCCAATCTGCAAGCAGCGTGAATGGGGCCCCGGTATGCTCCCAATACCGGGCATCCCAATCACCTATTTCTTGGAATCCTTAGGCATAATGTCAATGTATCGGATTCGACCATCCCTGAAACAACACGTCTACCTATCATTTTAGCTTCCTCATAGGCCTTACGCTTCTCTTAAACGTGTATGTACTCAACCTCTATGTACATTGATCATCATCCATATAAATTTGAGAACGTCGTAGCTTGTCTCTACAATGCAAACCATTTCGACGGCTCTCTGGGGATCCAAAGCAGATGATTCAGGCAACATTGTCCCTTGTTGTTCGCCATGCTGAATCTAAGTCTCTAGTATGGTGCTCAATTGTAGTTTCAAGGAAACTTTTAGCTTCTTCAAAGGCATTTTGAGTATCCACAATGCCTTTTACTCTAATGTTTAGTGCTTTTTGCTCCCTAAATTTCTCTTCGGAAAGAGTAACTGAAATAACTAAAGAAATAGGGGCACTTGGTTTATTACCTTTTTTGAGAATTGTCACCCAAGAAAGAGCTTCTTTTGTTTGTTTTTCGATTTTATCTTCTAATTCTTTGAGTTTGTCCAGTGGTTCCGGTGTAGCAAGAAGAGGCTGGGATTTGAGTTCTTGCTTTAGCATTTTCATTTCTTGTTGCAGCTGGGTATTAGTCTCTTTGAGATGAGCCATCTTGGTCTTAACGATGTGTAACTCTGTCTTCAAAGTTCAGACCTTGGAAATCTTGTAGCAGAACACTCAAGCTAGAGGCAAGATAGGACTCTATTGCCTTAGTGGTAGGGTTCTTGTGAAGAGGGGTTGGGGTAATGATAGGCGGAGAGAAAGAGGAGGCAGCAATAGAGGAAGAAGGGAAGGAGCATATAAGACGAATAAGTACATATAAGGTATGTAGAGCAAATGAGAGCGTATGAAAACGTCTCTGAGTACGTAAAAGAAAAATGCTTATAATGTAAATCTAGGTATAGATATTAATGATAAAGAAACTACATAGTTATGAATCATGAACTAGCTATGAATGATGGTAAGAAGCCTCAGATTATGTCCTGGACGTGGTGGTGATGCTGCTACTGCTGCTATTGAAGAAGGATGTAATACGAGTTGCAGTAGGAAATATAACTGGGATGTCGCCGATGTAGACAAATAAGTACATATCCAGTGTGTAGAGCAAGTGGGAGCATATGAAAATGTCTCTGAATCTGGAAAAAGAAAATTCATGTAATGTAAATCTAAATACAAATATCTTTGAAGTACCAAAGGTGCGCATGACTTAGAAGTACTTTTGAAGTTTGTTCCGCTCCAAGGGAATGCAAGATTTCTCCAAAGTGAGAAATGAACTGAACTGAAACTAGCAGTAAGATTAATGTGTCTGTGAGAGAGAGAGAGAGAGAGAGAGAGAGAGAGAGAGAGAGAGAGAGAGAGAGAGAGAGAGAGAGAGATTTCATATGACATACTAAAAAAGGGCTTGCTGAACAGCTATTTAGCGGCACGGAGTGATGCTGATCATTATTACAGTGAAAGAAAGCGAGAGGAAGAGGAGATTTTGACTGTCCCTGAAACTGGTAATGTGACATTATTGGTAGAATCCATATTCTAGCCAGCGTAGTCAATGTTTTTCCTTATAAAACCAAAACTGATTCTGTAAGTGCTGAGTATGTAAACCCTTATATTTGTTCACCTATTCCTCTCTCTTTCCATTTCTTGTATAGTACACATCTTATTTGGAGAAGAAATCCTTTGAATGCCCTTCAATATTCTGCTCCTTCTAACAGTATATTTAGGCAATATGTATGCTGGATATTATGTGGCAAGTGAAACACTCAGTTTGTTAGGAGACTCACTTGAACAGTTTCTGAGAATCTGAGTGTACATTATGATCAAATATTTGCATCTGATTGGGCTGTTTTTGTAAATTACTTTCTTTTACAAGTTCTGTCTATGGCATTTTGTTGCCGTCCCCATTTTAGTATAATTTGAAACAGGAAAATTTCATTTGTAAATGACACACAAACAGGGATGTGTTTGCAGCCTTATAAATAAACATTACATGACTGGCTGTTCTTCTGATTGGCCAAACTTAAGGATGATTCCTAGCTTGTTAGTTGCCCACACTTCCCAGACCTTAGAGTGTAGTTTTCAGGTTCCTATGAAGTATTCTTTGCCAGCAATTGAGGGTTGGAATTTGAATCGATGAGTGTTTTCCAAGATGTTCTTCTCCTGTTTTGGTTTATGCTATTTTAGGGTATTCTTATACAGTTATAACTTGATAAGTCTGGAAATTGTTCCATTTTACAAATTGAAGAACAGCAAACCACTTCTTAAATATTATGAAATATAATGATATTCGTCTTTGGACATTGCAGAAGCAAATGAAGTTGCGGACATTTTGGCAAAATTTGGTTTAGAACCTCACGAGTACATGCCTGTTGTAGATGCCCTGAGGAAGCGACGAGACGCATGGCTAGAGTTCATGATGAGGTTCTGAAAAAAAAATCTAATGTTCTTTGCCTTCTCTGTAATAGAATTGGTTTGCATGTGTTATTCTTTCGTATGAGTAGAGCAATTTTTTGGCAATCTTTCTTCAGTGATTGTGGTACACTGTCGTACCAATCTTCTATTCCAAGGTCACAAGTCACAATATTTTAAAGACATGCATGCATGCACTCAGGTTGACACTTGCACATGAGCCATTATATGCCGTGCCCTGAATAGATTTTAATAGTGAGCAATCTGCCAAAGAAATGATAACTATCCATTTGCAAAATGAAAATTTCTTTTTCAAAAAAATATGAGGAATCAACAAGGACAGCAAGGGGCATCTACCTGAATTCAACAAGAAGCAGGTACTTGATTGGGAGGTTAGCTTGACCTTGTACCACGTGTCTTGTGAACACCACTCATATTTAAAATGACTTTCTTCCTTGGTTTTACGATCGCGGTTTGTAATGATGTTTTCCAACGTAAAGCCCCGTAACCATGACTGTTTATAGGCTCATCATAAAACCCCGTAATTACGGCTATTTATGGGCTTCTACACTCGCTTACGATCTGGTGGAGACTGCTCTTTCCAATACTCTTGCTCAGACTTTAACTGATCTAAGAGAGAGACGGCCTGCATCTTTTCTTTATTGAACTCGAAGCTTGCCTTTGGTAGAGGCTTGGTGAAGATATTAGGTATGTGGAGATTTGTTCGACAATACTCCATCTCTGACCTTTTGTCTAATGAAGTGAGATTGAGTTGCAACATGTTCAGATTTTCCTTTAAATTTTGGAAATATTGCAAGTGATATGCAACTTTGGCTATCGTACTTCAGGTTAGAGGACCAGACTGTTGTAGCCCGATATTCTGTAGCTTCTTCAACCATATTGCCTCCTTTGCAGCTTTCATTGCAGCCATCTCCAAATATTCTGCCTCCGTACTTGATAAGGCTGTAGCCTTCTGCTTTTTGCTGTGCCATGAAATCGCTCCTTCATTGAGGATGTAACAGTAGCCAGAAGTGGATTTCGTGGAATCCATATCTCCTGATAGTCTGAATCACAATATCCCTATAAAGTCTCATTGGTTTTCTTACCATCGGCCCATAAGTGATTCCATGATCTGGGGTGCCTTTGAGGTACCTGAAGACACGCTTCATTGCAGTCCAATGTTCTTCACTTGGGCTTGTCATGAATCGGCTAAGATAACTTACTGCAAAAGCAATGTCTGGTCTTGTGCAGATTGCAACGTACATTAAGCTTCCAATAGCGTTCGTGTATGGAACATTTGCTATTCGCTTCCATGAGAGTGGAGATTGGTTTTCAATCTTCCATGCCAAATGATTTCATCATGTTCTCTACATAGTGCTCCTGATTGATATGAATCAACCTCTTCTTTCTATCTCTGACAATGTGGATCCCAAGGCAATACTGGACTTCACTAATCCACCATTTCAAATTCTGAGGTAATCTGAGTTTGTACCTCTTGAAGGCACTCAATATTGTTGCTCACCAAAATAGCATCATCAATGTAGAAGGCTAGGATTATGAAGCTCCCTCTTTCCTGCCTTATGTAAGTGTTTGAGTCTGCATCTCCTCTGTGGAATCCTTGGGCTGTTACGTACCCATCTATTTGTTGGTACCAAGCTCTAGAGGACAACTATAGTCCATAGAGGCATTTTTTAACTCTACAAACTTTATCTCTGGCTCTAGTAGCTTTGAAGTGCTCAGGTTATATCACATAGATTTCTTCTTCGAGATCTCCATTAAGGATTGCTGTCTTTACATCTATTTGGTGGAGTTCCAAATCATGTATTGCTGCAAATGCTAGCAAAGCTTTAATTGAAGCCATCTCTACCACTGGTGAGAAGGTTTTGAAATAATCCACTCCTCTTTGTGAGTATCCTTTGGCTGTCAATCTTGACTTAAATCTATTAATTGAACCGTCATCCCTGTATTTCACAGTATATACCCACTTTGAAGCAATTTTCTTTCGAGCGGATGATCAATAGCTCCTAAGTTTGGTGTTTGATGAGTCGTTGATATGCATGCTGCATTGCTTCTCTCCAGTGACTTGACTCATTGCCTCCCAATGCTAATGCATTGTTAGGAGCGGTAATCGCTGAATAGCAACTTGAATGTTTTGAATTCCCTCTTGCTTTAAGAGAAGGTTTGCGAGTGCGTTTCTTGACATTGCCATAGCAACTCAGCCCTCCACCACCGTTTGTTGGTGTCAATAGATTCGTCCTTTTATCTAACCCATTCTGAGATGGCTTGTATGGAATTGTCAACTGTCGTTGGATCCCTGATCTTTACAATAATCCTTGAAAGAATTTGAGGTGAACTCTCTTCCATTCTCGCTTCTCAAGATCTTCAGCTTTTTGCTTGTCTGAAGTTCTGCCCATTTGTGGAATTCCCTAAATATGTTGAATACTTCTGACTTGGCTTTTAAATAGTAAATTGTAACTCTCCTGGAAGGCTATGAAGTATTTTGAACCTCCCAGCGAGGGAGTGCGTATAGGGCCTACCACATCTGCATGGATTAATTCTAACACTTGGTTAATCCACTGGCTATTCGATGCCTTTGGAATTGGGGTCTTGTGCTGTTTACCAAAAAAGCAACCTTCACACAATCTTGGATTGGTTCTGGTTTCTATTATGATACAATGGTTTGCCTCAACTTCACTCATCTGCATCATGGTCTGAAAGTTCAGATGGCCTAGACATTTGTGCCATAGTTCCATTGAATCTTCTTTGACTGACAACATGGCTTGGCGGTCCATTTTTGTAATAAGACAATAGAGATCTCCCTCTCTTGTTCCTTCGGCTTTCAGGTTGTAGCCATCATCGTAGAGATCACAACCATATTTTTTGAAGAGTGTATACAGGCCTACGTCAGCCAATTTACTTACTCCAAATAGGTAGTACCCCTTTCAATTCCTTGGATGACTCCGTTAGGAAGCTGAGGAAGAATCGTGCCTTGTCCCACGATTTTACTAAAGGTAGCATTGGCAACCTTCACATGATTGGGTGAGGTGAATTCAGAATATTCGACGAACCAGTCCAATCTAGAAATCATATGGTCAGTAGCCCCTGAATCCAGCAACCATGATTCCAGGACAGTGACGCCCTTTCTAGTAAATGCTAGCTTGAATTCAGTTTGTGTCATAACGAGGGTAGCATTTGCATGAGCTGACATAGAAGATCCTTGCTCAGCAAGATTTTAATGAGGGGCCTTCCCCTTCTCAATAGCAATCTGCTTCCAGCAAATCTCTTCTTCATGTCCTTTTCTCTTGCAATATGTACATTTGAGTTTCATGTCCTTATTCTTGCCACCTTGAGGCTTTTGGGACATCCTCTTCCTTTATTGTGCATCTTGAGCTTTGCCATTAGTGCACTTGCTCCATCAATGTGCAAGCCAAGTTGTCTTTGCCTTGCATCTTTCTGAAGAAGAATCGTAACAGCTTCATCCCTTTTTATGTCCTTATTGTTTCCAATGAATATGACCACATTGTCATAGGACATGGGTAAGCTATTCAATAGAATAAGTAAGTTAAAGTGTTCAATTCATTTGCAATGTGTTGCTTCAAGTTGGTTTGTCACATCTTAAAGCTTGTTGACATGCTCTAACAGGTTCTCACCTTCTTAGCAAGGTGAGTTTCTCAGGCATTGGTTTCCTCTCATACAATTTTGCCAGCTTATTCCAAGCTTCTGAAGCGGTCTTGGAAGTCTTTATACGTTTAATGACAGAGTCTTGAAGATGCCAAACTTTGACGGAGTGGGCTTTGCCGTCCTTTTCATTTCATTTTCTCTTAGTAAAAGTTTTGTTGGCGGAAGATTCAACATAGCTCTGATACCATGTCGAGAAATAGAGAGCTAGCTAGGACTGCCTTTCAGTATGGACAGAAATTACGAACAATACCAAGCACAACTATATTGCAAACCTTTTAACATTTAACAATTTATGCAACAAGAGTAAATAAACACAACATTCATGAGAGTGCAAGGTCCCCACTTCGTAACGTAACTGTAAAACCTTTTATTAAAGGAAGGTGTTACAAAGATTCGCAAGAGCTTAACACTCCTTTTTTTCCTACAAGACCTTGTACCACGTCTCTTGTGAACATCACTCATATTTATAGTGACTTTTTGAGTGAACACATGAAACGCCTACACCAACTCATTTGTCTAGGGAAGCTTTGATATGTTGGAAAGAGCAGGCTCCACCAGATCGTAAGCGAGTGTAAAGCCCATCAACAGCCATAATTACGGGGCTTTATGTTGGAAAACCTCATTACAAACTGCAAGCGTAAAACAGCCATAAAGGCTCGTAAACAGCCATAATCTAGACCAGTGTTACGACTGTAGGATGTTAGCACTGTTGACTGATTTTAAAGTAAGGTATCTAAAGTACAAAGTACCTCTTGTACTTAACAAGCCAGGCATATATTCTTTAGGAAAAAATAGCCATCATTAGAGTAGCGGCTCATTTAACATTAAAACCAAGGAAGAATACCATCATCTTGCTCCTTTGCACAAGATATTTCAGTATCTTTATGAGATCCCATCGTAACAAAGATAACATTCCTGCTTATACTGACTTTCTTTCCTTCAATGTCATAAAGCCTATGTCCTTTTTTTTGATCATCATATCCAAGCATCAAACACTTTGTTGCCTTTCAATCCAACTTGCTTCATGTCTTAAGGTTTATGAGCATATTCAATACTCCCAAACACTCTCAAATGACTTACACTATGTTTCTTTCCTGTATAAGCTTCTTTTGGAGTTCAATTCTCTACTACTTTAGTAGGACCTCTATTCAAAAGATGAACCTTTGTTTTAACTGCTTCACCCCATGCGGCCTTTTCGCGTCCGCGTCTGACGCCCGGACCCGGACGCGTCCGACCCCTGGACGCGAGGTCGGACGCGTCCAAAAAAAATTTCAAATTTTTTTGCTGGATGCGTTCAAGGCCCAAAACGCGTCCGGGCCCCGGACGCGTTTTTTCAAAAAAAGAAAAAAAAAAAAACAAAGGGGCGCGGGCAGCGGACTGTTCCGCAGAAGCCTGAAGCCCGAGAGGAGAGAGAGAGAGAGAGAGAGAGAGAGAGAGAGAGAGAGAGAGAGAGAGAGAGTTACGGTGTTTGTGTGTGTGTGATAATTTATGTGTGTGTGTGTGTGTGTGTGTGTGGATATTGTTGATTTGTGTGCATATAGATGTGTGTGTGTGAGAGAGAGAGGAAAAGACAGAGAATGTGAGGGACGGAGAGAGAGAGGTTTTGTGTGTGTGCACGCATGTACAAGACATGGTGTGTGTGTGTGAGTTTAGGATTTAGGGTTTAGGGTGCTTGGGTTTGGGGTCTAGGATCTGAAGAGAGAGAGAGAGAGATATTAGATTTGCGTGCTTCTGTGTGTGTGTGCATGAGAGAGAGAGAGAGAGAGAGAGAGAGAGAGAGAGAGAGAGAGAGAGAGAGATGGCCGCTCGTCCCATTTGGGATGAGGTGGAGTTGATGCTCGACAAAAAGTGGCGTTGCCCTTTTTGTCGAAAGCAGTTCACAGGGAACGCCTCTCGGGTTCGAGCACATTTGGGGGGATTGCGAGTCTGACCCACGGGGGGACGCTACGGAATCGACATTTGTATGGTCATCCCCGCTGCGGAGAGGGCTCGCATTCTCAAGGCATATTCTGAGCCAGTTGTTGAGCCCGACAAGCTGTCCACAGATGCCGCGGACTCTGTTTCCATTGGTGCACCCACTGCCACCGACCCTGCCACTGGTACACCCAACGCCACCGCCCCCACCCCCAACGTCGCATCCGCACCCGCCACCGCCTCCGCCACAGCCACCGCCTCCGCCTCGGCCACAGCCACCCGTACCCCCTCCGCCAGTACTCCCCATGGATCCACAGCCTCCACTGCTGCATGTACGCCTGTGCCATCACCGTCAGATCTGCACGGCCCGTCCACATCCTCCGCTTCCGCACCTGCACCTATGCCACCACCTCCAGATCCGCATCGTCCATCCACATCCTCCCAGCCATCCACATCCCGAGGCACCAGACAGATGTCCATGCCGGGATCTTTCAGAGAGGGGCAGCATAGAGAGGCCACCAGGACCATAGCACAGATGTTCTATGACCTGAACCTCTCCTTTATTATGGCATCATCCCGCATCTTTCGAGAGGCTATCTCGAAAGTTGCAGTCTGCAGGCCCGGCTACACACCACCCACAGCCGACGCACTACGCGGCCCTTTGCTCCAGGAGCGGTTTGCATCAGTCAGAGAGAGACTAGCCGCACTGTAGGAGGCTTGGGATAGATACGGCTGTTCCATCATGGCTGATGGGTGGACTGATCGTCGTAGACGTCCACTCATCAACGTGATTGTTTCTAGTTGTTACGGTTCCATGTTCCTGCGCAGCATCGATGCCTCCGAGGCAGGGAGAGTGCACTCGGCCGAGTACATTTACGGCATCATCCGCGCCGATAGAGGAGGTCGGGCCACAGCGCGTCGTCCAGGTAGAATTTTTTTTCGTTAGTTGCTTGGTCATTTAGTGCTTAATGTTGATACAAAAGTTTTGCGTAGTTTTCGATTGATTGCAATGTGTTTCCAAGCTGTGAACTGATCGTGTGAACGTACCGCGAAAGGTTGTGACGGACAATGCGTCCAACTGCCGCAGTATGGGGGAGCTTCTTATGGCAGAGTACCCCTCCATTGTGTGGACTCCATGTGCTGCACACTCACTGGACCTCCTCCTGCATTCCATCGGGCGCCTGCCTTGGGTCAGTGAGATTCTCACGAGGGCACTTGCGGTTGTGGACTTCGTCACCCGCAAGCGCCGCATGACTGCCCTTTTCCACACATTCAGCAGGTAATATGGTATTTATTTTTTGGCTCGTTCAAGATGCTTCTTTTTTTTTTTGCTCGTTTCATGTGTGCCTCTCATTCCGTTTGTCAATGCAGGCTCGACTTGAAGAAGCCCGCTCGCACCCGCTTCGCCTACCAGTTCATCATGCTTGAGCGGCTACACAAGCTGAAGGGTGATTTGCGGCACATGGCTACTTCTACAGAGTTCACAGCCATGGACCTGTCCACGACCCCAGAGGGCTTGGCCTTTCACGACATCTTATTCATGGAGCCTTTCTGGGTGGATATGCAGCAGCTGATGGACGTCATGCGCCCCATCTACTCTGTTCTGAGGCTCGTTGATCGCGAGGGGTGCACGATGGGCCTCATTTACGAGTTCATGGACCGCATAGGCGAGTCTCTCCAGCGTTCTGAGCTGGACCCTGCTAGGTATAACTATTTTCCGTCTCACCATCCTTACTTCCATTTCGCACTCTGTTTTGTCTTGCTGCTCAACACGATGGTATGTAATTTGGTCCACAGGTTGGAGCCTATCAGGCGCTTGTGGCAGCGACGATGGGATAAGTTTTACCGGCCGATTCACAGTGTGGCCCACATACTGCATCCGCTGTTTCAGAGCGAGAGGTAGTACGACGATGCAGAGCTGCGTGCGGACTGGTTCTCGTACATTCGCCTCCTCAGCAGCGACACTGGTACCCGCAGCAGGCTCGAGGGCTCAGTTACAGGTAAACTCTTGCTCTGTCTTACGTTGCCGTTTGCTTAATTTCCCTGCGTGGGCTTAAGTGTACTCACGCATATCGCTGCTCAACTGCAGGCACTCTCTGGGGCTGTTCGGCGAGGACCTTGCACGTGTTCGAGAGAACATGCTCTTGCCTGTATCATGGTGGGAGAGCTACGGCGCTGGGCAGCCAGACCTGAGGACGCTCGCGCTCCGAGTCCTTTCACAGGTATGTTGTCTATTCTCATTCATCCAACCAGTTTTCGCATTTTCTCTACAAGGTCGGTACTCACTCGAGTTGTTGCCAATTAATGCAGGACTGTTCTGCTTGCGTGTGCGTGCGGAACTGGTCAGCGTTCAGCCTTGTTCACACGAACAGGCGGAACCGTCTGACGACGCAGCGATGCAATGACTTGGTGTACTGCAACACCAACACCAGGGTGGTTCGACGCATCATGGAGAGCATGAGGGCAGGACGTGCACGCGCCCTACTGCTGCAGGTATATTTCGTTGCTCTATCGTTTTGCTTTCGTATTGGTTTGAGACATTCAGTTTAATGCCCTCACGGTTGCTTCGGCTATTCTCACGAATGATTGACTTGTGCAGATCAATCCCAATGAGTGCCTGGTTGCAGCGGCCGATCATGAGCCAGAGCCAGAGGTTGATCCAGACAATGCCGCTCGGCGTGCTCTGCGGGGTGATCCCGAGGATGATGCCGATGCCGATGAGACCACCCCCCCTCCCTGCTGACGTTCCATTGCCCTCCTCTGATGATGAGCCTACATATGATTTAGACGAGACAGTCGACCTTGCAGGGGATGGTCCATGTGCCCCACCTAGTACTCCTGCATCACGCCCCCTTTTAGATGATGGCTGGTCAGAGTTTGCGAGGGAAACAGAGGCTGCTGCCCAGAGACAGATAGCGCAGAGACGACTCAGAGCATCACAGGCAGGCAGTTCTTCCTAGAGACCCCCCCCGTGGCAGAGGGAGACCCCCAGGAGTGTACCACAAAGGGTTCCTTCCGGCAGACCCAGAGGCAGGCCAGCCAAGAGGGGACGCACTAATGATTTTTCTAGTCGTCTCTTGGTAGGCGTTGGCCCAGACTTAGAGGAGTCCCAGATGCCTCCAGACTCCCAGCTAGACTTTGTATTTGACACCCCTGCAGATGCATCTGGCACGCAGAGGGATGATTTCTTTAGCACTGACTTGTAGATACTGATACACATTTTAGCATCATGTACAGTGGCATCAGATGAGATGTATATATTTTTACAGTCTATTTGTGTCATGGCTAATTTATCGTGGTTGCTTACAAATGGTTCTCTGTGAAATTTGAATGGTTAGTCAGAAATGGTTTGCTCTAGAGAGAGAGAGAGAGAGAGAGAGAGAGAGAGAGAGAGAGAGAGAGAGAGAGAGAGAGAAGAAGAAGAAGAAGAAGAAGAAGAAGAAGCTTTATTAATGTCTTTTCCATGCCAAAAGGCATATAAGACTAAGGAAATACATGTCAAGTATGTGGTAACCGTGGAGCGTATAAACGCCTTCAAAAACTGTAATAAAGAAAAAAGGAAACATCTAGTACAAGCTAAGATAACTACATAAATGATAATCTCTGTGCATGGTAGTCAAATGTGTCCATGTCAAGATGCCAGGTCTGTATTGGCGCTGTAGAAGGATGTAATGAGAGCTGTAGCATGAGGAAGTGCAGGAGCCCGCTGACGTCGCTTGTGAACAGGAGCATGTATAGTGTGTCTTGTGTAAGAGGTCTGGTAGGGCGTGTAACTCTCGTGACCGCCTGAGGCTGGGTGATGCGTCGTCTCTGCATCCTAGGTCTGGGAATGTCGTCGCAATCGCTGTCAGTCATGTCTGCATCAGAACGTGATCTCCGGCGAGAGAAGAAGGATGTAATCTGAGACTGTGAGTCTGGATAGGTGTGCTGAGCTGTCTGACATAGGTCCTGACGCAGGAGGGACATCTCATGTATCATAAGTGCCACACATCTAGGGTCCTCATATGAGATGAGGGATCGTAATGTAACTGGTGTCTGACGAAAAAGGCAATGATATCGTCCTCTAATCTCATAGTAAGCTGGACTTGTGAAAAGGAAATGCCCCTCTGTCTCAACCATAGATAATGAACATAACTGACAAAAACGCTCGTGGGGTACCCTGGAAGCGTCCAGTCTCAATCGCCAACTGGTGTGAGGACACTCGGAACTGGCCCAGAATAAATCGGAGCCCATGAGATAGCCCTGAGGTGAGATAGTGTGGTAAAACTGGAAATCCAACTGTGTCTAGCTCCAGAAAGTGTGTCCTGTAATAGTCGGGTTTGACTGCCATG
The DNA here is from genome assembly GCA_029204225.1 of Diphasiastrum complanatum. Classification (NCBI taxonomy): domain Eukaryota; kingdom Viridiplantae; phylum Streptophyta; class Lycopodiopsida; order Lycopodiales; family Lycopodiaceae; genus Diphasiastrum; species Diphasiastrum complanatum. Next base: position 56,951,749 of record CM055096.1, read on the forward strand.
TCCGGCTCAGGTATGCTCTATAGAGAAAGCGTCTGATATACTCATGGGTGCCCGATGGAAGGTCTGTGATAGAAATCCCAAGTGTATCCAGTTCGACAGCTTGTTGTAGCGTGTTGAAGTAGTGCCATAAGTAATTAGTAAGCTGTTGAAGTTCATCATGGGAGAAACCGATCTCATCAACGGAGACACAGTAGTGTGTAGGTCTTGTGGTTTTCTGTAGTGAATGACACAGTTTTGCATAAGTAATCAGTAAGCTGCTGAAGTTCATCCGGGGGGAAACCGATCACTTCATATAAGACATAGTACTGTGTAGGTCTTGTGGTTTCCTGTCTTGATAGCTTGTCACTCTTTTGGTGAGCATGGATTTCCCCCAGAGACTTCTGGTCCTGAGAGCTTGTCACTCTTCTGGTGAGCGTCCACCTCTCCCAAATCCTCTGGTGAGCATTCACTTCTTTGAGACAGTCACTGATGCACCCTAAACCCTAAATTAGTAATATGTTTGCCATACAAACCATCATCTTCAATCCAAACCACTCTCAGATCTTTCTTTGCCGCTTTTTTGGAGCTTAGTTCCCAATGAAGGTTCATAATAATTAGTCATCGTTGTTTGGTAATATCTCAGTTATGGGAGGCATGGGCAGTTAATTCTGGGGGAGGGGCCATAAATTGCTTTTATTTCGCTTTGGGGATGTGGGACAGCGTGGGCTAGTGCCTGTATTTTTTTTTTTTTTGAATTTTTTTTTTGAAAATGGGTGGACGCGTCCGGACGCGGACGCACCCCTGAGGCGTCCGCATCCGGACGCGGACGCGGAGGAAAAGTAGAGTATCCTTATCAGTACTCACACACACATCAAGATGATTGAGCAAAAGAGGAAATTTTCAGATTAATCATAAGTTTGAAAACTTGCTACAATGGAATGAGGAAGGTTGGGCACCAGTCCTCATATGAATTTTTAGTAGCTCTAGTAAAAGCTAAAAGCTTGACCTTAATTCTGATCCTATCCTTGGTAATTTCCCAAGTTTATTACTTAAGAAAAATATGAGGCCTATAATAGAATTGTAGCACCCTACTACATGCAAAATTTATCTATAGTTAATGTGACGGGTAGGTCCCCTATATATAGCTTGCAGGCATGGCCCATTAAATTAGCGGTCAAATTAACATTAATTTCTAACATCATGGACAGCTTGAAAACTTCAAATTAAAGTTGTAGAGTAAATCAGGAAAACTAACAAACGAAAGAGTGTGTGCTGAACCTGCAATATACTCCTGAAAGGCTCCGAGGAAAAAACCCTCCTGGAGGTCATTGGCAAATTGGATGCCGTCCTTCATAATCGGGGTGGAGGGGGATGTGTTGGAGTGCATTTTGCACTTTGGCTACGCATTCATGTCTGTTCGACACAGCTGTGCAGCATGTGCATCCCTTTCTTGCTTTGTAGTGTTCAATCTGGTATCTTGGCCTCATAGTTATTGTGCTTCTGCTTCCACTCACCTGGTGCACCCATGTGGTGATTGATCTTCTTCATTTTCTGTTTGTGCATAGGAGCCGTGATTTTCTGTGGAATTGGGATGAGGATTTTTATCTTGACACATGAAAACACTCTCGGGAGCCTATGGTCTTATCTTTTAATATCTTAGCCTTCTCTTCAAGTAAAATGGAACGAATGTTCAGAGCTTGAAGGGCCTGCTCATGGTATCATGCTGCCATAGTTTTCTCTTCTGGTTGGAACATGGGGAAATTCCTAGGTATGCATTTACTAGGTACTTAGTTATGCTGGAGAAGGTGACAAATTAAAGATGATTTCAGGACGCTGCTCAACCTAGAAAAAATTGCATTTAACTACGGTTCTATTTGTAGACACAGCATGTGGCTAAGTAGCTGTCAATTCTCCAGTTTGGGAAAGCCTTTTTTTTAATGATGTTGAAATGCCAAAACAATGCTTTATTTTGAAGAAGCTCATATCATTGCAAGTGGAATTATCCTCTGACTTACCTTGTTCCAAGTTCTTTCCATCTTCATATAAGTTTGCAATAAAGTGCTTATAAATTCTCTATCGATTTTATTGCTTTATGGTTTGATTTTTTTTGTTGACAAGGTTTTTGAGTTTCACTATCCTAGTCAATCTCTCTTCAACAAAAATTCACAGGATTATGTCAGATTTTCAAACTTCTCTGTTGCAGGTTTGAGTTAGGCTTAGAAAAGCCCGACCCATCAAGGGCTCTTCAGAGTGCCAGTACTATTGCTGGCTCATATGTTTTCGGGGGACTGATACCTTTACTCCCTTATATGCTGATCTCAAAAGTCTCTTCTGCTTTAATAGTCTCAGCTGGTATCACTCTTTTGGCTCTTTTCATATTTGGTTATGTAAAAGGGCGTATCACTGGCACAAAACCCTGGTGGAGTGCTATTCAAACCACTATCATTGGAGCCCTTGCTTCAGCTGCTGCATTTTCTCTTGCATATGCTATTGGAAGATAAGAGATCAACTATTCTATCTAACTTGCTTGAAATGTTGTACTCAAGATGCGATATACAAGACTTGTCAATAAATCAAGATCTGTGGTCGGATGCAGTGGTCCTCGAAAGCATGTATCATCCTCTCTTACCTTTTACGAAATTTGCTGGTATTGTAATTTTTTCATTGTTCAAGTAGGAAGATCTTAAATCTGTTAAGTTCTGCTTTATAACTTGTACCTCAAAGCTCAAACTGAAGTTCTGGAAAATACTGTTTGGATTCTGCTTGTACTTCAGCTCTCCGTAGATCATACTCTTAGGATTGGGAAGTTCTCTAAGGGTTTACTGACAACCTCAACAGGTAATGTTGAAACAAAGCAAATCTTATGCCTGTTTATCTATCCAGACAGTGCCATCTTGATATTGCATGTAAATGTTGAACAACCTTGCTTCCACCCTGAAGTGTCATTTTGTATACTTTGTTAAACCTTATTAGAATTAAGCTCTTAAGAAGGATTTCGCATAATAAAGCATACATTGCTTATACAAAGCTTTTGAAGTTAGTGGGCTAGTGCCGTACAAGTTGTTACACAAAGTAAAACCTAGGTACAAAGCAGTGCCCCATGGTACCGCCATTATGGTGCCGCCCTGGAAAACGCGGTACCAGGGCGGCACCATAATATTAATATATTTTTAAAGTTTTTTTTTTTTAGTGTATTTCTTGTTAAAAATATATATATATATCATAGTGGCACGTGGTACCGCCATTATGGTGCCGCCCAAAAATCCCCGGTACCAGGGCGGCACCAAAATTTAGTAGGCAATATGGGTATCAGCTTGAAGCTCTTGACGAGAGCAGTGCATTTATGTAGGTTGCCGGTGCTTTCAGCTACAAAATGTGTTAGACAACTAAATAATGCACCTCTCAGTTTAGTAGTCACTAGTTAACCGTGAGCTCAGATCTGTAAGGCCCGTTGTTAGTATAGGGTCTACTGTGAGACCATGATGGTTATGAGATGGCTAGATTACAGTTTCTATATAGCAGCAAGTCTTGGGGTTCGGGGGGCGTTAGCCCCCCGAGAAACGGGGGGTACGGGGGGTTTGGGGGGCAGAGCCCCCCAACGGCCTCTTCTTGATTTGGCCTTCCGACTCCCTGAGCGAAAACACACTTTTTGGTGTTTTGCATCCCCTTGGTCCTTTGGCTGTTCGCTCTCGTCAGAACCGGCAACCTGTATAAATGCACTGCTCTCGTCAACAGCTTCAAGTTGATACCCATATTGCCCACTTGATTTTATTTTAAAAAAAAAAAATACTATATATTATGGTACCGCGGATCAGTATGGATCCGCGGTACCGGGATTCGCGGATCCCGGTATCATAGATCCAGCGGTACCGGGATCCGTGAATCTTGGTACCGCAGATCCACTGTGGTACCGCGGATCCATACTGATCCGCGGTACCACAATATTTATTATTTTTTAATATTTAATATATTAATATATATATTTTTAACCTAAGCCCCCCCTCGCTTCATCTCTCTCCCTGCCCATCGCGTTGCTGTCCGCGCCCTCTTCTGGCTGTCTGCAACCTCTCTGCTGTCCGCGCACTCCTCGCCATCACACTGTATTTGCGTTGCACCGATCGCTTCCGCCCCTGCTACTGCTATTTCGGCCATTGCTGTGGATTTTCCAGCTTTCCGCCTCCTATCGCACTCACAATCATCTCTGCCTTCTTTCCCCAGTTCCTTCTACAGAGATGGTGCATTTCAACCTTGCCGATCTGTGGGATGAGGTGGACATTGTCAGGCGGGTTCCCGACAAGTCCAACAAGTCCGGTGCAAAGATCGTGCACTGTCGATATTGCCTGTCCGAGTTCATTGCCACCCTCACTCGCCTTAAAGGCCACTTACTCGGCACACGCGCCAAAGATGGTGGCACGCTGAATGCTGCCCCCTATGCCAGCATGTCCATTCCCGTCAGGCAGCGACTTCTGGACACCTACGGGCCACGTCTTGTGGTGGGGGAGAACACCATTTCGGAGGGTGTTCTTCGGTTTTGCACCGCGCCTTACGTGGTTTACCCCGAGTTGCTGCCTGCTTGGCTGGCACGCACGAGGAGAGGGAGTGCATCCTCGTCCAGTCCCTTTGCCCCTCACCCCCCTCAGACAGTTCCGCCACACGCACCCCCATCTGCACCCATTCCGGTGGAACCTGTCCCATCTCGTCCGCCAGTTGCCTTTGCGGTTCCACCACCACCTACTGTTGGTCGCACTCCCCCAGTTTACGACTTTCTCATGGACTCTCCACAGCCCGAGCAGGAGCAGGCCCCGGATGCCAGTGACGAGGCCTTCCAGGATGTTGAGGAGATCCCTTCCTCCCTCCCTTCCCATCCGTATGACCTCCCTAGCCAGCAGTTTTCGTATCCCATGCCAGATGTCCCCCCTCCACCAGTGTACCCCACTTATGCTGCTGCCCATCCCGGCCAGTGCATCCCACTCTCCCCATTCCATGTTTACAGCTGATGCATCCATTAGTGCCCAGCTTGTCGCGTCATCATCCATTCCCGTCACGTTTGGTGCACCGTGCTGGAGGTCCGCTACCCGTCGCCCAGCTGGGAGAGTTCTTAGACAGTAGAGCATTCGCGACGCGCATCAGCCGCACATGGACAGAGAGGCCACACAGGCCGTGGCCAGTCTGATTTATGAGCTGAACCTTCCATTTGCCATCACCAACTGTGAGCCCTTCAGAAGGGCCTTCCGTCTTGCACAATCTGTCAGCCCTAGCTGGAGAGTCCCTAGTTCAGAGGTTGTTCGTACACACATGTTGAGGGATAGGGTCGAGTCATTGTCTAGAGAGATGGAGCCTCTACGTCGCCACTGGGCCACTTACGGTTGCAGCATCATGTCCGATGGCTGGACTAATGTCAGGAGGAGGCCGATCCTCAACATACTGGTCTCCAGCTGCATGAGCGCACAGTTTTTGAGGGCAGTGGATTGCAGCAGGGGGGGGAGAGTCATATCTGCAGAGTTCATGTTTGATGTCATCAGGTCTTCCATCCTGTCCATAGGCCCACAGCATATCGTCACGGTGGTGACGGACAATGCCATGAACTGCATTCAGATGGGTGTACTGCTAGAGGCCGAGTTCCCTCACATTGATCATACCCCCTATGCAGCTCACGACATAGACCTTCTGATGGGAGACATAGGTGCACTTTCCTGGGTTAGAGCCATAGTCCGTGAGGCCCTCTTCCTGGTGACAAAAGTCACCAGGAAGAGGCGTGTTCTTGCCATGTTCCGGGTGTTCAACCAGTTGGACCTCAAGAAGCCAGCCCCCACACGCTTTGCATTCGACTTGGTGGTCATCGACCGTTTGATCAGGTGCAGGGCACAACTTCTATAGATGGTTGCCAGTGATCTTTGGTGTGCCAGTACATTTTAGCACACTGAGGATGGTGAGCACTTTTCTTCCACGGTGAGGGGAGATCAGTTTTGGAGGGATGCAGAGACATTGTCAGGACTGCTTCGACCACTCTACAGTGTGCTCCGCATGGCTGACAGCGAGGGGTCGACACTTGGACTGGTATATGAGCTCATGGACCGGATCGGATAGTTCCTACAGCTGCCCATCCTGCAGCCAGAGAGGTAAGTGGTACAGTAATGTAATTGGTCTTTATCTTTTCAGTGGTTGCTAGCTTGTTTTTCTGTCAATGTTACGTTTTTTCGTAATGCCCAGGTTTTAACATGCCTCTCACCTGCAGAATGGCCGAGCTGAAGTTCATCTGGGAGACGCGGTGGAACTACTTCCACATGAGTATCCACAACGTTGCACACATACGGCATCCCCTCTTCCTCTCTTCGACACAGATCACAGACAGGGAGCTTGAGGCCGATTGGCTTCAGTACATTTACAGAGTGGGTCCACACATAGGTTTGGATCCTATCAGGCTCATGGAGGAGCTCGCTGCATTTCGTTTCGGCATGGGCACATTCGGCCACCCGGCTGCTCAGGATCCAGAGAGGAGGCAACTTCCCATTACCTGGTGGACCATGTTCGGTAGCACATATCCATCTATACAGCGTCTTGCACTGCGTGTCCTTTCTCAGGTATGCATCTCATTTTATCCTCCATTGCTGTGTTTCGTTGACGTTCCACCCGTGCAAATGTGCTGAAGCATTTAAATGCACGTACCACAGGACTGTGCTGCCTCCGTGTGAGCGCAATTGGAGCACATGGGCACTCATTCACACGAGGAGAAGAAACAGGCTGTCAGTGAGTCAGTTGGAGCGGTTGGTGTTCTGTAGTACCAACGCACGCCTTGCTAGGAGACTTTCGACCATTACGAGCGCATTGCAGGTGATTAGTTATTCTCCCGGAGCATGTTGGTTGACGACTTGTACGTTGGTTTCGTTTCTTGATCAAATTGTCTCTCTAACATGCAAATTTTTAACCTTGCAAACGAAGATATCAGATTTGGAGCGCCAGGTTGACTTGCCTACGGACAGCACCCATCCCATGCCTGCAGATGACCTGGGCACACGGCTTATGGCAGAGAGAGAGAGGGAGCTTGCCGAAATGAGAGAGAGAGAGCTTGGGCTTGAGCACAGAGAGCCTCCATTGTATGAGGCAGATGAGCCAGTGTCAAAGGATGATCAGCATGAGGATGAGCCCATTCGGGTTGTGTTCGCCAGATCAGAGAGGGATGAGGCATATGATACAGGTGTTGGGCACACGCCTAGAGCAGGGTTCACAGGTGCATCACGTGGTAGAGGTGGGTCACATACCACAGATTATACCGGGAGATAGGCAGGGTACACAGGGGGGGGGCATTGGCATACCTTCTTATGTTGATATGATGGAGGAGGCTCTTGATAGGGGGCAAAGTGATTTGGGCTTACCTTCCGCAGCTGCTTGGATGTGTGCATCACAGAGTCATAGGCATTTCTATGACAGCACACCAGAGGAGTCACCAGATGACTTTGATTGTACCGATTGGGAGGCCATGCAGGGTCCGCATGGTGCACAGGATGAGGCACAAGATGATCTAGAGGATGGTGCACATGATGAGTCCCAGAGCCCAGAGCATTTGTATTCGGATGCCCAACTGGACGACTTGATTGCAGAGTTGGATTCAGAGGCCCAGCAGATGCCGAGCGTCAGGGCACCCCCATCCTCTCTAGCCAGCATGCCCTACACAGAGTCGCAGCCAGAGCAGCTACACGAGGTGCCTGCAATTCCTCCAGTTCCTCAGAGGATGTATGTGCGCCGCACAACACGTCCAGTGCCACCGATGCCATTGAGGCCTGCAGCCCCTCCATTGCCATCCACTTTCGCAGCACCAGGTCTCCATGGCAGGCCACCATCTGTGCCCAGATCTTCTCTTGCAGCGCCCACATCCACAGTGGCTCCTCCAGTGGCAGCACCCACGACACATCCTTCTCTCTGGCAGCACCCACGGCACCGGCTCCTCCTTTGGCAGCACCCAGGATGTACCAGTACCGGCCACCGCAGCGCCCCTTTCAGTACTTATCGCCGCTGTACTTGCCGCCTGCAGGGACGGACAGCCAACTCCACCAGCAGCAGGCCCACGGGTACACACTCCACGGACCTATCCTCCACTATAAGCTGCACAGAGAACCCATCTTTGGCTTCTCTATCCCAGCCGGCCGCAGCTTGGGCCCAGCCTAGCCAGCCAGGTGATCTGCATGGGGGTGATAAGACATTGGCGGCTCCCCTCGTCCGCAAGAGGCCAGGAAGGCCCAAGGGTGCACCGAACAAGAAAGGCAGGGCGCAGAAACAGCCAGGGAGGAGAGGACGACCTCGCAGGGCTCCAGTTGCTGGTAGAGGTGCAGTATTACAGCCAGCTGCAGTAGGTGTTGTTGGTTTAGCCTGCTTGGGGGCTGATGCGGAGGCGGATTGGGAGGATGGGGATGACGAGTCTTCCCCCTCGGATACACAGCCCATGCCAGTTCCAGACAGGCATAGATATTAGTTGCGAGAGTTAGCTCGGGGCCGTGAGTTGTCTCCGGAGCATTCATCTGAGTTAGAGCCAGAGCATTGATTGTAGCTCTATTATTTTACTTTTAGCAGTTTGATATCATGTTCTATGTTTGGCGACCAGATGGTCGAACACTGTATTCAGACCATTTTTACTATATTCAGTGTTGGACGTACTCTATTAACTGCACATACAAAGGCATTCATGATTCTTGCAAAACAAGATAAAAAATTTCCTACTTGAAAGTGCAATATTCTAAACCATCCTGTAGTGTGCAGTGATTATTTTGACATTAGACCTTAGAAGCCCGTTCCGAGCAAAATGGGTTGGAACGTTCCATTCTGTTCCGGAACGTACTGGGTCAGAACGTTTTTTCCAAAATAAAAAAACAGGTGCTGCTGGCCACGATCTTCATACTTCTTGATAATACATTGAGAGATGCTTGATGATACATTGCGGGATGCTAGATATCAGAAATGCTGGAAAACATACAGTTCAAGCAGAAACACATTTGAAGAAGCTACTAACTATCGGTTACTTTCGCGTCCTCCACATCTCTGTCATACTCATTTGCGTGTATTGTTTCTAAGTATGGCTTTCTGTTGCTACTGTGCTATTTGTCACGGCGCTGTGCACATATTCAGATGACTGGACCTTTCTAAATCTTCGTTGCATTCCGTATCTCGGTTATGCATGAAATCTAATGCTATATTTGAAAACTCACCCTCTATCTAAATGTCCGTGCCTTGTCTGACGATAATGCATATCTTGTCTGACTGCTGATACAGAGCTGCTTATAGCCAAAAAAATCTCGCAGAACTTAACAAAATTCTTGCAGCTCCCGTTGATCCTAGAATAGCTATCTGAGCCACGTTCTTAAGCTCTCGCTGATCCTAGATTAGCTATTCCGTTCCTTATCTCAATTCCTTTGTTAAAAAATAACGTATTTTTTTTGGTCAAGTTCTGGAACGGAACGCGTTCCGCCGTTCCAGAACGGGCAACTAGGCATTAGACTAAGGACAACATTTGATTTAAAGAGATTAATTCCTATTGCACATCATTTTTATTTGCTAATGCAATATTTTGCTGGAAAAAGACTTTGAGAGCGATTGTGGTTGTGACCTTTCAATTCAGTGCAGTTTTTATCTTTCTATCGAGATATTTTGTGTGTCAAAAAATTCACCCACCTTTCCCTACATTTGCTAGATTTAGAGCTGACTTCCAATGAAATCTTTGCATGGAATCAGTTTCAGATCACCAACCATTTGTGTTATTGCTCGAGCTGGAAATGGCTACCATCTATTTGAAATTTAAGATATAGAAACATCAAAATGAGATATGTATTAGCCTTTAGGCAGTCAAGGAGCAGATATTCACTGTCTTTATAATAGAAAATATTGATATCTATCAAAGTTTGTAGAGCGGTTAACCGTTAGCCACAAATTTTTCCCGATATTGCAGAGCCAGAAACTAGTAACTCTGAAAGATTTGAGAATTAACGTACTAGAAATTTAACATTTCAAGTAGAAGTGTGTGGACAATTTGACAAAGAAGCAACATAATCTTAATACTTATGGTTGGTGCAAGGAAAAAAGACGCATATGGCACTTCATTTCAGTTAGAAAACCTGGGAGGATGCATTTGAAAGACACTTTGTTGTAAACCCAATTCACAATTCGACAATATTTGATCAAAGAGGTGGGGAGCCGCTGTGCATGAGTAAATCTTTGTCAAATTTGTGAAAAAGGCTTTACTAAATCTAATAATTATCACATTATCTCAAGACAAAAGTCAAGAAGTATACTTGCAAAATGATGTTCCTCACTTTGAGTAGCATAAACTCAACACCAGCCAAACATTAGTTCTTGTCATTGCTTGTGACGTCTTTTTATATTTCCCAACCACCTTTCCACTAGGTCATCTAGCCATAGAAATGGCTTGGCTTAATAGTCTCACCATACTTGATGGTAGGCTCCCCGATGGATTGGCCACTTAGGAATCCTGTTGTGAAGTTGACTCAGGTGCAACAAGCATGCCCTGTAAGACTCGGATTGGTGACACTCCCCAGAGTTCCAAGGCAAGTTAGGAAGTCAAGAACTGAGCCTTCAACCTGTGGTGAGCTAGTCAAGTAGTCACAAGTTATGAGCTAGCTCTAGAGCCTTCCCTCTCCTAGTCAAATTTCGCGATTCTCTCATCAAATTGCCAATTGTAGCAATCACATCTACAAGTGGATAATCTCACGTTAGTACTTTAAAAAGTTAACAAGCAACTGATTCTTAAGGTGTTTTGTGATAGCCAAGTGAGCACCAACCAACCCATATGACCTAAATCTAGCTAGTCTAGTTTTGGTAGCTAAGACTCCCTCTTAAAAAACAGATTGGTATTTTCTCTATCTCACAAGTGTGGTCTCTCTCTTAAGGTTATTTCTTTTCTCTAAGTCAAAGACAAAATAAAGTATAATTAATTGCCAGGATGATATCCAAATTGGATGTTTTATCAACACTTATGATGTCAATTTTACATGATGAGATATATGAAACATCAAATAAAAAGTTAAGATGTGACAACATAATACACCATATATAAGTTCCCATTGTCATCTTGCCATTGAAGATTTTCACACATTGGAAATATAAGATTGATGCATGCCAAAATGAAGCTTTATTAGCTCCCTTTGTGTGATCAAGATTTGAATTTGAGTGGCTTGAAGATAGATAGTATATTAAGCGCTTAAATAATTTTCAAGATTACTTTCAAGGCTTCAACATGATCATACATAACAACAATAAGCACTCATTTATCTCCAAGAATCGAAGGATGCAAGTACAGTAACATATAGGTTCCTTGTTGCTCCTTTACTCTTAAGTCTCTAAATGGCCACAAAAATAGGTCACTCTTGCTTGGAAAGACAACCTCATTCTTAGGTTCTTTCTTGATGCCTCATTCTTGCTCCATATTGCCAATCTCTTTTTGGTGTTGATAAACCACTTCAAGATCAACGATACATCATGGTCTTTGCTCATCAAAATATTTTTAGGTCAACCTCGGTATATGACTCTACAAAAACATAATCTTTCCTCTCTTTTTCAGTCTTTCATATTTGCTTTTCTCTTGAGCAAATCCCTCACCAAGGAAGAAAAATCTATAAGAAATAACAATTTTTTCTATATAGAAAACACACCTATACCCCTTATGTTTTTCATTACAAACTACCAAAGACACTTTTAGAGCTGTCACATCCTCTAGAAAAATGTGTACATAACAAGTACTAACAAATTCTTGCAAAACTCTATACTCTCAAATTTTTTTCAAAGCATGAAACATGTGATGTCTTGCCCACTAAGGCCTCTCTTGGGAACCTATTCAAAATTTACTTCGCACAACAAACATTCTCACCAAAAGTAAGACAAATGTACAAACTCACAAAACATCCTACAATTTTTCTCATCTATCCAATCTAGAAGTATCTTTGATTTTAAGAATTGGTTACCTCTTGTGCTAAAAATGCTTAGAAACTTGTTCCAAAGATCATAATCATGTCTAGTTTTGCCCTTTGTGCTGATTTGCCTCTTTATCATCTCCTTAATGAAAACCTTCACCTCCAACACATACCAAAAATATATCATTGTCTTTGAATTGCCATTCCAAGATGAGTTTGTTATATTCTTTGCAATAACCACATACCAAAGACACATCCGCAAAGTATGTTCTTGCTAGTGTAATCTTATGATAAGGTGTGATTGAAAACACTTGTCAAAGGCATCCAACAATTTTCTCACATCCATGTGAGTAATTCTTCCATTGAACTTATAATGAGCATATTAACTTTGCACCATCTTTGGTTCCCACAATAGACTGAGAAGATTGATTTACATGAGCATGTTGGTAGTAACAATGTTTGAACTGAAGTAAATTCAACTAGTCATCATAATCACTACTATAAAAAACCCTCCTTGTGTTGGTTTGATTTGATCAGTACATACTTTCTCTTTATATTGATCGTAATGGCTTTCATGACGTTCCAAACGGTCTCCATACGAATCATGTTATTCATATTGATTTCATTCACAATCATTATGCTTCTCATGCTGATCTTCATAGACATAAAATTAATCCTCATATCTGGACTGATTATAATCTTCATGATCATAAGAAAAAAGAGAATTGAAGTTCGAATAGAATTTGAAGTCTTTATAAAAACATGTGGATTATGGGTCCACAAAGTTGAATACAATGAGTAGAAGAAAAATTTTCACCGCAAATGGAAGTTTGAATGTAGAAGGAAAATAGCTCCTAACTTGATTCACTTATGCAAAACAATCTGGGATAAATTCTTAATAAACTTTCTTAACCACTTAAAACTAAAAGTTAATATGATGAGCGAATATAAGTATAGAATGCAAATTGCATGCTTTGAAAGAATTGTCATCAACAAAAAGAAAGTGTCATTGAGCACAAATTTTAAAACCACGAGTGAACACTATAGATCACATCATAGTAAGCAAATTTGTGCTTTTTACAACGTTCAAGTTTGAGTTCAATAAAAAAAATCATAAAATAAAATAAAAATTGTGATGTGAGGTAAGGTCTTCAATTTTGCTTGATTTTTATATGTCCCATTTTGTATGTTTATATACTAGTGCTTACAAAAGTAATGTAGTTGCATTGTATTCATTACATCGAGTTGATAAAGTTTTTAATTCTATTACATTAGAATCCGAGCTCAAACAAAAATATTCTAGAGATTAAAAAAAAGAGATCAAAGAATCTCACATGCACACAACTTAGAAATGGGTCTTGAAAAAAAAAATCAAAGTGTAATCAATATTTACCAAACTTTAATAACCATTTGTGACTCATCTCCCACATTCTCAATTGAATGAGACCTATGATTCCTTGCATGCATTGAGTTAGCATCTCAATTTGCCCACATTGCACAAAATGCTTCTTTGCAATCATGTTTATCCACTAAAATTTTGAAGAAATCGCATTATGAAACAAAATTGTGCCAACAACCAAAATATAGAGTAAATTGAGAAGGAAACCATCATGTTGCAAGGCAGATCGAGTTTAGACAAAGTTGTGAGCTTCATAGATCAACAAAATTTTTTTTAGAAAATGTGGGTCTCCGAAAAGCAGAATGCTGCTAGTCTTTCAAACAAGTGAGAATGCAAAAGTGAGACGAGACTCACACAGTTGAGTCACTTAGCTCATTTCTAACAGATCGCACTTCCAAAAGCCCCTAAACTTTAACTCTTTCTTTCAGTTCACCACCCTGTCATGTGTACACGGTGCAACAATGTGTCAGGTACAGTGAATACAGGTCTGCGTCAAATGTGGGCGCGGACACGAAAGCCAACATTCGTGGCTGATCACAATAGAGGATGAATTCCTGACTTGTGAATGATTCAGGTTGTTTTGACTTAATTGCAGGGTGCTAAACTTGGAACCTGCCTTTGAGCGATAGAGGTGCCCAATGCCCATATATCTATCTATCTGTAATAAATACCACATTAGTAAATTGCATGAATGGTCGTATTGGTACTGAGATCAAAGCCCACGCATAAGCTATTTTCACTGCTCATCATCATCTGTCGGTGAAGAACATTAGACAGTCAAAATGCATCACAATGTAATAAACTACACAGAAATCTATGCACGCTTCTGTATTTTTGGTTGGAATATTGCGAGAAAGTAAAGCCTATCTCCTTCATCGATCATGGGAAGGGATGGATGAATCAATCATTGATGCTGCAGTATTTTTCCAGATGATGAATTATTATATGTTCCTCCTCTTGCCTAGGCTGGAGCATATGAGAGAGAGAGAGAGAGAGAGAGAGAGAGAGAGAGAGAGAGAGAGAGAGAGAGAGAGAGACATAATTGTATAAATAGTTGAGCTGGGGAACATTAGCGTGTCCTCGGAATCTTTATGGTTTGACTATGACAGTGGATGCCTTGTCAGCCCGAAGGCCGAGGCCGGGTGGACGAGGGGCTGCAGCAAATTATTTTGTCTCTAGTTACGGCCTTTATTTGGATAACATTCATAATGTATCTACTAGTTGCTATGCGGTAATATTATCTTTTTTATGAAGAAAATGGAGATGGCTACCACAAGACAATGTGTGTGACAAGAAAAAAAAGATACAAAAGGATCAAAGTCCTTTCAAGTACCATGCATTTAATGGTCACAATGTCACTCACAATGACCTCACCAATCCATGATAGCAATGTATTTGAAGATATGTTCATGCCTGATCTTTAATTGGTTGCACAATCCAAGATAAAATTTAGGGAAATATAACATCATACCCTATAGCCAGGCCGATAGGTACAAAATTAACAATCACAAAGGTGAGAGTAAGCCAGTGTGAAGTTAAGTATCTAGCATTAAAAAAAAAATGTGACTTATGAAAAAAGAAATATGAAACCTTGGATTTTAAAGATTTTAATAATTATGTCGTAAATTGCATGTGGCAAACATAATCAAATCTCATTGATGAAAAAACTAAATGTTTCGAGCCACAAAGCTTTGTTAGCTTTCGAGCACACGTCTGCAGGAACCTCAAGTCACAACCGCCACATAACCGTTTTAGCCGAACAAAACACGAAGGCGAATGCCTCAAAGGTCAAACGTTCAAAGACCAAAGGAGCTCAAAGGCGAAGCCGAAGACACGAAGGCGAAGAAGACTCGAAGACCAAAAGGTGGCAGATCTTCACGCTCCAAGTACACAAGAAATCAAGAAAGTACCAGGAGGACATCCTCCTCTACGGATGATGCTAAAGGCAATTTGAATGCCATTGGAATGTGCTTAATCAGCCGTTCTTGTAATCAGAGACTTGATTAAACCCTTTCCCTCTCCATCCATATAAGTAGATAAGAGATGAGAGAATCAGTTGAACATCAAATTGGATTGTCAATTGGTTGAGTGTCAACCTGAGCTAAGCATAGTGTTGTTGAGCCGATGTCCAAGAAGTCCGCTAGTAAGTGAGACTCATCTGACATTATTTGTGCACGCCAACGCGTTGTGTGGGTTTGTCACAACAACGCTCTTACAAAAGGATCATTGATAATACAGTAGCTTAAATGCACATGTAGTTTTATCTTGAATGATTTCGATTACTTGAATGTTTGATTGTTGTCTATACCTGTTCAACTATTTATTCTTTATTCCGCACACTGGTTCATCCTTGTCCAATGCTTAAACGAATTATAACGTAGGTCAGCAGTGTCTGTCTACACTCTGGAGGATTGTAGATCTGATCTAGCAGGCAGTAGCTGACAGACAAAATTGAATTCCATCCTGGTTCACAACAGTGGTATCAGAGTGACTGAAATTCATGTTGCATCCATCGAACCCTTTTCAACAGTGGTATCAGGGCCTCTTGTTTCTATCAGAGCCTCTTACTCCTATCAGAATGTTGATATAGCTTTTTGAGATGGGCGAAGAAAGGTCGAATAATTTGACAGCCTATCTATGCGCACATGTGTGTGCAGCCTCAACATCTGACACACTAGACGTCATCCTTGATTCAGAAGCAACCTCTCACTTTGTTAAATCGAGACGAATAATGTCTCTAACTTTTGAAGTACAAATCCATCCAGATACATAATTCTTGGAGACGGATCAAGACATCAAGTGAATGGCATTGGTTCACTATGGCTCAACACAAACGGCAAAGACCGAAGATTAGACGATGTTCTATTTGCACCCACACTACAACACGACTTGCTTTCAATGTCAGATGCAATTGGAGTGCAATGTCGGATGCAAGTGGAATGCAAAGTTGTCGTATGCAATTGTCGGATGCAAGTGGAATGTGGAGTTGTCAGATGCAACCATCGAATGCAAGGAGAATGCAAGGTTGTCAGATGAAATCGAAATGCAATGTCAGATGCAAGTGGAATGCAGAGTTGTTAGATGCAACTTTCGAATGCAATCGAAATGCAGTGTTGGATGCAACGTCGGTTCTAGATTGTCAGATGTAAATCTTTAAATCTAGTTGTTGGATATAAATCGTCAGTTGTGATGTCAGAGCTAGATGTCAGATGCAACATTGGTTGTAGACTGTCAGATCTAATTTTTTAAGTCTAGTTGTTGGTCGTCGGATCTAGCTGTGATGTCTGTGTTGGATGTAGGACTCAGACTACTCTTCCTCCTCCTAAAATGGTGCGTGATAGGGATGTGTTAGTGGAGGAGTTCTTATTACAAATATCACTCAACATTTGTAATAAGAACTCCTCAGGGAGCCAAGCACAAAGCAACATCAAATCTGAATGGTTATGATTAGACATTGAGCCCTACACATCTACCTGATGTTAATCACAAAACCGATCATGAGAAAAGGAAGAATCAACAATCACATTTATACACAAGTACCCAAACTGAATGCATGAAAATGAAGCATAGAAGAAAATTTAGGATGAAGGATTTTCAATTTTAGCAGCATTTGAATACAAATCTTATGCTATGGATCTCATGGAGGAGCTCCTATTTGTGCATACAAGGAGTGAACCACATCCTATAACCTTTTTGGGTTTCACCTCTTGACTTACAAGTGAAACCCATTCTATAAACTTTTGGGTCCACCTCTTACACATTATTAGGAGGCCTCTTTCTTGAAAATACATCTCAAGTTTGAGAGGGCCCAAATTACTAGCTCCCACATGGTTTTCCATCTTTTGGGAATTACCATGGGGCTCACAGTATATGCACTTAGCGTATCACTAGTAATTCTCATGCTCTCATACTCGGCTCTCAACGTCATCTCCATTGGAAGCCCTTTTGAGTGATGAGGAGGTATTGCATCGACACCTCAGGGGCATGGCATCAACTAACAATTGCATCAAAACGAATGTTAGTGATGACCTCTTGAAGGAGGTAGCCTCTTGCACATCGGCCAATGAAGCTTGGGATTCTTTAAAAGCTATTTATGAATCCAACAACACTTCAAGAGTCCTTATGCTAAGAAACCAAATCTTACAAAGCATTAGGAGAAGTGATGAAAGTGCACAAGAATATGTGCTTAGGATCAAGTCTCTCATCAAAGAATTAGTTTTTATTGGAGAGAGGATTCTAGATAATGAGCTTGCACAAGTGATCCTCAATGGCTTAGGAGATGAGTTTTCCAATTTGGTTCAAAGTTTTGCCATTCATGACACTTTTCCATCAATCGATATGCTCCATAGTGTGCTAGTGGTTGAAGAGTGTAGGATGCTCCATGCAAAAGCGAGGATGGGTTCCTTATCATTGCAAGATTGTTAGCAACAGAGTGAAAAAAAAAAAAACTCCATGGCATGTGTATTACAGTCCACGTATGAGTAAATGTTAATAAACTTCTGCTATGGCATGTGTTTTGTAAGTCCATGGGTAGAAGCTTAATAAATAAAATAACTTAAACTTAGACTTAGAACTTGGACTTAAGAAAACTTAAGCTTAGACTCATCTTAAGCTATCTTAAGTTAGAGAATTTAAAGTCCTAAGCTCTAAGTTAGAAGTTGAGAAGCCTTAGAATGGCCAGTTTACACACTAATCCCATTAGTTAGTGGATGCTTATGGAAGGCCCTTCTTGCTATAAGAAGAGAGGCATTTTCCTTCTAAATAACACTTTGAGATTATGCTAAACTCTCTCTTGAGATTGTCTTCTATTTTCATTGTGTTCCCTTTGGGAAGGTGCATAGCTTGAGGGAAGGTTCTCGAGCCTCCTCTTGCCTCCTTTTCATAGGTTTTATTATGGCATGCTTCGATTTGCTTGATGCTTAGTATTAGATGCAATCGTATTTCCAAATCCCTTTTGGGTGTTAAGTAGGAATTAGCTTAATCATCTTGCTAGTTGGGTTAGCCTTAGCAAGAGTTTATTATTTTGTTGATCTTGGTTACTTGGGAAGACTTAGCCAAGTTTGGTTTAGTTTCCGTTCCTAGCACCAGTTGGGAAGCCTTGGTGCTCTCTTTTTATTTATGTTTTTATTTCCAATTGAAATAAATTTTAGAAGGTGGAATATCGGTCTACCACTATACTACTCACGAATCCCTCATTAGACCTAGCCACCGTAGAAGAGTAGAAATACATCCAACATTGGCGCCATTGCCGCTTTTTAAGTTTATCTACATAGATTTCTTGTTTTCTTTTTCATTGCTAACCTTCTTGTGTGTATGCTTGCTTTGCCTGTTTTTTTCTTCACACTCCAGCACAAGACTTCTCTTTAGGTCCTAAACGAGCTACTGAGCAATCCATCAAGCTGGAGGGAAGCAAAAAAGTGTGTCAACTTGAGCATTTTCTTTGAAAGAAGTGATCCAAGTGACATTTTTTTCAATCAACCAGGTATATCAAAATTCGCCGAGCTGTCTGTAGCCATAACAGACCCTGATTTTTCATCCTATCACCTCTGCGATTTCTTTCATCCTATCACCTTTGCGATTTCTGACTATTCTCAGGTTTTCTGAAAACACCCTGTTATACTGTCAAAATCCACTGTTTTTCAACCAAATCTTTGTCTTAGAATTCGCCGACTTTATTGAGGCTAGATCTATGCAAGATCAGACCTTTGGAAGCTCAACGAATTTCATCTCTCAGATTTAGTCTATTTTTTGTCAGAAAAGCACTTTTTCCACTAATTCCCATGTTTGTCAACAAACCTTTCGTTTCAGAAATCGCCGACCCTACCACGAAATCGTCCATAGTCTGAAACTTTTCTATACACCCTCTACGAATTTCATTCTTTAAAAAATTCCAAAATAATACAAAAAAAAATCAGTATTTTCATAGTATAAAGTCCCTATCAAAATTTGCGAGTATTGTATTTCGACTCATCAGTTTGTCCATGATTTCTAGTCCTGGCTACGAATTTTGTTACACCAGAAAATTTCAGTTCTTGTCCAAATTCCCTATTCTGCAAAAAAACCACCTTTTTGACCTCTTTTGGCCAAGTACAGTATTGTACTGATCATCTGTATTGTTATTCCTCATTCTGCATCATGTCAAGAGATTGTGCTGAATCCTCCAATCCTACACCTCCATGCCTAGAACGCAGAATTTTACGCATCGATGCACCAAAGTACGATGGAGGATCTGACCCAGTTAGATTTCTCCAAGACTTTGATAATGCATGTCGCTTCTATGGAGACACCTCTGAAACTGAAAAGCTCAGATATTTATTCCCTATGGTGCTCTATGGAACTGCCAAAGAGTGGTACCTCAACCTCGAAGCTCCTGATCTCTCTTCTTGGACTACCCTCGAAGGCACTCTCATCAAGCATTTCAAAGCTTCTAAACTTACTCAAAGCCCATTCATCCAAACCACACATATTAAGATGCATCGCGAAGAGTATGTTAGAAGCTACATTGAGCGTTTTAAATGCCTCAAGGTATGTATGTATTGACGAGACTATCATTGAACGAATGGCTATTAAATTGTTCTTGGTTGGACTTCCTAAAAATATCTTTCGAGAATTGAAACCAATTGACCTTTGTGATCAACTTAAGGATGTAATGACCAATGTCATCCGAGAAGAAAACTTTGATAGTCGTGAAAAGAAATCCAAGAATCACGAACGTCTTAACCATCAAAAGTTCAAAAATACCACCCAATCCTCAGAACTGCTACATCAAATGAAAACTTGGCAGATAGCTCAACAAACCCATATGGATAAATTTACTGTTGATTCCCAGACCGCTATGAACAATATTGCTGACAAATCATTTCCAACAAGAGAAAATATATGTTCACAGAATCACACTGCCAATGAATGTCCCGAACTGCAACACCAGTATCCGGTAGACTCCAAACCCATGTATCGACAATACCGTGCTTACAATCCACATCAACCTATGTTGGGACCAGGAGTCTATCAACCACAACCAACTGCACCCCAAATCAATATCCACCACATCAACAGTTCGTCATTAATCAACCTGCTCCACAACAAGCTGTCTATTATATTGATCCAAATTCTATCGATCCAGCAACTTAATATGTGGAAGACACCCCAATGCCCCAACCTATGATCCTAACCAAGCTATGTTTGCAACCCATCAACTATTCACGGATGCTTTATATGTGCAGGTAAACATGCTTATATTCGTTGCCCAAACAAAACTCACTTTTCACCAGCTTGTGAAAATTGCGGCATTGAACACCATGTGAAGGATTGTCCTTCCAGATCTAAACCAGCTGCTCCTATATGCTCCATGCAAGTAGAAACCTTGCCAGTCAAAACTCAGGTAGTCTGGGTCTTTCGTGCACAAACCCACACAAACCTAATGTCAAGCTCCTACCATTGCACCCACCAACAACATCCAACAGCCCAACATTCCCCTGAGTGAAGGTTGTACCCATTGTATATCCTCAATTTTCCGAAGAAATTTGGTTGCATCACAAATATCGTCACAACAGATTCAAAATGCAAACCAACACTCTTCCACGTCCCATCACGCACCTCACATGCCTTTTGAGACTAAAACCCTTGAAGGCACTAAAGTCTAGAGAGATCTATTACAAGCTAACATGACTCTCCCTTTCCATGTTCTCTGGAAACATGCGGGTAAGTGAAAACAACAACTCCAATCCACTGAAATGACCACTCCCGATGAGCTACTTGAAATTCCATTACACCTCACCAATCTACTCAATGAAAGGGCCAACATCAAAATTCTAGCTACTCATCGCCAATCCTGAGAAGTATTAGCTATATTAGATGGTGGCTCAAGTGTCAACATCATATTCACATCTCTCATATTGGAATGGAACCTAAGAGAGAAACTCACCAAACCCACTTGTCAACTCATGATGGTTGACCAAAGTGTGGTCCAACCTACATGATTCCTCTCACAAATTCTGATAAAACTAGGAAGACTAAATTTTTTCATAGACCTGGTTGTACTCGATATTCCTAGTAACACCTATTCCTATAAGTCTGCTTGGTCGTTCATGACTGGAACAAAGGCCGAGTCACCTTTGGTAATAGAGATAGCTCCATTACCATTGATTCATCTGGGAAACTCAAACCTGCACGCTTCCACGAAACTGATTCATCTACTACCAATTCCGTGATTGAGCCATACCAGTCCACCAAGAGAAATGTCATTATGTTGAATCCACTGATATCATAAACTGGAGCCACAGTTTGGCTACGATTGATTGTGTAAATGCTGATTATTGTGCTCAAAATCAGGCTGATTGTACCTATAGCCACTGAATGATAATGAACAACCACCTGATCTAGACACGCCTATCATTAATATGAATTTATTGATATTCTTCCACACAATGATGATTTGTTAAACGTTGCATGGCTACCTACTAATGAATCAGAAGATTTATTTGTAGATGACGAGAATGTCTTGCGAATTCAGAATTGGCCAGAAGATTCAGACATTTCTGATATTCAAATTCTCAACTGCATGGAGGCACTTCCACTCAAAACTTTCCCGCAACATTCATCCAAAGTGGAACCAGTTTCCAAGGTTGTGGTCAAAAAACCTGATAGCAAACTATACCGTGTCAAACAACCAACTTATCCATGAGACCTATGCGAGGAAGAAACCATTTTTCAAATTGATGATGAAATCCTCCATGATGTGCCACCAATTCCTCATCCGCACACCTCATGTCCTCTGAAGCCACAACCTCATGGCAATACTATGAAGGAGAAGATGAAGAAACCACTTCTCATCCAAACACCTGGAGATCTTACCACTTCTCATCCAACCGCCTGGAGATCTTACCACTGTTTGAGAAGTTCCTTAAATAGCCTTAGCTCATACACCAATCCAGAACCTCCCAAATCACCATCCAGACAATTGAAAGACAAGGCCCGGGCCTCGAATCACCCGCACATGATGTGCCTGCATATTTTCAGGATTATACGATCGAGGATGTGACTATCCAATTACCACAAGCTCAACGTGATCCGAATGGTAATTCACTCTATGAAGGCCCTGCACAAACCATCACTCTCTCCTTGAGTGAGCCCAATGAGAATCATCGAATGCCTTGTTCACATCGGGGCTCACCTCAATCGTGAGCAACGCAGAAGGCTTGAGAAACTTTTGTGCAAATATCGACATGTCTTTGCTTGGTCCTATAAAGACATGAAAGGAGTCTCACCCCAAGTAGTTGTGCATCGTATTCTTCTTAAACCGGCTGTGAGGCCAACTGTTAGTCGTCCCTACCGATGCAATCCCATCTACAAGGCCGAAATAAAAGAAGAATTACAATGCCTGTTAGATGCAGGATTCATTTATGAAATCGAACATATTGAGTGGATTTCCCCAATCGTCATCGTTCCTAAGAAAAATGGAAAACTCCGCATCTGCGTCGACTTTAAGAAACTTAATGCTATCACAAAATGTGATCATTTTTCGTTACCTTTCAGCGAATCCATCTTAGAAAATCTAGCAGGAGATGAGGCCTACTCATTCTTAGATGGCATTAGTGGCTACAATATGATTCAAATTGTTGAAGAAGATCAACATAAAACAACTCTTGCCACAGAATGGGGAACCTTTTGTTGGAAAGTCATGCCTTTCAGTCTTTGTAATGCCCCTAGCAGATTCCAGCGTGTTATGCAAGCTGCTTTTTCTCAGCAGATGGAAGATACCCTACAAGTTTACTTGGACAATTTAGGAGCACATTTCGAAGAAACACGTCATCCATCTATGCTAGAAAAAAAAATTATTCAATGTCAATGCTTCAGAATCTCTTTGAACCCTGAAAAATGCCAGATTTGGATAACACATGACATCATCTTAGGGCATATCATTTCAAAAAATGGCATCTCAACTGACCTTGACAAAGTTTTGATCATTCAAAATTTGCCAAAACCACGTACTATCTGTGAAGTCTATTCATTCCTAGGCCACGCTAATTATTATCGTTGCTTTATTCTCAATTTCACAAATAAAGCACGATTATTTTATAAAGTGGTCATTGTTCCCAAATGGACTGATGAAGAACAAGTTGCGTTCATTCAGTTGAAAGAAGCCCTCACCAATGCACATATTCTCCGGGCTCCTGATTACTCCAAGGAATTTCATGTGCATACCGATGCATCCAAGTATGACATTGGGACAGTGCTCACCCAATCGGGAGAATTCAAAAAGGATTATCCAATCCGATTTCTCAGCAGACAATTGATCCCCGCTAAAGTCAATTACACTACTATCGAGCGTGAAGCTTTGGCGATGCTGTATGTGGTTCAGAAGTTTTGCCATTATATCCTAGAAAAAATTGTTGCGTATCAAGCACTTCTCTACCTCATCAATAAAACTTGCACAATTTTTGCATTACTCGATGGATCTTGTTGTTACGCGAGTTTGAATTTCGAATTGTTGCTAGAAAGGATGTTCAACATTTTCTAGCAGAACATCTATCCCAAATCCCTAATCTATCAACTCCTGACCAAGGCATCAACGATGATTTACCTGATCCCATTCTTTTTCAAGTTGACTATAACCCAGTTTGGGACAAGGATACTACTAAATATTTAACTTCAGGGCAGATGTATCCCTCCTTTTTCAAACCCGAACAATGTGCATTGGTCCTCAAACAAATCCTTATACGTTAATTGCAAGCCAACTTTACAAGCAAGATTTAGATGGAATTATCCGACAGTGTCTTACTGAAGGTGAAATGACCTCAATCATACCCCTAACTCACGAAGGTGTTGGAGCTGGTCATTTCTCTTCCGAAATGACCGCCAAAAAAGTCCTCTTGGCAGGATTTTGGTGGCCAACTCTCTTCAAGAATACCCACACCTGCATAAAGGCTTGTGATGTTTGTCAAAGGACAAAATATTTTCAAAAAACTGACTTTATGCCTTTACACCCTGTCACGACTGATCAAGCCTTCTCGAAATGGGGGATTGATTATGTTGGACCGACCAGTCCCGCTGCTCAACACACTCAATCTAGATATATCGTAGTGGCTACGGATTACTATACCAAATGGGCCGAAGCTAGAGCTGCTGTTCTACCACAAAATTTCTCTATGAACAAGTTATCATTCATTTTGGATGTCCTCTAGAACTTATCAATGATAGGGGTACACATTTTTTTAACTCTGTCATAGCATATCTACTTTCAAAATTCTTTGTGGTACAATGCAAAAGTTCTCTTTATTATCCACAATTTAATGGCCAAGTGGAATCCACCAACAAAATCTTATGTGGTGTTCTAACGAAAATCGTCGAGTCCAAGCGATCTGATTGGAAACTAAAACTTCACGCCACTCTATGGGCCTATCGCACTAAAGTGAGCCACATGATTAACCCCTTTCTAGCAGGAAGCCTACGGAATTCCATATTCCATCCCTACGAGTAGCAGATAATCTAGAGCTAGATAATCGACAAATTCTAGCTAATACATTATTCCATCTGGAACAACTGTGTGAAACATGACGAATCAACATCCATGCTCAACAAGTCCACAAATGTCGACAAAAGGCATGGCATGATTGATCTTTAAAACTCAAGGAATTCCAAGTTGGAGATAAGGTCCTCTTATACCAAGCCAAGACATTTAAGGGCAAACTGAAATTTTTTGGCCAAGGACCTTATGTCATTCAAAAGATATTTGCCTCTCGATATGTCCAACTCCAAACCCTACAAGGCGATACCTTAGACTCTGTGGTCAACGGAAGCAGACTCAGAAAGTACAACGAACCCTGTTTTTATCTTGATATGTACTAATCTGTTTTATTTTCTAAATTTTGTTTATTTATTTTTATTTTCTAACTGCTTGCCATTTTGACAAAAAAAAATTTAGTATGTTTATTCTTTAGACCACCAAGATATCATCAGATCGAGAATACAATCAGTCTTTTTCTAAGCAACCACCAGATTCATTCCTTTTTATGAATTTACGATGCACAATCATAACAGATAGAATTTGCCTACACCTATTTTCATTGTGTACAATTCATTTATCACCTTCGCAAATTTCAGTACAGAATCAGACCTTCTAGAATTAGAAAAACATCAAATTTTTCATCAGATCATCACTGATAGAATTCGTAGATAATTTGCTAAGCCTCAAAATCAATTGCACGATTTCTCAGTCACCCATGAATTCTGATCATGTCAATTTTTATACATTCAAACAATTTCATTCATTTTTGTACAAAAAATCACTTACAGGAACTTGTCAGACCTCATAACACTGTCTCAAAATTTGCAAACCTCACTAAGACATCGTAGGCACTGAGGACGATTACTGGGTGAAATTGCGATTTCTTGCCCAAAAAAATTTATATATAGGACTCCCCATCTTCTCCACGAGTTCATTTTCTGCAAGAGAGTTCATGCTAAAAATTTCTAGAATTTTCAAAATTTCCAAAACTTTCTAGAACTCTTTTTGTACTGCTATCATGGCCTCCAGAGACACTTCTCTCTCACTCCATTACCGTAAGGCCCCCAAACCTTATGCGGGTGATATATATTCTTGATCTCCATCAAGAATTATACTCATGCATTGATCTTGGCCAAGGATCTTTTCACTAACCTTGGCTTTGATCTGACTTATTTTTATGATCAACAAAGTCAGAGTTTGGTTCGAGCGGCTTATTCCACTTATTTAGATGAGTTCCATTCATTCCGGATCACCTCAAAGGATGGCAATCATACCATAATCGACATCTCCCCAAAGCATCTACAAAGCATTGGATTTCCTAGCCTGGGCGAGACGATTCATGGCAAGGGTACTAGCTATGATTCCAAATACTTCACAAAGTTCTTGCTGGTGAATGACAAAAAGACATTTGCACAAACCAACGACGACATTGCCATCATACTCATCAAGGATCATAAGCTCAAGGCAGCCTCAGAAATTCTCATGGCCATGGTCGAGGTCCATATTGTTAAAATAGATCTCATTCCACCAAGCGATCTATTTTCCTTAACCCTCACCATGAATGATTCCACTCAAGTAGGTAGAAAAAGTTTTTGAAAAGTTATGTGTGGTCCTGAAAGCTCACAAATCCACTACCAAATGTGGATATCTTTTACACATGTTGGTCACAAAACAAATGGGACAACAAACAGCCGTGGTTCTCAAAGAGCTAGAGGACATGTATCCTAGCACCAGAAAGCGGTCCAGCCCACAAGTGTCAGCCGAACATGTTTCACCTACACCATCACTGAAGAAGCAGAAGGGTAAGGCGGTAAGCATAGACGATGACATCTCCCCTGATATCTTATCCAGTGATATAGAGGAAGGGGATGTTGAATTTAGTCCCAAAGGGAGCTTGAAAGCCCAAAGGAGATTTTGGCACAACAAGAGGCCCTACTTCAATAGGCCCAACAAAGAAGGCAAGCAGTAGTAGCAGCAGGCAGCTCTTTAGATGGGCTCTTCCGACTCAGGTCATTAGGTGTGGTCCTGCCAACTCAGTTATCTTCAGCTATTCAGGTATCGTCACCTACTAACACAACTCTCCTTCCAAAATTACCCCCACCATTTACTGCCACATCCACCCCTTCATTCACACTTAACATGGGTTTCAATTCCACTATCCCACGAAAGCCCTCACTTGTACATTCTTCCAACCTACTTGACTCTGCGGTCAATGTAGATGATTTTGCATTACAACTATTAACACGAACCACATCCACCATCGTCACAACTAATCAGATCCACATTTCTCTAGCACAAATTCAATCACCTCCACGTTCGCCTCCTCTAAGACCTCAATGACCTCTACCGACATCTCCTCCCATATCTCAATCACCTCCACCTGCATTTTTTCACAATTCCTCTCCTCCACCAATTCCAGATCTTCTTTCATTCAACCCCATGCCCTACACAGACTATACCCGCCCACTTCCTGACATTGGACCTTGGGAGCAATTACCACTAGCAGCCCAAAAAGTGGTTTGGTTGGTGAACGAGCTCCAGTACAACATCTTTGGCATCTTAGGTGATCAGTTCACAATGAGGCAATTCGATGATGGAGCCCTTGCAAATCTTCAGAAGGAGAAGACAAAGTTGGAGACAAAATTCAAGCAACAACAGTTGCAAATCCAATATTTGAATGCACACATCCAACCATAGCAGCATATGCTCAACCACCTCTAGCACCAAATCTTGCTTAGGAATCAACAAATCTCCCATCTCCACACTCTAATGACAAACCTTACTATGGAGAGAGACGACACCTTGGCAGCCACAACAACAACACGTTCTGCTATGAAGGAACAGTTGGTGCAAGTCAACTTCACCAACTTTGCACCTCCAGCTATTCCCGAGAGAACTCAAAGGTGTATCAACAGTTGGCACAAAGTTAAAGGCCACGACAGAACAACATACCAAATGTAGCAATCCTATGCTACCTCCATCAAGGCCCTAAACCAACATATTGCCACCATGGAAGAAAAGTTAAAGGTGGCCACACAATGGGCACCTTCCGTCCATGCAGAACAAACCCAATTTCATGACTCCAGACATCATTACGATGGTGGAGATGGGACAGGTTTCCAAGGGCCTCCATCAATCAATCAAGGCTCTACATTCCAAGGACCACGACAAGTATCGGCAACTCCTCCACCAACTAAATCACAGGACACTGGTGGTACTTCCTCCCAACACCATCTCTTCCACTCTTCTGCCTCTAACCCCATCGACACAACTAACTTTCCCTTCATTCAATGCTAATTTTCTCTAGAATCTCAACACATTGCTGAATCTAACCCTTCACCACCTCTCTCCCCTCAACCTGATCCACAAGAAGAACATGCCTTGGCAGCTGAAGCACCCACAATAAGACACAAGATCATGCCCAATGCAATAGCAAGGATTTGCTTATATCTCAAGAGTTTTCAAAGAAGTATCAAACTACTAAGGAACGAGGCAACTACATCCTTCCAAATCTTGATCATTACAAAACTCATAAGGAAGCGGTCAAGCTCCTAGATCCACACCCACCTGGCACCATCAACTATATCTTCAAAGAAAAACCTCCCCGACACGGTATCTGGATGCACTCGCCTATATGCACAAGAGTCCATATTATTCTCCGATAGCGCGGCGAGTTGTTAGACCTGATAGTTTGCACTTTCTTGGAGGTGTGTCTCTCTATGAATGCCATGAACTTCTTGAAGGCATCAAACACTTATGATTTTTTCTTTATGTAGTATATTGTTGTCATCCAGCTATAATCATCAATGAAAGTGACAAAGCATCATAATCTTGAGAGTGAGTTGACTTTCATCCATTTGCACACATCTGAGTGAATGAGCTCAAGAATCTTCTTGGTTCTTCTTCCTTCGTGCACAAATGGACTTCGATGTTGTTTGCCCTTCTAATAGGCTTTACAAAAGTCAGTGTCAGGTCTTGTTATCTTCAGACCTGTGACAATCTCTTTTTTGCTCATGTCGTACAAACTACTCATATTCTGATGATACATTCTTCTGTGCCATAGATGATTTTCATTTTCTGATGCATTTAATATGCTATCATGTCTGCTGATGATCTTTGCTTGGTAAAGATTTTCTTGTCTTGATCTGACAATCAACAACTTGTTTGATTTTTGGCTTTTCTTCTGTGAGATCGGTCTCTGACCAGATTCCTTCACCCTTCAAGAGTGTTTTGATTTTGAACTTTCAGACTCGATAGTTCGCCCCATTAAGATTGATTGCAATCCTATTCTGAATCTTAGTAGCCATATTGTGTTATCTAGACACTCCGCTCTGATACCATGTAGATTTTTTGTTCTTTGTTTTGTTTATTTTGCTAGCCAAAGTGTTTGGTGCTCAGCTGTGTGTGCGCCTATACTTGACGGAAATGCGCTACATTGTGCATTGAATTTGTAGGACCTAGATACTCAACTACAAATCACAAATCAATATAGCAATCAATCAATCAGACACATAACTCAACAACAAAGTTGGAAGATCAGAGCGTGCATTTGCATATGTATTTTGTTTACAGAGTGAGTCGGTAGTGTCTCGTTCGTTGGCAGCCGACGCACCTCTTACAATTATATTTTCTACTATTTTGCAGATCTCTCTATATCTTTGTTTTGAGTTCTATCCTATACTTATGTCTCACATTGTGAGATTACAAGAAGGATCAACTAATCATTAAAAGAGAATTTTTTCCTAAATCTCTAGTTAAGTGCCTCTCCAATAACGTTGCTTTTTGGCGGCTGAGCATGACAGCTTGATAGCTTCATGCCCGACATCGGGAGGCCAATGCCTGCCCAACGAGCTATGGTTCCGATAGTTCGGCCATGCCCGATAATCTTATTCTGCACTTCAACTATTTGGTAGGGGGTCCGACTATTCGGTGACTGTCGATATGTCGGCCCTTTTAGGGATTGGTTGTAGGAGCATTCGTCGATCACTTCAATGTCCGACTGTTTGGTGAATTCGACATTGGGGAACGACATGGAATGGTTGCTGAGTTCGCCATTTCCAACACACTTGATGACTTGGCCATGAATGAGTGACATAATAAACCTCCAATAGCTTCATTTCCATTAACAAAACTATCCAAGAATGCTAGTACAAATCCAACATCAAAATGATGCTCACCAATGTAGCTAGTTTGACCATATCTTGACAATTTGCACACATCCACATGAAATTGCTCAAAAAATGAGATAGAACAAGTAGAGTAGACTTGAAAAACACTTCCTTGCTACTCCTTTGACCTTACTTGAGTCTTCAATAACCTGCAAAAATAGATCCATAACATCTTTGCCAATTGATTCTCCTTTGATGCTCTTGACTAGCTCCAAATTGCCATCTCTCCTTTCATGTTGTTGAAGCCCTTTCAAATCAACCTCTTGATCATCAACTTGACCATCAAAGTCATTGAAAAAACTTTTTTTTTCATATCCATTACTTGTTGTAAAGTCATGAAAGCATCCAATAGCTTTCTTGTCCTTAGGTAGCTCCACCAATCTCCATGTTCCATTCTTCATAAGAGCTTGATACTCAAGATCCATTGCTTGGATCAACTCCTCTTCTTTCCTTGCTTCATATACACTTGTAGGGTCATCAAAGAGGTTAGGAAAGCAACATAATCTCCATTACTTGCCTACCCTTTTCATCATATGTGAGCCTTGAAGGTACTTGTCTTTCCCTTGATGTTCTCCTTGGCTTTTGACTTGATGAAGGTCCATCATCATCACCATCTAAAGTAGGATCCTTTACATCAACATCAAGAATGTTAGATCCATATATATCATCATTAGTAGTACTTGAAGACACTTTTGTAATGTTCCCTTCATAAAAAATGACATCTCTACCAACAATCACTTTGTTAGTAGAAGAAATGTAAACCTTGTAGGCTTTACTCACCTCACTATATCCAACAAAAATACCTTTCCTTGAAGATGGATCCTCCTTGGTCCTGTCATCAAGAGTAATTTTGACATACCATGTGCATCCAACAGTTCTTAGAAAGTGGACACTCAGCTTCCTCTTGAATAGCATCTCAAAAGGTGTCCTTCCATCCAAAATAGCACTCGGCCACCTATTCCACAAGAAATTGGCACACAAGAAAGCTTGATCCCAAAATGGTTTATCAAGATTAGCACTTAACCTCATGGCTTTATCACTTTCACATAAAGTCCTATTCTTCCTTTCAGCCACTCCATTTTGTTGTGGGGTCCCTGGTGTTGTATACTCCCTCTTGATCCCATGCTCATCACAAAAGGCCTTGAACTTGGTAGATATGTACTCACCACCATTGTCACTCCTTAAGCACTTGATCCTTGTGAAAAATTGGTTCTCCATTGCATTCTTGAACTTAACAAAGACATCATACACTTCATCTTTGCTCTTTAGTAGATAGATCCAACAAAATCTACTAAAATCATCAATGAAAGTTACATACATCTTAGGTCCACTATTGCTAATTGTACTAATTCCATAAATATCTGAATGTACAATTTGAAAAAGCTTTGTAGAATTAGATGTAGACCTAGTATAAGGTACTCTATGTGACTTAGACAAAGCACAAAAATCACAAACATGATTGATGCCACTTAAGGAACCTGGAAGACCTATCACAACCTTCTTGCTAGCCATTACCTCCAATGACTTGAAGTTGAGGTGTCCCATCCTTTTATGTTAAACCTCTTGAATAGGTATTTGCTCTCTTGCAACACATCCAACTTGGTTAGCAATAACACAAGCATCTAGTTTGAAGAACTTCCCTTGCCTTTTACCTTTTCCAATCAAGACATCCTTCCTTTTGATCATACAAGCATCTCCATCAAACTCAAACTTGAGGCCTTTACTTAGCAATTGCCTCGCACTAAGAAAATTCTTGGTAATAGATGGAATAAACAAGACATCTTCCAAATGAACATTCCTATTTGTAGAGAGAGAAATAGGAATTAAGCCAATCCTTTTGATTGCACACTCACCATCATTGGCGTTGTAGATCATGATCCTCATGTCATCTCCATATGCCAACAAAGAGTGAAGTACTCTTTGTGAAAAGTCATGTGTGAACTTGCTCCACTATCAATCCACCATGGATCTAGATCTCCATCATTAGCAAGCATACATGAAGACATCACAAAAGCATCATCGTTTGTATCTTGAACATCCAGACAACCCTCATCAAGAGTAAGATTACCTTGCTTGTCTCCTTGATCTCTCTTCGTCTTGTAGCACTCACTTGCAAAGTGTCCTTTGAATGCCACAATAGAAGCACTTAAGCTTTGATCTATCCTTCTTTTTTCCACTTGAAAAATCATCCACTTGATCTTTTCCTTTAGAGCAAAGTTACTTTTGCTTTTGCCCTTAAATCTGCCCTTGAATTTGCCCTTTGTGAACATAGCCTCCTCTTAAAGTGTCGATGTAGATCCACCTCTTGCTTGAAACCTATACTCTTCATTGATCAAGATCTCTTGAATATCCATCAAACTTGGCAAAGTCTTTTGAATAGCAATACTTTGAAGAATGTTAGCATGAGCATCTAACAATCCATTAAGAATAACTTGAACAAGCTCTCCTTCCTTAATGCTCTCATTAATGCAAGCCAACTCATCGTTCAATGCTTTCATCCTCAAAATAAAAGTATTTGGACTTTCTTCACTCTTTTGCAAACAAGAAAAGATTTGTCTTCTTAGAGTAAACACTCTAGAAGTAGACTTGGATTCATAAAGCTTCTTCAATGAATTCCAAGCATCCTTAGATGAAGTACTCTTACCAATCTCCTTGAGAAGCTCATTGGTAACATTCATCTTGATCATGTGTAGAGCCCTTTTGGCCCTCTTATCATACCTCATTGATCTTGTTGTGTTGCTAGTCTCTTCTCCAAACCTACACCAATATCCAAAACATCATTCATCTCAAGAAGTGATTCCATCCTCACCTTCCACAATGAATAGTTACTTGAGGTAAGCCTATCATTGGCTTCCAGCATGACTCCAATTGATGTTGCCATGTAGCAATGACCTAATCTTGTCTTTCAACCTGTTTCAATGCACAAAGCACTCCTTTTAACAACAATAAATGTTTTCAAAGAGAAATCACAAAGATTTGAAACTTCTCAAAAATTCTAATCAACACATATAATCATGAAATCTTGATCAACCTATGATCTATTCTCAATCTAATGACTCTTGCCACTTCCTAAGATTGAAACACACTCAAATGAAGTCCAGAAACCTCACTATCTAGAGATCCAATCAAAATTAAGATTTTGACAAAATCACAAAAATTGAATATCTCAAAATCTACATGCAAGTGCTTAAAATTTGATATGCAATCTCTTAGCCACCACTTAGGCCAATCCAATGATCTGAAAATCAGCCAAATCCAACATGTGAAGTCAAAAATCAGAACTGATCAAGTTTATAAACCTATATAGGGTTTTGATCCACAAAAGATCCAATCTACAAATGCAAGAAACTCGATTTTGGTGTAGAATCCTCTCTAGCATGCTCTAGCCTTGATATCTTTACCAAATCATTGATAGATATGATTTTCTCCTTCATAACCTAAAATACAAGTTCTGATACCATGTGAAAAATTTGGGATCAATTCAGATCCAAATCATCTAAAGATCTTTGGTTACAAAGCAAGCTACTCCACCAAACTTGCCAATGTAGAAAAATCAGCATCTACACACAAAATAGAATGCAAACTCTAATAGAACTTGATCAAACATGAATCAAAACATAAATTACTGTTGTTGTCCATAGAATATAGAATTTCACAGTGTATCCTTTTATAACATTTCCAAACCCTATTTGGCCACTTGGCTTTCCCTCCTGTGGGTTGGTGTATGTATTTGTGTGTATTTATAGGTATGTATATGTGTATGTATTTATATGTGTGTGTACGTATATGTGTATGTGTGTGTACATATGTGTACATGTGTGTATGTGTATATGTATGTGTGTGTATGTGTATGTGTATGTGTGTGCATGTGCATGTGCATGTGTGTGCATGTGCATGTGCATGTGCATGTGCATGTGTATGTGTATGTGTATGCATGTGTGTGTATGTGTATGTGCATGTATATGTGTATGTGTGTATGTGTATATGTGCATGTATATGTGTATTTATATGTATGTGTATGTATGTGTGTATGTGTGCATGTGTATGTATATGTGTATGTGTATGTATATGTGTGTATGTGTGCATGCTTGTGTATATATGTATGCGTGTGTGTGCTTTGTGCATGTGTATGTGTAGTTAGGCTTTTATGTGTGTGCACATGTATTGTTTGCATGGATAGTCAAAGAGTAGGATCTAGGAATGACGTGTGCCCGTCGTTGACGGGCGATGACGACCGATCTAGGTGCCGGCCAATGATTTGGATGGCGGCCGATCTCGCAGATCTCGCATCTTTAATATCTAACATATCTCAGCCATTGCACTTTTGTGGACAGTGGGATACTCCAGTGGGATAAGCATCGAGAATTTGCCATCACGCTTCTGTGGATAGTGGAATACGCATCAAGAGTTCCATAGAACCGTATCAAGATTCAAGAGCTCTAGTATGCGTTGTCGTGCGGTTTATTCCAACAACATAATCTGCCAGTCTGGATTGGATGGTTGGCCTTATCTTTCCGCCAAGCCTGGGATTCCCGATCTGGCTTAAGACAATTCCACGGGTGAGGCCATTGGCCAGCCAAACCACCTGTTTGTTTATGTCGCTTTATCCTAACTAAGCCTTGCAATGTCTGGGTTATGCTACAGACTCATACCTATCACCGCCCGACAGAAAACACCAATTCTTCTCTTGGTGGAATGACTTGAATAAATAGCGTGCAAACATTCCACCAGCCGTTGGAAAAACTCTATCATCCTCTGAACCTTGCACGATTTGGAGAATTTCTTATGTGGAATCACATTCTTGAAATGCGTATCCCACTGTCCACATATTCTTGAACGATTGCGTATCCCACTATAGTCTCAATGATACGCATTCCAAAATCAAACATGCAATCATTTAGACATTCCAAATGCGTATCCTACTATTCCAATGTCTGAAAGATTCTTGAACGATTTATTTACAGTCTGATCAGACATTCCAAAATTGTCCAATGATCTTTGGCATGGTGGAATGCTTGAAGGCGACATCAGACAATGGTTGCAGTCCACCGTTTCACTAATGAACTCTGAATTGCAAAAAGCAAAAAGAAATGTGGGCCGCAGGCCAAAAAAAATTTACATGGTTGCAAAATCAAAAACTTACAACCAAGCATTCATAATCCATCAAAAAAGACATGCCATGTTTGTTGTTCCTTTAAAAATTGTTGTAATCTTATGGATCGATAGACAACTTTGTCAAACAACATGAAGTTTATGCAAAATCAGGTCCTTGTATAATGAAAGAAAGTTAAAGAGCATGGAACGCAAACTCCCATCGAATATATGCATACAAATCATCGCATATTTGATATGCCCAACTATGTTAACAGGCCCCAAAAGCATTGCTAGATTAAAAAAAGGATGGGATAAGGTTTTTCTCACAAAGTTGCGAAGCATTCAAGGAATGATTTGGACAACACTCGTAGCAGCCATTTCGCAGAGAAAAGTCTTTCTTGGATACACGACCGCAAAATCTGTCATGTACTTGGCTACTTTTGAAACAAACAAAACAAAAACCCCTCATATTAGGTGCAAACAGCTTCCAAATCCTATCCAAATGCTACATCAAAGCCATCACATAATATGCCAACAAGAGGAGCAAATAGCAAACCATGATTTGGACAACACTCGTAATAGCCATTTTGCAGAAAAAAATACACGACCGCAAAATCTATTATGTACGTGGCTGCTTCTGAAACAAACAAAACAAAAACTCCGCATATTAGGTGAGACTCTTAAAGGGGGGGATACCTAGACATAAAAACATGTGTAATCTCTAATTTTCTGCAATTAGACCAACTAAATCAATAGCATGGACTACATGCATATCATTCTCTCGACCTGAAGCACTGGTTGAGCCACAATGAAGGCTATCAATAGAAATATTATCGAATCAATTGAAGTTCATGCTTGCTCATCGAAACATGAGATAGATTGCATATGACCACTTCAGCCTGCTCACAGCTCAAACAAATCCAAAGAACATAGTTGGGAGCCAAGTTCAACATAAAAATATAAAGCAGTAGCTTAAAACTGGATAACAATTTGCATCCCAGAAAAGAACACGCTGCTCTAAAAAATTGTGCAACTAATTTGCAGAAATGGATGGATTCATCGACACAACAGACAGAATAGTGATGAAAGATAAGTACACTGATTGTTGAAATATCAATCCATTTAATTGCTAATCAATGAGGCCATGACACTAGATTAATTGCAAACTTGGATTTGAAAGGATGTACTCAAGAAAGAAGTTATCAAGCACCAAAGAGCGTGGATTAAGAATACAAAGCACAATTGAGAGTGGATCTGACATTTATTGCAAACTGTCAACATCAAACCAGTCTATCAAAACCATTTCGTTATTTCAAGAAGCCTTCTCGTATTCTTATTGAAAAACAGCCACAGATGAAGTAGACTCATTTTAAACATGATTAGCCAAACGAATTTTCCCAAACCCTAAACTTAGGTCATAATTGAGCACACACAAAAGGCACCTGGGATTCCTTCTCAGCAATGCAAAAGGCCTAGAATGACATCACTACAACATCCATGGCAAGCGCTTGCAGTTCATGAGACTACCAGAACACCAAGACAACACCCTTACAGATTGTTTCTTCTTGTTAGATTGAAGTCTGTGGCGATTTTTTAATCTTTTGAGATAATCGTCCTCCATTTGGACACACAGAGCAGCATCCCAGCTATAGTTATCAAGGATCCCGAGTGGATGATCTTTAGAGTTGTGGTAATCAATAAATCATGGTTGTGGCATAGTTGTTGTTGGGTGCCCTTACATTTGTAGTTGGGGTGTATTTCATCTTGCATAGTCTAGATCAACGTAGAGGGACTAAAGACCTGCCAAGCGGCAGCTTGAGATTGCCTGTGATTGGCAAAATTTTGTAATATTTGCTAATACATGAGAATTAAGGGAGTGTAGATATTAGTGACATGATAGTCATGATGAAAGTTAATTCTACAAAAAATGCTGCTTTGATGATTTAGATTGACCCAAGTTGACCTGCTGCAAGCATGATCATGACCTTCCACGAAAATAGATATGTCATCAGAAACAAAGAATTGCAATGTGCAGTGTTTGTGAGCAGGTGTTTCATTAGTTGGGTAGCCGTGAAACCATCATTCCAATTTCTGTGACAGAATCCTTTACACTCTCGAAGGCTGGGCTCCTACAAATTTTATAATGCGATCAATGGACAAAGATTCTTCCATAAAATGGTCAAAGACTCTTCTCACTGAAGTTTGAAGACTTTAATAAAGTGCAATAACTTCATAAGCATTTGTTACTCAAAAAATTATAACACGCGGACATGATCATATGTAGCTGTCCTGATGGCTTTGAGTAAATTGATCCAGCGGATAGTTTTTGAGGTTGCAAACCAATTGTTCCACTACTATCTTCACAATGCAGTAGCAGCGATTCTGTGGAGTTTGTGCTCTTGGTTTCCATTGATTACCCAGTTGTAGATTATGATTCTACTAGAGGTGAGAGCCTCAACTTTAGCACTTGTACGCAGAAGTGTGGAGAGGGCTGTCAATGTAATGGATTTGTTTATTCGTATCTTCTGCAAAAATGCTGGTTAAAAATAGACCCACTTTGGAATGGTCGCTACCATAATGCAAGTGGTGGTAGCGGTGATCGCAATTCTTACTTAAAAGTCTCGGCTCTTCCGCAAGTTACCCCTGCCCCTGCCCCTGCGCTGACCCAACCTAACTTGAGTCTGCAGCAGAAGCCTAGTTCAAGTAAACTACTGTTGGCATTTGTCAGCAGTCTTGGTTTCATCTTTTTTCTTCTCATAGTTTTCTTCTCTCTTGTTTGGAAAAGAAAAAAGCTGCGACATATGGCATTAAAAACAAAATTCGAGACAAAAAATGCAAAGATCGCTGACAATGATACTCAGGAGCTGGATATTTTGGATTGTCAAATTGAGGCCATGATGGAAAGAATTATTGTCTTTGGCCAAGCTATTTTGCCACAATATTACATTAGAAGGAACCTCGAGAGATAAAGAATACGATGGAGGAGTGTAGATATCAGTGACATGATAGTCATGATGAAACACTCTCTTAATTCTGCAAGAAGCACTGCTTTGATGATTTAGATTGACCCAAGTTGACCTGCTGCAAGTGTGATCATGGCCTTCCACGAAAGCAGATATGTCATCAGAAACAAAGAATTGCAATGTCAGCGCTTGTGAGTAGGTGTTTCATGAGTTGGACAGCTGTGAAACCATCATTCTAGTTTTTGTGACAAAATCCTTTGCACTCGCAAAGGTTGGGCTCCTGCAAATTTCAGAATGCAATCAATGGATTGTTTCTTGATCGGCACTTGCACACAATGGCCATCCCTCTCAAACAGTCGCTCAGCCACCCACCTTGTTAAACAATGAGTTGCTTGCTCCGCTCCAAATAGGAATCGTGCACAACCAAGGAAGGAGGATATCCGATCCACAACTAACTAAGAAAAGAAGAGAGAAAGAGCTCTCATAGCAATAGAGCCTCAAAATTGCTTTTGCTCTTTGAGTTTGTGTGTGTGCAGTTGAGAGAGGTTGTTCTGAGAAATAAAAATACAATATAGAAAACTTTGAAATTTGTATCTGGGCAGGATGGACTTATCCCATTGGTTTCTTCTTCCTGCCCGACACGTGCTAATCTGCTCGACATCAATACCTCAAGTTAAATTTACTTAACTATGCTGGTTAGTATAATGAAATTTGCTAACCATACTATTTACAATTATAGACATATACTATGTAAAGTTACTTAAAATATGGTATACACAGTAACTGTGACTATGGTGACATTCACATTAGACTAAATGTGATATGAAAAATTGAAATTAATTTTCATATCAAAGAGATTTTTGGCACTCAAGCTTTGAAAATAGCAATGGCAAGGAGACCCACATCTACAATTGAGTTTGTGATTCTTTACAATGAGAAAGATGAA
This sequence comes from Diphasiastrum complanatum, assembly GCA_029204225.1. Classification (NCBI taxonomy): domain Eukaryota; kingdom Viridiplantae; phylum Streptophyta; class Lycopodiopsida; order Lycopodiales; family Lycopodiaceae; genus Diphasiastrum; species Diphasiastrum complanatum. The sequence goes on from CM055096.1 coordinate 56,990,716, forward strand.
GCTGATAACTGGAAGCCAACAAAATATACGAAGAATTCATGGGTGTTGCCATATTTATCATCAAAGGGCAATTTTCGACAAAAGAAAAGAGCAAAAATGACATACAAATTTTATATTAGAAACAAAAATTCTGAAGTTTAAGACTACCCCGGGAGGTCAATCGATATCAAAAGTTTTAGTACAACATGTATATATGCATTCAGAAATCAAAGTACATGATATCAATCCTCATGATCATCAAAAATGTGATTGTAAGTATATCAAAACATATGCACTCTACAACAATCATAGGTAATTTTCTTTATTGATGCTCTTCAGTTTATGATTTGAATGCTTCAATTGTTTTTTTCTTTCAGATTTATATCTATCATGCATAAGTGAATGGGAGCCAACACAATCACTTGTAGGAATATTGGACGTGATTCACTCTAATGTTGGAAAGCTGCAATATAGAGGAAGAAGTCCAAAGGAGCTTGTAGATTGTGGTATCTATTTTTATGAATATTTATATACGCCACAAATGGATGGAGGCTTTGGCAAGCTCGAAGCAATTCCATTGTCTAGTTTTTAGAGTGATGAGTGGCCTACTCCTAACAGTATTGTTTCTGAATCCTTGAGATGCAAGCTACTCATTGATATTAAAAATGCTATGAAGATAAGCACAGGCTCAAAAATTGTTCACCTAAGTTGGTCTATTTGTTGATTTTTTTCTGAGTGCTAGTGTTCGTAGGACACCAACTTTATTTGTTTGCAAGGATATATCAGACGAGACTTTGTCAGATCGCATGGATCAAGCCTGGGATAGTAAAACAAATAATGACATAGAATGCAAGACTAAAAAGTCTTAATGATCTTTCGTTATCATATCGAAAAGCAAATGTTCAGTATCACATTTAGCTATCAGAGATACAAAAAAATTGAAGGTACATAACTACCACTGGATCAAGACTTTGAGCAAAATGGTCACTCAAACCGAATGGAGATAAGCATTATTTACAATGAAGAATATTTGACTATGGTTGAGGTGGAAGAGCATTGGACGCTTGATTTTATCATAACAGAGCTCATGCTATTACAAACCAATCTACCAACATACTTTCGATTTATCATCAACGGAAGACTCGTAAGTATTCTATTTTTATTGCCATTTCAAAATAGTACAAAATAATTGAAGGGCCTGGATTGATATTGAACTGGCTCATTTGGAAAACTGCATAAGCAATATCAGGGCATGTATTATCTTCCAAGTACATGAGTGATCCGATTAATCTCTTGTAGGGCACGTTCTGCATGGCTTCCTGCTCTTCTGCATTCTACGGGCAGTCTTGCCTGATCAAAACCGTTCTAGTTACCATGGGCATATTAGCTCCCTTGCAGTCTGTCATTTGAAAATCATCAATGATTTTCTGGATATACCTTTACTGGTGAAGATAAAGCTTTCCTTCGTCAAGATCTCTATCAATCTGCAATCCTAGGTAGCATTTTGCTTCCCCTAGGTCTGATATTTCAAAATGCTGTGAAATATCATGCTTCACCTGAGCAATTAGCTCGTCGCCTCTGGAAAGGATCAAGGTGTCATCCATGTAGACTGCTATGATTATGAATTTTCCATCTGTGACCTTCATATAGACATTATAGTCAGCCATCAGAGGTTGAAATCCTAAGGATCTGAGAGTGTGATCCTTCTTCTTATACCACTGCCTGGCAGACTGTTTTAGTTCGTATATGCTTTTTTGCATTCGGCAGGCATAGTTGGCAGGCATAGTGGATCTTCTCGGAGAGTCCGTAGTCAGTTCGATGGCCTTGCCTTTGTTAAGTTTCTTGCCTTTGTTGACTGCTGATTCATGGTGAGTAGCAGGTGCCCTAGGTACAGGATATGCACCTTGACTCATGGTCTGAACAACTTTGTCTATCTGGAATTAGAGCATTTTGTTCAGGGTGCTCAAAGTCCACTCCCTCCGCATATGTTGGCAAGTCATAGTAGCCTCTGGTCAAGATTTTGTAGCCAATTGGACCTCCATCAGCCATTGTCTTTGACTCATCAAATCTGATGTCTTTGACAGTCTTGATCTGCAGGCATGTAGATCCTGTAGTATGATGACTGAACATCATATCCTATGAGGAACCCCTGCTCCACCTTTTCAAGCAGCTTCTTTCTTTTCTGATCTGGAATGTGGGCATATGCAACACATCCCAAAATGCGCACATGTGTCAGACTTGCTTATTACATGTTGGAAATTCACCTAACAAAGGCTTTTGTATGTAGGAGACTCTCCATAGTGAACACTTTGATTATTTATGAGAGCTCATTGGCAAGACTCGAGTTTCTACTCTATGTACTTGTTGTTTTTTCGATCCAAGCCAGATCAAAGTCATTTGTACTTTGTTTTCAGGCCGTACTATGTACTATTACACACATGTGTGGGCTGTGAGAAATTCAACTAGTTTAATCATATTTGCTACATTTGTTTATTTGGCAAATTGAGGCCAACCTTATATTAGACTTAGAGTTTGACTTTAAAGTTAATTAGTCTAAATTTCATTTGAATAAACACTTTTTGAAAGTGTGGAAAAATATACATACACATACCATACAGATGCACATACATAAACACACACACACATACATACATATATACACATAGATATACATACATATACACATACACATACACATACATATACATATACATATACATTCACATATACACATACACATACATACACATACACATACCATACCATACTATGCACATACATATACACAACATACACATACACATACATACACATACACATACACATACCTATACATCTACATTCACATATACACACATACATACACATACACATACACATACACATACACATACACATACACATACATAAACATACATACACACACAAATATACCATACACATGCACACACAAACACATACACATACACATACACATACACATACATGCACATACGTATACATAAACACATACATACATATACACATACAAATATACAATACACATACACATATACATACATATACACGTACATATACATACATATACACATAAACATATCATACACATACACATACATGCACATATACACACACATACAATACACATACACATACATATACATATACACATACACACACAAATATACAATACACATACACATATACATACATATACATATGCGTACATTCACACACATACACATACATGTACATACACATACACATATATATGCACACATACATACACATACACATACACATACATACACATACACATAGACAGACATATGCATACATATACATACACATACGCATATACATACACATACACATACACACACACACATACAAATGCACATGCATACACATACACACAAAAACACATACAGTCATACACATGGACATGCACATGCACACACATACACATGGACATGCACATACACACACATGCACACACATGGACATGCACATATCCACATATACACATGCATGCACATGCACATACACATAAACATACACATACACATACACATACACATATAGATACACATACACATGCACATACATATACTTACACATATACACAAATACAAACACATATACATAAACACATACACATACATACATACTCATATATATACATGTACACATACATACACACACACACACACACACACACACACACACACACACACACACACACACACACACACACACACACACACACACACACACACACACACACGCGCGCGCGCGCGCATATGCATACGCATACACACACACATACACACCATCGACTTCCCACCATCGGCAGACACACTATGCTAGTATATATATACTTATATAACTATTTGTGTGCATGTGGTGCGCCTATGTATGGGGCCCCATGCATCCTCCTCCCCTCACCCATGCATACACATTTTCTTAACTAGGAATGATGGGGAGGGGATGCATGTATGAGGAGGAGCATGCATGGCCCTCCCCATGCATCCATGCATATTGGCCACCTAAGTCAGTGCTGCAGATTGAAGGGCAAAATGCTTGTCCTAGGCTGTTTGTCCTTCAAATGCAGGGCATTTAAATAATGCACCCTTCTAATGTGAAATTCCTTCAATTTTAAATTTTTTTTTTAGAAAGATACGTGTGAATAAGTGTATAGATCATGGTTTAATTAAAAAATACTATTTTTTGTATGGTACTTATTTAATCAATGTATGATTTTAACGGTGAAACTTGTTATACTCTTCAAAAAAGCATATTTTTTTGAAGGGTAGAGTTGCCCTTTAATAAAGGTGGCCCACCTTTCCCATCAAGGGGCCTCTCTCTCACTCTCTACCAGGCCTCTCTGTCCCTCACTCACTAATGAATCACTTTCACGACGGCTCTCTCTCTCTCTCTCTCTCTCTCTCTCTCTCTCTCTCTCTCTCTCTCTCTCTCTCTCTCTCTCTCTCTCTCTCTCTCTCTCTCTCTCTCTCTCTCTCTCTCTCTCCAGTTTGGCGAGGTTGCATAGGTATGTATGTCTGTCTATGTGTGTGTCTCTCTCTTTCGGGCATAGTTTAGAGATGACAATAGAACTTCCTAAATTCTGCAGGCCTTATTGGTCATGATGAAAATGTGAACTTAATCATCGCATAAAGTTGAATGGTTTGGAGGAGAATTGTCTGGATGGGACTTGTTGTAAATAATTCTTACGATCAAGGATGAAGGGTACTACAGCCTTGTGTGAAGTTGTTTCTATGGAGTGCTGCTTCCTATGCTATCTATGTATATGAGTTAGCCCCAAAGATTCTGCTTAACGCATCACCATGCAGCGATATGCATCTACATGTGTGAATAGGGAGAGACATTCTATCATACTAAGTAGCACCAACAACGAGATGGTCCTGCATTTGTAGAGATTTTTATTTTATTTGAAATTACGAAAGGTGGATAGTTGTTGATGCAAGAAGAGAGGATGCAGACATGCTTGAGGTGATGATGAATTCTTGATGAGTATGATGCAGATCAAAGGATGGTTGATTGATGAATCCAAGCATGCCTCTCAACATTATGAATGGCTGATCTTTTGCTTCCTAAGAGAAAAAGAGGTCCGTCAATTACATTCACGACGATGTTTGAGAGGGATGCCTCTTCTACCTGTTCGCATATCTCTCATGCAGTGTGTACAGAAAATGTCTCATTCACGTTCTTTCAATATGTAGTTAGAATATCTTTCTCTCTCTCTCTCTCTCTCTCTCTCTCTCTCTCTCTCTCTCTCTCTCTCTCTCTCTCTCTCTCTCTCTCTCTCTCTCTCTCTCTCTCTCTCTCTCTCTCTCTCTCTCTCTCTCTCTCTCTCTCTCTCTCTCTCTCTCTCTCTCTCTCTCGTCACTACGTGATATTTACTTGGTTTAGCACCATGAAATGATTTCTTCCTTGTGGTACCATACCATTTAAAATGCTCTACCTTGTTAACTTGGAAATATGACTCCTATGAACTTTTTTTTGAGAAAAATAGTCTTTTGGAGGGAAACTTGTTTCCTTGAATGGCTATGATCTATGCACATCTGGAGGATACGATCTAACGATGAGCATCATTAAGCACCCAGTGCACTAAGTGCACTACTATTTCTATAAAAAGGGAGAGTACACAGCCCTAACTTCACTCTTCTTGCTCTCTCTCTCTCTCTCTCTCTCTCTCTCTCTCTCTCTCTCTCTCTCTCTCTCTCTCTCTCTCTCTCTCTCTCTCTCTCTCTCTCTCTCTCTCTCTCTCTCTCTCTCTCTTTCTTGTTCTCTCTCATTGTGTATTTCCACTGCGACCTGATTCAATGTGAGGAAGAAGAGACCTGTGATTAGTGCAAGAGTATTTGTGTGAAAGAATACTACGTAAAAGGTATGGTTGCTATCTAACTCTTGACGTAATGATCACATACTTGTGAAAGGTTGCACTTGCTAGCTATGCTTTTGGTAAATGGCTCATTCAGATTATGATAACTGTGAATGGTTGTAGTATTCATGCTTCTGAGAAAGCCTCTAAAGCTACTACATTTGGGCACTGCCTCAAATAGCAATCCATATCAAACTATAGGTATGATACCCATACTTGCTTCTATCGATTTATCAAAAGAAAGCTTGATACATATGTTGGATGAGTGCACTTTATGCCATTGTTTGGTAGCAGTTCAGTGATGAACTGTATGCCACTGGCCGGCGCTATGTGGATCGCACCTACACACACCTTGTGTGTGTGTTTGGAAGCTTTTGCATGCGCTTCTTGATAACGCTTTACATAAACGATAACTGGCCGCCATCCCAACAACGATGGATCACCTTTCCACGTGCTGATTTTCATGTTTTGTCATGGTTTTCAAGTATCATTTCAATAAGAAATAACATTTGATGCATAGACCTTTGTTTAATCATAACCTAGTACAAAGAATGGTTGGCATACTTCAAATATGTCCATACTATTGTCAAAAGTATAGGTTGATTCATATTGCTACTAAATGGTAATGTGATTGATGGTGAAAACTGGCAATACGTATGGCTATGTGTATTGTAGTAAAGGAGACCTCTCAAAACATAAAATATAATAGTAAGCTTTTAGTATAATGAAACTAAAGCTATACTACCATGTGAAGTGTGCTGGAATTTGAATAATCTACTGGTTCTATAGCATCTAAAAATGCTTTTAACTTTTCGAAGTATGCTTGGATATTCTACAAATCGTTCTTAAATTGTGACACACTATTAAGGTAAAAGCACTACCATTATCTAGCTATTTGCGGTGTGAAATCACTAGTACGTTAGGAGTGTTTCACTTGAGCAGCTGGAGATGGGGTAAAGAAGGGTCTTCATCTCATATTCAGGTACGATGCTATATGATTTAACACTGATGCGAATGGTAATTTAACTTAAAGAGTTGAAATATGATGCATGCACACAAAAGTTTTTTCTAGATATGTGGAGAATAAGTGTATGCATTTATGAGTTCTTGAAGTATTTACGTTTTTTACCATTAACTAATATGGATTGGTCTAAAGCTTTTAAAGATACGATATGAGCTCACAAAAGCTACAAAAGGTGAGCTATATACTTGGTTAGAGTGTGACTAAAAGTGGGCTTGGATGGCATGGATTTGCCAAAGCTACGAGGTGCTTGGACTCCTAACTACCTTTGTGGGATGTCCTTGGAGCTAGTATGGCATGGATCTGCCCTAGTACCTAGCGCTGATACTAAAGTCATTTCTTGCTTTATTTGTGTATTGCAAAATAGCTTCTTACGTGTAGAATATTAATGTGAATTTAATACATTCTTTTAACCCTTATACTGATCAGTATGGCATCTGCCTTGATACGGTTTTGTTAAAGGGCAAAATGTATTACTAAGTGTAGAATACTTGATGGGAATGATTGGATATATCAATTGTACTTGCAAGCATGCTGATAAAGTAGTGAATCTTGTTTCAGACATAAATAACAATTGATGCTCAGCTATGACACCTGTCTTCCTCACGTAACTAACTCATGTGTGTTTTGTGGGATGGTGGCAGGTAACAACTGAGTGTCCTAAAACTTGCTTCACTTTATGGTACTCTGATACAATCTTATTTTTACCTGTTATGCTATGAATTGAAAGGTTCAAAGGGTTTGGTCTTGACTTGTCAAGAGGGACTATGTGATGTTCTATTACTCTCTCTCTCTATCTTTTTAAGATGTAAACCCGACTATCTTTTGGCCGGGGTAGTACCTTACCTTTACCTTCACTTGTATTTTATGGCTAACAAGGTCTATTTTATTGTGTAGATGGTTTCATGATGCAGCTACTCTTGGTTATAACCTCTTGGTTATGAGGAGCCCCTTCCTCCTCCTAACTCTTTTGTTCAGACTATTATTTGTTGCACGAAGAAAACTATTCAAGTTCACAAGCTTATTACTTCTTATGATATGGCTACATGTAATGCTGCTGGTCCTGATGATAAAATATTTTGCCTAGTTGACTTGATGACAACCATGGATTAGATGAAGATCTATTTGGAATTTGTTAAAGAGAAGGATACACTGACCTTGGTTGAAAAAAATCTATATGGACCTTGCTAATTATGCTGAACGTATTGCTATTGAAGAAAAGTACTATAATTCACATATTCAGAAGATTTTTGACTGTTTGAAAAAAGAAAATGGTGTCTTTGCTATTGATACCCCTACTCATATTGATACGCCTATCCCTCCTCACCCTTTGATCTTTACCGAAGACCTTGATGAAGATAATGCCTCCCAGCTTGAATCTTTCTCTGAAGAAATCTCTGAAATTGACAGTTTTTCTACCTTTGAATTCTGTCAATCTAAGAGTTGCCAAGTACCCTTGGTGCCTAGTCGCACTGTCAAGCTAAAATCTGCTAAAACTGCCTTCCTTCCGTAAACTTTCTGGCACCCATTTCTATTGAATTATGGATTGTTCTTACCAATTTTACTGATGCTGAAGTCCAATCCTGTAAACTTGCATGAATCCATCTTTTGACACTCCTACTGCCTTTGACACTGTCATAAAAATGAGCAACTTTGAACCTGCAAGATGTCCTTCTGAATAGACCTGGGCTAGAACTAGAGGTCACTTTGATACCGGCTTTAACAGAATGAACTTGCATTAAGCCATAATATGGAACTAGAAAAGACCTTTCTTTAAATGCAGATGCAGTGTCAAATGTATAAACAACTCTTCTATTGTTTGTTTGACCACACTATCTAGTTCATGATGAACAATCTTGCCAAGTTCTTCTCTGGTGCCTCTCTACAGACCCAACTTAACACGCTTTTGTTATGGCTACACAAACCTGTTAGAGATGTTGTCAAAGCCCATCTTACCTTTCTTTATATTAGACAATACATGATTGATGTTGTCTTGGAACTTTCCATTAACCCTACTGCTAAACTCCTTGCACATCTTGGCATTAGAGAAACTTAGAGCCCGAAGAGGGCCTTTGAAAAAGATATTTTTTTATTTTTTTTTTCTTATTTTCGTTGCAATGTGGACCAATTGAAACCTTGAAATCGGGGTTCTACATAACGTAGAATTTCCCAAATATAAATAAAATAAAAAAATTTATAATATATTACTACTTCGTCGGGCAACATGTGGAAATGCTATTGGTTGATGAGACCTGCCCTTCCAGCTCATCACTGCCCGAAGAGACCCAAAAAAATTAAAAAATGAATATGACAGATGGTTGAAATGAGAAAATCGATGTACCATTAATGTATATGCATTGTCAAATCATGGTTAACAGGGTTAACCAGAGTTAATTCATGGCGCCAAATAGTTCAGTGTTTCAAATTTACGCCAACACATTTTTCCAGATTCATGGTTTTTTGTCTACTCAAATTTTCAGATTCATAGTTCAGTGTTTCAAATTTTGGCATGCACATTACGAATGGCGCCATCAAGGAAGCCATGCTCCTCAATCGACTCTGTGCTTCTATTCAACGAGAAAGATGATAATGAATTATGGGTGCCAAGAAAATATTCAAAAAACTCTTGGGTTTTGATGCATCCATCATCAAGAGGATCATTTTGAAAAAGCAAAAGGTCAAAACTATCATTTCGATCTTATTGGAAGGCCAGAATTTTGGATTTCAGAATATCATCAAGAGAAAAATCTATTTCTGAAATTCTAGTCCAACATGTATATATGCATTCAGAGATAAATGTGCAAGGATTCAACCGTCTGGATCACAAAAAAAGCAACTGTGAGTATTGATATTTTTGATACATAGATTTTTGTCATTCATAAATATCTAATAGTAAACTTGCCAATATGATCATTTTTCTCTTGCAGATTTATATCCATCCAACATAAATGAATGGGACCTTTAGCAGGTGTGTTAGATGTTATTCACACTGATATTGGACAGCTGCAATATCGACGTAGGACTACAAAAGATCTAGCTGATAGTGAGATCTTTTTTAATGAATCAATGTACATTTCTGATACAAAAGAAAATTTTGGACAAATAGTTTCAATTCCATTACCTAGTTTTGAAAGTGATGAATGGATTGCACTAGATGCTACAGTCTCAGAATTATTTCGTTGCAAGATATATAATGATGTAAAAAATTCATTGAAAATGAGCACAACATAAAAAAAAGTCAGATTGAGTTGGTTTATTGCCTTGAATATATTTGTGGATTTCTTTTCAAGTGTCAATGTACACAAAACCCCAACGATGTTTGTATGCAAAAATTTATCAGATAGTTTATTGTCTGAACTTATGGATGAAGGCTAGGGCAAAAGATCAGATGGAGAAATAGAGTGCAGCATTAAAATGTCTTCCATGTGCTTCCGTTATCAAATTGAAAAACAAATGTTGCGCCTATTCTTCCATTATCAAAAATGAAAAAAAAATAAAGGTAAATGGGTGCCACTCGATCAAGACTTGGAAGCCAGTGGACATTCAAAACGAAAAAAATATTAAAATTACATACAATGATGTCGTTTTGATGTGTGTTGAGGTGGAAGAAGATTTGAGTCTAAATTACATCAGGCGAGAACTATAACTCCTACAAGATGATGTACTTTCAGACTTCAGATTCATTTTCAATGGTAAACTCATAAGTATTTGTAAACACTCGATCCTTTATGAATAGTTTCAATCAAAACTTTCTAATACAATCTCTGTACTAATTGTAACTCACTTTGTATCAGTTTTATGTAGGTACGTAAAAGACATGAGCTCGAGATCAAATGCAAAGATATTGGCGAAACAATCCAACTTATGGAAGAACACTAAGATTCACTATCAGCAAATACATGTCAATCATGATGTCTTTTTATCAATATAGAAAATTGCATTCTAGTATTACACTATGGACACAACCTGATTGTAAGAATCTATATTGATATCAATAAAAAAAACCCATAAACGGATTGTTTACATGTAAAATGATTGTGTCTATTTTTTTTTTGATGTATCTCCAAATAAATCTATTCATCCAATTTTTCTATATTTTCTTTATCAGTATTAGGAACTGATAAGGAAACAACTCCTAAAATCTCGTCTTCCTCTGTTTTGAAAAGGGCCTCTATGCCTTTTAAGGCAAGAGGACTCTCTGCTATAATATTGTCTTCCTCTGTATTAGGAAAGACTTCTATTTCTTTTTTATCATATATAATAATATCTGCATCCTGAGCAACCTGAAAGGCTGTCAAGACAGGAGCAGCTTGTTTTTGAGGGCCCTCGATCTCATGTGCAACGCTTACACCGTCCTTTTCTTTTTATTCTTCTTTCTATTACTGAGGGTCCTAGTGTGGAGGCATTTTCTGAGATTTATCTCAGATTTAAGTCTTTGCTCAGTACTCCGTTACAGATCTTAGAATAAGGACATGATTTATTATCAAGACCTGGTGGCACTCGACAAACATAGCTATAAAACTAAGTTTGACAGAATGTTCACCAAGCTACATAATGATTTCAAGTTTGTAGATGAGTGCCCAATTCACAATAAAAAATGTAGATTTGTTGATTTTCAGTCTGCATTTGTTTTTTTTCTTTTGTTAAATATTTCTGACGATTCGGAAGCTGGCCCTTCCACTTCTGAAGCTGTTTTTTCCAATGGTACAAAATTTGAAAAGTCAAAGATTGTAGATAAAGATCTTTTTTTTTATTGATACGAGCATTAATTTAGCACTTTGCCTACTTATATCATAGATAATAATTATTTTTTGACAATATCGGATATATCGGATCTTTTTTATTTTACTAAAGCTGAGACTCTTTGCATTTTGAGCAAAGAGCTTGATGAATTTTTGGATATAATTGATTTTTAAGCTGATGATCTTCTCCCTGGTGTTGAAGATGTACATAATGATAAGTTTTATTCAGGAAAAGATTGTTTGAAAATGGCTATGGAGGAAATGCGCAACAAAGAAAATGATCTACCTTCTGAGGAGGAGTTTCTTAGAATCCAAAATCAACTTGGTTTTCCACAACCAACTGTCTATTCACCAACAATATTGACATCAAAAGGTGGACATAATATTGATGGAGAGACAATAATCAGGGAAGACAAAGCCAAATGCGTAAGTTTTTGTATCTTATAATGTACTAGTAGATTCATTATGTCAGATTATATACTGGAGCTTACTTTGTTTTTTTTTTTTTCATTTCCGGAAACAATTTTTCTTGATGATTTCGCAATTCGTCGAGGAGGTCAGAGATCTTCTGCTGGAGAATTTTTCAGAGATCATGCACTGAGGCACTATATGAAGTTCTTCAAGAATAATGAGATAGGTGTTGCCCTTTCAAAGTTTCATCAACATGGTGAGACTATGATTATGGCAATCAAGGCACTGTCTCATTTTCTTGGAGGACATAATTTTAATAAGGTGCATAAAATAATTTTTTTAAGAAAACCATTGCGATTAAAATTTTAGGATATGGACCAGTGAATTCCATGCTCAGATCATCTCATTTTGCATTGTATGCTGCTTACGTTGATCTGAGCAAGCATGATAACTATGAGCTGTTGGATCCATACGAAAGAAAGAAATTGTTGCATGATTCTAAGTAGTAACTTTCATTAGAGAAAGTATCGAAAGTAGAGTAGATACTGCTAAATTGTACTTTGTAAATATTTTTATTTAATATAAATTTTTTATTGTGTGTCTATTGCCTATTGGCTTGTATAAATTTGCACGCTTTTTGAAATTTTTTATAATCCGTCGATTTTGTATTATGACGAATTTGGATTCATCTGTAAAACCATTGAAAAAGTTGTTTTTTTGTGCTAGTCCCGCCATGTTGTGTACTTTTATGATATACCGCTCTTGCTTGTCAATGAGATTTTTCCATTCCTTGCGATGACCATATGCTAAGACTTCCACTATTTCTTGCAAAGAATGTCGAATGATGTTATAATATGTGCTGCATGTCATAAAAACATAATCTAAATCAGTACCAAAAGTATCTAATTTAATTGCACATATTTGTCTATAGTAGTGTAACATTGAAATCTTATCATATAATGTGTTATATGATCAACACCCCATGCACTTTGAACTGATCCACAAATTCACTGGTTGTTTTCTGTATTATATGTACATCAATATTTGAAAATTTATCTTTTCTCAAGTATTTCACCATGTTGTCTAATTTTTTCCAAACTTCTACTTTGTGTATACGAGTAGAACCTTCTTCTTCGAAATCTTGAGTTGCTGCAATAATTTCTTTCCAAACAGAGTATTGAATCTTGGATTGTTTGCCAGAATAGTTTGATAAAAATCTTCGAGCTTTGGATCCTCCAATGCTCGGCTTGCATGGAATATTTCATGTTTTACCTGATAGCTTTAACATGGCCTTTATGTAAGCTTGCTTTGGACAACACATCCTCTAATATGGAAATAGGTTCCTTCGCAGAGGCAAGTCTGGCTCGGAATTCCATGCAAACAAGATGTGAAGATATATTATTTTTTCTATAATACGCACCTCCGCATGCAATGTACAGATATGAACATTTTGAAGAGGAATCGATAGTACAGGTTTCCAATTAGGATCTTCTTGATCTCTTGATATTCATGTACTCCTTGTCATGTCTTTTGTTGTCTTCATGCAGTACAAACAAGGGTGTTTAGAGTAGTGTCATGAGATACTTTGAACATATATTTTAATGTCTTTAGATCTCCTGCTAAATGCCATTCAATGTTGAAAGTGCCAATTTCAGGAATATTGAGTGGAACTCCCTCCATGTGATTTTTTATGATGGCAGGATATGATATTCTATTAAATATCCATGAGAGAATGTCATGGTCTTCTTTTATCACCTATAATTAGCCTCATAATAGTAACAAGATTTCCAAAATGAAGTCCATATTAAAATGATTATTTCTATTGATTATGCGAAGGAATTACTATACCTGAAATGCTGCCAACCACCAAATATCATTTTCTAATTGAACACTGAAATTGAGGCCTTCTGAGTCTTCTGAATTTGAAAGTGCTCCATTCATGATCGTGAGACTGACTCTTTCCATTTTTTGTCCTTTTATAATTTCAAACTCATCTAACTTGAGAACAACTATCAAACTTGTTATCTTTAACAAGAGACAAATATGAGATACGCATGGATTGAAATGCTGTATCAGACCATGTCAGAAATTGTCAATTTGGGTTGCTTTGAATTTCTTGTCCTGAGTGGAGCATATTCTGGTAACAGATCCACATGAAGATGATAAAGCTTTGTCATCAGTACAATACTATAGTAACAAACAACACAATGACAATAACAAAACTGGAGATGGCGCTAAATACTTCTCGACCCTATTGGAGATAGAGATGGCGCTAAACACTTGTTTGACCCTGGAGATAGAGATGGCGTAGACTTTGTTTCAGAGATGTCACTCCTAATTCAAATTTTTGATGTTTCCAACTTTTGGGAGAGAATATTTCATCATTTTGAAAATTATATTTTAACTATAGTTAAGCACCAGTGAAGTTTGATGTGACTAAACTAAGGTGCATTCATTTACATGGAAAGTAGTGGGGCAGATGCGTAAAGAAGTTAGAAAATGATATTATAATTACTTTATAGTTATTTTTCTCTCTCCTACATGGCATTTCTTATAGGCCCTCTTTGGGCCTATATTTTCTCTAATGTGATGTCGAGAATATCCGTGAGATTGAATGCCTTCTTAAAAAGCCCAGCTTCTCTATCTTACAGGATAAATACTTCCAGAATACGAGCAAAAAAATAGGATCCTTCAATTTAAACAATCCTACTTCAGTCATATCAGGCAGTGACAACAACAGGAAGAGGAAATTCTCTCCAAGTAAAGGCAATGAAGGGCAAAGCAGTGGTGGGAAAGCGAATCTACCTATTAAGAAACTAAATTTTTACCGTGATTGATCCATGTGCAGGAAGAAATAAGAGTACTGAAGGTCAGTGCGACTAGTAGGCAACGACTTGTGGTTAGAAGAGATGAAGGGAAGATGTTCTTGCATTTACGTTATTACAATAGATGCTTTGAGAGTTTAAATGTTAAGCAACTTTATTCTGAGACATTACTTTATATATAAAGTCATACTGATAATATCTTTGAGCATATTGTTTGGATTTTTTTGTCTGCAGGTACAAGCCCTTTCATGTCTTTTGTGACTTCAATATTGATTAATGAGAATTTTGGACATGTGATTTTTATGAACACTGAAATTATTAGTAACAAATTTCTAAGAAACCACCTGAACAAAGGACTTAATCACATCCCTTTTCGACAATCGAACATTAATGAGGTTGCTTTGGAACTATACCATGGATGGTTTAGAGTGGCTAGATTTTTATCTACTTATCAGGACATTGATCATGAAAACATTATTGAGTTAGGATTAAAGAAGAACTACTGTATTACTATACTGTGGGTCCTATCAGTGGATAAGGACTAGTTGGCCTCACCACGAGGTGAGTCGACGAGACATGCATCCTGTCAACGACAACATGGGCCATGCATGGGTTGCCATAGTGAAAAACTATATGTACAATGTATTTTGATTTTGAGAAATACAGCTGCTATGTGAGCTTGGAGTGGAGAGTGCTTTCTGTCTGTGTTATTGTGTTGCATGATCTGTAATCCTGTTTGGAGCAAATTCTAAGTTGGTGTCAGAGCCGTACAGGAAGTGTACATAGTACAGTGTAGTCGTTGAAGAGAGCTTTGGGAGAAGAGTTTTCCAATGAGTTTGGGGTTTACAGCAGGTAGAAATCGAAAATTCAAGCACTGGTGCATAGTTTCCAGCATACGGAGGCTTTCCAAGCTCAGAACTGCGAATGGATTCGGAGACAGGAGTTGTCGGCTGAATCCGAACTTTAGCCAATCGAAATTCTGAAATTCCATTGGAAGGTGCTTGGCATTTGTGATTGGTGCGCAATCAATTCTTGATTGATTGACAGACGATTTGAAGCTTCATCTCCCTAGCTATAGGGCGACCTTGGGGAGGCGTGCAACTACAAGAAGAAAGCACAGAGAAATGTGGAAAAATGCCCAAGATATCCTCTTCTTCAAGCTGCTAGGGTTTACAGAGCCAAAACCCTTGATCCTTCTCCATACACAACAAATTTGTGAGCTGTAAAATCACAACTGTGGGCACATTGGTAGGGTGCAGCAGATGCTAAATGGCCGTGAGTAGTCGCGTCCAGGGTAGAGCACATGAATCAGATTTACAGCTGAGGCAACCATAACTATGCAAATAGGAGAGAGAAGAAAAAAGCTTGGAAAGGAGGAGGAGAATTGGACGTCGTGGGTCTGCTCGTGCGCAGAGGAGGAGCCTACACATAGCTTACTAAAGGGGCCCATGGCTGCAAGAGCTCATTTTGGGACTTAAATTTGATTTAAATCGTTGGATTAGCCTCAACAAGAGTCTACGATACATATCGTAAGTAGTATGGGCCATAGGATCTAAAGGGTCCATTGGATTTGCATGAAAAGGGTTCTCAAGTGGAATGAAATATGTTGAAGGGCCAGTGGGCCTTCATTTTCATTAAAAAATCTTCAAAGTGAAATTGGAGCTGGGTCCCAAGTTTTTGAAGGTTGAAGTTTCTTCGAGGTGAAGAAATAGTTCAAAAGTGCAAAAAGTCCTTATTTTCACCTCCTTTAGCCTATTTTGGCCAAACGAAGGGCACCTAGATTGTACCTGCAAGTACGGTACACAAAACAGAGCGATTGCAGTGGAGAACGTGCTCAGTGGACATCAAATCTCTTTTGCCCCTTTCAAAGAGCAGGTAGTTAGGAGTGTGAGGTAAAAGGCATTTCATGTTTGGAAAGTGACTTGGCTTGCGAAACGCCACCTAAGCGATGGGACGTCCTAGTATGAAATTTTAGCAGGTCATCAAAATAAATTACTGATGTCGGAATCAAAACACTTCTTTTAGCCTATGGTTGCAGTTTTAGGCAAACATGGGAGAGTCCATTTTGAGTGAAAATAGCAAATTGGATGGGATTTCCAACTATGCAGTGTGAAAATTCAAAATGAAAAACATACTGATAGAGAAGGAACTGTGGGATGTTGATGAGAGAAGACCGCCAAATGAAACGGACATTAAAGTGTTCAATAGGAAGGCGAGGAGGGCTTTGACCTTCATCAGCTTGTCAGTGAAAGACCACATCATTACCCACATAAGTGATGCCATTACATCTAGACAGGCATGGGATGTGCTAAAGGAGCAGTTCGAGACATCAAATCCATCAAGGATTATGTTTTTGAAGTCAAAGCTGAATAGTGCTCGAATGGAACAAGGAGAGCACATTCAGACTTATATGACCAGAATAAAGACAATGAGAGATGAACTACATTCTATTGGTCAGCGCATATGTGATGTTGAGCTAGTGCACAATGCATTGTGTGGCATTGCAGAACCTTATCAGATGTTTGTAAGCGAGATAGCATTAAATTGGTAGGGTTTCCACATTCTTGTTGAACATAAAAATGAACTACAAGGCACCAGTTTATATAGTAAATTCTAGGGCACTTGGCCAATTCCTAATGTTACGTCCATGACCAATATGTGGAATTCGGAATAAATCCTAACATGGATAGTCGGTCACTCTAGTTGCATGGTGTTTGACTGCTATAGTGCAAGAATAGGAGATCAATTGCTATTATAGGTTGCATGGGAATCCTAAGGAGAATATTCTCTCCTCTTGGAGAGAATACATACTATGGAAACTCGCCCATCTCCTGATTGGATTGACCCTCCTCTCTTGTATTTATTCACCATGGCATGGGGGTGTTAGGATATTGACTAGCCATTTCCTGTTGGTTGGGTGGTTTTGCTCCACAGGTGTCCTTTTGGTTGCATACAATAGGATCTAGTCAGATCCTCACTAGGCTATCCTTGTACCTACCTCCCTCCTTATTTGAATTTGAAAATTGGGAGAATCTACTTTTATTCACTAAATTGACTATTAGGCCCTACGACATTTCATTCCCACAATTTGTCCTAAAGTCCTTTATTAACTTCTAATAATCAAATAACTATGTGATCAGGTTGGACTTACACATGCAGGGGTGCCAAATCCATCTCACTTATTAATTTCTTGTAGATCTACAATCTAACTAAAAATCAGGTCTTCTCAAAGTCCAACAATAACCTCCACCAAGATTAGTGGCGGTCCCACAACACTTTGCAAGTATTTTTACATTGGGACTCTGATTGCCACTGTTTGTTGAAGAAACTCATGATTGAGGTGGATCAATTTGACATCCATCTCTTTGTTGAGTTCCTTGTTGGCTTGATTCTGCTTGTGACCTTTGAACCGCTAAGTACTAGCCACCGTAGTAACACAGATCCAGCATAGTGATGATAAATAGCACAGATTATGCATTTACAGCTCACATGTGTGAACTCCAGGTGGCAAGGTGATGTGACTGAAGTTTTATTATTTTTAGTGTAAAATTTGCATAATTCTTGAATTGTTATGATGCATGTCTGTACTTTAGTGTACTATGCTTGTTTTCAAACTATTAGATAATATGAAATGCCAATCAGAATGAATGGTGATGGGACGCTTTATCTAGTCAAAGGAATTTTGTTGGATACGGTTTGAGAGTTACTGATATCCAATTTGAAGGATTCCCATTCATGTGATTTCATATTCTAAGTTTTTGATAGTTTGTTAGCATTGATGGAGTAATGCCAAGCTGGTTAATAAAAAGAAAAAATGGCCCAATTTTTTAGATGCCGAAAATTGTAAGTGCTAGGGACTGTTCAAAGCTGAAAAACTGAGTTTATTTCATGTTTTAATCCTATGGTGAAATGTACGCAAAAGGTCAAACTGGTGTTGTTATGCATCTATGTGGATGATTTTTGTACATTTGTGATTCAATCCAGTTATAGGATAACTTAGTCATGGAATGAATTTTTTAAAACTTTCTCCTACAATAGTTCACTTTTACATTTACTATATGTCTCTACATCTTCTAAGTGCCTTAGCTGAATGAAATTTTCAGGAGATTGAAAATCTTACGAGGGGAGGTAGAATGGACATCATGAGTAGTAAGCGTGCTCTAGAAATTAATAGAAGATTGTAAGGTAAATTTAATATGATGATTCTTATGTATAATGAGTAATTCTCAATCTCTTAAATGAGTCAAGAATTTAGATCGATTTTTAAAAAATCTATATCTCTTTACTCTGGTAATTTGAGAACGTTTGTATCTCACAAGCATTCTCATAAAGTAAACTGTTTTTACTTATGCATTATTCAATTAAAATCAGTGAATGATATTCTACTATAGATCATAATCTATAAGTGCTTGTGTATGGTTTCTAGACAAGATCTTCAGTGGTAATAGGGGATAGACAAATCTATTAAGATTGGATGATTGCTATTTTCTTGCATGTGATGCTAGGCATAGGGGCAATAAACTCAAGAGAGTATTTGGAGTACTCAAAGTTGAGTTAAAATCATTTGTTCTTGATAGATCTTCTAGATATTTTTGTAGAATGAATTTTGTTATAACTTAAGATTTTGAATTCCAAGAGTAATTGTACCAAGAATAATTTATGAATTGTCTACCAGAGATGGTTGATAATTTCATACTATAATTGTTAATTCTTTAACTCTGATCTATGGGTTAGGTAATACTTCACCCAGTGTTTTATGTAAAGTGTTTTACATGAAGGTGATGTTACTAACTTATTGAGAGTGAAGCCCAGATGAAAAATTTATTGCTTAGTGTACTTTCTAAACCTGAGTTTGTATTCCAAAATAGAGATTAACTGAATTGTTCTATCTATGAGTACTTGTTTGATATGTAAAGTCAGACTAAGCATAATGATTTTCTAGGCAAGTGTTGGAAGTTAAGGAAATGTTTCTTGATTTTCTTTTCTGTTATGAGGGTAGACCCAATTCAAGGGAGGAAGAATGTTACATCCATGCCCTGCATATAGGGGGATTGACACAGTCCTAGACTTGAGCACAAAGGAGATGCTATGGGAAATTAATTAGTAGCATTTGCATGGTTGGGTGGTTTGGCTCCACAATCATTCATTTGTGTGTATCTTATAAGCACGATCTTGGAGGCGCTTTTCCTTACAAGGTATCAGAGTTATGGTTCTCATACTCTGATCCTAATTTGAAATAAAGATGTGACTACATAGCTACATTTCAAGAAAACAATTTTCCTTTAGGATGTTTAAAGGCTCTTATATTTTCAATCATGTCAATTATTTATTGGATCAACTATCAATTGTAGGTATTCCAATTTCAAACAATGATCCTAGAATGAACCTTTTAGGAAGTCTACCACTTGTTTTGATGGTTTAGTCATGATCATGTCTGCTCAGCCAAATGTATTGTTGTCCAAGGCAACCTTGTCCAAGTAACCTCTATGTTGCTACAAGAAATCCAATGATTTCTCTCATATTGACCAATTAGTAGCACTTTTATCAAACAACAAGAAAAAGCAAAAGGGCAAGCAATATGTCTATTCATCTCCTTCCTATCAAGAAAATCCGCAAAACACTTCTAATCAAAAGTTCAAAAGCAATTCAAGCTTTTGTGCATTACAAGAATATTGGGCATGTAATTGAGGAATGTAGATAGGTTGCATTCAAAGACGCCAACAAGAAGAAGTCTCTTCCTACTAAGCCTTCACGAGAGACTAAAGATTCTCAAGAATTATTTATGGCTCATTCTTCAAACACTAATGCAAAAAGGTTGGTATGCAGATATAAATGCTACTCAATGCATATATGACCTCCAAAATAGATCAGTCATAAGGAGTTTTTTAAGACCAATCACAAGAAATGTATTTATTTTGAAGATTTCAATTCTCACAAAGTTGAAGGCATTGATTTTGTGCAAATTAAGTTTTAAGATAACACCATAAGACTAAATTTTCATTTTCTTTATGTTCCAGGTTTGACCAAAAGAGTGTCCAATATTAAAATTGTAGAATAGGGCTCAATAGTTTAAGACAATGTCCAATTGAAGATAAATTTTCAAAATTCTGGAGTCATGGTCAAATATATTTATATCTTTTGCCATCAATATGAATCTTTAGTCAATAAGAGCGAACTATGACATCAATGTTGTGATCGTTTGAGTATGCAATCATTTCATTTTATGCACCAGCACAACCTTGCTCATGGTTTGGATCTACTCTCTTCACATGCTCACTCAGCATGTGAAATTTTTGTGCCTAGCAAGCATGTAATCTATAGCTCCTACAATTATTGTAAATTCTCAAGACAAAGATTGGCTAGCTACAGTTCTTAGATCTTGCTACCCCTCTAGTTTAGATCCAAGTCTATCACAGCTATCTGATCTTCAACATGAAAAACCTCCATCGAGAAGGTCTTCATGTCTTTCTTCATAGCTATTTGTCATCGCTCTTCAAGTCAGATTGGATCTCCCTCATCCAATGTTGGCGGGTTTGATAAAATGTTCATGTGGTCACCCTCTTGATTCTATTGGCACTCATCTCATGCATTGCCCTTCTGGCGGAGATCGCATCGCGACTCATGATTCCATTCGTGACGTACTGACATCTATTGCACATGAGTGTGGCTTTCATGTTGTCTGGGAGCAAACCCACATCTTGCCTGTATTTGATTCACATTCACCTCAATGTCGATTTTATCTCGTTCTTTCATGCGAGGGGATTCGCACGCTTGGGGATGTTGTTGTTGTTGATCATTCACGGCCAGACCTCCTTCGCCATGCTTCAACTACCCAAGGTGTCATGCTTCTCATGCGGCTCAAGATAAAGAGTGAGATTATTCACATCGCATTCCTGGAGAAGACTTTATTCCTTTTGCCTTGGATATTTATGGGTGCCTGCATAAGAAATTCGACAATTTTCTATCATCTTGTGCAGGTTTTGCAGCGAAGCTCCAAGGATTGGTGCCTCACATTTATCTATCATTACATATTATTATAGTCAATGAGTTTCTACCACTTTACAACACACTCAGGCACTTGCAATACTTTGACGTGTCGTAGTTGCAGGAACGGTTGTTTCACACACTACCTAAACTTCCAACTATCTTAGCTAGCGACTTACATCAAGCATTATGCTTTTCATAGCTACTTTCTAATATTGTTGCTTTGTTATAGTTTATGTACAGTATTTCAATTCGCTTAAGTTAGCCTTTACACTTTCTACATGCATACAATGGGTTTTTCCATATTTTATTGATAAAAACAGGAAGTTTCTTCAATTATATAAAACTTGATAAGATTGTATCATTTTGCTAATTATTCTAATTAGGGTGGTTCATGACTAAATTGCCTGACAACTCTCAAATCTAAAATGAAGTTCTCTCATTGGTCTAGGGAGAAAAATTGGTCTTCTCCCTCTTTCAGATCTACCTTGAGTTGCCACCATTTGGTACATGAGGTGGCATGGGACCTTTGCCAGGTAAGGGCAACAGCTCAGCTCATTCTGTTTTGGGCCTAGCAACATTGAGTTGCTGGGACAACTTGAAAGAAATGATGATTCAAACTGGCCAATCACATTCTTTGTCGGATTCCTCAAAGCAATGGTCCGGCTCTCTTCAGCTTATACTCTCTTAGTTCGATGTAGTCTAGATCCTTCCATACTATGACAATTCTAAGCATTACTCAGGACCCCATCACGTATATATTGTAGTTTCGTAGACGCATTGGTCCTTCGATAGCTGGTGGTATGCTGACGTTGTTTTTCTCTTGGTTATTAACATTTGCATAAGGATTGTGTGATAAATTATCTGATTCTTGTGGTCTGCAGTTGACAAGAACGATGCCAATAAGACAATTGAGTGCAAACTATACACGAACTACCTATGCAATTCTAGCCTTGCATTGAGTTGACCAAACGATCTATTGAGTCATAGTAAAAGTCGCAACAAGAATCAAGAACACTGAAAGCCTAAGAAAAGAGAATATCTAAAATTGTCACAATTACAATTTCCAACAAACAAAGTTCTTGTAGCATATAGCATAAAAACAAACCAAAACCTGAAATAAACAAGCCAAAGGCTTAACTAGCAAATATACTCCAAAGACATGTGAGATTAAGAAACAAACGTATCATGAAGAGAATTACAAAAGCTTGCATCTCTTTAAATACCAGTTTCCCTTTGAATTTCCAAGACTACATCTTAGTTTGTTGTATCCAAGCTTGCTAGTTGATTTATAATGTCGAGCATAAAACTTTTATTAGCCACTTTTCTATTTTCAACATCTAAAACTTGAACATGAAATTGTTCATAAAAAGACCGCTCCACACAATAATGTTTTCTCATTCTTTTGGGTGGTAGCCTTGCATGCTGTTGCAATCAACGTCACATATTGCACGTTTTTGACCGATGTAGACACGATGTGTTTCTTTGCACTCTATTTTGTAGATCTTGGACGTTTCCTTGCTGATGTTGTTTCCTACAACCAAGAATCATATTAGTTTAATGGAAAGCTTACAAATGAAGAAGAAGATCATTGTATGGCTCAAATTCACCTTCATACTGGATGTAGATGGCAATGTCGATCGAGAAGATTCTTCCTGCAAGGAATTTTGTATTAATATGTAATGAGTTTAAATTGATTACTTATAATCACACACGTAAAAAAATGTGGATGGCAATAGACACTTACTAGATCTGTGATCATTGTAGAAACTTCGCCTTCTAGAATCTCCAAAACCATGTCAATTTGAATCGGACCATTTGTTAGCTTTGTACCATCATCCGACAAGTGGCCCATTCTTTTTTCCCAAATCCATTGTGATTGTAGTTAGTTCAACACGGCTCATGTCTATCCAATCATCGATTGGAATCAAAGAGCAATATAATTGCACAGAAGAGGATTGACCATCTGTAACCTCAGTAACAAAGTTCAACCAAGCCTCCTTCCACCAGATATAATTGCACAAAGGACTCTAAATTTATTGATGGCTAGGAAATAAATTCAACTCACAGGTGAGTTTTTGTAGCCACTGCCTTGAAGCATGCCCAAATTCAAACTTTCAATCCTCTCTACTCCATAACCATGTGTTGGTCTTTCTAAAAGAGTGCAAGAGTATTGTAACAATTTATCCAAAGGTGACTTGGCATACTTAGAATGTATTCAAGCATCAACACATTTTGATAAATTGAAAATGTTAATTTTGGTGAGTTTTTGTAGCCACTGCCTTGAAGCATGCCCAAATTCAAACTTTCAATCCTCTCTACTCCATTACCATGTTTTGGTCTTTCTTCAAGAGTGCAAGAGTATTGTAACAATTTATCCAAAGGTGACTTGGCATACTTAGAATGTATTCAAGCATCAACACATTTTGATAAATTGAAAATGTTAATTTTGGTGAGTTTTTGTAGCCACTGCCTTGAAGCATGCCCAAATTCAAACTTTCAATCCTCTCTACTCCATTACCATGTTTTGGTCTTTCTTCAAGAGTGCAAGAGTATTGTAACAATTTATCCAAAGGTGACTTGGCATACTTAGAATGTATTCAAGCATCAACACATTTTGATAAATTGAAAATGTTAATTTTGGTTGTTGTTGGATATACAAATTTCATTCTCTCTCTCTCTCTCTCTCTCTCTCTCTCTCTCTCTCTCTCTCTCTCTCTCTCTCTCTCTCTCTCTCTCTCTCTCTCTCTCTCTCTCTCTCTCTCTCTCTCTCTCTCTCTCTCTCTCTCTCTCTCTCTCTCTCTCTCTGGACCGAATAGCTTTGGGAAGGTGCTTGAGCCCAATAGCTTCATTTCCATCAGCAAAACCAGCCAAGAATGCTAGTACAACTCCAATAATAAGATATTGCAAGACAATGTAGCTAGTTTGTCCATATCTTGTCAATTTGCACACATCCGCATGAAAATGCTCAAACATGAGATAGAACAAATAAAGTAGACTTGAACAACACTTCCTTGCTGCTCCTTTAACCTTACTTGAGTTTAAGACTCCTGCAAAAATAGATCCATAACATCTTTGCCAAATAACCTTCCTTTGATGCTCTTGACTAGCTCCAAATTGCCACATTTCCTTTTGTGTTGTTGAAGCCCTTTAAGACCAACCTCTTGATCTTCCTCTTGACCATCAAAGTCATTGAACAAAATTTGTTTTCCAGATTCATTACTTGATTTTCCATCATGAAGACCATGAGGACCAATATCCACTCACATAGCATCATCTACACAAGAAGATTCTCCAAAACATGTGAGTAAAGTAAAGTGAGTCTCTTCTACTTGCTTACCTTTCTCTTGAACATCAAAGATATCAAAGATATGACCTATCTTCAGACCTGAACCTCTAGAAATACTCCCTCTCAAACATATGATCTAGATCCAACAAGATCTCATCAATGCTTGATCTCAAATTTCCACAAAGGTTAGTGAAAACAATGTCATTGGTGGCACCATCATAAATCAAAAAATAGATTCCAAACTCTCTATCCAACGTGAAGTAGAGTAGGTGAAGATGAGTATCAAACCTAGTAAATCCCGTACTCTTGAGTCCATAACAAACCTCAATAAGCTCACCAATGAGATCTCCCTTGCCTTGAAGAAATTGCCTCTTGATTTGCTCCATGTAGTCTTCTCCAACAAACCTTTTGCCATCTTGATCATGAGTGATCAATTCACAAACATAGAATCCTTTGAGTTGATGAAGAGATGTGAGATCCATGCCTTGGATCTTCCCAAGAACCAATTTTCCATTTCTCTTTCCTTCATAAGACTCCCTCTTAATGATTGCATCATAAGAAGTAGAAACCTCAAAGACATTAGAAGCCATGAAAAAAATGATTAGTACCTTCAACTTAAGGATGATTGAAGTACTCTCTTTTTTCAAACAAGAACTTTTGCATGCTTGCACTTGCCATGAAGAACCATTGAAACACCATCATTATCCTCAAGACTGGCCAAGTAAGCACAAAGATGAACATCTCCAAGAAGTCTAGCATAAGGAAGCCTTTTAGACTTTGCATAAGATCCACCAATCTTATTGATGCTAAAAGGTAACTTTGGAAAGCTGAGACCAATCTCCTTTTCCATTCTATCCTTTTCGTTAGCCATAACAAAAGCATCAAGTTTGAAAAGTCTACCTTGTCTATTGCCCCTAGCAACCAAGATTTCTTCCTTTGTAATGAAACAAGTATCACCACCAAACTTTACCTTGTATCCTTTCTCTATCATTTGACCAACACTTGGCAAATTCTTTGAAAATGAAGGAATGTAAAGAACACCATCAAGTCCTGCTTTCCTATTAGTAGAGAGACAAATAGGAATTGGACCAATACCTTCAATCACACACTCACCACCATTGGCCATGTGAATTTCTTTCTTGGCTCCATCATAAGTGACCAAAGAAGTAAAGAACTCCTTGTGACTAGTCATGTGTGAACTAGCTCCACTATCAATCCACCATGAATCTTTGTCACTTCACTTAATATTGAACTTGAAGAACACATCAAAAGAGGATCACCACCACCTAGATCCTCATCATTAGTACTAAAGTTGATTTGCTTGCTACCTTCATCTCTTTGCTTCTTCAAACATTCATTTGCAAAATGCCCTTTGATTCCACAATAAAAGCATTTCAACTTAGACTTATCTTTCTTTTTGCCAAAAGAGGAAGTCTCACCTTGATCTTGTCCTTTTGACCAATTGCCTTTGCCTTTGCCCTTGAATTTGCCTTTGATGAACGTAGCGTCCTCTTCATAATGAGATGTAAGCTATACTCCTCATTCACTAAGATCTCTTGAAAATCCACAATACTTGGAAAAGTCTTTTGAATAGCAAATCTTTGAACAAGATTAGCATGATCATCCAACAAGCCATTAAGTATAACTTGAACAAGTTCTACCTCCTTAATGCTTTCATCAATGCATGCTAACTCATCATTGAATGTTTTAACCCTCAAAACAAAATCATGAGTACTCACTTCCTTCTTTTGCAAACTTTGAAAGATTTGCCTCCTAAGACTAAGCACTCTTGATGTAGACTTGGATTCATAAAGCTTCTTCAAGGCTTCCCAAGCCTCCAAAGATGGTGTGCACTTACCAATCTCCTTGAGAAGTTCATTGGTAACATTCATCTTCATCATGTGTTTCTTTGCTCTCTTGTCATACCTCACTTGATCTTGAGGTGCTTGAGGCCTCTCCTCCACACCTGCAACAATCTTCGTCAACTTATTCATCTCCAATAAGGACTCCATCCTCACCTTCCAACTAGAATAGTTGATTGAGGTAAGCCTATCATTGCCTTCCAACATGAATCCACCACTTGTAGCCATGTTGCAATGACCTGATCTTCTTCTTTCAACATGTTCCAATGCACAAAGCACTCTCTTGAATGTCAACAAATGAACTCAAGAAGAAATCACAAAGATATGGAACCTCTCAAATCTCTTCTAGCACTTATAACTAGAAAATCAACACATAGAATAGTGAAATCTTTATCAACCTATGATCTATCCTCAATCTAATATTTATCAAACCAAAAGGTAAGACTAGGAACTTGTAATGGCCAAATCGCATCCTAAAACTAGACTTAGATACATCATCCAAATGTATTCTAATATGATGATATCCCATTCGGAGATTGATTTTCATGAAGAATGTTGTTCCACTTAACTGATCTATGATCATCCATTCTAGATAGCGGGCCTTTATTTTGTATGATGAGTTTATTTAAATTGGTGTAATACACACATAATTAAAAACCTCCATCATTCTTATGCTTAAGAAGAACGGGCCCTCCCCATGGTCACACACTTACTTGGCCTAATGTGTCCCATCCTAAGATATTCCTCTATTTTCCTAGCCACTTCTCCTTCTTGCATTTGACTAAACTAGTAAGGTTGTTTGAAAATGGGGTGGCTACCATGCATCAATTATATCTTATGGTCGACGAACCGTGTGGGTGGTAGTCCATAAGGTAGTTGCTTAGGAAAAATGTGACATCTTGGCTTTTAGTAGATCACAATAGCTCACCCCATGACAAAGCTAAGAAATAAAAGATCGAGTTAATAGAATGGTAAGGATACTCACACATCTGCTGCTTCTCATGAATTGGTTGGGGACACTGGTCCTTTGGCAATTTGAGACCTGGTGATAAGAGGAGGAGCAAAATCCAGAGCTTCAACTATTCCAAGGAGAGCCACAAGAGCAAAGATGGATCTATCAATGCTCATGCTTTGTTCTTCCACGTGTCTTCTTGCAACAACATTATGACTCTTGAAAGAGTCAGCTCTGGATGTGTCGTGATGATCATCACCCAGTTGTCGTATGAGCTTGTTGATTATGTTTCCAAAACATCTAGATATCAAGATATTGTATCACCATTTGTATGCTCTTAAGTTGAGTAAGAGCAAGTATGAGTTTAGTACTCATAGTTTGAAAAAAGGAGTTTTTTCATGTTTTGAGGCATATTGTGAACTTCTTTTGAGAGTAAGTGAAACATCCAATGATGACACTTACATCCTTAAGAAAGTATTTAGCCTCAATGAGATCAAGTTAGAGTATGGTTTCAAGATTAGATCCATTTTGGATAGAGTTCATAGAATTTGGACTAATAAAGCTAGTGTGCTTAATCTTGAATTTTGTTCAAGTTATAATCTTGATCTATATGATCTTTGTGATCTTGATGAGGCATTGAGGCCTGAGGAGTGTGAAGAATTGTAAAACATATCTATCTTGCATATGTTGATTTTGGGGGTTTTACCCATGTAAATTGATTGTACATATCCAAGGTGTGTGAATTGAGCACATATCCTTGTAGAATAGGGTGAGTTTGAGTTAGGTAGATCAAATTCCAATGATATGCATAAAGTCTAGTTGGTCTAGTATGACATGCACCAATGGTCACAATGTCTAGATTGACATGCATGTAGAATTACACAAGGAAATGGTCTAATATGACCTTGTAGAAACTCAAGCCATCATAGATGCATTTTGTCCTAAGTTTCCATTGTGGAATGCAAGGCATGCAAACACTCTAATTGACACATGCAAGTAGAATTGTAGGTTCATAGTTGAGAAATTGACATTTGGAGAAAGTAGGTAGAAGTTAGGTGCAATCTCTACGTGCTTGCTTGTAGTTGTCTTCTCTCTCTAACTCGAGATTGTTGTCTTTTTCATACATTATTATGCTTGTGTACTTTCCCTACTTGTGAAAAATTAATGTAGCTTTGATTTGTAACATTCTAGATTGTGCTCTAGCCTCATATCTGTTGGTAGATTGTAGTATTACTCTGCAGGTGATCTGTGTGCTAACATAAAGCATGGTAAAGATCATTCACACTTTTGTTGTGGTTCCCTACATGTGTGAAGTTGTTGGATTTTTCACAGTACCATAGATCTATCAATGTGAAAATTGAGGAGGAGTGTTAGATTTTAGAATTTTCACATTGTTAAGCAATTTGTTTGGTATCTATGTGGATCCACACATGTGAGAACCTATCCACACATGTGAAATAACACTTGTAGTATTCAGATTCATTGTACTTAGATTTGATTTTAGTCAAATGTTAAATCTCCTAAATTGTAGGAGTTATCTCCTAGATTGTAGGAATCTAGAAGGTCAACACTAACCACCAATGGAGGATATGGCAAATTAGATAGATCTTATCCAAAGTGGATATGGATGAGTACAATGAGCTGTCCCACACATGCTGTACTTTTTATGGACCCTCGGATCAAGTTGGGTCCAAGATGAATGGTTAGGATCATTGTGAATATTAGCCAATAAGATTTTGGGGCAAGGGCCTTCCCCATTTATAAAAAGGCACCAATTGTACTCTATTTCCATGCTTATTGAGGAGGAAACTCTACCAAACTTTGGAGAGAAGCATATTCTAGTTTACATGTTTTTGGTTGTGATAGTGAATGTTTCTCCATTAGCAAGCATAAGGAGCATTTGAGCTAACCTCCACCCTCGCTCCCTTTCTCTCTTCTCCCCTCTATCTCTTCTACTCTTCTCTTCAAATTCTCTCTAAAATCATGTGGAATGTTAGTTAGTGGTGTAGAGTTAATGGTGGGTAGTGTTAGTGGTGAGTAGAGTTAAGGGAGGAAGTAGAGAAGTATCTAATAGTTGCATCTTTACATAGTTAGGCACCTATCCAGCGTTCTAACCCTTGTTGACAGGCAGGAGGGCTACTACGATGCGGGATCTTCAACCCTATATCGTCTTTCAAGCAATATATATGAACAAACAATTTCTGGTGAATTCTCTTTACAATGTCTGTTTTACCAAATTAACTTTCCATCGGAGTAAACCATCTACTCAAGTTAATTGCTAATGATTCCTAAATCTCAAATGTATAGGTGAAGTTCTTAATTGTACCAGTACAACACCATATTTAGATCCTTATCCAAATCACTTTTAAGTTAACCAATAAATCTTTATAAAAAGATTTGTTAACTCTGCAAGTAGCTGTCAAATATAGTATTTAATCATATGTCTATGTTCACGACTAGGTTAAGTGCACTAAATAACCCTAGTAACCAAGAATACATAGTGGATGCATACAAGATTAATTGTACACATATGAGAATAATCTCACTATGGCCCAGTACATACATATATGTCCTTATCTTGTAGATTCCTCCGAAATCCGCATGTGTTAACCACATATCTCATTGACAATCTTGTAACTCAGCTACAAAAGAATTCTATTTCTCGTGAGTAAAAAACATATCTGAAAAATCTTTGAGACTGGGAACACATCCTCTCTCACGGGTTTCCAACCCACATGCATCTTAGCACAAAAATTTCACCTAGTCAACCCCTTCCTAATCCTAGTATTCCAACTAAAACTAGGTTAATTCAATACAGACATTTTACGATCAAATTCACTTCTATCCCTCACAAAACTAGGATTAGTAATCTCCGATCTTACTCAGTTCTACTTATAGTGATTTTCAATTTCAAACCATTCCTACTTCCATATCGTTCCACAATCCCTAGAGAATTCTTTTTATTCAAAAACTTCCAGTTCTATATCTTTTTCTAAAAATACATTGAGTTCATCATATTTCTATACTCCAACTGGTGTCCACTCAAACCTATGCAACCAGTAGATCTTCTGATAAACTTTTACACACCACTTCACCCCTCCTTTTTAAAGAAATTCCCGAATATCTTATAAAACGTTAACTGGAGAGATGACATATGAAAATATTTGAAAAGCCAATAATAAGTGCCTTCCCAAATAGGATTCACTAACTGAATATGGTCGTAACATTGACCCTTCCACCTAATCAAGCACTCAAAGATAGAATGTTTTCTTAATTGTTTATCTTTGGTTCTAAACACTCTTTCAGGTTCCAAAGTACACTAAGCGATAAATCCTCTAAGTGGGTAAGATCCTCATCAGATTCAACTACATCGCTTTCATATAAACTTAATTTTAATCGACTTACATGAAGCATTGGGTGGGCAGTCGACTTATCTTGAAGATCAAGTTTGTAAGCTAAAGAACCATTTTTTCTTATAATCTAAAACGGTCCACAATATTTGGTAGACAACTTATAATGCTTTCCTGTATGCATAGTCTTAGAATCTTTTGAAATATCTAAGATATACCCAATCATCAACTTAAAAATCTCTAGGAGACCTCTTAAAATCAACATAGTGCTTAGCTCTATCGTGAGCACTATGGAACCTATCATGTGCCACTTGCAACATTTCTTGCATATCATGCAATAAATTCGCAACTTTATGGATCTTAACAGACTTTGTCTCCATGTTTACCAGATATCTAGGTTGAAAACCGTAAATCAACATAGACGGACTATAACCTGTAGCAGAATGTTAGCAAACTCAATTAAAGGAATGCAATCTTCCCACTTAGATTGCTTGTGAGACACATATGTCCTCAACATATCCTCCATAGTCTGATTAGTCCTTTTTGTCTAACCATCTGATTCAAGATTATTAGTAGAACTAAAACTATGCGAGGTTTCTAGCTTATGGAATACAACTGACCAAAAGTGAACTTAGGATTTCTGTCACTAACAATATCACTTGGCATCCATAAATTTGAGCTCCAACCAAACCTCAATGAGCTCACCAATGAGATCTTCCTTGCCTTGGAGAAATTGCCACTTGAGTTGCTCCATGTAGTCTTCTTCATCCAACCTTTTGCCATCTTGATCATGCATGAACACTCCACCACAATCATAGCAACCTTTGAGTTGATGAAGAGATGTAAGATCACTTAGAATTTGCTTTACACAGGAACACAGATCATGCTACACAGTAACACAGACAGAAAACACTCTCCTCAGCAAGCTCACATAGCAACTGTATTTATCAAAATTAAATTACGTTGTACATATAGTTGTTCACTCAGGCAACCCATGCATGGCCCAGGTTGCCGTTGGTGGGATGCGTGTCCCGTCAACTTGCCTCGTGGCGAGGCCAACTGATCCTTATCCACTGATAGGACCCACAATACAGTAACACAATGATTCTAACTTTAATTCTAACTCTCTCCCTTAAAGTAGAGTCACTTTTTATACAGTCATATACATAGCTTTAAAGTCAACAAACTTTAAGTATAGAAAGCTTTGATCTAAATTTATCAAACTTTTCTCCAGTAAGTGGCTTAGTGAAAATATCAGCTAGTTCTTCTTCTGTGCTACAATGAACAACATGAATTTCATGACTCAACAGCCTCTCACGTATGAAGTGATACTGAATCTCAATGTGTTTAGTTCTCACATGGAACACTGGATTCTTTGCTAGCTGAATGCCACTCCGACTGTCGCTATGTAAAGTCGTGGGCTTTTTCAGCCTCATGCCCATTTCTTCCAAGATTTGTCTCAACCATATAGCTTCTTGTGCAGCACTACACATTGCCTTATACTCTGCTTCTGTGGTGGAAAGAGCAATTGTACTTTGCTTCTCACTAGACCAAGAAAAGCAATTACCACAAAACTGGAATATATATCCTATGGTGGATCTACGATCATCATAGTCACCTCCCCAGTCCGCATCCATATAGCCACACAACTCAGGTAAACCATCATGCTTTCTATGAATCAAGCCATACTCTAAAGTGCCTTTCGCATAATGCAAAATGCGTTTAGCTGTCTTCTTATGCGTTTCCGTAGGTTCTGCCATAAACTGACTTACAATACCAACAGCATAGCATATATCTGGTCTAGTCGTGGTAAGGTAAATCAAGATCCCTACTAACTGTCTATATAGCGTAACATCAAATGACTGTGACTCACCAAGCTTAGAAAGCTTTTTACCTAGTTCAATAGGAGTGTTTACTGGTTTGCAATCCTGCAACCTAAACCTGTGTAGCAACTCTTTGACAAACTTCACCTGTGTTAAACCCACTTCATGTCTTTTTTGCCACACTTCTACTCCAAGGCAGTAATGCATCAGGCTGAGATCCATCATCTCAAATTGTTCCATGAGATCTTTTTTGCTCATGTCTATCATGTCTTGATTATTTCCCGTAATAATCAAGTCATCAACATAAAGAGCAATCAAAGCAACCATACCATCAAAGCATAAGACATATAGATTTGGGTCAGAATGTGTTCTCACCATCCCCTTTGAACGAAAGTAGGCATCAATCCTGTTATACCACACACGTGGTGCTTGTTTAAGGCCATAAAGCGCTTTCTTCAAGTGACATACTTTATTTTCCTGTCCTTTCGTTACAAAGACTTCAGGTTGATCCATGAACACTTCTTCTTCTAACTCACCATTTAGAAAAGCGGATGTCACATCCATTTGATGCAAAGGCCAACCAAAATGTGAAGCTAAAGCAATAAGTAGACGTAGAGTATTCCACTTACAAACCAGCGCAACGGTTTCCTCATAGCCAATGCCTTTATTTTGTGTGTACCCTTTGATCACCAATCTTGCTTTGTGCTTTGCTATACTTCCATCTGCATGGTACTTAGTCCTGTATACCCATTTGCAACCAATGGGTTTCTTGCCAACCGGTGGTTCTACTAAGTCCCATGTGCTATGCTTAGCAATTGACTCCATCTCCTCTCCCATGGCCTTGACCCAAATGTCGTCATCCTTTGCTTCACCATAAGTCGAAGGTTCTTTGCTTTGAATAATGTTAGATAAAAGAGCATAATTCGCTTCATATCTTTTAGGTAGTATCTTCTCTCTTGTTGATCTTTGTAGCTCTCCCTGGTTAGATGATCCTGGAAAGTCATCTATGTCGCGGCTCTCCATCAATCTCTCAAACCACTTAGGGAGCTTTCTGTCAGGTGATCGGCTTCCTGGTGAAAATGTATCCCAAGGTACATCCTTCTCCTTGCGTTTGTCACCTACAACTTCAATCCTTCTTGCACCAAAAGGTTTGTCCCTACCTCTCCAACCTTTTTCTTGAGGTTGAGTGGTAGTATCTTGAGATGTATCCTCATGTTCATCACTCAGAAGGTCAATGAATGGATCATCATCAGGTGGTATCCTCACTATACCATCTTTCCTACTGGATGTGTCTATCTTCACAGCATCCTCGTCTTCATACATCTTGGATTCATCAAAGATAACATCACGGCTTATATGGATTTTGTTTTCGACTGGATCAAAACATCTATAGCCCTTCACACGATCATCATATCCTAGGAATATGCACTTGATAGCTTTTACATCAAGTTTACGTCTCTCTTCCTTAGGAATGTGTACAAAGGCCTCACATCCAAAGATTCGCAAGTGGTTCACCTTTGGCTTCTTCTTTGTGAATGCTTCCTCAGGTGTTATCTTTGGTATGGCAATGGTAGGACTTCTATTTTGAAGATAGACTGCCGTGCTACATGCTTCTGATCAAAAAACTTTTGGTAGTTTCATCTCAGCTAGCATAGATTTGGCACTTTCCACAATCGTACAATTTTTGCGCTCAGCTACACCATTGAGAGCAGGAGTATGAGCTTGTGTAAATTGTCTTTTAATCCCACATTGATCACAAAGATCATTGAAGTCATTAGACTTATACTCACCTCCACTATCTGATCTTAGGACTTTGATCTTCCTATCTGTCTGATTTTCGACCAAGTTTTTGAAGTTTTTGAAGTTATCAAATGCATCTGATTTCTTCTTCAAGAAGTAGATCCACGTCTTACATGACATATCATCAATAAAGGTCATGAAATAGAAGGCTTTTCCTAAGGACATGGTCCTCATAGGCCCGCATGAATCTGTGTGGATTAAATCCAGGATGTGGATGTTCTTTGCTCTTGGAACACCCCCTTTATTGAACTTCTCTCGATGCTGCTTCCCATATACACAAGATTTGCACATCGATTTCAAGTGATCTTCTATGGTAGGCAGTCCTGTTACCATCTCCAATTTTCTCATCAAACTGAGGCTTCTCAAGTTCAAGTGACCAAGCCTCTTGTGCCACAACTCAGTTTTCGAAGGAATGGACAATACAAGTCCATGTTGCCCCTTTATTGTAGCATTCAACCTGTACAATTTTGTATTGGGCTCTCTTACTCCATTCGCAATAACTTTGAACTTTTGGTTCGCATCCTTCACAAAGCAACGATCATGGGCGAATTCTACTGTCAACTTTTGATCAGTAATGACTCCAACAGAAAGTAGATTTTTCTTCAAACCTGGTACGTAAAGTACCTCCCTGATCATTTTGCTTTTGCCATTAGACAGCTGGATTGAAACTGTGCCTATCCCCTTGATCATGCACACCTCACCATTTGCTTGTGAAACAAATGTTCCATTATTCAACACCTTCAAACTACTGAACCAATTCTTGTTACCTGTCATGTGTCTTGTGGCTCCTGAGTCAATATACCATGCTTGATCATCTTTATTAGATGACAATGAAGATATGAAGATGCTAGAGTCTTCAATCTCACTCTCATCGGCAAGGTTACCTGCTTGTTTTGGTTTTCCCTTGCCTAATTCCGCCAGGAATTTGTGACATTCACTCTTCCAATGGCCCTTTTTACCACAATGGAAGCACTTTCCTTTCTTCTTAGTTTTGTTGGAAGATCCCTCATCCTCCTGAGACTTGGCAAATTGCTGCTTAGACTTCTTCTTGCCCTTGTCCTTGCCTTGTTTTTGGCGTGTTGCAAGTGTTTGATCACCTACATCAAGATTCTTGTGAGCTCGTCAAAGGTTGGAAATCTTTCTCTTGATGCTATTCCGCTCATGAACATCTGATAGGGTTCTGCAATGCCACATAATGCATTATGCACCAGCTCCACATCACGTATGCGCTCTCCAATAGAATGCAGTTCATCTCTCATTGTCTTGATTCTGGTCATGTACGTCTGAATGTGCTCTCCTTGTTCCATGCGGGAACTATTCAACTTTGACTTCAGAAACATGATTCTTGATGGATTTGACATCTCGAACTGCTCCTTTAGCACATCCCATGCTTGTCTGGGTGTAATAGCATCACAAATGTGGGTAATGATGTGATCCTTCACTGACAAGTTAATGAAGGTCAAAGCCTTCCTCATCTTTTTGTGAAACACTTTGATGTCTGCTTCATTTGGCGGCCTTCTCTCATCACCTGTGACGACTTCTCACACGTCTTTCTCCATCTATATGTTTTTCATTTTGGATTTCCACACTGCATAGTTGGAAATCCCGTCCAATTTGCTACTTTCACTCAAAATGGACTCTCCCATGTTTGCCATCGCAAAACTGCTTGAAAAATTCTGCCTTAGGCTAAAAACAGTATGTCGAGGCCAACAGTGATGTCAGAATTTAAAAATAATGACCTACACTTTTTTTCTTACCAGGCCACTCGCCGCTTTTCCACCAATTTGAAAGCCAAATCGGCGTCGCCTTCCGAAATGCACTCAGTTGTCAACTCCCAACAATGTGCTTCTTGTGAAACAACTTCTGGTGTACTCCGAACACTTTCTCCGCTGCACCACTCTGTTTTGCTGTAGGTACAGTCCGGGTGCCTTTCGTTTGGAGGTTATAGCCTTTCATTTGGGTCAAAACGGGCAAAGGACCCAAAAATAGGGACTTTTCTAGTTTTTGAACTGTTTCTTCACTTTGAAGAAACTTCACTCTTCACTTGTGAAGGGACCCAACTCAACTTCCAGTATGAAAATTTTTAATGAAATTGAAGGCCAGAATGCACTTCACACCTCCACCTTGCAAGGATGCACCATCAAGCTTTGATTGCAACCTATGTTCTTCAACCAATAAGATTTCTTGTAAGTCAACCACACTTGGCAAGACTCTTTGAATGGCAAAATTTTGCACAAGGTTAGCATGTTCATCTAGCAAACCATTCAACATAACCTGGAATATTTCACCATCTTTTATGCTTTCATCAATGCATGCTAGATCATCACTTAAGGACTTAACCCTCAAGACAAATGCATGAGCACGTTCACCCTCTCTTTGTCTACTAGAAAATATTTGCCTCCTTATGGTCAATACCCTAGATGTGGACTTTGATTCAAAGAGCTTCTTCAAGGCATTCCATGCCTCACTTGCACTTTGACTATTACCAACTTCCTTGAGAAGTTCATTGGTGGGTGAATTTTATGCAAAAGATCAGACTGGTACTGTAATACATACTAGGGGATGATTTTTGTATATCGGTGATTGAACCCAGGTATAGAATAGAAATGGAATTGTTTTTGACTTTTTCCTACAATAATTCACTTTAAAACATTTACTAATGTCATTACATCTTCTTGGTACCTTAGATGAGCACAGATTTTCAGGGGACTGAAAATTCTAAGGGGTGAAGAAGAGTGGACATCAGAAGTAGTAAGTGTGATCGAGAATGTATTTTGTAGTTAGGATTTTGGTAGTCCCTCGGAATAATTGCTTAATACCAGATATTAATTTTCTAGATTAAATTCATTTACTTGAATTCATAACTCATATCTTTGTGACCATTGACTTATCCACAGTTTTGGATGTCAATTGTGATGTTAAAAGTGGAATATGATACATGGATTACATTGGATCTATTAACTGATAGAAGCTTGTCCCTATAGTTAATGCTCTTGGATCCATGAGAATTCGAAGCTTATCATTAACCTGGAGGATTAGAATGTAATGGTGAACCATGCTAATTCTTCTATTTAGATCACAAAATCATGTGTGGATTTGTGATATCCATCTGATAGGCATGCCAGTCATCCAAAGGAATGGATCTCCAATTTTTGAGATCAAGAGATAATATCCTATATGGATGGATTATAGGACAACTAGATGATTAGTGGATCTCTAGAATTTCAGATAAGACAGTTAAGGGTTTTTGTGGAAGAAAAAGCTGAAGGTATGAGACATCAATAATTTTGGAAAGAAAATTCTTGGACTGTAAAGATATGATGATCATTGGAGTATTTTAGTACCTAGTCGCGATATGGGAAAAAGAAAACCATTGATCAAATGTGAGGTATTTTGGAAAATTTTGAGGTTCAATCTAGATCCTAATGTGGTATCTCACTATTTACAAAATCAGAGCCTCAAATTTATTTCTCACTTTTTTAATAATCCTTTACTTCTTAAGTAATTTTTCGAGTATAAGACATCATATTGGTTTATATGATTCTTTCCAACATGAAGTTATTCTTTTGAAAGACTATTATGTCATATAAATTACTACTTAGGTGAATAGACTAGGAATTCAGATAAATTCTAAGGTCAAAGTGTTTTAATTTCTTAAACCTAGGATATCTCTAATGCATAAATGGATTTTAGAGGAATGATAGTACTGTCACTCGGGTTGAAAATATTTGAAAGAAAAGTCCTGTTTGCGATTGAGTGAATCCTTTTGTG
The DNA here is from genome assembly GCA_029204225.1 of Diphasiastrum complanatum. Lineage (NCBI taxonomy): Eukaryota > Viridiplantae > Streptophyta > Lycopodiopsida > Lycopodiales > Lycopodiaceae > Diphasiastrum > Diphasiastrum complanatum. Next base: position 57,029,430 of record CM055096.1, read on the forward strand.
GACTGCACTTATTACTGACTTTTCATGGATTTGGATATTTTCATATGTCATTTTTTTAGATAACTTTTATAGAAATTGATAACTTTTTTAAAAGGAGGGGTGAAGTGATGGGATAGAATTCTATCTGAGGATATGCTAGTCGCATAGTTTTCGAAAGAGAACCAGCTGAAATGGCATGAGATAGCTACAAAACTTTGGTTCTTCATCATAAATTGTGTGGAGAGCTACACATATTTATGGAGATTGAGGTAGCTCGAGGTAGAACCACATCCATCCATTCCAAAATGACATCTAGAGTCTATGTGACATTTGTCACTTGTCATGCATGATATTTTACCAACTTTTTACAAGTGTACTAGTTCTAACTAGAAATGTCCAAATCATCATGCATGTGTCCATTAAACTTTGTGCATGCCTTGCATGTCACTATGGATCACTTACAATTAATGCATGTGAGTTGCCACGAGTTTCTACAAGCATAATCATGCTAATTCTATGTCTACAAACTATATGCAAGTTGCATTTATCAAACTAGATAATACATAACCACGTAGCTCGAGTTCTATGTAGGCCAAACTTGGCATTTTGCATTTATGAGCTACATACTTGCATGGTACAACATTTGTAGCAAGCCAAGAAATCAATATGGATTATTTTTCAATTTTAATACTCCTCCTAAAAATGATCTATATTGATTTGAACATGGATCTTGGTATAACTCCAAGGTTGGCTCTATGCTTGTTGAAGGAACTTTTGCTCAAAGGTTTGGTGAGCATATCAGCAATGCAAGATGATGTGTCGATGTGCTCCAATTTGATTTCACCTCCAATGAGCTTCTCTCTCACGAAGTGACGTGCAACTTCGATATGCTTGCTCCTTGCATGGAATATTGGGTTGTTGGCAAGGGCTTGAGCTGAAATCTTGTCACACATGATCATAGGTATATCTTCTTCCATAATTATCTTTAGCTCCACTAGTAACCTCTTGATCCAAAGCACTTCCTTTGTTGTTGTAGTGAGCACCTTGTACTCAGCTTCACAAGATGAGAGTGATACAGTATCTTGCTTTTTGAAAAGCCAAGATATCAAGTTTCCTCCAAGATATATGACATAAGCACTTGTAGATTTTCGATCTGCTCTATCACTTGCAAAATCCGAGTCAGAATAGCCAATAATAAAAATATCTACACTTTTATACAATAAACCAAAATCAAAAGCTGAAGATATATATCTAAGCACTCTCTTGGCCTTTTTCCAATGATAAACTGAAGGATTTTGCATAGTCTGGCTCAATTTATGAACACTAAAGCTTATGTCAGGTCTAGTTATTGTGAGCCAAATTAAGGAGCCTGTAAGACTTCTAAAAGTGTGATGTCCTCAAAGGATCTTTCATCACCTTTGTTAGAGTCCTTTACATTTTGCTCCATAGGTGTTTCTATACTCTTACAATTCAACATATTAAATGTTTTTAACATTGAAAGATCATACTTAGATTGACATACAAAAGTTTTATCTTTAAGAAAGTCAATGTCTAATCCTAGAATATAGTGAATTTTTCCAAGATCTTGCATCTTGAACTCTTTTCCAAGTGCAATTTTGGTTTCCTCAACTAACTTGATACAAATTCCTGTCAGAATGATATCATCAACATAAATAAGAAGGATGACAATATCTTTATCAAAAAACTTGACATATAAGGAAGGATCATAGTTACTAAGATTAAATCCTAGTGACTCAAAGAAGGTGTTAAGTCGAGAATACCATGACCTTGGAGCTTGCTTTAATCCATATAAACTTTTGAAGAGCAAGCAAACTTTTCCTTTATCATGGATGAACCCAATAGGTTGATCCATATAGATCTCTTCTTCTAGATAGCCATTTAGAAATGCATAAGAAAAATCTAGTTGAAGAATTTGCCAATTGAAAAAACAAGCAAGAGAAATTATGATTCTAATTGACACCATCTTTGCAACTGGGGCAAAGGTCTCCTCATAATCAAGTCCATATACTTGAGCAAAGCCTTTAGCACAAAGCCTAGCCTTGTACTTGTTGATTGTTCCATCTTGATTATACTTGACTCGAAAAACCCATTTGCAGCCAATGGTATGCTTGTTGGATGGAAGATCCACAAGCTCCCATGTATTATTGGCCATCAAAGCATCATATTCCTCCTTCATGGCAAGGTACCATTCCTTTGAGTTGATAGCATCATATACATCCTTCGGCTCCTCATGAGAAATAAAATAGGCACAATTAGTGGAGCTGATTTCCACTTGCTTTCCTCTATCTTCATAGGTAAGCCTTCTAGGCTCGGATCTTTCTCTTTGAGATCTCCTTGGTGAAAAAATTCAAGGTGACTCCTCCTCAAATCTCGGTCCCATCTCTCCATGATGATCTTCAAGGGTGATGATTGGAGTATCTTTGTGAGAATCTTTGAACTCGGCCTTCTCAAGAATGTATTTTTGATCTTCATGGAATATCACTTCTCTACTCTCAATTGTAGTTGAGGTAGAGGGAACATAGATTCTGTAAGCTTTCTTGTTGGATGCATATCCAACCATGATCCCTTTAACAGAATTAGGATCATCTCTTTTCCTTGTTTTCAAGGGCATATTAACAATGCAAGTACAACCAAAAACTCTAAGGTGATCTACCTTAGGTTTCTTCTGAAACAAAACTTCAAAAGGTGTTTTTCCAGCAAGAGCATTGTGAGGTAATCTATTACACAAATAGTTTGCACAATTTATAGCTTTACCCCAATATTCAATAGGCAAAGAAGCTGCTACTCGAATTGCTTTAGCACATTCACATAAAGATCTATTTTTCCTCTCAGCTACTCCATTTTGGGATGGAGAATAGGCATAAAAAAATTATCTCTTTATTCCTTCACCTTCACAATAATTATGAAACTTGTTGGAGATATATTCACCTCCTCCATCGCATCTTAAAGCTTTAACTTTGCAAGAAAACTATTTTTCTACATAAGCTTTGAAGATAAGGAAGTGATCAAAAACCATAGCCTTTGAAGAAAGTAGATACAACCAAGTGTATCTAGTAAAGTCATCAACAAAACATGTTGCACCACCAATACTTTTAGAAGAGGAAAAATGTACATCTGAATGTATGAGTTCCAATGGATAAGTAGTCTTTATAAAAGACTTTTGATATGGCTTTCTGTGTGACTTTGCAATGGCACAAGCCTCACAAGGCTTGAAATCTTTAGAAAGAGATTTTGGAAGACCAATAGTCTTCTCCTTCTTAACCATAGAAGACATAGATGTAAAGTTGGGATGTCCCAACCTTCTATGCCACAGCTCCTCCTTAGATAACAAAGCAACTTCACAAAGGTTTGCATTCTCATAAGAATTCAACTTAAAAATTCCACCAATCTAGTTCCATCAGCAAGGATCTCATCTTTTCTCTTGATAAAACAAGTATTGGAGTTGAACTTTACATCACAACCATTATCAAGCAACTTTCCCACACTAATTAAGTTCTTTGTAAGTTTTGGAATGAAAAGAACATTAGAAAGTGCAAGAACTTTTGAAGAAGCAAGTTTCAATGGAATTTTGCCAATTCCTTCTATTGGACACTCATGATCATTAGCTGTGTAAATAGATCTCTTGAGTCCTTTGAAAGGTAAGATTGAGTCAAATGACTCCTTTGAACAGCACATAAGTGAAGAGGCTCCACTGTCTATGTACCAAGCTCCATCTTTCTTGAAAGGTAATGAAGAAAAACTGGACACCATAAGTGATCCTTCTCCATCACTTGCAACAGAATCTTCTTCAATATCTTTGGAGAGATTAGCTTGCTTGAGTTGGTTTTTCTTCTTAAAGCAATTAGAGGCATAGTGCCTCTTTTTGCCACATAAGAAGCACTTCACTTTCTTCTTCTTGGTTTTTGAGTTAGAGGGATGAGTTGTTTCATCCTCTTCACCATCTTGATCTCGATCTTTGGCTTTGTCTTTGTTGTATGCTTGAGAGAATTGGTTCTTACTCCTTCCTTTCTACTTGTCTTTGACAAAGAGGGCTTGGTCACTTCCACCATGTTCAAGTTTGTTCATCCTGGAGAGTTTATAGCTTTGTCTACATTCTTCAGAAATAAGAATTCCTTGGAGAGTTTCTAGATTAGGTAACTCCTCCTTAATAGCAAAAGACTGAACGAGATTATCATAGTCATTTCTCAAGCCATTCAGTATAACTTGAACTAGCTCAACTTGGTTAATGGTAACACCAACACAGGAAAGCTCTCTATGTAAATCTTTAACTCTCAGAACATAGTTAGATGCACTCTCTTCACTTCTTTGAAAACTTTGGAAAATCTGATTCCTAAGAGTGAGTATTCTAGAAGTATTCTTTGCTTCATAGATGGTCTTTAGTTCATCCCAAGCTTCTTTGGCTGTAGTGCAAGATCCTATCTCTCTCAAAATTTCATTAGATACATTCATCTTAATGAAATGTAGAGCCATTCTAGCTCTCTTCTTATATTTAGAAATTTCAACCTGTACTTGAGGCTCCTCCTCAACACCAAGCACAATATCCATAACATCCTGGAGTATCAAACAGACTCCATTCTTAACTTCCAAATTGAGTAATTAGAAGTGTTTAGTCTTTCACTGGCTTCTAGAAGATATCCTCCCTGAGATGCCATTATAATGAAGACTTCTTAGTTATTAGATTGAGATATGTTTGAGCTTGTTCCTATCAGACTTAGAGTTGCTGCTATCTTTCACTATAGGTATTTTCAAGGTTGAACTACCTTCCTATGTGAAACACTTGCAACTATATCTGAGATGAATCTCAAATATTCCACAAGACAAGTTATCTAGATCAGACACAAAAAGTGGTTTGAGACACTTTGGTTGGTTTGAATCCTACTTTTGGCACGTGTGAAATGCTTAAAAAGAAAACACTATTGACACTCAGAAGGCTCAAAGGGTGTTCAAATACTTTAAACTCAGTCTTGATCTAGAATTTCTTGTGTTGGATGCTCAAAACAATGGATTCAGAACAAAGTATAATTGAATCAAATCAAAATGTTGTCACTCGAATTTTGGACCTATCCCTATCCTCTTTAAGAGCTTATAACTCTTGCTAGACACATCAGATTGATTTGGTTTCAATTCTATGGAAAGTACAGATCAAATGCTTTCCATCAAGCTATAACACTACTATCTTTGGATCTATGAGGAGAACAAAGGGACTGAAAAACTCTGATTTTCACACGTGCGGAATTCCAGAATTCCGTACTACCTCAATTCAGGTCTAAAAATTCAGTTCAAGTCCGATTTGATCCAAATACACTTCAGAGAAAGGTAAGAAAATGCAAAACTGCTTTTTTGCTTGATTTAGCTCTCAGTTTCTTGTACAATCAGAGTTGTTAGCATGCAAAGCTTAATGAGGCTTTGATACCATGACAAAATTTCCAGAATTCACACGTGTGGGGAATGTCCACAAGAGTGACTGATCTTAATTAAGCTTTGTGATTGGCACTATAACCTGATTCTAGATTGATCAACAAAATCTAGTTCAGAAGAAATGGCTAATTCACAATCTAGCATGCTAATCAACAGAATATAATAGCAATGAATCAAAGAATGAATAAAAGTACAAGATTTTAGTGTATGAGCATTAGCCTCAACATGAGAGAAGAGAGAGAGAGAGAGAGAGAGAGAGAGAGAGAGAGAGAGAGAGAGAGAGAGAGAGAGAGAGAGAGAGAGAGAGAGAGAGAGAGAGAGAGAGAGAGAGAGAGAGAGAGAGAGAGAGAGAGAGAGAGAGAGAGAGCTAGAGAGATAACAAACAATATTTGTTTAGATCCAAAATGGCATGAGATATCTACAAAACTTTGGTTCTTCATCATAGATTGTGTGGAGAGCTACACATATTTATGGAGATTGAGGTAGCTCGAGGTAGAACCACATCCATCCATTCCAAAATGAATCTACAGTGACATCTAGAGTCTATGTGACATTTGTCACTTGTCATGCATGAAATTCTACCAACTTTTTACAAGTGTACTAGTTCTAACTAGAAATGGCTAAATCATCATGCATGTGTCCATTAAACTTTGTGCATGCCTTGCATGTCACTATGGATCACTTACAATTAATGCATGTGAGTTGCCACGAGTTTCTACAAGCATACTCATGCTAATTCTATGTCTACAAACTATATGCAAGTTGCATTTATCAAACTAGATAATACATAACCATGTAGCTCGAGTTCTATGTAGGCCAAACTTGGCATTTTGCATTAATGAGCTACATACTTGCATGGTACAACATTTGTAGCAAGCCAAGAAATCAATATGGATTACTTTTCAATTTTAACAAAGTGATCAGCCAGATGTTTGAGGTAAGTGATCAGTCGAATGTTTGAGGTAAGTGATCAGCCAAATGTCTGTGGTAAGTGATCAGCTGGATATCTGTGGTAAGTGATTAGCCGAATGTTTGAGGTAAGTCATCAACATAATGTTTGAGGTAAGTCATCAGTCGAATATCTGTGGCAAGTGATCATACGAATGTTTGTGGTAAGTGATCATCAGAATGTTTGTGGTAAGCGATCAGCCGAATATCTATGCTAAGTGATCAGCCAAATGTTTGTGGTAAGTGATCAGCCGAATGTTTGTGGTAAGTGATCAGCCGAATGTTTGAAGTAAGTGATCAGTTGAATATTTGAGGTAAATGATTAGCCAAATATTTGAGGTAAGTGATCAGCGAATGTTTGAGGTAAGTGATCAGTCGAATGTTTGAGGTAAGTGATCACCCGAATGTTTATGATAAGTGATCAGTCGAATGTTTGTGTAAGTGATGCAGAATGTCTGTGGTAAGCGATCAGCTAAATGTTTGAGATAAGCAATCAGCCGAATGTTTGAGATAAGAATCAGCTGAATGTTTGAGATAAGTGATCAGTCGAATATCTATGGTAAGTGATCAACGGAATGTTTGAGATAAGTGATCAGTCAAATGTTTGAGGTAAGTGATCAGCTGAATGTTTGAGGTAAGTGATCAACCGAATGTTTGAGATAAGTGATCATCCTAATGTTTGAGGAAAATGATCAGCTAAATGTCAGAGAGGTAAACTTAAAGTATAATCAAATTCTTAATGATTGAGAATCTTCGTAATAGAGCCTCCCTTTTGAAGAAGTTTACATGCTGGCAATTGCACTGTCCTAACATTGTCTTGGAAAATTCAAAACAAATTCCAAAGTCCAAAATCTTATTGCATAGAAATGAACAAATAATGTGTTGCACCCAACAAATTTAAGAAGCCATAGAAACACATCATAAGACTTCAAATCTTCATGAATCATCAGTTAACCTGTATATTCTAAGTTGCACACTAAAATCTTAAGTCAAGATAGCCCTGCATGGAATCAAAATGACATTCTTGAAAGGAAATCTCATATTACCTTTGTTTGATTTGTACAAACCAATGTATTTGTAAAGATGTCAACTTTCAAAATGAGACCTAATTTGTCACTTTCTGATTCTTGGCAATTTTATGTTGCAATGTGCAAGGAGACAACTCAAAGGACATAATAGAAACAATGTTTTACCTACCAAGACAAATTGAGTCCTCACTTGATCAAGCACAACAACCCATTGCCTGCAATTGTAGATGTGCGACTCTAATTGTACCTTCTTTTCTGGAAAAACATGGCTGAACAAACCATTGTTGACGTAACCACAATCTAATCCATGAGGCCCGCCTGTGCATGGATTTCCAGGAAACATAGACCTCTAATCAATCTCATAGTTAATGCCTTCTAGAACTTGGTAGATCACCTCAACCTCTACTGGATCCATCACCAAATCTAGAAGATCCGCATCTTGAGCACAAGAAGGCTAGGTTCTTGAAAGTACCATCAACACAATTATCCATTTGAACTGATATAAAATCTCTCTGTTGAATCTGATATAAGCCATAGTCATTCTTGTATCCCAGCCTCTTGTATGCTCGTCTATGAATGAAACAAAGAAATGGAGAGCACCAAAGAGATGGCTCTAAATGACTATTGTAGCGAACGGACAAAGCCGCAAGAATAAAGTACTGAAACTTGGAGTTTCTATCCACAAAGCACTTCTAGCTTGTGACCCAATACCTGCAGAGATACATGCAAACCGGCAACCGCACCACAAGGCCAAGGCCAAGGCAACAAATCACAAATGCCTTCGATCAATGTACCGCTAAGACTTCGCAAGAGTCCACCGGCATGCGCTCAATGGCACACCATGCAGAAAGGAATCATCGTCGGAGGACCGCAAGTCAATGTATGCATTTTGCAGGCGGCTTCAACACTCAAAGAAGGATGACCGTCCAGACCCCACATACTCGCCAGTTGAGGTCACTATACAGCTACTATAATTGACGATGAAGGTTTTGCACATAGTATGCGGTTGAGCTCACGACTAGGAAGGACGCCAGGGAGCTACAATGGCGTCGTCTACGATCATGAGGTGGCTGCAATAACGGCGCACCTTCATGACCCAAATACATGCATCACCAGCAAAGTACAAGATGTAGAACAAGTTGCATGGACGAAAATGACGGACAACCAGAAGCCGTTAGAAGTGGCTTAATGAGTTCTTGTAATCACTAATGATCAAGCTTAAGCCATTTTCTCTATTCCTATATATAGATAATGAATGAGAAAGAAAAGGTTGTGTAGTTGAGATTGATGATGCAAGAGTCCGCTAGTAAGTAGGACCAACTGATGATGAAAGTGTCTGCTAGTAAGCAAGACTAGATGTTGATGAGATGAGTTGGTGAGTCTGATAAGAATAGAGAGAGAAAGATAGAGGCGTATGCTTGTAAGAAGTACCTAGTGTTCATAAGAGACAAAAATTCTCTTGTGGTTGTATAGTCTTGAATGCTTTATGCTTGTTCGTTGTTCATGCATATTCAGCTGTTATTCTGTCTTTCTGCACAAAGGCTCATTATATTGAATGCATGAATAATTAGTACTAGATAGGTAGTGTCCATCTAGGGCACTGCCTATCTAGTATTGATAGATCTTAGTTAGCAGCAGTAGTTGTGGTTGAGAGTTCGACTCATTCTAAGCTTGTTAGAAATCAGAGCCTGCAAAGTGCATATCGTAGATTCCATCAGTGGTATTAGAGCGCATTGCTAATAACATATTCACCAAAAGTGATATCAGAGCACATTAGATTCCAATAGTGGTATCGGAGCATTTAGATTTTTAGAGGTTGTTCAAAAGCGTAAGAGCCTTACTACAAGCTGAAACATTGTAAGCTTCAATGGCGTCTATAATCAGCATTCAATCCAAAATAAGCATGATGTTTCAGGCAAATGGGTCAAACTACTTGGCCTAGAAGGTGAATACTTCCCTCATCCTTAGAGGAGAAGCGTTATGGCCCTAGGTGGACAGCACCGAAGAGAAGCCAATCAATAATGGCAAGGAGCTTTGTGAATGGAAGGAGAAAAACGATAAAGAAGTAGCTGTTATCTCCTCCTCCATCGAAGACAACATCACACTCGATCTCTCATCAATATCAAATGTACGAGAACTATGGGACATGTTGATATCAAGGTTTGAGACCAAATCATGTAGCCAAATCATGCATTTGGAAGATCAACTCACATAACTACGCTGGGATGGTAAAGACCTCATGACATTCATCAAAAAGATGAAGAACCTATTTCTTTCTTTCCACAATACTGGCATGGAGCACGTAGTCTCACCGGAGAAGCAACTGATGTACCTATTGAGCGCGCTACCAAGATCTTTCCAAATGACACACACTTTGTTAGCAAAGGATCCTGTGATGACTCTTGAAAAGGTAGTAGCCAAGATCAAGGAGGAAGTAGAAGCCAAATAGCACTATAACGAGAGGCACAAATCCAATCAAGCCTTGTGTAGCAACAAAGATCAACGCAAGAAGAAACTTAATGCTATGAGGGAGTTGTCTCAAAGATCAAATCATAGTCAGCAAAAGAAAAGCGACAAAGAAGGAAGATCAGCACCTACCAAGCAAAAACCACAAGGTGGTGACAAGAAATTCTACGTTAGATGCAGACAGTGGTTTGTTGTTCTTAGATTGACCTTCATTTTCGCAGCTCTACATCATGGATGGTGATAATTTGCAATTAGATCAGAGATTATCTTTGAATCTTGAGCATAGGCGTGACATTCTCTCCCTTTTCAAAAACATGATGATAGATGTGAATCCATTTGTGCAACATTTTAAGAATGTTACTTGAATCATGTGGCAGAATGTCACAAAGGATATTCGACTTTGTATAATGTCTGGTTGTTCACAGAGTAGAGCGAATAGACAGTTCAATGCTCCTACGAGCAATGAGATTGCAGTGCTTATGCCTATAGATGATACCCTGGGCAATGAAATGCGGGACATTATATTGCACTCCATTCAGGATGGTTTGCAACATATCAAGAGCATCATTCATCATATGATGGCTTGCATTTTGTTCATGGTACCGATGGGTGGTATCAAGGGATTCCACATATGTGTATGAGAGATGTTGCACGTGGGTGATGATGATGATGTACGGGATGGTATACATTCAGATGCTTTTGCTGACGAGAAATTAGAGGGCGGACACAAATCACCATTCGAGAGTTTTACAGGTATGAGCAAAGCATGTTTCACCTATACATTTGGGTGGAAGCTTGTTGCAAGAGTATTGTGTGACGTGGTAGAAAAAATGGTGCAAAACAATATGAACTACATCTATAACAATCGAGATAGATTTCGTAGAGAGATTTGTAGTGGCATCTTTGATTCCCTTGGAGCTCATCCTGCCAGTGACATAGGGCATCGAGTAGTCCTTCCGTCATCTTATATCGGTTCACTGCGTCATATGCATCAACAATACTAGGATGCTATGGCGTTAGCAGTACCAAGATGCTATGGCCATTGTTAGGGAGTTGGATTTTCCTGATTTGTTTATCACAATGATAACGAACCCAAATTGGTCAGAAGTGAGGAGGGAGTTGAGATTTCAACAAACACCTAGGCCCGATTTGGTGTCGAGGGTTTTTAGCATGAATCTTCATCACTTGATTGTTTGTTGAAAAAGGATGAGATATTTGGGCACATTATAGGAAGGCTTCATGTTGTTGAGTTTCAAAAGAGAGGATTGTCCCATGCCCACCTATTGATTATATTGGAGGAGCGGAGCAAACCCATCGTTGTTGGAGATTAATGATCCAGAGTTGTATGAGATAGTGAGGACCTGTATGATGCACTGAACAGTTTTTCCAAATGCACCTTGCATGAAGGATGGAAAATGCTCAAAGAACTACCCAAGGAATTTTATTGATGAAACAGTGGTAGTGAATGGGTATCTTTCATATATGCGTAGAGACAACGGAATGAAGGTGCAATTGCATGGAATATAATTAGATAACAGGTGAATAGTACCATACAACAAATGGTTGACACTACATTTTCAATGTCACATCAACATAGAGATATGCGTAGATATACGTAGTGTGAAGTATCTGTAGAAGTACGTGTATAATGGGCCAGATATGATTACGGTAGAGGCTGTGGAGGGTGGGGGTCAGAGAGCTAGGCTAGTGAATGAGATACAACAATTTTTGAATGCTCAATAATTCTCTACGAGTAAGGCTTGCTGGCGACTGTTGGACTATGGGTGATCATAAGCCAATTGTGACTTGATTGACAGTTCATCTTCATGGACAGGAGTTGGTTTACTTTACTGAGAAGGCTGATTTAGAGGAGGTCGTAGAAGGTCATATGAGTACCAGTTTGACAGCTTGTTTTGAGTTGAATAGAAGTGGCGATTCGGAGGCCCAAGAGTTGTTGTACCAAGACTTGTTGTGATGTTACGTTTACAACAAGAGAGTGCAAAGGTGGACCCATAGAATCAATGCACAGTCCATTCCAACCATTGGATGTATGTATTTTGTCCATCCGTCCAAAGGAGAGCGATTTTATTTGCGAGTTCTTTTGGCTCACATCAGAGGTGCACCAAGTTTTGAGGACTTGTGCACAATTGACGGTGAGTTGTTTTTGTCATTCAGAGATGCTTGCAAGCATAGACTTCTAATAAATGACGTGATGGAACGGAGTAACTACATGCTGGAGGCGGTGTCATGGGAGACTCTGTTGCAACTTCGGCTCATGTTTGTTGTACTTCTTTTGATATGTGGCCCTTCTAACCCATTAGATCTTTGAAAGAGTGTAGAGCCCCATTTAGTACAGGATTTTGTGGAGGAGTTAGGACAGAAAGTAACATGCAAGACCATTATTATAAGTCAGATTATGATATATAGGGCTCTTTTAGATGTAGAGATGCACATGCAAACATCAAGAAAGTCGTTGAAACATTTTGGCTTCACACTTCCCGATAGTTCTCAACTATTTCACGAAGAGATATTTGTTGATGAGACCCTTTCAGAGGTAGAGGCTGACATCGAGATATTAAATGTGGATCAGCACATGATTTTTGACTATGTGATATGTGAGTGGACGAAGAGTGGGTGGAGTGTTCTTTGTAAATGGTCCGGGACATCCACTTGGTTGCAAACTGTTTAGAAACTCTACTTGGTACACATGAGAGTCATCATGTTCAACCATGCTATTAGCACTATAAAATGTGTAACCATCCCTCGGAAGCTGCTCTACAACTTTCGCATTGATCTCATCTACGTCTGAATTCAATGGGGTTAATATTGCACGACTCCTCAAAAATTCAGCATCCATGTAATGTCATGCAATATCGGAAAAAGTGAACAAAATCAATTCACGCACATCACACATCCTTAGGCACATATTATCTGGCAAAGAAATCAAATCCAAACTATGATGTCTGAACGTGCGCTCGCGACTATCTCCAATGCTCAACAAATACTCTACAAACCTTGACTGCTCGTTTCTATCAACACCCTCCAAACTCATCACGTGCATGTTCGTTGATAATTTATGCACCTCCATATATTTCCACAAACATGAACACTTCAATGAAGTGTTGACAATTTCAGCATGACTGTCGTGTCATACCACAAAAAGAACCTGATGAAAATCACCACCAAAAACAATAGGAACTCCTCCAAATGGAGTATTCATACCTAATATATCTCGTAGCGACCGATCCATGCACTCAATAGCATACTTATGTACCATCGGAGTCTCATCCCAAACAATGAGTTGACATGCCATCAAAAGTTTAGCTAGCGGAGATTGTTTTGAGATATTGCATGTCGAGCTTTCGTTCAATTCTGTCAGAGGAATCTTAAATCTAGAGTGAGCAGTCCTACCACCTTTCATTAATAATGTCGCGATCCCTACGATGCAACTGCCAATGCCATCCACCCTTGTGCACGCACGTACGACAACATGACACTATAAAGGAATGTCTTACCCGTACCACCCAGACCGTCTACAAAAAAGACTCCACCCACTCTTCGTATCATGTGGTCATGTACTACACGGTCATAAATAATACGCTGATCTACATTCAATCTCTCGATGTTGCTGTGAAATGGTCTTGTCGATAAATATCTCTTCGCGAAACAAAGGACAAAACTCAATGTTGCTATTGGGAAGTGTGAAGCCAAAATTTGTCAATGACTTTCCAGATACCTGCATGTGCGTCTCCATGTCAAGAAGAGCCTTATCTATCATAATCTGGCTCACATTAATGGTCTCGCACATGACTGGTTGTCCTAACTCATGCGCATAATTCTCTACTGAATGTGGCTCTATACTCTTCCAAAGGTCTAATGGGTCGGAAGGAGCACATGTCAAGAGAAGTACAACGAACATGAGTCGAAGCTGTGATGGATACAATCATAATCTCCAACAGTGATTTGTTTGCTTTGCTCCTCTAATATAAACAGCAGGTGGGCATGAGGCAATCATTCTCTTTTGGAACTCTACGACATGAAGCCTCCCTATAATGCACCCAAATATCCCTTCCTTCTTCAACAAATGAATCAAATGTTAAAGCTTCATGGCAAAAACCCTTGACACCAAATCCGGCCTTTCTGAGGGTGTCTGTTGAAATCTCAACTCACGTATCACTTCTACCTAGTATGGGTTTGTTGTCATCGTGATAAACATGTCGAGAGAATCCAATTCCCTGACGACAACCATAGCATCTTGGTACCACTGATGCATATGAAGTGGTGAACCAATATAAGATGATATCGATGGAAGGACTATATGTTGCCCTATGTCGCTAGCCGAATGAGCTCCAAGAGCATCAACAATACCACTACGAATCTCTCTACGAAATCTATCTCGATTGTTATAGATATAGTTCATGTTGTTCTACACCATTTTTGCTACCATGTCACACATATACTCTTGCAGTAGCCTTCCACCCATATGTATAGGTGAAACATGCTTTGCTCGAACCTAGAAATGGTAGCTGTAAAACTCTTGAATAGTGACAACTTTGTGTCCACCCTCTAAATGCTCTTCATGAGGATCAAAATGTACACCATGAATATCATCATCATCGCCATGTGAATCCTCTCTCACATGCACATGGGGGATCTCTTGATACCACCCGTCGATACCGTAAGGAAAGCGAAGAACAAAATGCAATGGGTCATACGATGAATGATGCTCTATGATATGCTGCAAACCATCCTAAATGGAGTGCAGTATGATATCCCGCATTCCGTCACTTGGGGTCTCATCTATAGGCATAAACACGACAATCTCATTACTCGTAGGAGTATTAAATTGCCTATTGGCTCTACTCTGTGAACAACCAGACACTATGCAGAGACGAATATCCATCGTAAAGTTCTCATGCATGATGTGAGAAACGTTCTTAAAACGTTGAGGAAATGGATTCCCCTCCATCATCATGCTCTGCAAAAGGGAGAGAACATCGCGTCTAAGCTTGGTTCAAAAATAATCTTTGATCTATCTGTAGATCATCACCATCCATGATGTAGATTTGTGAAAAAGATGGTCTATCTACAGGCAACAAACCACCAATATGATGATACAACCGACCTGACACTCAAAATGTATATGCACCACCTACAGAACTGGTAGTGGATCTATCTAGATCCACACCAAGAGAAGCAAAGGCCAATGAGTTATTATAACTCCACACATTTTTTTTAGAATGAACTCTGACGTCATCAGAAGACGTGTATGACTCGTGGAGCTCAGGAGGGGGCGAAGGTATCAATGGAAAATGCACCTTGTCTTTCATGCAACAAAAAGATGAACTTTTTTTCGGTTTCCATTGTATAAGATAGGTTGCTACGCACTTCCTCTGGAGTAATGATAGCTACTGATCTTGGACCACTCCTATCAAAATATCTCTTCCTTGTGCAATATCTACATCACAACCTTTTAACCCTCTCCATTCTAGACTCTACCTTCGGAGTCCTATATGACGAGTGATTACGCACAGCCTCAGGTGTAACAAATGCTACTAAAGTCAATTCTACTGCCTCTAATTCTTCTCTGCCTCTCACGAACGGAAAACCCTCTCTATACTATCAACATTGGCATTGAATCCAATGTAACAGGTGGAATCATATGGACAATTTTGAGTTTAACGTTTATGAAATTTGCTAAATCAACTAAAATTACATCATGTAATGGTAGTGGATTTTCCACCAATAAGACCGCAACATTTTGTGCGTTAGGATTTTCCACCTGATGCATGTAAAAAATCTTGTGTGTGAAAGGAGTTACTATTTTCTAAGTAACATTAATGAAAAATTATTCAATGTTATTAAGTTTTCATCTTTTGGATACTCCAAACTCTCTAAAAATTGTTTAAACAATTGGGGTTATAATATTATATAACGTTGTTGAATCTTCCACCAACAACAGTGTGCAATATTTTGCACAATAGATATTGAAATTTACACAATTCTAGCTTGATGTGTTTTAGACTTTTCCATGATGACCTAGCATTGACACTTGGATAAGTTGGACTTCATGTATATTGCTCATTTGAGGATTTGAACTCCCTTTCATGTGATTACAATGAGTGAAAGAGAATAGAGGGGCCAAAATTAAAAGTTATTTTTGGTCGGCATGGAATTTATCCCACATGGAAGTCCAAGTCAAGGCTGATTGGCCATATTAGGATATAGATGTTGGGATTGAAATGGTTTGGAAAAAGCCCTTAACTCATAATTTCTAGATGGTGTTTTACATACATCTATTCAATTTCTAGGTGTGTGTGTGTGTGTGTGTGTGTGTGTGTGTGTGTGTGTGAGAGAGAGAGAGAGAGAGAGAGAGAGAGAGAGAGAGAGAGAGAGACACACACACACACACACACGTAATACTTTGTGCTCAGGTGTCCTTTGTATTTTGGGACCACTTCCAGGAGCATAATGTCCATCCAATTTTCTCTCTCCTAGGAATCTGTCATTTTCTCTCCTCTCTTCGATGGAATCCACTTTCTCTCTTCTCTCTCTGGTGGAATGCACGTTCTCTTCGGTGGAATGCAAGTTCTCTCTCCTCTCTCCGGTGGAATGTGCATGTGCTATGTGGCAGCCCGTCATTGGCTGTCCACATCCACATTCCACCACAAATGTTAAAAAATTTGCGAAAAAAAAAAACGGCCAAAAAATTGAAAAAAAAAAAAAAAACTGGTCCGCGCGTACGGTCATACAGTACGGCCCAAAAATGACAAAAAAAAAAAAAAAAAAACCCTTCGCACAATGGCATTACATAGGGGAAGGCCTGAAGCCCTCGGGCCTTCATTGCTGGTCAGGGCCTGCCCTCGGGCAAGGGCCCTCTCAGCAAGGAAGGCCCTCCCCCTCGCCCCCCACAAAATCTATCATTGTGTGTGTGTGTGTGTGTGCCCCCTGTATGTGTATGTGTGTGTGCATGTGTGTGTGTGTGCGCACAACTAAGCTTCTCTACATTTGGCTTCCATTTGGGATTGGGTTCTGGTTTAGAGGTTATCTTGGTTGCAAAATTCCTTCCATCATAAAGGCTTCATTGGCTTCGTTCAGGCCCACGTCATCCACGGTTTTGAGACTCTCCAGAACGATCCCTCCAAGCTTACAAAGACCATCTCAAATATAGTGTGGCTCAGACAGCAATTCTGGTGAGGATCAGCCTTGCAATTTGACGGTTTAGTATCAACCGTGGATGTCCTTGCTATTTCTTTCTTGCTCTATCTCTCATATTTTTTTTATGATTTTGTTGTTATTTGAATTTGCTAATTGTTTGGATTGAATCTTGTAATGCTTTGAGAGAGAGAGAGAGAGAGAGAGAGAGAGAGAGAGAGAGAGAGAGAGAGAGAGAGAGAGAGAGAGAGAGAGAGAGAGAGAGAGAGAGAGAGAGAGAGAGAGAGAGAGGATGTGTCTAGGGATAATGACCCTTACTGTTAGATGTTGAATCGTAAGCATATGTTTGAATCTAAAATACACAATAACTCTCATGGAAACGAACTTTCGTGTGACATTGTAAAGAATCTTCTTCCTTTCTTGATGCTATGCAAGTGCTTAGATATAGGATTCCGCTATAGTCCAATGTGCCCATGATAGGGATATAAATTTTGTGTGACATTGTAAAGAATCTTCTTCCTTTCTTGATGCTATGCAAGTGCTTAGATATATATATTCCACTATAGTCCAATGTGCCCATGATAGGGATATAAATTATGCTAATGTTGTGGGTATTCCTGTACATAAACAAACTAGTGAGTCCCACCACTCAGAGTATTGTTGACCAAGCCTTACCTAGTGGGCCCCACCACAGTACATTGTACAGTTAGAATAATAAGTGCGAGGGCATTGGCGCCCAACTCAATGACGGCATGCAAACGATTTCAACATTCAAGCCAACGAACCACAATCGCACTGTCAAAAAAACTGAAGAAAACCGAAGGTCAACACTTACATTCAAGAAGCAAAGACCACGGCTCACGACAAGAGCAGCCAAGACACCGCAAGATGAATCTTGCAGTCACCTACGAAGTAAACTGAAAGCAACCACCAAGCTAGAGCTTGTGGTCCCCTATGAAGCAAACTGAAGTCATTCCATGAAGAAAGCTGACCGAAGGCCATCACAAAGTCAACCAATGCAATTCACAATGGTTCTCTTCAATGCTCGAAGAGAGAAACCACCCGAGCACTGTAGAAACCCCTACTACGGTTTGTCTGCGGTTGCTTACCAAAGGCCTCATGCTCCGAAATACCTTGTAAACAACCATCATTAAGCTTAAACCATTTTTTCTATTCCTATATAAATAGGGTGAACGAGAGAGATGAGTTGGTTAATGTTGTGTAGATGAGTAGATGTCAAAGTTCGCTAGTAAGTGAGACCAAGTGATAAGTTAGAGTTTGTAAGAGACAAAGTTTTCTCTTGCGGTAACGCGCTATGCGGTATGCCAGACAACACATGATCAAAGATTATTGATATAATATAGATGCTATTTGCACCTAAGTGATTTTGAAGTTTTTAGCACTTGTGAACTTCACCACACACCCTACAAGATCTTACTAAGGTGTTGTGATTGCACAAGATTGATCAAAGAACAGTATGCTTGAAAAATCTAAGGCAAGAGCACAATGGCATATGTTTGATGAAAAAAACTAACTCTTCACTATGAGAAATGAATGTCAGAAATAATTCTAAGTGTTCAGTATGGGAAAAAGAGGCTGCTCTCTGGTAGAGGGAGAAAATCATACATAGAAAACTCAGGTAGAGAGAAAATGAGTCCAAAACACCAAAATCTCAATATTCACAATATGGCATAACATGCCCAGCTTTCCCTACATGAGAGAGACTCGAATTTCTACAGTGGAGTTGCATGGAAAGTCCAATTAACTGAACTGATTCACCTACCATATATATGTACAACATGAAATCTAGTGGAAATTATCATGGACATGACCCCAAACTCAAGATAGGAAGATAATATTTTAGTAATATTCACACCCCTCCTTAAAATTTATGTTCCTATCAACATAGATTTCGAAATTAGGCCAAGGTTAGACCTCATATTCATAAAGACATTCTTGAGTAGAGGCTTGGTGAGAAGATCTGCAACACAATCTGAAGATGAAACATGCTCCAGTGAGATCTCTCTTCCAATGACTTTTTCTCTTACAAAATGATGAGCCACTTCAATATGCTTGCTCCTTGCATGAAAGGCTGGATTATTTGCAAGAGCTTGAGCAGAAATGTTATCATTCTTGATAATTGGTAAATCTTCATCTGCATAACACTTAAGCTCCAAAAGTAGCCTTTTGATCCATAAAACCTCCTTTGTTGTGGTGGTAAGAGATTTGTATTCAGCTTCACAGGATGATAAGGAAATAGTTGTCTGCTTCTTTGACAGCCAACAAGCCAAATTTCCTCCAAGAAATATAGTGTAAGCACTTGTGGATTTCCTATCCAACCTGTCTCCTGCAAAATCTGAATCTGAAAAAGCAATCAAAGTGAGATTTTCTCCTTCATAGTATAGTCCATAATCCAAGGTAGAAGATATATACCTCAAGACTCTTTTAGCCAACTTCCAATGATATAACTTTGGATCCTGCATGTGTTGACTTAGCTTATGAACACAAAATCTTAGATCAGGCCTAGTCACTGTTAACCAAATAAGTGAGCCAATAAGACTCCTATAAAGAGATGTCCTCAAAGGATTTTTCGTCATCTTTAATAGGAACTTTTACAGTGTGCTCCATAGGTGTATCTATGCCTTTATAGTTCCCCATATGAAATTTCCTGAGCATGAAAAGTGCATATCTACTTTGGCTTATAAATGCATGACCTTTCTAAAAATATATTTCAAGGCCTAGAATATAGTGAAGAACTCCTAAGTCCTGCATTTTAAACTCAGTATCAAGTGCATGCTTAGTTTCTTCAACTAACTTCTCACTATTTTCACAAAGAATGATATCATCTACATAGATTAGAAGAATAATTACAAAGCTATCTACAAACTTATAATACAGAGAAGGGTCATATTCGCTTAGACAAAATCCGAGTGATATGAGATAAGAATTAAGCCTTGCATACCAAGACCTTGGTGCCTATTTCAGTCCATACAGACTTTTGAACAAAAGACAAACTTTTGGTTCATCACCTTTATTCACAAAACCTGGAGGTTGCTCCATATAAATCTCCTCCTCAAGGTAACCATTGAGAAATGCATTAGAAACATCAAACTGGAACATAATCCATTTGCAAAAACATGCAAGAGAGATGAGTACTTGAATTGTTACCATCTTTGCAACTGGTGCAAAGGTATCTTCATATCAAGGCCTTTAATATGTAAGTAGCCTTTAGCACAAAGTTTTGCTTTATACTTATTGATAGATCCATCATGATTATACTTGATTCTGAATACCCACTTACATCCGATCACATGCATGTTGTTTGGTGGCTCCACAAGCTCCCATGTGTTATTTGACATCAAGGCTTCAAATTCATGGGTCATTGCTTCAACCCACTCCTTGGATTGAAAAGCTTATTGTACATCCTTAGGCTCTTCATCTGATATAAAAAGTGCATGATAGGAAGTTTCACCTTCCACTTGCCTTCCTTCTTCATCATATGTGAGCCTCCTTGGCTCAGATCTTGCTCGTGTAGATCTTCTTGGTGTGGTAGCTTGAATCTGCTCCTCCTCAAGCCTCGACTTCACCTCTTCTTGAACAACATCAAGGTTGATGATTGCCCTTGCATGAGTCTCTTTAATATGAACATCATCCAGGTTAAATTTCTGATCTTCATGGAAGACCACATCTCTACTAACAACATTTTTGTCAATAGAGGGCAAATAAATCTTGTATGCTTTTTTAGTAGATGCATAACCTACAAAAATTCCTTTTACTACACTAGGATCTTCCTTCTTCCTAGTTTCTAGAGGTACATGCACAAAGCATACACAGCCAAAAATCCTAAGATGATCTACCTTAGGCTTTTTCTTATACAACATCTCAAATGGTGTCTTTCCTCCTATTGCAAGACTTGGAAGCCTATTACAAAGATAGTTTGCACATGCAACTGCCTCTCCCCAAAATTCTTTAGGCAGAGAAGCTTCCAGCCTAATGGCATTTGCACATTCACACATAGTTCTATTTTTTCTCTCAGCAACTCCATTTTGTTCAGGAGTATATGAACAATAGAACTCTCTTTGAATACCCTCTCTCTCACAAAAGTTTTTAAACTTATTGGAAGTGTATTCCCCTCCACTATCACTTCTTAAAGCTTTTATCTTGAAAGGAAACTACTTCTCTACATAAGCTTTAAAAGTAAGAAAAACATCATAAACCATGGCTTTTGAAGACAACATATAGATCCAAGAATGTCTTGTATAATCATCTACAAAAGAGACAAAGCAGTTGGCTCCTCCTTTGCTCTTAGTTGATGAGAAATGAACATCTGAGTGTACAAGTTCAAATGGTTGCTTTGTCTTGATACTTGATCTAGGAAAAGGCCTTCTATGTGACTTTGCCAGCACACAAGCTTCACAAGGTAGAAGCTCCTTTGACAGTGTCTTTGGTAGACTAACAACTTTTCCTTCTTTGACCATAGATTGCATGGCTTTGAAATTGGGATGACCCAATCTCTTATGCCACAGATCCTCCTGTAGAACCTTGGTCTCATAAGCAATATCTGAAATGTTAGCACTCTCCCTAGAATCTAGTTTGTACAACTTACCAATTCTAGATCCTCTAGCAATAACTTCATTTTCTCTTGAGATTATACACTTGTCAACTTGAAACTTGACATCCAATCCACTATCAAACAACTGTCCTACACTAATGAGATTCTTACTCAATCCATGTACATACAGTACATCATGTAAGCAAAAAGATTTTGATGATGATGCATGTAATGGAATGCTACCTATTCCTTCAATCCTACACTCTACATCATTAGCAGTATAGATTGACCTTTTTGCACCTAGATATGGCATGAGATTAGTGAAAGAGTTCCTAGAACTAGACATGTGGGAACTAGCCCCACTATCCATCCACCAGACTTCTTCATTCTTAAAAGGAAAAGATGAAAAAGTAGACATCATTAATGAATCCTCTCTTTCACTCTCTACACCCTCACACTCATCCTCATTAGTAAGGTTAGCTTGCTTAGATTGGTTCTTCTTCTTGAAACAGTTTGATGCATAATGTTCTTTCTTTCCACAGGAAAAAACACTTGATCTTTGATAGCTTCTTCTTGCCACTGGATGTTGCACCTTATGAGGACTGATCCTCACCACCTTCTTTGGCTTTGTCCTTCTTGAAGTGTTGTTGTCCTTTGCCCTTGCCTCTTGAATTGTGAAGAGTGCTTTGTCATCTCCAACATCTTTCAATGAAAGTCTGTTGATCCTCAACATCTTGTTCTCTTGCCTGCTTTCTTCAGCAATGAGAACACCTTACAGTGTCCCAAGGATGGAAGATCCTTTCTAACAGCATAAGTCTGCACAATATTGTCATACTCATCTCTAAGTCTATTTAGGACTACTTGAACAAGTTCAGTGTTCTTAAGAGCATCACTAATACCAGCTAACTCTTGATGAAGATCCTTAACTCTCATCTACTCTCTGATAGCTTAGAAATCTTTGGTTTTTTAGTGTAAGCAATCTAGAAGTATTTTTGATTTCATAGATTGTCTTTAGAGTATCCCAAGCTTCCTTGGTAGTGGTGCATGTACTGATCTCTCTTAACACTTCATTGGTAACATTCATTTTTATAGAATGAAAGGCAATTCTGGTTCTTTTATGGAATGTTGCAGCTTCATTAGGTGCAGCAGGTTCTTTTTCAGCTCCACTCACAATATCCATTACATCCTGTAGAATCAACGATGATTCCATTCTGATCTTCCACATTGCATAATTGAAAGATGTTAATCTCTCACTGTGCTCTAAGAAATGTGAACCAGATGAAGACATCTTCTTGGTAAGAAATTCTAGTAATGATAAAAAATGGAGTTGAAAGGATGTTGTTTGCTATCTCAATCTAGGATCTAACACAGATGTTGATCCACCCTATGAAATCTACCAACAGATGTGAGAACAAATTCTCAATACATAAAATCAATCTATCTTGAATTTGGATCTTGCTTCAGTCACAAAAGAAGAAGCACATGCAAGAAAGAAGTCTATCTCTCCCACGAGTTTCAATGTACTGATAAACTCTCTAGGGACTTACTTTCAACTCAAACATAGTACTATGTGTAAAATGAAAAGTCTAAGACCTCATAACACTCACTTCTATCCAATCCTACTTGATTGACAGTGAAAATTGATGAAAATGGCGAAAAAGATAGATGTGTGCTCACTTTGGCATATCCCACGAGTTGAGTACCCTCTCAAACTCTTTGATTGCCTAAAACTCTTCTAAAAACAAATCAAATTGATTTAGAAACAAGAGCAACACATTCTACTCTCCAATACCTATCCAACAAGCTATAGAACATCAAATTTGGATCATTCCTTGAGAAGTAGCACTCATTAATGAGGGCTGATTTCACACGTGTGAGCTCTATGTCCGTACAGAGTTCCGCTGGATCATATCAGCCTTGATTTGATCCACAGATTGCTGTTTCTTAGCGAGTTTGAATCCTTCTCCAAAATTAAAACACTGATGATCAGATGTATACACCCTCACCTCTTCAAAGCATGAAGCTCTGATACCATGTGAAGTTTTTAGCACGTGTGAACCTCACCACACACCCTACAGGATCTTACTGAGGTGTTGTGATTGCACAAGATTGATCAAAGAACAGTATGCTTGAAAAATCTAAGGCAAGAGCACAATGGCATACGGTTGATGAAAAAAACTAACTCTTCACTATGAGAAATGAATGTCAGAAATAATTCTAAGTGTTCAGTATGGGAAAAAGAGGCTGCTCATGGGTAGAGGGAGAAAATCATACATAGAAAACTCAGGTAAAGAGAGAATGAGTCCAAAACACCAAAATCTCAATATTCACAATATGGCAAAACATGCCCAGCTTTCCCTACATGAGAGAGACTCTAATTCCTACAGTGGAGTTGCATGGAAAGTCCACTTAACTAAACTAATTCACCTATCAGAGATCCACATGTGTAACTGCATGCATGTACGGTGCATAAACTACATGTCAACTCATAAAATTGCCAATTGCCTAGACATGTGTAGATAACATAAACTACTTTGCATGTTGCATGTACTGATTGCATGTGGCTTGCATGCATACAATAAGACTTTGCATGCTATCTAAACATCTGCATGTCATCATAATTGAACCTATCTAACTCAAATCCGAGCTACACTAGAAGGATATGTGCTCAATTCACACTCCTTATATGTACAACATGAAATCTAGTGGAAATTATCATGGACATAACCCCAAACTCGAGATAGGAAGATAATATTTTAATAATCTTCACATTGATGATCTCTTCATGTATTTTCAATTGTTACTCTGTTTTTTCACACTTAGGCTTGTTTCAATGAATGCATGAAAATCAGTACTAGATAGGCAGTGTCCAAGAGGATAGATCTCAGTTAGGAGCAGTAGCTCCGGTTGAGAGTTCGACTCATTCTAACCTTGTCAGGAATAGAAGAATTAGAGCGTCTCACACAGATATTCCAATCTGGTTTATCAGGGCCTGGCTTATCAAATCCCAATAGTGGTGTCAGAGTTCACATGAAAAATGTGTCTAGATTCTATCACGATCCCAACAGTGGTATCAGAGCTGGTTACTTAAAAGCTCAGAGCAAGGTCATTCAAAACAAATAAGCCTAATACAAGCTGAAATATTGTATACAACAATGGCATCTATAAGCAGCATTCAATCAAAGATTTACATAGTACTTCAGGCAGATGGTTCAAACTACCTAGCCTAGAAGGTGAAGATTTTGCTTATCCTAAGAGGAGAAGCACTTTGGCCCTGGGTGGACAGGATTGAAGAGAAGCCAGACGATGTCGAAAAAGATCTTTGTGAATGGAAGAAGAAAAAGGATAAAGTAGTAGTTGTTATCTCATCGTCCATCGAAGACAACATCACACTTGATCTATCATCCATCACAAATGCACGTACCTACGTTGGGACGCTAAAGATCTCACGACATTCATCAGAAAGATGAATAACCTATTTCTTTCTTTACACAATGCTAGCACAGAGCATGCAGTCTCATAGGAGAAGCAACTGACCTACTTGTTGTGTGCGCTACCAAGATCTTTCCAAACGACACGCACTTTGTTAGCAAAGGATCTTGCCATGACCCTCGAGAAGGCAACAGTTGAGATCAAAGAGGAAGTAGAAGCCAGAGAACACTGTGGAAAAAGTACAAAAAGGACCAAGAGTGGATCTTAATCTGATCCTCAAGAGGGATTGGTTGTCAAATTACTTGATCTATCAATCTACTTGAGATTAAGATCAATCTAGATCAATTCTAGACACAAAATCCTAACAAGAACAATCATTAATTGAAGGTAGGTGTACTTTCTGGTTTCCCACGTGTGAAACCCTGTTTGAGTATGGACTCCAACCTGAAAATCAAGTACACATTGATAGCACCTCAAAACAATCAAAACAAATGTAGACAAATGGAGAGAATCACTCAAAATTGCTTCCAAAACCAAGATTGGTGTCTCACACTGATTATGGCCAAATGTGGCTCTATATATACAATAAGTGAGAGCTTGTGGTACTGATCATCCCTATGATCCCACATGTGTGAAGGTGCTTTGTCATATCATGATTCATCATGCAAAACTTACACTTGGACAAAACCTTCTATTTTGAGCACTTTTGGTCCATTTTCCTTCTATATGGAGATCTACTTGGAAATCTTCTGGAAGTCAAAATTTGCCTACTTCAGCCTATTTCACATGTGTGAGCTGTCCTCTACACATGGGATATGACACCTAACCAAAGGATGTGGCTCATGCAATCAATAGATTGATGCCATGTGTCATATGTCTAGAAAACTAGTTTTTGGCCTTTTTAGCCACTAGAAACTTGAATTAAATCATATGTACATCCTATATGATTATGGTACATGACAAGTACACTAGTTTTACACGTGGGAACAGGATCCACACATGTGTGTTTATCTATATACAAGATTTTTGGCCTCTACCAAGCTTATTTTTGCATTTTTCACACTCCTCCTCAAAAATCTAGCTTGGTAAATCTAGCTTGATGGAAAACATGATGATCTTGAACTTGACTCCATGGCCTGAATTGTTTTTTGTTGGTTCAAAAGGTGTGAGATCAGCCAATGATCTTGATGTTGATCTGAAATCACCATATCCATGATAGTGCTTCTTTGATGTTGACATCTTTGATGAGCTTGAGAGCTTTGCACCATCCTAGCACCTCCAAAAGTGATTCCTTCCAAATTTCATGTAGATGCTTGACTTTGAGGCTTGCTCCTTCTTCATGTGCATGCTCCTTCATGAGAAAATAAATATTTCTTCTTGATTTATTAGGATTACAAAGATCTGACATCATGTTACCACAATCTAGAGAATTAGACTCATCCAAATTGGCAAGACTATGCATGCTATAATAACAAAGTGTTTGCATTATATTTTCATGCTTGTTTACCATGCTAATCTCTGATCCAATGAGGCTAAATACTTCATTATGGAGATAAGTGTCTATAGAAGATGATTCACTTACTCTCATAAAGAGTTTATAATTTGCCTCAATACAAATTTTCAAACTATGAGTGAACAAATCACTTTTGCTCTTGCATGACTCAAGAGCATACATTTGATGAAATAACCATTTGCTTTCTAATTGATTTAAAATCAATTTCAACCTTTTAAGAACATCATCTATGTTGTCAAGAGAGACTTCATACTCAACTAGTATGGTTTTACTCCAATTTTGAGAAGCAATGATCTCACTAAAGCAAATTGATTTATCAAATGACATAAGAGAAATAAGTATGTGATGTATACCACATGAGATATGCTCCTCTTTCCCTTGAAATGTGAGCCACATGGAATCAACCATATTTCTTGAGTTTCTTTTTGGAATCACAACTTGAGAAGGTCTCTCCTCCTCAATCCTTGGCACATTTGAACCTTGAGATGATTCTTTAAAATCCTCTTCATGGTGCTCCTTCTTGATGGAAATCCGAGACCTCCATGTCTCATAATGATCACAACAACTATGACCACACAATATGCACTTCCTATGATTATCAAAATTACTTATGCTAGAAACATAAGTCCAAAAATCACCACAACTTGGCATGATTTTTCTAATATTGAAATTAAAAGGCATTTCCATCTCAATAAGGCTAACTACTTGCTTATGGATATAAGTGTCCACTTTGGATGCTTCACTTATTCTCATAAGAAGTTTACAACTTGCCTTTAAGATTGAAAACTTACAATTTTCATCTTTATGAATGAACACATCATTCATGATCGTATTGAAACCAAAAGATCCTACATTATGAAGATATTTCCATTTCCTTGACTTCATAACTAATGTAAGCTTACAAGGAAAACATATTTTGTTATCTTTTAAGGCATGACACTCAACTAGTATTGCCTTATTCCACCTTTGAGATACAAAAATCTCTACAAAGCAAAATGGTTCTTCATAAGTTGACATGATAGCATAAATGAAACTATTTTCATTTTGAGATTGCTCCTTATTTTTTATTGATTTCTCTTGGATAATAACAATAAGTTTGAACTTATCTAAAGTTCCAAGCAAACTACTCTCCAAGGACATGAAATAAATCCAAGTTACTTTTATGAAAGTGACATCTATCTTTGCATCTTGAACCAAAGAATGCACTTCCAAATGAAAAATTTCAAAAGATTTGACATGTGTTGTGATGGACTCTTGAAGACAAATCTTGCAAGTCCTTGTGAGACTCCAAGCCTCATTCACCTTTCCACAAAAGAAACACCTTTCTTGGACTTGTCCTTCTTGTATTTGCATTTTGAACTTGAAGCTCCATCCTTCACCTCGGCCCCCTTGCTTTGGTTCTCCTTGGATGGACTGGTCCTCTTTTTGTAGCCTCTTGAGAAAAAATATCCTCCCTTGCCACAAAGGTTGCACTCAGGATCCTTTCTTTCCTTCAATAGGATGCCACCTATTGATTCCATGTGAATAAAAACCTGTGATATGATTTTACAAATGTAATTTGTGACTTTCAAGAGACTAGATTTGAACATCTTCAACAATCTAGAAGGATCTACAAAAGATCCAACTCACAAACCTAAGAATCAATCTTCACACTAATGAGTAGTCACTTGGAAACTTTGCTTTGATCACTAAGACAAAAGCATACAATCTTTGAATCAAATCACAACAGAAATCAGATCCACTCTCCTATTGGACTCATCAAATACCAATGACTCTTTCTTTTGAAAGTTGAAATGGATATGAAAAGATTTGACACCTAGATTTTGTGAAAATTGTCAACATTTCCTAGCTAGTTTGAGACCTAAATTGGCTAAAATTGTAAATAGTTTTGGTTCTGGAGTTTTGCACGTGTGAACCAGGCCACAATGTTTTTATTTACTGTATTTTTTCAGTATGATGAAGTGTCAAACTTCATACCCTTCAAAATGAGACCATTTTGATGTATTTTGGTCATATAAGCCATTTTTAGCTATTTTTCCTATATAGGGAATATCTAGGGTCAAGTACCTTCTAGAGAGAGGAGAGAGAGTCATCTTCCTCATCCATAAATAGTAGGGAAGTCGTGGAGAACAGGTTGGAGAAACCTTTTGTATGCTTCATTGAGATCAATAGATCATTGTCATTGTTTCTTCCTCCATTGAGAGCATTGTTGTGTGTATTGTCTTCAAGCTATTGTGTATGATCTTAGGTGCTTTCCAAAAGTGATAGGCTGATGTATTATGGACTGTATAATGCTATTTTGGGCCGCACTTGATGTTTATGGAAGTTTCCATTTGTGATAAATGCTTTTTGATCAAGTTCTTTGCATTCTAGGTAGCATAGAATGTGTTGCCAATTCCTAGCTTATGTAGTTTGGAGTGCAAGCATTCAAGCCAATGATCTTGGAGTTTAGATCCACTTAGGATCTGTATTTTTCACATGGTATCAGAGCTGGTTGGCTTCTATTTACAGTAAGTATTCCATTTTTGGTGATATTTGGATGTTTGATCAAGTTCTAGCATGATTTTGCATTGCTTTGTTGATCAAATCTTACTAACCTTTGTTTTGTGAGTTGAACTTGTGGATCAAAAGCATATTTCAGGTCTATTGAAGATCAGAGGCTGAAAAGAAACTATTTTGGATCAGATCATAACACCTAATCATTTGTGATTGTGAGGCTTGTGCATATTCAATACTAACAATGTTCTTTTCAATCCTATTGTTGACAATCTCCATTCTTGGATGAACACTCTCCTTAAGTGGATGAAACTTCTCCTTAAGTGGATGACAAATGCTCTTTTGAGTGAGTTGTAATTCTCCTAAAGGCTGAGCAAAGCTCCCATTTGGATGAAAGATCCCCTTTTTTGGGTGAACATATTGTAAGCTCCATTGTGAAGAGCATATTGTAAAGATTGTCATCAATTTTGGCATAAATTTTGGTGTACTTTGTTGAGCATGTAAGTAACTCTCCTTATGTAATTTGATTGGAGCATTTGCTGGAAGGTGTTAACCATTATGCAAGTGTGTTTTCAGGTTCTTAACAGGTTGAGGAACATTCTCATGTGAAGTGATCTTAGATCTACATCTAAACACCAAGATTTGACAAGATAGTGAAGCTAGTCTTGTGATTCACTAAGTGTGCTCATTCATTCACCTCTAAATCTTGTATTTATCACTTGCTGGAGTTTATAAACTTTTAGAAGTGTGGTTTACATGTGGTTTTACAGGTTGAATCAATATCTTAGTGTGTTGATCATATGTTGATCAAGTTTGTTCATTACTAGGTAATCTTGGCATCCTAGTTTTGGGTATTTTCTAAGAATGCAAGTAACTCTTCACACCATAACTTGATTTGGTCACTTGCTGGAAAGTTTGAGAGCTTAAGCAAGAGTGTGTTCAGGTTGGTTTGATTTTGTAATCCATTCTTAGTGTGTGCAAAGTGTTGCATGTGTTTCAATCTTCCTTTCTATGCTTGGAAACCATCTAGGTTCAAGATAGAAGTGTTTTAGGGTCCTAAATCTTCATAGATCTCTTTATCTATCATTTGTTGAGAGAAAAGTGAGTGCTAAGTGCTTTAGGATAGAACCTAAAAGTTGAAGAAACATTAGAATCATGGCTTCCAATGGTGGGATCATGCTAGAGTCTAGTGAAAGGTTGAGTTCATCAAACTACTCTACTTGGAAAGTGAGGATGGAGTCCTTACTTGAGTTGAATGAACTCATGGACATAGTTGCAGAAATTGAAGAGAGACCTCTCACACTTCAAGAGCAACAAAGGTTTGATAAGAAGGCCAAAAGGGCTCTTCATATCATTAAAATGAATGTTACAAATGAACTTCTCAAGGAAGTTGGAAAGTGTCAAAGTGCAAGTGAGGCATGGAATGCCTTAAAGAAGCTCTTTGAATCAAAGTCCACATCTAGGGTATTGACCCTAAGGAGACAAATATTTTCTAGTAGGCAAAGAGAGGGTGAAAGTGCTCATGCATTTATCTTGAGAGTTAAGTCCCTAAGTGATGATTTAGCATGCATTGATGAGAACATAAAAGATGGTGAAATAGTCCAAGTTATGTTGAATGGTTTGCTAAATGAACATGCTAACCTTGTGCAAAGTTTTGCCATTCAAAAAGTCTTGCCAAGTGTGGTTGACTTGCAAGAAATCTTATTGGCTGAAGAACATAGGTTGCAATCAAAGCTTGATGGTGCATCCTTGCAAGGTGGAGGTGAAGAGGCTTTCTTCACAAAAGGCAAATTCAAGGGCAAAGGTAAAGGCAAAGGGAAATGGTCCAAAGGTGGTAACTTTGATCATGATGATCACTCTTTCTCTTCCTCTTCTACTAAGAACAATAAGTCAAAGTTCAAGTGCTTTTATTGTGGGATAAAAGGTCATTTTGCAAATGAATGTTATAAGAAGAAAAGAGAGCAAGGAGAGAGGCAAGGAAATCTTACAATAGATGAGGAAGAACATAACACATGTGAATCACTTGTTATGACTTCAAGTTTGTTAGCCAACATAGATGATAATGATCCTTGGTGGATTGATAGTGGAGCCTCATCTCACATGACAAGACATAAGGAATACTTTACATCCTTATTGTCTTATGAGGGAGAAGGTAACATCATCTACACTGCAAATGATGGTCAATGTGACATCAAAGGCATAGGCACTATTCCTATTTCCCTTTCAACAAATAGGAAAGCAAATCTTGAAAATGTCTTGTACATTCCTTCAATCACTAAGAATTTGCTTAGTGTAAGTCAAATGATTGACAAAGGACTTGATGTGGAGTTCATTGGAGATGCATGTTTGATAAGTAAATGTGGATCCTTGATTGCTCAAGGTAGGAGGCATGGTAAACTTTTCAAGCTTGATGCATGTGTGATCTCTAATCATGAAGGATGTATGGCTAGGGAGCAATTGACAAACCAAGAAGTTTGGCACAAGAGGTTGGGCCATCCCAACTTCAAATCTTTGGAGGTAATGGCAAAGAAAGAGCTTGTTCTTGGTCTCCCTAAAAGTCTTGTTGCAAACAATAGTGTTTGTGAACATTGTGCCTTGTCCAAATCTCATAGACTTGCTTATTCTAGATCTACTTCTAGATCTAAAGAAGCTTTTCAACTTGTGCATTCTGATATTCATTCTTCTAGTACAACTAGCAATGGTGGGGCAAAGATGTATGCAACTTTCATTGATGACTTTAGTAGGTATACTTGGATCTATCTTCTTAAAAGTAAGGATGAAGTGTTTGCTGCATTTGTCAAGTTCAAGAATGAAATGGAAAACCAATTCAATACAAAGATCAAATGCTTAAGATCTGATAATGGAGGGGAATACACCTCAAATAGGTTCAAAGACTTTTGTATAGCACATGGGATTAAGAGGGAGATGTCTAGTCCTAGGACTCCACAACAGAATGGAGTGGCCGAGAGGAAGAATAGAACCCTTTGTGAATGTGCCAAGGCAATGAGACTACATGCTAATCTTGCTAAGTCTTTCTGGGGGGAAGCTTTAGCATGTGCTAACTATCTATGTAATAGATGGACAAGTGCTTCCTTGGATGGTAAAACTCCTCATGAGGTTCTTTATGGTAGAAGGCCGAGTGTCAAGCATTGTAGGATCTTTGGATGTACATGTTTTGTCAATATCACACTTGATGATAGAACTAAAGAAGATCCTTCATCAAAGAAGGGTGTGTTTGTTGGCTATAGTGAAGTAAGCAAGGCTTACAAAGTGTACATTCCTTCTACAAAGAAAGTTGTCATAAGTAGGGATGTCATCTTTCATGAAGAGAATGTTTCCAATGTTGTTGATGTTGATGTTGATGTGCCTACTAATCATCATGATGTGCAAGATGTCTTGGATGAAGATGGAGATGCCACTCCAAAGAAAACTTCAAGGAAGACTCAAAGGCAAAGGGCTAAGCCATCAAGGCTAACCTATGATGAAAAAGGAAAGCAAGTGGTGGACAACTCTAACTTTGCTTTTCTTACCTCTTTTGATGAACCAACTTGTGTAGGTGAAGCAATTCAAAAGAAGGAATGGATCCAAGCCATGGATCATGAGCATCAAGCACTCATCAAAAGCAACACATGGAGGTTGGTAAAGCTTCCAAAGGACAAGAAGGCAATTGGTTGTAAGTGGATCTTCAAGATCAAGACAAATCAAGATGGATCAATCAACAAGTACAAGGCAAGGTTGGTGGCAAAGGGGTATGCTCAAGAATATGGTATTGACTATGATGAGACCTTTGCACCCGTGGCAAAGATGGTAACTATTTGAATCCTAATCTCTCTTGCAACTCTTTATGATTGGGATATGTGGCAAATGGATGTTACTAATGCCTTCTTGAATGGTGATCTTGAAGAAGATATTTACATGGAGCAACCCGAGGGCTATGTTTCACATGATGAGCCTAATCATGTGTGCTATCTCCAAAAGAGTTTGTATGGGCTAAAGCAAGCACCAAGGAGTTGGTATGCTAAGCTCAATTCCTTCTTACTTTCTCAAAACTTTGTTATGAGTGAGTATGATCATTCTCTCTACTTTAGATTGAATGAAAATGATATCACTTTACTTTTGATCTATGTTGATGACATTATCTTAAGTGGTGGTAACAATCTAGATATAGATGAAATCAAGATGGCACTCAAAAGAGAGTTTGAAATTCAAGATCTTGGTAAACTTCATTATATCTTAGGAATAGAGATTATTAGAACTTCTAAATCTACATTCATATGTCAAGAAAAGTATGTTAACTCTATTCTAAAAAGGTTTCATATGGAAGATTGTAAAGTTGTTTCTACTCCTATGGAATCAAATGTAAAGCTAACTACAAGAAGTAATGAAAGATCCTTCAAGGACATTACTCTCTATAGAAAGCTAATAGGATCTCTTATATGGTTAACCATCACAAGACCTGATCTAAGCTTTGTGGTTGGTAAACTAAGTCAATTTATGCAAGATCCTAGTGAGGCTCATTGGAAGCTAGGAAAGAGAGTACTTAGATACATCTCGGGATCTAGAGATTTTGGCATCTTGTATGGAAGTACTACACCTAACCTTTGTGGATTTTCAGATTCAGATTTTGCAGGTGATCAAATGGATAGGAAGTCAACAAGTGCCTTTGCAATCTATCTTGGAGATGGAGTGGTCTCATGGCTATCAAAGAAGCAACCAACTATCTCTCTATCTTCCACCGAAGCCGAGTACAAGGCATTAACAACATGCACCAAGGAGATTCTTTGGATCAAGAGGATGTTATTGGATCTTCACTTGCTGGAACCAGAGAAGACTCCAATCATACTTTGTGATAACCTTTCAGCCCAAAGCTTGGCAAGCAATCCTGTTTTTCATGCAAGGAGCAAGCACATTGAGATTGCTCACCATTTTGTGAGAGATCAAGTCATTGCCAAAGAGGTGGAGCTTCAACATGTCTCTTCAAAGGAGTGTGTGGCTGATATCTTCACCAAACCATTGGGAAAGGACCTATATTTAATGCATAGATCTTATCTTGGAATGTGCTCAAAGACTATGTTGAAACTAGCATCCAATGTTGAAGAGGGAGTGTGAAAATTGTCAACATTTCCTAGCTAGTTTGAGACCTAAATTGGCTAAAATTGTAAATAGTTTTGGTTCTGGAGTTTTGCACGTGTGAACCAGGCCACAATGTTTTTATTTACTGTATTTTTTCAGTATGATGAAGTGTCAAACTTCATACCCTTCAAAATGAGACCATTTTGATGTATTTTGGTCATATAAGCCATTTTTAGCTATTTTTCCTATATAGGGAATATCTAGGGTCAAGTACCTTCTAGAGAGAGGAGAGAGAGTCATCTTCCTCTTCCATAAATAGTAGGGAAGTCGTGGAGAACAGGTTGGAGAAACCTTTTGTATGCTTCATTGAGATCAATAGATCATTGTCATTGTTTCTTCCTCCATTGAGAGCATTGTTGTGTGTATTGTCTTCAAGCTATTGTGTATGATCTTAGGTGCTTTCCAAAAGTGATAGACTGATGTATTATGGACTGTATAATGCTATTTTGGGCCACACTTGATGTTTATGGAAGTTTCCATTTGTGATAAATGCTTTTTGATCAAGTTCTTTGCATTCTAGGTAGCATAGAATGTGTTGCCAATTCCTAGCTTATGTAGTTTGGAGTGCAAGCATTCAAGCCAATGATCTTGGAGTTTAGATCCACTTAGGATCTGTATTTTTCACAGATTTTCCTTTTCACTTGACTAGTTCTCTCAACACTTGAGATTCTTGAACAAAAGATGGGTTTTGTTTCAAAAAAATGAAAATCAAACTTAATCACTTCTTTTGGACTCACTCTTGACCCAAATAATCTCACTCTTGAGATTTAGAATGAATTTGATTTGACTTGAAAACAAACTATACCACCAATTTTTAGCAAAGCTTAAAAATTAGACAACTAGATATTCACAAAGATCTCAACCATGCATGAATACTCAAATATGGACTCCTCCTCATTCTAGACATCAAATGGGATCACAAATTGACCCTCACACTCTCACAAAGAAAGTTGAATAGAACTAATTTGAGTTTCATACATATAATGTCAATTTTTGCTCAACAAATTGAATTCAATCACTCCTATTGGATTCCACCAATTACTCTACCTTTTAAGACTTGGAATGAAATTCAAAATCAAAAGTTGTGATTTTTCTCACCAAGATATTGTGCTTCAAAGAGCTAATGCCACTTAGAAAGATTTGATCACATAGGAGAAGACAAATTCTTCACCAATAACAACACATAATGAGCTTCTAGATCTTACCCTCTACAAAGGAAGGAACTCTTAGAAATTTGGATCTCTCTTTACACATTTGTCATAGACACCTTAATGACTCTTTTCAGACCTTAAAATCACTCAAAAAAATTGAGTAGGGTATAACAATGTGACTTGGATCTCAATCTCTTTTTTAGAACTCTCAATTTAAGCCAATCTATGTCAAATTCTACAAAAGATTTGCATAGATGTTGTATATGCAATAGAAACTCTCAAAGGCTTCACTTGGAGGACAGATCCAAGGATGTTTTCTTGCAAATTGATGCTTCTAAACTTGACCCTATCACTCTTGAGCAAATCTAGAGTGATGGTACAATGGATTTCATCCTCTCACCTTGCATATCACTCCTTAATCTATGATTTTTAGCAAAATCTCTCTCAATTTCAACATGCACTCAAAAAATCAGAGATAATCAATTAATGCACCTAATTCAAGCTTCAAATTTAATTCCTTGGCTGATCTAATCCAAGAACTAATTAAGGGATTATATTCTCTATAGAAAATGCTTGATTTTGCACCAAAAATCACTCAAATTGGGTATGTGAGTCAAATTCTACAATTTTTTGAAATTTATCAGTCAAAACTGGAGCTGTATGGCCTCACACGTGTGAAAAGAGTTCCTACATCCCACAACAAGATCTGGACCAAAAATTTTGAGGATAGCTATCAAATCCAACTCGCTACACAAAATTTGACTAGTTTCCAAAAAACTGCTAATTTTGGCTTTGATTTGGATTAACCCTATCAATTTCAACAAAACCTCTTGTACTAGGCTCTGATACCATGTGCAAAAAGTACAAAAAGGACCAAGAGTGAATCTTAATCTGATCCTCAAGAGGGATTGGTTGTCAAATTACTTGATCTATCAATCTACTTGAGATTAAGATCAATCTAGATCAATTCTAGACACAAAATCCTAACAAGAACAATCATTAATTGAAGGTAGGTGTACTTTCTGGTTTCCCACATGTGAAACCCTGTTTGAGTACAGACTCCAACCTGAAAATCAAGTACACATTGATAGCACCTCAAAACAATCAAAACAAATGTAGACAAATGGAGAGAATCACTCAAAATTGCTTCCAAAACCAAGATTGGTGTCTCACACTGATTATGGCCAAATGTGGCTCTATATATACAATAAGTGGGAGGTCGTGGTACTGATCATCCCTCTGATCCCACATGTGTGAAGGTGCTTTGTCATATGATGATTCATCATGCAAAACTGACACTTGGTCAAAACCTTCTATTTTGAGCACTTTTGGTCCATTTTCCTTCTATATGGAGATCTACTTGGAAATCTTCTAGAAGTCAATTCGCCTACTTCAGCCTATTCCACATGTGTGAGCTGTCCTCTACACATGGGATATGAAACCTAACCAAAGGATGTGGCTCATGCAATCAATAGATTGATGCCATGTGTCATATGTCTATAAAACTAGTTTTTGGCCTTTTTAGCCACTAGAACTTGAATTAAATCATATGTACATCCTATATGATTATGGTACATGACAAGTACACTAGTTTCACACGTGGGAACAGGCTCCACACATGTGTGTTTATCTATATACAAGATTTTTGGCCTCTAACAAGCTTATTTTTGTATTTTTCACAAGCACTACGATGAGTCTGAGCAAGATCTATATAAAACAAAGATTGATGCAAGAATAAGCCTATCACTAAGAGAGAGTCATCTCGAAGATCAGACCTATAGAACACCTCGACAGACAAGTCTCAGTTCTACTAACAAAGTGTATAGTTTAATCAACAAAGGTTGAGAAATCAAATTTGAAAGAATTGATATTTATTCATTCAGACCAACCAATGACGATTTAATCTTTATTCATTCGACCTTTATTCCTATTCGAAAGATAAACAAATTCGAAAGATAAGTTGTCGAATTGGGAAATAAAATGTCAATGTATATCAACCATTTTAACGGTTAGATCGACTGTTTACAAGAGGAAAAAGGCCAAGAGACCTATCCTATGACAATATTAATACATGTACACTTACTCATTGTAAACAAATAGAAGAATTAGAATCAACAAGGTTATCAATAAATTTATTTTTACTACATTGGTATTTCATACTTATTTCTGCTAGAATTCAAGATCAAATATCATAGTTGTTCTGATTATCTACAACACTCATGCATATATTTGATTCCGCATGCTTTATTCAATTATAATACAATCTGCTCTATTAGTATATAGGCCAAATTCAGATACGATTGAAGACGCTAATATTCATTTGCAAACTTTCATGGCATTCTTTGAAGGAAAATTCCCAGTATACCATCTTCTTGTCACTGGAATCTCTTGAGTGTTTTTTCAAGACAAATGATTAACAATCAGCTTGTTACGTCCATGTCCTGTATAAGGGAATTGGAATAATTCCTGACATGGATAGTCAGTCACTCCAGGTGTATATGGTTATTGGTTATGCCTCATCATTCCGGGCTTGTCCTGTAAAGTAATTAATAATCATATGAGGGCCCAGACCTATAATTAGACATAGGAGCACATGCATAGTGAATGACTGTTTTAATGCAAGAATAGGAGGTCAATAGCTCAATATAGGTTGCATGGGGATCCTAGAGAGAATATTCTCTCTCTCATGAGGAGAATATGTCCATTGGAAACTCGCCCATCCTCCTTTTGGAAATTCAGTTTCTTGAGCCAGTTTCTCCTCCTCTCTCTTCGGTTCTCCACTATGGCTTGGGGGCTAGGTCCAAGAGGAAACTCCACGAGGGATCTAGGTTTGGATGGGTGGTTTTGCTCCACAGGTGTCCTTTTGGTTGTTTTGCAACATGATCTAGTAAGATCTTCATTAGGCAATCCTTACAGTGGTATTAGAGCTATGGATTTGTATCAATCAGAAGGTGGAGCTACTTCTTGTATTTTCTCAGTTTTTGTGGATTTCTCCTTGCATGTTACTTCCAGGTGGTGGAATTGATCTCCAAGTAGGTGGCTTCTCTGAATTTGGTGTATTTTCAGCCTAAAGATCATAATTATGGGGTTTCTCCATAGTTTTTGGTGGAAATCAAAGGATTTTCTATGGTTTTAGTAGATTTTTCCCCTAGAATTGAATTTTTTTGCTTGAAATTGATCATAGGTACTGGTGTAGTACATTTTCCAGATTTTACTTTCTGTTTTACAATCATTATTGATTGGATCTAAAGATTGCATGATGTTGGAATAGTCAAAAGGTGGATTAGATAGTCATTTTGGACCAAAATTTGGGGTTTTTGGACCATAAATGGGCTATAGAAACCATGTTTGACTAGAATCAGAAATTTTAGTGCTTGCATGCAATGTATTTACAGGCATTTGGATCTGATTACACAAATTTGTGGATTGTTCTCACAAAATTTGGTCAAAATTGGTAAAAAAACCAAGGTTTTTTGATGTTTTTTGGACTAATTTTGGGGTAGATCTCAAAATTCTCAGCTAAGACTTGGTATGAACGTTTTTAGAAATGTAATGAAGCTTTCCCTGAGCTTTCATAAAGTTTGGATGGGATTAGACACCATTAGGGGGCTCAAAACCCCAAAATATTAGTGCATTTTTTATGATTTGTGAGCATGAATACCTCTCAATTGGGGGTCTGAACCTGTTGGTTCTTGTTACAAGCTTAAAGATATGATGGATTGCGTCTGTTTTGAGCCATCATGCATCCAATTTGGATAGGTGAGCATTAGACACCATCATGTTGAAGTTTTGCTTGTTGAAGGAGGCCAAAAATGCATTTTTTGCATGATCTGAGCTTATGATTGTTTGCTGGACCTGTTAGAATCTTCTATGCCTCTCTAATGAGCCTTAGTAGAGTGATTGTAACCTCTGATCCAAGGCTTATTGGTCTGGGATGTTATTTTTGATGATTTCTCTCTCCAAAAGTGCGCCCTCCTACCTATTTTTTGTGCATTTACTGATCACACGTGCGAAGCCTAGGTGAAAAAGTGATGTGCCAAGTGCCTTGTAGACCCATCTCCCTCTGTATTGTGCTTTACAGCAACCAATCTGGTGTCCTGTAGAGAAAGTTATGGCTGTCGGAAGTTTGGCAATTTTTGAACTAAAATTTGCAAATTTTTTGAAATGTTCTGATGCATGCATGCTTGTTATTCAGTGCAGTGCTTGTCTATTGATAAAAATGTATGGATAGACCTGTATGCATGCATGGATGCATGTTGCATGCATAATCAGTAGGTTGATCAGAAGATTTCTTGCATGAAGCTATTTTTGGCAATTCTAGATCAAAAAGCAGATTTCCTAGTGGCTAGGCTATTTATGAGATTCTTTTCATTTTTTTAAAAAAACAGTGCATGTCGAGTTTTGATATGTGACAGTGTTTGTGAATTTGATCGATCATTTTAATCGATTTTCACAGTTGGTCCATTTCGAACTGATTTTGTGAATCCCAGTGCCAATTTCCCAGTTTCTTGGCTATTTACGTAAAAATTGATTTTTTTTTAAATCACTACATGTCACATATGATGCATGCTGGATGTTTCAGAATCCTTACAATATGAGATGGTAACTGTGAAACTGTCAAGTCGATGTTTGGTCGATTTTCACAGTTTAGGTCCATATTGAATGGAATTTGAAAATCCCAGTTTACGTAAAATTTGAAAAAACCATGGACATTGTTCGATTTGTTCCAATTCATTGGTTATTGATCAAATAGAAATGATTTATAAAGTGAATGATCTTACTAAGTTGAAATTAGTCAATTGTTAAGATCACTGTACCCTTCACTTTTAGTTGAAGATTTTGTGAATCTGTCAATTAAGGAGCATTTCTTGTTCTGGGGATCAATAAGGACCAAGAATAATGTAAATCCAGTAGAACAGTTCTATGCTAGTCTATAAGGGGATTTTCTCTATAATGATCGTAACGACCAAGAGAGTATAATATTCAGTTTTTGTTGAAATCTATGTTTTTTTTTTTTGGGTTAGTAATACATTCTATTGTACTGGAATGATACATTTTGTTTTGTCCATGTTGGGTACAATATGAAATGGTATTCTTTGAGTAACACTAAAGAAGCATAAGATATTTCAATTGTTAGGATTATCTCTTGGAATTGGTTGTGAATTTGATCCTATATCTGCGTATAGGATAGCCAAATAGTCTTTTTTTTACTGTTTGGACAAAACAGATCTAGATGGAGAGGATTCTTGGAGGAAAAGCTGGTGGTATGGGACATCAGTGATTCTAAAGGGGATTTCTTGGGTAGAATGATCTGTAGATCGATGTTTAGTAATTGTTGTAATGGTAATACTAACAGAGTCCATTGGTTTTTTGTTAAGGGTATTTTGAGAATTATGAGATATAGATCGATCCCTAAATGGTATCTCATTAATTACAAAATATGGAAGCCCTTAAATCTATTTCTCTATTTGATTAGACCTCTACTCTTTAGAACTTTCTTAATACATGACAATTGGATTGAGATTCATATAATTCCTTCCAATGTAGAACTCTATTTTGAAGGACTGTTATAATTATATGAAATTGTACTTTCGTATAAGATTTTTGAATATGGTTCGGAACTTAGGTTTCCTGAACCCTAATGTTAGTCTCTATTTGATAGTTGATTATTGAGAGATAATATTTCTATCATTCGGGATAAGAGAGAAAAAAGTCCTGTTTGTAATAGTATTGGATACTTACTACTGACTTTTTTGAATCTTTGATATCTTATACGTTGTCTCCTAGGAACTTTTAAATCGAAATTATGGAATTTCTTTTTTAAAAAGGGGAAAGAAAAGATAGGAATAAGTCTTTCAAGGAATCAGCCAGTTGCATTGATTTTGGAAAAAAATCTTGTATGTGTGCAATGGTAGAACTATTCAGATTGAAATAGACAAACTCTCTAAGTGATTATTTTGAGTAATCTAGAACCAGAGGAGTTTTGAGGTTATTGAGCTATGAGATATTCATTAATATAGGAAGTAGTGGTAAAGATTAAATTAAGATTTACTGATTGTTGCCAAGTACCATTTTGATATGGATTGGATCAGTGGAATAAAGTTTTAATCTTTACTCTATGTCCAAAGATGTCTGTATGAGTTAGCCTAATCTTGGTTTGTACGCTAAGATCGGTTGTAGGCTGATTGGTAGAAGGAATTTTGTTAATAAGAGTTAGATGATTGGAAAACTTGTGATGTGGAGTTATTCACTTCAAAGATTTCCCAGATATGTTATTTACGATTGAGAAATAGAGCTCTTTGGTAGTTGAGTTGCAAGATTCTCAGTGAATTGTGTGAGTAACATATGCAGATTGTGGATATCTATTAGTTTATAGCCTATGTTTATGTATAGGAACATAGTTGGATAAGTTGCTTATGTACACCTTAATCTTTTTGATCTACTATGTGTTTCCTGTGTACT
Organism: Diphasiastrum complanatum; assembly: GCA_029204225.1. Classification (NCBI taxonomy): domain Eukaryota; kingdom Viridiplantae; phylum Streptophyta; class Lycopodiopsida; order Lycopodiales; family Lycopodiaceae; genus Diphasiastrum; species Diphasiastrum complanatum. The sequence goes on from CM055096.1 coordinate 57,071,184, forward strand.
GAGTTTATATCGTATACTTAAACTAGTCAGAGTACATAGACATATGAACAAGTAATGTGTGGAACAGTTACTTGCAGGTTAATGTCTCTTTTTGTGAAATGGATAATTCATTAACTTATTTATGGTTTGGAAGAAGATCTAAATGTGGTGTTATACATGTATAATTGAGATCTGCACCTAGACATTTAAGATTTCTGAATCATTTACAATTGACTTGAGTAATTTGACTACTCCCAATTAGAAGTTAATTGTATAAATAAGCAGTGTGAAGAGAATTCACCGGGAACTGTTTGTTTTGATCTATATTGCCTATAAGTCACATGATTAGTGAGTCAATTGGATTCATTTATGAGAACTATGCATAGAATATAGAGGATTCTTGATATAGAATATTTTCTGAAGGAGAAATATCCTAAGTTATAGACTATATCCTAGTGAGCTCATATACATATATTGGATGACAGAGTCTAACTAATGTCAAGGATAGCCACTGAATTCAGTTGGAAATTAGTAGAACTTTATAATCTCTAGATGTGGTTCTAGGTGATTGTATAAAGTTTATTATTTGTTAAAGACAAATGCTATAATGGTCTTTGATAACCTGGTTGATTGTAAAATTTGGAACTCATAATCTGGTTAAGAATCAAGATGGAAAAATATTCTTGGAATCCAGTAATTTTCTTTGTGGAAAAGATTTCAGAATGTTTATTATATTTCATGAGTGGTATGTTGTTCATATACTCCAGTATCTCTAAATGACTAAGTACGGGTTTAGAATCCGATAGATTATGATTGACGAATCATAAGATTCTAAATGTTTATGATTGACGGATCATAAATTGATACTTAAAGGTCATTAGATGATTATATGGGAAACATGATGATTCTTAAGATGATGAGTAATTCTTGATCAATTGGTGAAGTTAAAATTTAGATTTGTTATTTGAACTCTAAATTCGTGTACAAACTTGAGATTGTTTGGATCTCACATGCATTTTCACTAAGTAATTGTTTACTTATGAGGAATTTGCTTACCTTTAAAGATTGTAGTCAAGGAATGATTGTGTATTGTTTTTCAGCCTAAAATCTATGGATAATTAGGAGCAGTTAAGTCTATCAAGATTGAATGGTTGCTATTTTCTGGTATGTGATGCTAGGAATAGAGCACTTATCTCAGGAGAGTATTTGGGGTACTCAAGACTGAGTTGAAGTCATTTTTATCTTGATGGATCTCCTAAGGGATTTTAGTGGGATGAGTTTTGTACCAAAAAGCATTTATGACAGGACTACAAGTAATTGTGGATAGTCTTGTACTATAATTGTTTTGGATCTTTAACTTTTGAACATTGATTTCCAATATAAGGTGAGGACTCACCCAGTGATTCATGTAAATTGAGGTACATGAAGGTGATGTTATTAGATTGGAGAGAATCAAACCCAATAGGGAAATTTATCTTTTAGTGTACTTCTAAAAGGTCGATATAGTATTTCAGTGTAGAGACAGATAATTTGAGTATTATCCCATCTCTAAATACTTATTTGATATTGAAGTCAGACTAAAGATTGATTTTCAGGGTAATTGTGAAAGTTAAATGATTGATTTGTTAGCTTTTAAACTTGATCTTCAGGTTTGGTCGATTGCTCATCCGGTGTATCATGTAAATTTAGTTTACATGATGATGACAGTTTGATGTATTGAAGATTTTGCCCATATGGAAGATTTATCGCTCAATGTACCTTTGGACCCTAAATGAGTACTCAGGATCAGAAAAAAAACAATTGAGAAATTGCTCTATCTTTGTGTGCTTGCATAGGTTGGTTGGTCAAATTGAGAATAATCATTCATGGGAAGAGTTAAAAGCATACAAATTGGATTTTCCCTAGTTACTCGTTCTGAGGACATAACTGGTTTAAGGGGGGAAGAATGTTACGTCCATGTCCTGTATAAGGGAATCAGAATAATTCCTGACGTGGATAGCCGGTCACTCCAGGTGTATATGGTTATTGGTTATGCCTCGTCATTCCGGGCTTGGCCTGTAAAGTAATTAATAATCATATGAGGGCCAGACCTATAATTGAACATAGGAGCACATGCATAGTGAATGACTGCTTTAATGCAAGAATATGAGGTCAATAGCTCAATATAGTTTGCAAAAGAAGGAGCAAAATCGAAGTAAACCCTTGGATTCAAATTTTGTCGATGACAAGCAAAATGCTCTAGAGCAGCAAAAGAGAAAACGACAAGAAACTCAGTAGCATATGTTTCTACTGATCTATGTTGTTCATTGAATTCAAAAATTTGAGATGTAGTACTTGCTTCGGGAGCACCTCACTTTTTTTTTTTCAAAATAATTTCTATCGGACTATAAGAAGAAAAATTATTCGAGATACATTGGAGACGGTTCTAAGCATGAAGTTGACAAACCGGTGTATTGTGGTTAGACAAGAATCAAGGTGACAAGAGATTAGAGAAAGTTCTCTATGTTCTTACTCTCGATAAAGATCTTCTAGCAAAGATAGTCGACACGGGGATGTCATTAGCCTTCACAAAGGACTCTTGTAAGTTGTTTGATGAAGATTCTGATAATCTAGTTACTAAAGGTAACAGACATGGAAATCTGTATCACTTGAGCATTTGAACTCGAGTCGAGCAAGCGAATCAAGCTAAAAAATCGACAGATATTTTGTGGCACAAGACGTTATGTCACATGAACATGGAAGCCTTGTACCAAGCCAACAAGAGTCAAAGAATTGAAGAAGTCAAAATCAAGAGTCGAGATATTCGAATTACCTGCGAATCTTGTCTTAAAGGCAAAATGGCTTGTCATACACCTTTCAGTAAAGATGTTTTTGAAGCAACCAAAATACTGAAAATTGTACATTCGGATATCCGTGGACAATTTCAAGTAATGTCTTTAGGTGATGCAAAATATTTTATAACGTTTATTGATGACTTCAGCAAATTTGTTGTAGTATACTTTATTATACAAAATTAGAATCCTTTGAGAAATCCATTGAGTATACCAATTGGGCTGAGAAACAGTATAAAAATCGCCAAGTAAAGATATTCAAGAATCCTATCACATGCGAACCAAAAGGACACCTGTGGAGCATGAACCACCCATCCAATATGGAGAGGCTAGTCAATACCCTAACAAATCCACCCCCAAGCCACAGTGAATGAACACAAGAGAGGAGAAGAAACCTGGCTCAAGAATTTGAAATTCCAATAGAGAGATGGGCGAGTTTCCATGGAATGTATTCTCTCCAAGAGGAGAGAATATTCTCCTTAGGATTCCCATGTAGTCTATATTGAGCTATTGACCTCCTATTCTTGCATAAGAGTAGTCATTCACCATGCATGTGCTCCTATGTCCAATTATAGGTTTGGGCCCTCATATGATTATTAATCACTTGATATAACCACGTCCAGAATGACGTAGCATAACTAATAACCACATACAACTGGAGTGACTAGCTATCCACATCAGGAATTATTTTGATTCCCTTATACAAGACATGGACATAACATTCTTCTCCCCTTGGACCACTTATATCTCTAGAAGTGAAACCTAGGAAAATTTGTCTTTATGCTTTCGACCCGCTCTCATGAATCATCATCCTCACTCCATCCCTTCCACCTAATCAAGCACTAGAGATAGAACGATTTCTCAATTGTTTATCTCTGGTTCTGAGTACCTTTTCAGGTTCCAAAGGAACACTAGGCAATAAGTCCTCCAAATGGGTAAGATCTTCCTCTGAACCAACTACGTCACCTTCATGTAAACTTAGTTTTAAATAGCTTACATGAAACACAAGGGGAGCTGTAGACTTGTTCTGAAGATCTAGTTCGTAAGCTAAAGAACCAATTTTTTTATAATTCGAAATGGTCCACAATAGCTGGTAGACAATTTATAATGCTTCCCCGTATGCATAGTCTTAGAATCCTTAGATATTCTAAGATATACCCAATCATCAACTTTAAAATCTCTAGGAGACCTCTTAAGATCGGCATAGTGCTTAGCTCTATCCCGAGCACTCCGGATACAATCACGGGCCACTTGCAACATTTCATGCATATCATGCAAGAAATCCTCAACTTTTTGGATCTTAACAAACTTTGTTTCTACATTTACTAGAGATCTAGGTTGAAAATCGTACATCAGCATAAACGGACTATAACCAGTAGCATAATGTTTCCTACTATTATAAGCAAACTCAATTAAAGGAATGTAATCTTCCCACTGAGATTGTCTATGAGACACAGATGTTCGCAACATATCCTCCATAGTCTGATTAGTTCTCTCAATCTGACCATCTGATTCAGGATGATCAGAAGAACTAAAACTAACGGTTTCTAGTTTATGGAATACAGTTGACCAAAAGTGACCTATAAATCTAAGATCTCTATTACTAACTATATCACTTGACAGTCCATAAAGCCTAAATAATCTTTCCACAAAGATCTGGGCTAAATTTGAGGCCTTAGCAGTTGACTTGACTGGTATAAAAGTAGCTAACTTTGTCAACCTGTCCACAACAATCCAAATAGAATCATTTTGGCATTGGACCGTTTGAAGTTTGGCAATATCTGAGCTAAAATTCGCAAAATTTTGAAAATGCTTGTAGCGGGTTTCTTTCCTTGCCTAACCTCAAACCAAGATCTAGTCAATCTAGTATCAAATAGACGAGATTAGTTGTCACGCATAGGTTCGTTCCCATGAGAGCGATAGTATAGTTCAGATTTCAACATGTAAGGAGGATTAACATCTAACTCTAACATCCATTAACCCTACAATCCATTAACACTACACATCCACAATGAGATAGCTTACTCTTTCTCTCTCTTTCTTTCTCTCTCATAAGAAGTATAATAGCATACAATCCCAATAACAATCAGATCCAACAATTAGCAAAATCCAAAGAAAGCATGAGAGATGGAGAAAAAGTGATAGAGAGCAAGGACATTCATCAATTTATTCCTGAAGAAAACCAATCTGCTTTATTAAAATGAGGAAATGAACATGAGGAGCAGCTCAAGTTGGTCTCTTTTTATAATAGAGAGGAGGACCCTGGCCTCTGAATCCTATTGGTCCATTTCTGCCTCCCTAATTATTCAAATTTAAAAACGAGTGAGAACCATCCAAATTGGAGGGAAACCCAACTTTATTCACTAACTTGACATTTAGGCCCTACGACATTAAAATTCCCGCAAAAAGGCCTAAATTCTTTTTATTGACTTGTAACTAATCAAATAACTATGTGATCATTGGGTTGGACTTACACACGTAGGGTGCCAAATCCCTCTCACTAATTAACTAGGGTTAGGGTTGCCTTGGGATCCGCAAACCCTCCAACAGTATCCCCCACCAAAACTGGTGGCGGTCCCACGACACCTGCAATATGCAGTTACTGGGGACTTTTATTTGCTTCGCGTCGACTCTTGATTAAATGGTACTGCACCTTCTCCATGAAGTCAAGACGGACAATATTAAAATCCAAGTTGTGTGGCAGAAAACAATGATGGGCTCTGGTAATCCACTTTAAGGTTGTCCATGATGTGAAGCGTGATTCCCAGGAGCCTCCCATCATTGCTGCACGTAAATATAAACGAACAACCGACAGTTGATCTTTGATATTCTTTGAGGCAATCGGCTTATTTGGATCAAATGCCAGAGGAGGGAGACAATCGTCCCATATGGTTGCCACTGACGCCAAGAGAGCTAGATCTTTCACAAATAGTGTCGATTGTCGCACCGTTGGATCTGGAGAGTGGACATACTCTCTCTGATACACTTGTAAAGCCCGGTGGAAATCCACTGAAATTGTCCAGCTGTAGGGCTAATGGATGATTGGCCAATTGGGTGTATGGATGGTGATCTTGTCCATAGCCAATCCCAAATCTTTCCATTTATTCCTTCACGACATTGGCACATAATAGGGATCGACCTGCAATTGGAGAGGGATGGCGACGTAACTTCTGATTGATTCCAGAATTTTCTCAAAAATGGTAATTCTCCATGCCGATTGCTCTCCCAATGCAGGTAATTTGTCCAACTCTTTGCTGGCCTCTATCTCGAAGGTCTTAAACTTCAGAACCCAACCCCAACGTGAGAACTCATGCAGATTTTGCTTTAAGAAATTTTGGATCTGGTCCTCGACGTTGATGTGCCTTCTAAACAGTGGTGTGGTCCTTGATGAGGATGGATCCGCTTGCACTACCGGTAAAATTGGCGGTTGTGCTGCTATATCTGAAGCTCCTCCCTGGTCTATGCCTGAATCTAATCCTATATCCATTTGTACATCTTCTTGGCATGGAAGGGACAATTGTGGCATGACCGGTACGTGGATCTATGGTCCGCTTCCAATACCTGAGCGGCTGCCTTTTCATAGGCGGTGATGGTTTCCTTAGGCTTGGCCAACTCAGTTGAAGTTGCTCCTTTGAATCTGTCAAAGCGGCCTTGGAATCCTTGAAGGGCCACTTTGTATGATTCCACTTTTTTAAACAAATACGCGATCTATGTCGGTGTGACCAGATGATCTGGTATTTGCGTCTGAAGATACGCATCATGCTCAAGGGTGGTTGCATCCACCTTGGAGACGCGTGTGATCCTGCTCCGCCATCTGCAATTGACTCTTCAGCAGTTGCACTTGTTGTTTTGCATCCTGTATGGCCTCATCCACCTGATCTTGTGCGGTTGTCAGGGTGTCTTGCAGGGAGCTGACGTATTCTTCCAGATGATCAACCTGTTGCTGAGCCAGTTTCTTTTCAGCTTCAGACTTGTCTTTGTGCTGCTTTGTAATCTTCAACTTTCGATCCAGTTGGACAATTTTCTGGTTGATGAGCGTGTTTTTCGATCCTAGATCTAAAATTCTCTGTTCCATTTATTTATTTTTATCCAACATAGACTGGATCACTTGCACAAGGCTTGAGACCAAACCGAGAGCATCACCAGAATCTACTGTCGTGGAGGCGGTAGCGGCAGAAGGACCTGATGGTACTATCCTTGGTTGGCGTGGAATAGGTGCCAGTACTTTGTCTTCTTAAAAAACATTTTCGTCTTCAAAACCCTCAAGCACAATGGCATCAAACTGCTTCGGTGATTTCACAGCTTTGTCAACCCGAAGTGCGGCTGGGCTATCTTCAGTGTGAGGTTGTTGGCTTGCATCTTCAACACCAACAATAGTGTCATGGATCTGTTCAAATCTTCTTCCAGGGGATTGGAGTTGAAAGGGCACAGGGCTCTAGGGCATTTCAAAAATTTCAGCAGCCCCAAGGGGGTCGGAATCATCGAACATATCCATGAAAAACTGCGTGTTTGATGAAGTAGCTTTGGTGTGCGGGGGTGAGGCGGCCTGGGCAGCTGTGATGGGAATGGTAGTCCCAATGGTCACAGACTGTCCTTGTGTGGAAGTAGAGTCGAGGGAAGCATCAGAGACGGGGGGAATCAGAAGTTAGGAGCGTGGATGGAAGGCTCAGTGATGGATTCAAGGAGGTATCCATCGTTGGTCCAATGCAAGTCATTGGTGAGGTCAATGTATGGCTTGATGGCCTGTTTGACCTGCTAATGATTGGGTGAGGCTTGTGTTCCTGACGCTATACCTATGGCTGTAAGGGCGGCCTCAATGACGTGCACCTTGTGTGTTGCTCCCTGAAAAGTGATATAAAATTTGGATTTCTCTTCCTTCCACTTATCGAAGGCAAGAGTGATGAAATCCATATTGACTCTACCAAAAAAGGCTCTCTCATGAATACCCATTGTAGTGAGCAGAGGCTCTGCAGGGGTCATCCACTGAGTGACCATGCTTGTGCTAGGAAGTATCATGATGTCCGTTGCAGGTGGGACATCAAGATGGATAGTATAACATGGAGACTAGGAAGTATCGGTAGAAGACATGATGAGCAGAAAGGAAATGTAAGACGTGTGAAAGTGCATCAAAAAGCAATTCAGGAAGTTTGGAAGCTTTGGTCGTGGGAAAAATTTGCAAGATCTTTGCTAGCACAAGTGAGGAATGAATCGAATTCAGCCAACTTATAGGTGAATTTGGTGGGTCCATTACACTGAATACTAGTTTGGCTGATCAGTTCTGAACCAAAATTTGCAAGCATGTACAGTACTATAAAAATAAGCTATAAAAATCTCGGCGAAGATTTCTGGAGATCTGAACCTATCAAGGCGAACGTTTTCCAGGGCTGGCAAAGGATGAACCTTCGCCCAGGTACTGTCATAAATGCATTTTTCCAAGATCTGGACCTATGGACAACCTAATTTTGACATTTTAAGATCATCTAGCAGGTTGGCGAAGGTTCATAATGAGGTTAAGGAGCTCGGCGAAGGTTCTCAAAATGGTATATTAATGATTTTGACTAGACAGGAACCTTCGTCCAACTCAAATTAGATAAATCTAGAGTGGATGTAAAGTCTAAGAGCTCAACGAAGGTTTCTGGTACTATATTGGCCAAATCTGACCAAAATAGTGATTTTCCAAGTCATTTTCATCAAAAAATACCGTTTTTCTTTTTCCCATGCTGATGACTTTCTGACTTTTGCTCATCAGTTTCTTTTTTTCTTCACTTTTGTTTTTTATGTGTCCTTTTTCAAAAACTCAGCAATTTAAATAAAATTAAAAAACTCTTGATATCAGGCTTGTTGATTTGGCCGTTATTGACGAATCGTCCTCTTCTTTTTGAACCACTGGTTTGATAGTCCATGTTGTAGGAGCAAATTTAATTGCACGTTCACGATTTTCAAAAGTGATTTTTCCGATACTCAAGTTATGAATTACTTGCGCAACTTGTAACCATGGACGTCCCAATAAAACTCTGTAGACATTTGGCACTTCTGGTAAGTCCATTACTACGAAAGTAATGACGAACTGTACTCCTGCAATTCTGACAGGTATATCTTCAACCATTCCTTGTGGATGAACTGTCGTTTGATCAGCTAGCTTAATAGCAAAAGATGCAGGCATGATCTTTGTAAGACCCCATTTTGCATATAGCTTTGTAGAAATCAGGTTAACTCCTGAATCGCCATCTATCACAACTGCTTTTTTAGGAAATTGTCTATGCTGTATCGGCAAAGTGATATTCTTTTGTTCACTTTTCCAAGCGGCTCCAACATGGAGTACTTCATTAGATTCTTCAAATCTAGCACAAAAAAGTGGCTCCTGATGCACTTCTGGTTCTTTTTTAGCTAACTTTTGTGCTAAGACTTCTCTTGCTTTTGGCACCAACTTCAAGAACTCTCCCAATGAAATATTGATCTGACTAGACAGAATATTCATGACCAGTTCTGTTTCCGGCGCTTTTGGTTCAGTCATCTTGAAGGGTTCTTCATGATGATGCAACTGGTCATTTATATCCGTACGTGAATTTCTTGGTGGCTGCAATGGTGAAGAACGAACTTTTGCTATTGCTTTAGCAGCTTCAAGCTCCTCTTCTTCTTGTAGATGTTTACTCCACTGCCTCATATCCTGATATCTTTGTTTTTCTGTATGAAGATTTGGATAAACTCCCGATGCTATTGGTATATCATTCAATGGTATAGAATCAACAAGTACTGGATTCGCTACTGGTTCTTTCTGCTTCTGTGCTCTGGTGACCACCATCAAGGGTGCACTTGGTTTATTCTGAGCTACTGGTCTTCGCTTGATTGTTATCAAATTTACAGGTGTAGCTGGTGGTGGCTTTGGTCTTGTTGGACAGTCTTTATAGCAATGCTCATAGCCACAGTCACGACAGAATGGTACAAATTTTCCTTTATTTGGACATTCTGCAACTCTGTGATTTTCTCCACATGCAAATCATGCAAGCGGTGCTCTGGTCCAATTTCTAGAGGCTTGTTGTTGAGTGGCAGCATAAATAGCATATTGTTCTGAAGATCCACTTGAAGATTCACCTTCTTGATCAGTTCCATAGTTCCATTGCTCAGCACTTCTATACGGTTCTGGTTCTATCAGATTGGCAGGGGGAGTGGGGTGCTTTGGTGGGGCAGGTAAGGCTAAACGTTCTGGATATCCAAGAGCAGATTGTCAAGGTCTAGTTGCTAGATTTCCTCCATACTATGGTTCTCGATATTCCATTTGGGCATACTGTTGCTGAATTATCTGAGGGTGGAAGTTGCAAAAAGCAGTCTCATGATCAGGCGAATTACACAAATGGCAAACACTGATTTCCATTCATTTTTTCAATTGAGGACACTCATTCACTGTGTGATTTCCTATGCAAATAGAACACCAGACATTTTTCTTGGTAGGAAAAGTCTTTGCAAACTTTTCAGGTTCCTTGTTTGCTTTTTCGTGAAAATCTTCCAATGATTTGATCTTCTTATCAAATTGCGACTGCAACTTTTTCATCAATTTCTGTTGGTTCTTCCAAAGTTTCTCGAACTCGTTGAGCATCATTTCTGCAGTAGAGTTGGCATTCATTAATGCAATAGTGGTGGATGTCGTAGTAGTCTGCCATGTTGTATAAGACAACATATTGATATTCGGCTCATCATTTGAATCTTCATCCTCCTCCCAAATTGCATCGTCCATAGCATTTTGCAAGAGTGCATACTCATTATGGCGTTTCAGCTCACGTTTGATCCATTTAGCTAGACCTGACAAAAATAACATAATCATGGCATTTTCGTTAATTAGATTAGGTTCGCACTCAGATCTTAGACGTTTCACCCGTTCAACGTAATCTCGAACCATTTCTCACTTTCCCATTTTAATTTCACTTAAAAGTAGGAAAGGGTCTTCCATAAACTTCCGCGGTTTGGACCGTGTGATAAGGGCTTGTTTAACAACCTCCCAATCTGTACGCTCAGTTTCATCTTGATTATAGTACCAATCTTGTGATGCGCTTGTTAAGGCCATAGGAAACAGCTTAAGTTTATCTCGAGGATAAATCTTGCCAAAAACTTTACAAGATTCAGCATAGATCTGAAGAAATCTAATTGGATTTGTTAAACCATTATATTTGGGTAGATTCAAACGGGGTGCTCTTCTAACAATAATAGGATTGACTTCCTGAGGAGCACCTCCAAGGGCAGCCATCGTCGCAAGTTCAAATCAAGCAGACAATGAGATTGAATCTAGATTTTTCAGTCAAAAATTATAATCAATCAATCAATACTTTCAAAAATGAAAAATTTCTCAGAATCCAAATCAGAATATATCAGATTTGGTCCAGATTTTGACAGCGACTTGATCTGGAAAATCAGAGCCCAAAAATAGGACTGGCGAAGGTTCCCTAAGCAAAGGTTGGCTCGACGAAGGTTCATTAGTGCTATTTTGAAAAGAAAAAAAAAACTCTCTGATCAACTTTTATGACAATTTCTTGGCGATGGAAGCAGGCCGTCTGTTGACAGTTGTCTGAGGTCGTCAGTTGAGATCTGACTGAGGCCATCGGTTGAGATCTAACTGATGGACATCGGTCAATATTGGACTGAAGGCCATCGGTTGAGATCTGAGAGATGGGCGTTGGTCGAGATCTAACTAATGGGCTTTGGCTGAGATGTAACTGAAGGTCGTCGGTTGAGATAGGACTGAAGGCCGTCGATTGAGATCCAAGAGATGGGCGTCGATTGAGATCTAACTGATGGGCTTTGGTTGAGATTGGATTGATGGCCGTCGGTTGAAATAAGTCTGAAGGCCATCAGTTGAGATAGGATTGAAGGTCGTCGGTTGAGATTTGAGAGATGGGCATCGGTTGAGATCTAACTGATGGGCTTCAGTTGAGATTATACTGATGGCCATCGGTTGAGATAAGTCTGAAGGCCGTCGGTTGAGATAGGATTGAAGGCTGTCAGTTGAGATCCGAGAGATGGGCGTTGGTTGAGATCTAACTGATGGGCTTTGATTGAGATTATACTGATGGCCATCGGTTGAGATAAGTCTGAAGGCCGTCAGTTGAGATAGGATTGTAGCGCATCGGTTGAGGTGTGAGAGATGGCTCTAGTGCCGGTTGAGATGGAATCGTGGCTCAGCTAGGAATGGAGCGTGAAGTGTCTATTGAGGAGTGCGGTTCTCGGTAAGCCGGTTTGAAAATGGTGTCCTCTGATATAAAAGTGTGGAAGTGCGGAGAGCAATGGTTGTGGAGCACAGATCAGAATGGTTTGAGCTGTGTAATGTCCGTGGAGCTGTGGAACGGCGCCAAATGTTCATAGATTCACTGAATCTATGAACAAGTTTTTGTCTCTTTTCTTTCTTTTATTGCTTCTGATGTTACAGTTTGTTATGGATTATCTTCTTGTTAGAACAGTCAACAACAAAAGCGTTTCTCAGTTTCAATGTATTTCCCAGCCTATCAATGGGAGAACGGGTTTGATACTCAGCTACATGCATACACTAGCCATGTAACCATCTACAACTCAAGAAGATCAGCGTTTCAGAGCAGGGAGCAAACCTATACTGACTACTGAATCAAAGAACAATCAAGAACTAGATTAGCTACTGAAAACAAGATTCAAGAAACAAGAAACAAGATTCCTAGCAGCATTTTAACAATCTAAGAATCAAGAAACACTCATCACTTGATGCTTAGATTACTCAAGAACAATCAAGAACTGGATTGTATAGAGATATGCAAGAATCACACCATAGATCCAGCCTATTTAGTTTACTTGAATGCTGGTTTTTACATTAATCCACAAGAAAACATGAAATCTAATCCACTCTACAAAAGCAAGAAAACTAATCCACTCTAGATCCACAACCACACACAATATCAATGGAAGGGCATGATCATAGGGTCATCACTCAAGAAAACCATCATGATCAAGGAGCTTAATGTAGCATCAAACTCATGGAAAATCTTCTTATTAAGGATGGAGTAGATACAATGCAAAAATCTCCTCTTCACAAAGAGGGAGTCTCTTAAATAAGCAAGAGAGCTCCTTAGGTGGCATCCTAGTGGAATTTCCACATTTCACAAATTACAAGTGGAATAATGCACTCCATAAGAAGTCACCATTAAAAGGTGGCTCACTCTACTTTCTTTAAGAGGGGTCTACTTGCATTTATTACATTTGCCTAGCAATACTAGTTCCTACATGGTCATACCATCTTCCAGGATTCACCATGAGGCTTACACAGTTCTTGCATGTCTTTCCTAGCTAGTATTTCTCGGCTCTCATACTCGGCTCTCAGTCTTCATTAGTCTCGTCTTCTCAGAGACCTCCTCGGTCTAAGGTGAGAGGTGCTCTTGAGTTGCTCTGTCCGAGTATCTTGGGGATTCGTCAGAATCAGCCAACACTATTGAAGGTTGATTGGATCATTGTTGTATCTTGTAGACAATCCCAGACCTGATAAGTATACAAACAAAGCCAATTCAATCAGAATCCAAGATCGTTGCATTGGAAGTTAGCAAAAAGAGTGGTGCAATATCTCCAAGAATCAAAGGACTATGGACTGATTTCGAATCGAATCCTATAGTGACGCAAGTTGGGCATCCATGAAGGATGATAGCAAAAGTATTCTAGGAGGTTGTACTTTAGCATTTGGCATAGCCATACTTTGGACAAGCAAGAAGCAAACAATAATAGCTCAATCTTTGTGTGAGGCCGAATATGTAGCAGCAACTAAAATGGCAAATGAGCTAACATAGATCAAACAAATGTTGGAAGGATTAGATGGAAATATTTTTGAACCTTATGTCTTGCTTATGGATAACGCTTCAACAATCTATCTTATGAAAGATCATGTATTTCATTCGAAAATGAAATACATAGCTATCAAGTATCATGTCATTTGGGACTTAGTCAAAAAGAAGATACTAAAGACAATCTTCATACCTACTGAGGAAATGATGGCTGATATCTTTACAAAGCCACTGAGTAAATCTTTGTTTGAGAAGCAACGAAGAAGATTATGGTTAATCCAACTACCCACTTTGAGAGAGATATATAGAACTCCTCGACAGACAAGTCTCGGATCTACTAACAAAGTGTACAGTTTAATCGACAAAGGTTGAGAAATCGGATTTGAAGGAATCGATATTTATTCATGCGAATCAACCAATAATGATTTGATCTTTATTCATTCAATATTTACTTATTCGACCTTTATTCTTATTCGAAAGACAATGAATTCAAAAGATAAATTGTTGAACTTGGAAACAAAACGTCATTTCAACCGTTTTAATGGTTAGATCGATTGTTTATAGGAGGAAGAAGGCCAAGAGACCTATCTGATGACAATATAAATACATGTACACTTACTTATTGTAAGCAGATAGAAGAATCAGAATCAACAAGGTTATCAATAAATTAAATGCTACTACATTGGTGTTTCATACTTATTTATGTTAGAATTCAAGATCAAACATCATAGCTGTTCTGATTATCTAAAATTATCTATCACTCATAAATATGCTTAATTCCATATGCTTTATTCAATTATAATAGAACCTGCTAGTATATAGGCCAGATTCAGATACGATTGAAGATGCTGATATTTGTTTGATTTATTCAAACTTTCATCACGTTCTCTGAGGTAAAATTCCCATTGTTTTTCCTACAAGACCGCAGTTAGCTGAAGGATGCAGACAAAGAAGGAAGATCCAATGCACCTACCAAGCAGAAATCACAAGGTGGTGACAAGAAATTATGCATCAGATGCAGACGTGATGGACATATCGTCGATACGTGTTGGTTAAATCCAAACATTCAATGCATGCACTGTCACAAGAAAGGCCGTGCAGCCATGGATTGTTACCAAAATCCAAGGAACAAGAAGGCGACAAGCAGGAAGGAGCCTTCCAATAACTTGTCGTATATAGAAGAGCCAGAGTCATCCAAGATGGCTGAGGAGAGAGTGACCAATAATCCATCCGCCTATCTGTGCACGGAGATATGCACGTACAAGAAGTAATTCTTGACTCCGGTGTTACGTCACACATTGTGACAACCAAACACATGATTGTTGATTACCATCAGACCGATTCCTCTAGATACATCATTCTGGGAGATGGATCAAGGCACCAAGTATGCGGAATAGGTCGAGTATGGCTGTATGCCAATGACGGAGATGGGAAGCTCGACGACATGCTATACGTCCAAACGCTTCAAAGGATCTCTTATCTGTCGTGAAGATGCAGACATGAGTGTTACCTTTGTAGATGACTCATGTGTAGTGATCGAAACAAACATCACTCACATCACTACACATGGAAGGAGCGAAGGCAACTTGCACCATTTGAAGATATGAGTTCCAACCGAACCGGCACACCAGATTCATGATTCCATTGAAATCTTATGGCACAGAAGATTATGTCACACGAATATGATGGCTTTATATAAGGCCAATCACAATGGAGTATTTACCGGTGCGATCATAAAAGATATAAATAGTCTGAAGGCATGTGATGCTTGTAACAAAGGGAAGGTGTCAAGAACACCCTTTACAAGAGACTCGTTCAAGACAACAGAGCTCTTAGAGATGATACATTCTGACATCTATGGACCTTTCGACGTAGTCTGACTTGGAGGCTGAAAGTACTACATCACATTCATTGATGACTTTAGCAAGTTCACTGCCGTATACTTCATACACAACAAATTAGAGGCACTTGATAAGTTTACATACTTTGTAAATTGGGCCAAGAAATGGACCGAGAAGAAGTGAAGCAACTAAGAACCAACATAGGTGGAGAATACATATCCAAGCAATTTGCCGAGTTCTACAACGAGTGCGGAACCTTACACATGAAGATCGCAGCTTACACACCACAACACAACAGTGTGGCCGAGAGAAGAAACCGCACAGTCATGGAAGTCACAAGATCCACGATGGCTTACTCCAAAGTGTCAAAATGGTTATGGGCTAAAGCAGTAGCTATAGCCAACTACATCCAAAATCGAATTGGTAAATATGACATTCCAAATACCACCCCACACGAAGTATGGTGGAAGAACAAGCCAAGTCTAGCCCACATTCACATATTCGGACGTGTAGCATACGCACACATTCTAGACAAGAAGCGGAAGAAGCTGGATGATAAAGCCGAACAAGGTTTTCTTGTTGAATATCATGTATAGTCATCATACTACAAACTATACGTGCTAGAGACCAATCAGATCAAGATTGTCAGAGACGTCAAGTTTGACGAAGGTAGAACAATAATAGAGGAGTTCTAAATCCAAAAAAGACCCATTCGTAAAGTTTTTTTTTATATTTTTTTCTCAAATTTTGCTTACGCATGGACTAATCAAAACACTCAAATTTGAAATCTACGTAACGTAGCTCATTAAAATTGAAAAAAAGCTTTCTTAATAATGCTATAATTTGGCGTCGGGCATAGCCCACAAGCATGACATGTTATTCATAGTACAATATGCAGTTATCATTAAAAATAACATAACTTTTTAGTTGTAGTTCTGATTGACACAAAAATTATAAAGCACTCGATGAGAACTTTCCAACAGTACCTTACATGATCTAGTTCCAAGCTATCACGATCTAGGTTAAAAAACCATTCTCGTGCTCGATCGATCATGGTCATCGAGAACAGTTGTACCATGGCTTTTGGAGAGGTTTCGCCATAGACATCACATGTGTTCTCAAAGACTTGAAGAAATCTCTGAGGGTTAGAATTGTCGTCGTACTTAGGAAGATCGACTTTTGGTGTTCGTTTTTCAGTACACGGTCCATGGTTAGCAAAGGCCCCGTATAAGTGAGCTCTTGCTTGTGAGGTTCAGCAGCGTGAAAGTGTGAGTGATCATATGGAACTTCAGCTCACATGGGTTCCCATTTTTCAAATGGGTTGGTTGAGGGCTCATGGATTTGGGACTTCATCCGAGAATATCTATTGTATCGAGCCTATTCTGTAGATGGAGAGACCATCTCTGGTGGATAGTCCTCTGTGGAATTTGGATTGTAAGGACGATCCATAGCAAATCTAGAGTACCTTAGGATAGGGTATATAGGCCTCTTGGACTCTTTTGTAACTTCGAATTATTTTTTATTTTTTATTTTTTGTATTATTCTGAACACGGGATACTAGTCAGAGTCTAATAATGTGGGGGTGTCCAAATGTCACAGTTTTCCATGTAGGGATTTTGCAATAAATTAGGTTAAGAACTGTGGTAATTGGCAAATACTGGGACCTAGGCAAATATGGAGCTGACTTTTGACTCGATCGAGATTGTAAATTCAAGCACTCGGTTAAGATTTGATATAGAGTGTCGGTTGAAATTTGACAAATGCCTTCAAAAAAACTATGACTCGAAAAAAAATATACCTCGAAAAATATGTGACTCGAAAAACTGAGACTCGAAAAATTTGTGACTCGAAAAACTATGACTCGAAAAATTGGAACTCAAAAAATGAGAACTCGAAAAAAAATTGGCAACTCGACAAAAGAAGAACTCGAAAAAGTTTTGACTCAAAAAATTGGAAGTCAAAAAAATTTGCAACTCGAAAAATTGGAACTCGAAAAAATGAGAACTCGAAAAAAATTGTGTTGGTCTAGTCGAAATGTTAGTGTGAGGTTGTTAGTCGAGTTCGCAAGGAAGGCTGTCGGTAAAAAAAAATTTGCTTTAGTTTGGTACGAAGGGTCAAATTTTTTTTTGACAACTCCAAGAATAACGAAGGCTCTGAAAAATAAGGAAGGCACGAAAAAATTAACTAAGGCTTGAAAAAAGTAATAAAGTTTCAAAAAACTAACAAGTATTGAAAAAATTAGATAAGGCTCAAAAAAATAATGAAGTATCAAAAAATAATGAAGTATCAAAAAATAATGAAGTTTCAAAAACTTAATGAAGGCTCAAAAAATTAAGGAAGTATAAAAAAAGAAGGAAATATCAAAAATTTTGTGGTTTTTTTGGTTCGATCGAGATTGAGTGAAGGCGACACGGTCGAGATTTGATGGAGTGTGGAAGCTCGATCGAGATGGAGTGGAGGCGTCAGTTGAGATATCAAGTGTTTTCCTCACTCGAGATCTGAAGTGGTTGACCCAGTCGAGATACGAAGTGGAGGAGCCGGTTGAGATGCTAAGTGTCTTCCTCGGTCGAAATCTGAACGAAGGTCTGCGGTTGAAAGTTGATCAAAAATACTCAATCGAGATCGTGACAAAAGGATTCGGTCAAGATTTGAATAAATTCTCTCGGTTGAGATCTAAATGAATGCCCATAGTTGAGATCTGAAGGAATGTCGTCAGTCGACATCATGACGGAAGTCTTTAGTCGAGAATTGACAAAAGTCTTTGGTTGAGATCATGAAGGAAGTCTTCGGTCGAGATTTGACAAACTCCCTTGGACGAGATGCGAACGAATGCCCTCGGTTGAGATCATGATGGAAGACTTCGGTCGAGATTTGACAAAAGTCTTCAGTTGAGATCCGAACGAATGCCCTCGGTTGAGATCGTGAAGGAAGTCTTCGGTCAAGATTTAACAAAAGTCGGTCGAGATCGTAACAAAAATATTCAAGGTCGGACTGAAAACACTCGGTCGAGACGAGATAGAAATTCTTTGGTCGAGATGTCAACTAAGTGGCTCAGTCGATATGTTCACGGAAAGGCTCGGTCGAGATGTCAATGAAAACACTCGATTAAGACGAGACTGAGGAGTATCGGTTGAGATTTAAACTCAGAACTCAGTCGAGATGTTTTGGGTAGTGACTCGGTCAAGAGTTGTCATGTGGTTTCAATGGGAAATAAAACAAGGCTCAGTCCAAACGTGAGTCGTGAAACTCGGCCAAGTAAGGAGCGTGAAGACTTGGTGGAAAACAGAGCTGTACCTTGGTCGAGACCAGAGTGACGAGCTCTGTGAAGATGTCATGCACGAGACTTCAGAGAGATGGTTTAGTAGCACAGATCAGAATGGTTTGATAATTCTAAGTGTCTGTGTAGTGGTGGAAATAATGCCAAATGTTCACAAATTTCAGCAAGAATCTATGAACATGATTCTTTTTGGTATTTCTGGTGTTTACTTCTTCTTCTTCTTAGGAGGTTTCCGCTCAAGAAACTGAGTGTTTCTGCCCGTTTCCAAAGGCCAGTTCTATCTAATTAGATCCTCTTACTTAGAACTATTTCCAGGCAGGTCGTTTGTTAGTTCACCACTTGTATTTCCAGTCTATCAGTGGGATGAAACAATTTTGTTCACTCCAACTACATGCATTTATGATCCATGTAACCAATCCTTGCTCAATACAGATTAGCATTGTGAACAACAGATCAATCTGCGATTATGTCTACTAAACTACTCTAAGAAATCAGGAAACAATATAACATCAAGATTAAACTACACATCAAAAACAAGAATCAAGAAAACTAACTACCTAACAACATACTAGCATCCCAAGAATCAAGAAATACCCATCTCTTGATTCTTGGAATACCCAAGAACAATCATGATCATGAATGCAAGATAGAAGGGATAGGATGTGTTCCTATGACTCATGGATCTTCCAAGATCTGGAAACTTGATGATGTGTCTAACATCACTAAAAGCTTGTTAAGTGCTAAAAAATATTGCATAGTGGATTTCAAGTTTAATGCTTATGTGGAATCTAACCATTGCTTGATGTGGTCGGAGGTGGAGCTTTCTCAAATTGAGATTTGGCACGAAAAGTTCGGCCATACAACTTCAAAGCTATGGAGGAAATGTGCAAAGATGCAAAAGTCCTTGGTTTGCCCAAAATCTTGATGAAGAGTGGTAAGACATGTGAAGCTTGTGCTTTGGCAAAAGCACACAAGATGTGTGAAAGATTCAACTAGTTTCATCACATTTTGCAATATTTTCATATTTGGCTTATTGAGGCCAAAACTTGTTTTAGACTTAGAGGTTGACTTTTCAAAGTTCATTAGTCTAAATTTCATCTGAATAAACACTTTTTGAAAGTGTGGGAAAGATAGAATGCGAGTTTGAGTAGATTCAATTTGAATAATTTGGGTACATTGAATCTAGACCCAAAATTGGTAGGGTTAGCATTTTGGTGGGAAAGCCAAGTGGCCAAATAGGGTTTGGACCTGTTATAAAAGGATGTAACTCGTGGAGAGAGTCATCTTCTCTCTTCTCTATCTCATTTCATGCTTATACATGGTTCTCTTGGGTTCTATTATCCATTGGTGCACTATCTTGGTGATTGCTTGCAATTCTATGTGTAGAATGATCTATATTTGTTATTTTTGGATCCACACGTGTGAAATACAGTAGCTTTCTGGTTTTGTACGGACAGCAATAGTACATAATCATTTCATTCAAGTTTGATCAAGTTCTATTAGTGTTTGCATCTCAAATTGTGTGTAGATGCTGATTTTTCTACATTGGTGAAATTGGTAGTGTATTTCTCTTTCTAACCAAAGATCATTCAAGTAGATTGGATCTTAAGGATCTGAAATCTTTCACATGGTATCAGAGCTTGTGTTTCAGGTGATGAAGGAGGAAATCAGATCTATCAATGATTTGGTGAAGATATCAAGTCTAGAGCATGCTAGAGAGGATTCTACACCAAAATCGGATTTTTTGCTTTTGTAGATTGGATCTTTTGTAGATCAAAACACTAAATAGGTCAATATACTTGTTCAATTCCATTTTTTGAATTCACATGCTGGATTTGGCCGCTTTTTGGATAATTGGTTCAGCCTAAGTGGTGGCTTATAGATTGCATATCAAATTTTCAGCATTTGCATGTAGATTTGGAATAGTCAATTTTTTGTGATTTTGTCAAAACCCTAATTTTGATTGGATCTCTAGATAGTGAGGTTGTTGGACTTCATTTGAGTGTGTTTCAATCTTAGGAAGTGGCAAAAGTCATTAGATTGAGGATAGATCATAGGTTGATCAAGATTCCATGATTCTATGTGTTGATTTGCTTGGATAAGTGCTAGAAGAGAATTTGTGAGATAGTTTCAAATCTTGGTGATTTCTTTTGAGAGCATTTGTTGTTGTTCAAATGAGTGCTTTGTGCATTGAAACAGGTTGAAAGAGAAGACCAGGTCATTGCTACATGGCAACCTCAATTGGAGTCGTGTTGGAAGCCAATGATAGGCTTACCTCAAGTAACTATTCATTATGGAAAGTGAGGATGGAGTCACTTCTTGAGATGAATGATGTTTTGGATATTGTTGTAGGTTTGGAAGAGAGACCAGCAACACAACAAGATCAATTGAGGTATGACAAGAGGGCCAAGAAGGCTCTACACATGATAAAGATGAATGTTAACAATGAACTTCTCAAGGAAGTTGGTAAGTGCACATCATCTTTGGAAGCTTGGAATTCATTGAAGAAGCTTTATGAATCCAAGTCTACTTCTAGAGTGTTGACTCTAAGAAGGCAAATCTTTTCTTGTTTGCAAAAGAATGAAGAAAGTCCAAGTACTTTTGTTTTGAGAATGAAAGCATTGAATGATGACTTAGCTTGCATAGATGAAAGCATTAAGGAAGGAGAGCTTATTCAAGTGATTCTTAATGGCTTGTTGGATGCTCATGCTAACATTTTTCAAAGTATTGCTATTCAAAAGACTTTGCCAAGTTTGATGGATCTTCAAGAGATCTTGATCAATGAGGAATATAGGCTTCAAGCAAGAGTTGGATCTACATCGACACTTCAAGAGGATGCTATGTTCACAAAGGGCAAATTCAAGGGCAAAACCAAAAGCAAGTGGTCTAAAGGGCAAGATCAAGTGGATGCTTCTTCAAGTGGCAAAAAGAAGGATAGATCAAAGCTCAAGTGCTTCTATTGTGGCATCAAAGGACACTTTGCAAGTGAGTGCTACAAGAAGAAGAGAGATCAAGGAGACAAATGCAAAGTTTTTACAGGCAAAGGAAAAAACAATATGCAAAAGGCATACACACGTCTCAAAGCCATGCTTACCCTTTTTAGGGTTTCCTTCACACAAAGAAAAAATGAAAACAGGAGGCCACGATTCCTATAGCCGCCATGGTTTTGACCTCCATTACAGCTGCGCCATTCAATGGATTCACATCGGGAGGTTGCAGCCACCAAATTCTGCCTCATTGCTGCCACAGGGAAATGATAATATACCAGTTATTCAGGGACCTCAGAAGTTCAAGAACGAGTTTGGAAGGAGGATTTGTATCTTGTTTTTTATGGTTCAATACTCAGGGTTATCTCTCTTCTTCTGAAGATTCGATTGCGGGACTGGAACCAGCTGTTAGACAATCTTTGGTACCCATCCAACTTGTCATAACTAGTCTGCTTTTCACTCAATCATCTCACTATAACCAGAGAAATGAATATGAAAAGATGATAAATTGCTTTATTACTCTAAAACAGGGTCACTTCTCTCAACCGAACTTCAAGCAATTCAACATAGAAAGGCTTTTAAAAAGGAGACTCGATCTGCATGCATCATCTACTCCAAAGAAATATGATTACTATCCTACTTTCAGCCAAAAGCAGGATTGACGACATCATAACTACTTTTGCAAGGAATAGATAATCTTTCATATCCAATTGATTGAAAACTCTTAGCCCTTGTCCATTTCTGCTTACAACTAGAGAATGAACACACCATATTCAATCTATGTTTTCAATTTGCTTGTTTTACAGGAGGATTAATTCTGAATCCTCAACATGCATAGAAAGATTTAAATTCAAGATTCTCAGCCTTTATTTCAGACAGATTGATTTCCAACCAATCTTTCAATAAACGTTCCGAAGCTAGACCTGAATCTAAATTACCGATAACATTATGGACTCATGGAAATTGTTCAAAACTCAAAACAAATAGATTTAGACAGCTAAACAATCAAGTGGATTTACACATGCAAAACATTCTACATCAAATGAAACCTTTCTCAAGGCACCAGAAATTTGAGAACAAATTCTATTTTAAGAAATAATTCTCAGCATCCTTATCAAAATCATACATGTAAAAGAGCACTCTACCACCAAATTTTGAAAAGCATGTTTCATACTCGAATTAGTGAATCCAAATCCAATATCCCTTAAGAAATCAGCACTCCAAATTCATGATGCAAGTCCAAGTGCTTTCTAATTCTGATTCGATGTAGGTAGGACTTGTCTCCATCCAATCCAAGACCGCATCTTAGCCGAGCTCTGATACCAATGTAAAGACCACTAGGAAAATTCCCTTAAGATGATGATAGGAGAACACAACATGAGACCTGTAGGAGCAAAACCTCCCAACCAAACCTAGATCAATCCTAGATCTAGGCCCCGATCCATGCCATGTGAGTGCTTCAAGAGAAGAGAGCAACTAGTAACCTGAACCAAAAGTTGTCGATGGGTTTATCTCTAGTCCAATATATAGAGAGTAGAATCTTGTGCATGAACCCATGCAATCCAACTATAAATAGATCATAGCTCCCATGCAGTCCTCATGCATATATCAGTCACATTTACATGCACTACTCCATGTGAAAGATTCAACTAGTTTCATCACATTTTGCAATATTTCCATATTTGGCATATTGAGGCCAAAACTTGTTTTAGACTTAGAGGTTGACTTTTCAAAGTTCATTAGTCTAAATTTCATTTGAATAAACACTTTTTGAAAGTGTGAGAAAGATAGAATGCGAGTTTGAGTAGATTCAATTTGAATAAGTTGGGTACATTGAATCTAGACCCAAAATTGGTAGGGTTAGCATTTTGGTGAGAAAGCCAAGTGGCCAAATAGGGTTTGGACCTGCTATAAAAGGATGTAACTCGTGGAGAGAGTCATCTTCTCTCTTCTCTATCTCATTTCATGCTTATACATGGTTCTCTTGGGTTCTACTATCCATTGGTGCACTATCTTGGTGATTGCTTGCATTTCTATGTGTAGAATGATCTATATTTGCTATTTTTGGATCCACACGTGTGAAATACAGTAGCTTGCTAGTTTTGTATGGACAGCAACAGTACATAATCATTTCATTCAAGTTTGATCAAGTTCTATTAGTGTTTGCATCTCAAATTGTGTAGATGCTGATTTTTCTACATTGGTGAAATTGGTAGTGTATTTCTCTTTCTAACCAAAGATCATTCAAGTAGATTGGATCTTAAGGATCTGAAATCTTTCACATGGTATCAGAGCTTGTGTTTCAGGTTATGAAGGAGGAAATCAGATCTATCAATGATTTGGTGAAGATATCAAGTCTAGAGCATGCTAGAGAGGAATTTACACCGAAATCGGATTTTTTGCTTTTGTAGATTTGATCTTTTGTAGATCAAAACACTAAATAGGTCAATATACTTGTTCAATTTCGTTTTTTGAATTCACACGCTGGATTTGGCCGATTTTTGGATCATGGGTTCAGCCTAAGTGGTGGCTTATAGATTGCATATCAAATTTTCAGCATTTGCATGTAGATTTGGAATAGTCAATTTTTTGTGATTTTGTCAAAACCCTAATTTTGATTGGATCTCTAGTTAGTGAGGTTGTTGGACTTCATTTGAGTGTGTTTCAATCTTAGGAAGTGGCAAAAGTCATTAGATTGAGGATAGATCATAGGTTGATCAAGATTCCATGATTCTATGTGTTGATTTGCTTGGATAAGTGCTAGAAGAGAATTTGTGAGATAGTTTCAAATCTTGGTGATTTCTTTTGAAAGCATTTGTTGTTGTTCAAAGGAGTGCTTTGTGCATTGAAACAGGTTGAAAGAGAAGACCAGGTCATTGCTACATGGCAACCTCAATTGGAGTCGTGTTGGAAGCCAATGATAGGCTTACCTCAAGTAACTATTCATTATGGAAAGTGAGGATGGAGTCACTTCTTGAGATGAATGATGTTTTGGATATTGTTGTAGGTTTGGAAGAGAGACCAGCAACACAACAAGATCAATTGAGGTATGACAAGAGGGCCAAGAAGGCTCTACACATGATAAAGATGAATGTTAACAATGAACTTCTCAAGGAAGTTGGTAAGTGCACATCATCTTTGGAAGCTTGGAATTCATTGAAGAAGCTTTATGAATCCAAGTCTACTTCTAGAGTGTTGACTCTAAGAAGGCAAATCTTTTCTTGTTTTCAAAAGAATGAAGAAAGTCCAAGTACTTTTGTTTTGAGAATGAAAGCATGGAATGATAAGTTAGCTTGCATAGATGAAAGCATTAAGGAAGGAAAGCTTATTCAAGTGATTCTTAATGGCTTGTTGGATGCTCATGCTAACATTGTTCAAAGTATTACTATTCAAAAGACTTTGCCAAGTTTGATGGATCTTCAAGAGATCTTGATCAATGAGGAATATAGGCTTCAAGCAAGAGGTGGATCTACATCGACACTTCAAGAGGATGCTATGTTCACAAAGGGCAAATTCAAGGGCAAAACCAAAAGCAAGTGGTCTAAAGGGCAAGATCAAGTGGATGCTTCTTCAAGTGGCAAAAAGAAGGATAGATCAAAGCTCAAGTGCTTCTATTGTGGCATCAAAGGACACTTTGAGATCAAGGAGACAAGCAAGGTAATCTTACTCTTGATGGATGGTTTGGATGTGCAAGATGCAAATGATGATGCTTTTGTGATGTCTTCATGTATGCTTGCTAATGATGGAGATCTAGATCCTTGGTGGATTGATAGTGGAGCAAGTTCACACGTGACCTTTCACAAAGAGTACTTCACTTCTTTGTTGGCATATGGAGATGACAAGAGGGTGATCTACACGGCCAATGATGGTGAGTGTGCAATCAAAGGGATTGGCACAATTCCTATTTCTCTCTCTACAAATAGGAATGTTCATTTGGAGGATGTCTTGTTTATTCCATCTTTTACCAAGAATTTGCTTAGTATGAGTCAAATGCTAAGTAAGGGCCTCAAGGCGGAGTTTGATGGAGATGCTTGTTTGATCAAAAGAAAGGATGTCTTGATTGGAAAAGGTAAAAGACAAGGGAAGTTGTTCAAAATTGATGCTTGTGTTATTGCTAACCAAGTTGGATGTGTTGCAAGGGAGCAAATTTCTATTCAAGAGGTTTGGCACAAAAGGATGGGACACCTCAACTTCAAGTCATTGGAGGTAATGGCAAGGAAGAAGGTTGTGATTGGTCTTCCAAGTTCCTTAAGTAATGACAAGCATGTTTGTGAGTCTTGTGCTTTGTCTAAGTCACATAGACTACCTTATACTAGATCTATTTCTAGATCTACAAAGCCTTTTCAACTTGTACATTCGGATATTCATGGATTTACTAAAATTAGCAATAGTGGAGCTAAGATGTATGTAGCATTCATTGATGATTTTAGTAGATTTTGTTGGATCTATCTACTAAAGAGCAAGGATGAAGTGTATGATGTCTTTGTCAAGTTCAAGAATGCAAGGGAGAACCAATTCTCCACAAAGATCAAGTGCTTGAGAGGTGACAATGGTGGTGAGTACATATCTAACAAGTTCAAGGCCTTTTGTGATGAGCATGGGATCAAGAGGGAGTATACAACATCAAGGACTCCACAACAAAATGGAGTGGCTGAAAGGAAGAATAGAACTTTATGTGAAAGTGCTAAAGCTATGAGGTTAAGTGCTAATCTTGAAAAACCATTTTGGGATCAAGCTTTTTTGTGTGCCAATTTCTTGTGCAATAGGTGGCCGAGTGCTATTTTGGATGGAAGGACACCTTTTGAGATGCTATTCAAGAGGAGGCCGAGTGTCAACTTTCTAAGAACCTTTGGATGCACATGCTATGTCAACATTACTCTTGATGATAGGACCAAGGAGGATCCATCTTCAAGAAGAGGTATTTTTGTTGGATATAGTGAGGTGAGTAAAGCCTACAAGGTTTACATTCCTTCTACTAACAAAGTGATTGTTGGTAGAGATGTCATTTTTTATGAGGGAAACAATCCAAAGGTGTCTTCAAGCATTATTGATGGTAAAGTAGATGGTTCTAACATTTCTTGATGTTGATGAGAAGGATTCTACTTTGGATGGTGGTGATGATGGACCTTCATCAAGTCAAAATCCAAGGAGAACATCAAGAGAAAGACAAGTACCTTCAAGGCTCACATATGATCAAAAGGGTAAGCAAGTAGTTTCTAGAAATTATGTTGCTTTCCTAACCTCTTTGGATGAGCCTACAAGTGTAGATCAAGCAAGGAAAGAAGAGGAGTGGATCCAACCAATGGATCTTGAGTATCAATCTCTTATGAAGAGTGGAACATCTTTTGGAAGATCTTCTTGTGTACATGGAGCTATGCAAGTGGATGGATATTATCTTGCTGTAAAATCAAGTAATGGATCTGGAAAACAAAGTTTGTTCAATGAATTTGATGGTCAAGTTGAAGATCAAGAGGTTGATCTCAAAGCGCTTCAACTAGTCAAAAGGGAAGTTGGCAATTTGGAGCTAGTCAAGAGCATCAAAGGAGAGGTAATTGGCAAAGGTGTTATGGATCTGTTTTTGCAGCATATTGAAGACTCAAGTAAGGTCAAAGGAGCAACAAGGAAGTGTTGTTCAAGTTTACTTTACTTGTTCTATCTCATGTTTGAGCAATTTCATGTGGATGTGTGCAAATTGTCAAGATATGGTAAAACTAGCTACATTGGTGAGCATTGTTTTGATGTTGGATTTGTACTAGCATTTTTGGCTGATTTTGTTGATGGAAATGAAGCTATTGGAGGTTCATTATGTCACTCATCCATGGCTAAGTTCTCAAGTGTTGAGCTACTTGGTGCCAATACTTGGAGATTGTCAATTTTTGGTGAATTCATGGTCATTTTCTTGTGTCAAGTAGATCTTGAAGATGGACTAGTGCAAACTACTTGGTTTATGGAGTCATGTGGTGCTGGATTTGCATCATTTATGTACTCACCTACTCATGGATTTCCAAGGTTTGATGGTTTCTTGGGGCAAGATGAAGATGGAGGCTCATTCATGGAGTATCATGGTGGATACAAGGCAACAAAGGACAAAGGAGGAGGAGACATGCAAGCAAAAGTTGATCACTCACATTTATTGTTTGTTTGCTGTATTTTTCCAGAGAGTTCAGAGTTGGAAGCATGATGGAATCATTTCATTTACATTCTATCTGATTCTTCATGTTCTAGTCACATTTTTACATGTAAAATTGATGTAAGACATAGTGAAGCATCCCAAGTGGACACTATTCTCTATATCAATTATGGTTGTTTCTATTTTGAGCATAACATGATCATTGAAAGGAGATCTATTCTTAGGAAGAAGATTATTCTTATGATGGATCAAAGTTCTATTGGCAAAAACTATGCTAGGAGCATTGGAAGCTAGGAAAGCGAGTTTTGAGGTACATCATTGGAACTCGAGATTTTGGCATATTGTATGAGGGATCATCAATAATCTTTTTGGATTTTCAGATTCGGACTATGCTGGAGATGTAATGGATAGGAAATCCATTAGTTCTTATTGTATTTTCATAGGTGATGGAGCTATATCATGGATGTCAGAGAAACAAGCCACTATCTCATTGTCATCTAGTGAGGCCGAGTACAAAGCTCTTACACATTGCACAAAGGAGATGGTATGGATCAAGAGGATGATCAAGGATCTTCACTTGATGGATTTTTCAGAGAGCCCAATCATCTTTTGTGACAATCAATCAGCCCAAAGAATGACATCCAATCCTATCTTTCATGCTAGGAGCAAGCATATTGAGATACAATATCATTTTGTGAGAGAGCGAGTCATTGCAAAGGAGGTGGAGCTTCAACAGGTGTCTTCAAGGGAATGTGTGGCTGATATCTTCACCAAAGCATTGGGAAAAGACTTGTTCATAAGCATAGGACTTCACTTGGAGTATTATCAAAGTCTATGCTAAAACTAGTTGAAGAGGGAGTGTGAAAGATTCAACTAGTTTCATCACATTTTGCAATATTTCCATATTTGGCATATTGAGGCCAAAACTTGTTTTAGACTTAGAGGTTGACTTTTAAAAGTTCATTAGTCTAAATTTCATTTGAATAAACACTTTTTGAAAGTGTGGGAAAGATAGAATGCGAGTTTGAGTAGATTCAATTTGAATAAGTTGGGTACATTGAATCTAGACCCAAAATTGGTAGGGTTAGCATTTTGGTGGGAAAGCCAAGTGGCCAAATAGGGTTTGGACCTGTTATAAAAGGATGTAACTTGTGGAGAGAGTCATCTTCTCTCTTCTCTATCTCATTTCATGCTTATACATGGTTCTCTTGGGTTCTACTATCCATTGGTGCACTATCTTGGTGATTGCTTGCAATTCTATGTGTAGAATGATCTATATTTGTTATTTTTGGATCCACACGTGTGAAATATAGTAGCTTGCTGGTTTTGTATGGAAAGCAACAGTACATAATCATTTCATTCAAGTTTGATCAAGTTCTATTAGTGTTTGCATCTCAAACTGTGTGTAGATGCTGATTTTTCTACATTGGTGAAATTGGTAGTGTATTTCTCTTTCTAACCAAAGATCATTCAAGTAGATTGGATCTTAAGGATCTGAAATCTTTCACAAGATGTCTTTTCCTAGGTCCTCAAATAGATCATCTCAATTTTTGTATCTAATCCTTGCTAAATGTTGATGAAGAGTGATAAGACATGTGAAGCTTGTGCTTTGGAAACAGCACACAAGATGCGATTTCCTAGATACTTAAATAGATCATCTCAAAATTTGTATCTAATCCTTGGTTTTCCCAAAATTTTGACTCAAGAGTGGTAAGATGTGAAGCTTCTACTTTGGAAAAAGCACACAAGATGCCTTTTCCTAGATCCTCAAATAGATCATCTCAAGTTTTGTATCTAATCCACTCGAATGTGCATGTTTGTCACATTTATTGATGACCATAGTAGATACACTTGGATATATCTCTTATCTTCTAAATCTATGGTGTTTAAAAAAAAAATTCAAGTTCAAGGTCCTTGTGGAAAATCAATTTAGTACCAAGATCAAGGTACTAAAGTTGAATGGAGGAGGAGAGTACATCTCCATGTGCTTCAAAGCTTTTTGTGAGCAAAGTGGCATCTAGAGGGATGTTGTGGGTATTTCATGTATACAAATAAATAAGTGGGTCCCACCACTTAAAATACTATTGGCCAAGCCTTGCCTAGTGGGCCCCGCCACAGTACAGTAGAATAATAAGTGCAAGGCACTGGCATCCTGTGTGTATAAGCCCAGCCACCAATGAGCACAAGTAGCAAGTTGTAATTCCTAGGAATAAGAGACTAGGGGCTTAAAACTCTAAAATGACATTAGAGGCCCTAAGTCTTGTGCTTTCTTAGCACCAATATATTTAAGTTGTGTTTATTTTAAAGGCTTGGATTAGAATCCTTGCTCCAATGAAGTGGCCAATGAGAGTAAAGGAGGCTCACCTCTAAAATCTATAAGAGGGAGTCATTTCCTTTGTATTGTATCATCTTCCGTTTTCATTCTAATAAAACTCTCTTGGTTTCTCTCTCTCTCTCTCTCTCTCTCTCTCTCTCTCTCTCTCTCTCTCTCTCTCTCTCTCTCTCTCTCTCTCTCTCTCTCTCTCTCTCTCTCTCTCTCTCTCTCTCTCTCTCTCTCTCTCTCTCTCTCTCTCTCTCTCTCTCTCTCTCTCTCTCTCTCTCTCTCTCTCTCTCTCTCTCTCTCTCTCTCTCTCTCTCTCTCTCTCTCTCTCTCTCTCTCTCTCTCTCTCTCTCCATTGGGATAGAATAGCTTTGGGTAGGCGCTCGAGCCCCCGAAGCCTTTCTCAACCTAGGCGTTCTCTCTCTCCCTCTCTCCACTCTCTTTCTCCTCTCTCTCCTCTCTCTCTCTTCTTGCTATGTAGTGAAGGCGAGGTTGCCGCTCCCAGCGACGGACCCCTATGCTACATCGACAACACAACAGTGGCGCCGTTGTCGGGGAGCGCCACACACTCGTTTCGCTGCATAGCTTTCTCACTCTCTTCCTCTTCTCCCTCTCTCCCTCTCTCTTTTCTTCTCTCTCACCATTCATTTTCACCAAAAAAACGAATTTTAGGGGTAGAATAGTGTGAGTAGTGTTAGTTTTTGTCGTTTTTTCATGATTTTTTTGTTTGTTTCAACTGTAGGGAGAGATTGTGGGGTGGGAGGATCAGATCCAAGCACCCAATCCCTCCATTAATCCATAAAATCCATAAAAATCAGAAAAAAAAAAAAAGCTCAAAATCTGTTTCTGGAGGGAAAAAGAGAGGCAAAATCTCATCAGATTTTGATTTCTCAAAAACCAGTGGACATGAACCTTTGCATGACTGGCCGTAGCTCTAGGGTACTGTCCCAGACCTGCATAGAAGCCTGCGAGGGTTAGTTCCCATTAGATTTTAAAAAAAACAAAGAAAAACCCAAAAAAAATTGAAAAATCCTTTGTAAAAATCAAAAAAATTTCAAAACTCAAAACTAACCTCCGCAGAGCTCTCTGAAGTTCCATCTCACTGAGACCAGGACACAGAGAAGTCTGCGAGGGTTAGATCCCAAAAAAAGTGTTCCTGCGAAGGTTCCCAAGAGCAAAAAATGGCCTAGAACCTTCTCAAACAACAAATTTTTGAGTTTCCTTGAGAAGTAACCTTCACAGAGCTCTCTGAAGTTCCATCTCATTGAGAAAAGGACACAGAGAAGTCTGCGAGAGTTAGATCCCAAAAAAAGTGCCCCTATGAAGGTTCCCAAGAGCAAAAAGTGGCCTAGAACCTTCTCAGACAACAAATTTTTTAGTTTCCTTGGGAAGTAACCGTCGTAGAGCTCTCTGAAGTTCCATCTCACTGAGACAAGGACACAGAGAAGTCTGCGAGAGTTAGATCCCAAAAAAAGTGCCCCTGTGAAGGTTCCCAAGAGCAAAAAGTGGCCTAGAACCTTCTCAGACAACAAATTTTTGAGTTTCTCTGGGAAGTAACTCTCGCAGCTTGGTGAGCAAGTGGATCTGACTGAGATACAAGTGCATACCAGTATGTGAGGGTTTGTTCCCAGAAAATCTTCAAATTTTGCAAAAAAACCTCAAAAAAATGCACTTTCTTCAAGATTTTTTAAGTTTCCTAAGGAAGTAACTCTCTCAGCTTGGTGAGCAGCTGAATCTTACTAAGATACAAGTGAACACTAGTCTGCGAGGGTTTGTTCCCAGAAAATCTTAAAATTTTGCAAAAAACCCCCAAAAAAATGCACTTTTTTCAAGATTTTTTGAGTTTCCTTGGGAAGTAGCTCTCGCAGCTTGGTGAGCAGCTGAATCTGACAAGATACAAGTGCATACTAGTCTGCGAGGGTTTGTTTCCAGAAAATCTTAAAATTTTGCAAAAAAACCCCAAAAAATGCACTTTTTTCAAGATTTTTTTGAGTTTTCTTGGAAATTAACTCTCACAGACTGGTGAGCAGCTGAATCTGACTGATATACAATGCATACCAGTCTGAGAGGGTTTGTTCCTAGGAAATCTTAAAATTTTGCAGAAAAACCCCAAAGAAATGCACTTTTTTCAAGATTTTTTGAGTTTCCTTGAGAAGTAACTCTTTCAGCTCGGTGAGAAGCTGAATCTGACTGAGATACAAGTGCATACTAGTCTGAGAGTGTTTGTTCCCAGAAAATCTTAAAATTTTGCAAAAAAAAACCCCAAAAAATGCACTATTTTCAAGATTTTTTGATTTTCCTTGGGAAGCAACTCTTTAAGCTTAATGAGCAGCTGAATCTGACTGAGATACAATTACATACCAGTCTATGGGGGTTTTCTCCCAGAAAATCTTAAAATTTTGCAAAAAGACCCCAAAAAAATGCACTATTTTCAAGATTTTTTGAGTTTACTTGAGAAGTAACTCTTGAAGCTTAATGATCAGCTGAATCTGACTGAGATACAAGTACATACGAGTATTAGGGGTTTTGTTCCCAGAAAATCTTAAAATTTTGCAAAAAAACCCCAAAAAATGCACTATTTTTAAGATTTTTTGAGTTTCCTTGGGAAGTAACTCTTGAATCTTAAGTAGCAACTGAATCTGACTGAGAAACAAGTACATACCAGTCTGTGGGGGTTTTCTCCCATAAAATCTTAAAATTTTGCAAAAAGACCCCAAAAAAATGCACTTTGTCCATGATTTTTTGAGATCTGCTGGGAAGTAACCTTTGAAAAGAGTTTTTTTAGATGGATCTAACCAAGATCTGGCTACTGATCTAGAAATATCTAGGAAAAAGTGCCAAAAAACTGAGTTTTTTTAAAGATCTCGACAAATCTGCCCATCAAAAACTCTTGCAGAACTCACATTGTCTAGAAATGGTCTGGATACAGCTACTATAGGAAGGTTGAAGGTTTGATTCACTCAGATCTGAAGAAATCTCAAAAAAAAAAAAACTATCCTTCCATCATTCTTCTGTCCCATCTCTATTCCATCTTCTATCTCCATCTCTGCTAGGTAAATCCATTTCTGTCTCTATTCTCATCCATATTGATCCACCGTTTATTGATTCTCTTCTCTTTTTCTTCTTCATCTCCACAAAAAAAAAAAAAAAAAGGTTGGAGCACCAGAGTCATTGAGCAAACCTTGAAGCAATTCACCAACCAGCTACTTTGCGACATTCTAGTGCTGAACTATGGAGACCGCCCTTGTAGGATTATCGAAATTTAAAAAGTTCCCTGCTGAAACAATCCGAGACTACGCCTATCGGATCTATCATCTAGTGAAGGATTGTAATCCACCGATTCCTGAACAGATCGTCATGGCAAAATACTATGCCAGACTGCCCAAAAGGATCAGATCTGGTATGACAGAATTAGCATCCTATGCGTCACCTGTACAACTCTGTAAGGATGCTGCCAAGATGGAAATCTCACTCGGGAAGAAGGATTTTCCCTATCTAGATGGGGAATCAGAGGAACAAAGGCCGACAATGAGCAATGAAAATATGGATCCATATGTGATTTTGCCATAGAATAAGCCACTCTTGGCTTGATCTCCTTGACTATTGAAGACATAGATATGAAATTGGAAACATCCAACCTCCTATGCCATACTTCCTCCTTGGAAACACAAGTCATCAATGTAAAATCACAAGTATTTGCATTATCATGCACATCTAACTTGAAAATGCCTCCATATCTAGATCCACTTGCTAGGATCTCATCACCTTTCTTTATGAAACAATTATTGACATTGAATTCCACTTCAAAACCATCATCAAATAACTTTCCAACACTAATCACATTCTTTGTGAGATTAGGAACATAAAGTACATTGGAAAGTGATAAACTCATAGAAGATGTAAGATTCAAGGAACAAATTCCAACTACTTCAACTGAACATGCATCACCAACAATAGTGTATATTGATTCTTGAAGTTCTTGATAAGGTTCTAGAGAAACAAAAGAACTCTTGGAGCAACTCATGTGAGTTGTGGCTCCACTATCAATATACCAAGATACATCATTAAAGGGTAAAGAGGAGAAACTAGACATCATGAGAGATGCTTCTCTATAACTTGCATGTGAATCTTCTATGGTAAAATTGGCTTGATCTTCTTGAGGCTTCTTCTTGAAGATAGAAGAATGAGTTGAATCATCTTCCACTCCTACTTGGTCTTTGTCCTTTGATTTGTCCTTGGTGAAGGCATGAGAAAATTGGTTCTTGCTCCTCCTTCTTGACTTGTCCTTGGCAAAGTGAGCTTTGCCACAACCAGATGAGCTTTGCCATCTATGCAGAGTCTCCATAGATGGTAGCTCCTCCATGATAGCATACGTTTGCACAAAATGTGAATACTCTTCTCTAAGTCCATTAAGGACTACTTGAACAAGTTGAATGTTCTCTAGAGTATCTCCTATGCATGCTATCTCTCTGTGAAAATCTTTAACTCTCATTACAAAACTTGAAGCACTTTCATCAACTCTTTGGAAACTAGAAAAGATCTGATTTCTAAGAGTAAGTAGTCTTGATGTGATCTTTGCTTCATAAAAGTTTTTAAGGATTTCCCAAGCCTGCTTGGCTGAGGTACATGAACTTATTTTTCTCAACATCTCATCAGAGATGTTCAATTTGATGATATGAAGAGCTCTCTTCTTGAACCTCTGAGCCTCATCATAAGCTTCAGGTTCAATTTCAATTCCTAATGCCATGTCCATTACACCATATAGAACCAACAAAGATTCTATCCTAACCTTCCAAACTGAATAGTTAGAGGTAGATAGTCTCTCACTAGCTTCTAAGAAAAAACCTCCTATAGATGCCATGAATGTGAAGACTCCTTGTAATTTGGACAAAAAAATGGAATTGAATTGTTGGTACTCTTTCACTATAGGAACCAAAACAATTGGGTGTACTACCAAATCCTATGTAAAATCTTGCAACAACTACGTGAGATCTTGCTCACTACAAAGAACCAATCAACCTGAATTTGGCTCTAGCCTCTATCTACTGATGAGGCACTTACAATTCTGAAGTCAAATTTTTCCACGAGTTTCAAATGAATGAAAAACACTCTAGAAACACACATGCAACTCAAACACAACTCTTTGTGTGAAATGATGTGACTATGACAACAGAATATGTCTTATCCAATTCTACCTTTGATTGAAGTATTCTGGTTTTCACACGTGTGAAATTCCGTACAACCTATATTCAAACCTGAAAATACCAATTCTAATCTCATTGATCCAGAAACTGTTCAAGAATAAATAGCAGAAAAGTGCTAAACAACTTCCTAACTTGAATTGTCAGAAAATTCTTCATACACCTGATGCTAGTAGCATTCAAAGCATGGTATGGCTCTGATACCATGTGAAAAATCTAGCAACTTCACACATGTGAGGAACCACAACAAAAGTGTGAATGATCTTTACCATGCTTTATGGTAGCACACAGATCACCTGTAGAGTTATACTACAATCTACCAACAGATCTGAGGCTAGAGCACAATCTAGAATGCTACAAATCAGAGCTACATTCATTCCTCATAAATAGGGAAAGTACACAAGCATAATAATGTATGAAAAAGACACCAATCTCGAGTTAGAGAGAGAAGACAATTACAAGCAAAATAGAATGATATCCAATTTTGACATTATGACCTTACCAAAGCTTGATTCATCATTAGAAATGAATGAGAACCATATGTACATATATAAGAGAGCCAAAATTCGTGGTACTACTAGCATTCAATGCATTCCCTACACCTATTCAAGTGTAAACTACTACCATATTGACATCTAACTGCTTGCATGCAGAGATTGCACCTAACTTCTACCTACTTTCTCCAAATGTCAATTTCTCAACTATGAACCTACAATTCTACTTGCATGTGTCCATTAGAGTGTTTGCATGCCTTGCATGTCACAATGGAAACCTAGGACACAATGCATTTATGATGGCTCGAGTTTCTACAAGGTCATATTAGACCATTTCCATGTGTAATTCTACATGCATGTCAATCTAGACATTGTGACCATTGGTGCATGTCATACTAGACCAACTAGACTTTATGCATGTCATTGGAACTTGATCTACCTAGCTCAAACTCGCGCTATTCTACAAGGATATGTGCTCAATTCACACACCTTGGATATGTACAATCAATTTACATGGGTAGAACCCCCAAAATCAACATATGCAAGATAGATATGTTTTACAAATCTTCACAGGTACATCTATCTACAACTTCTAAGGCTGATCTTAACTTGATAAATGAAGCCTTTGGCAAGGCTTTAGTGAGTAGATCAGCAAGGCAATCTGAAGAAGATACATGTTGTAGCTTGATCTCCTTTGCTTGAACCATTTCCATCACAAAGTGGTGAACAATCTCTATGTGCTTGCTCCTTGCATGGAACGTGGGATTGGTTGCTAATGCTTGGCTTGATTGGTTGTCACAATATATGATTGGCTGCTCCTCAGCCTCCATGACTTGTAATTCCACCAAAAGCCTCTTCAGCCACAAAAACCTCCTGGGTTGTTGATGTTAATGCCTTGTATTCCGACTCGGTTGAAGATAGAGAAATTGTGTCTTGCCTTTTGGAAAGCCAAGACACTATGTCTTTGCAAAGAAAGGTAACAAAAGCACTTGTGGACCTCCTATCCACCTTATCACCACCCTTTTTGCATTTTTCCAATGACAAACCAATGGATTTTGCATATATTGGCTTAGCTTACCTACACTATAACTTAGATCAAGTCTAGTTATAGTAAGATAGATTAGGGAGCCTACAAGTCTTCTATATAGCGTGTTGCCCTCAAAGGATGCTTCATCATCACCATTAGAGACTTTCACATTTTGCTCCATAGGAGTATCTACTCCTTTACAATCTTTCATTTCAAACTTTTCTAAGATAGAAGAAGCATATTTGTATTGACAAATAAAACTCAAATCTTTGCCTCTTGATACTTCTATTCCTAGTATGAAATGAAGAACACCAAGATCCACCATCTTAAACTGTTTAGACAATGCTATTTTCATTTATTGTATACCATCATGATCATTTTCACTAAGGATAATGTCATCTACATACAAAATAAGAATGATGACTTTACCATCATTAAATCTTAAGTACAAAGAAGGATCATAAGCACTTACAACAAAATTTATAGAGTTTAAGAAAGCATTCAACCTAGAGTACCAAGCTCTAGGTGCTTGCTTAAGCCCATAAAGGCTTCGTAGCAACAAACATACTTTTCCTTCTTGAACTTCCTTGATGAAGCCATCGGGTTGCCTCATAAAGATCTCCTCTTCCAAATAGCCATTTAGAAAGGCATTAGTCACATCAAGTTGAAATAGAGGCCAATTGAAAGTAGTTGCAAGAGAAATGATCAACCTTATAGAAACTAGTTTAGCAATAGGAGCAAAAGTTTCATCAAAGTCTACCATTAGGGGAGTTTTGAGCTCCAAAAAGACCCTTTAAGAATTCGTGCAAGATGTAGTTTATATTATTAAAATATTATAACTTCTTAATCATAGCTCAAAACTATGTCATCTAACATATCATTTTAAAGCCCTTGTTGAGCGCTTTCCAATGGACCAAACTTTGCTAAATTCGAACTTACCACTAAAAAGTTATGCCATTTTTAGTGTGGAATCAAAATGTGGACTCAAAAAGTTATGTTACGTAGATTTCAAATTTGAGTGTTTTGATTGGTCCATGTGTAAGAAAAAATTGAGAAAAAATATATAAAAAGAACCTTTTTTAGATTTAGAACTCCTCTAATGTCCCTTAGTTTACAAAAACCCCTTTGCCACTAACCTTGCCTTATATGTGTTGATGCTTCCATCTTGGTTGTACTTCAATATATAGATCCATTTGCACTCAAGTGGTCTTCTTCCATGAGGAAGATCCACAAGCTTCCATGTATGATTCTCCACAAGAGCATCATACTCCTTTTGCATGGCATCCCTCCATTCTTGTGACTCCATAGCATCTTCAAAGCAACTCGGCTCATCAAACATAGATGTTAGAAAAGTATAAGAGGTAAGTGAATGAAGATCTTCCCTTTGTTCACCTTTGTCAAACATAGGTGAGCCTTGATGGCTCGACCTTCCTTCTTGTAGATCTTCTTGGAGCACTCGGGTCTTGAGGTGGATCCTCAAGATCTTGATCACATGTAGGCTCGTCCTCAAATCTTGCAAGATCCTTGACATAAGATGGATTAGTGGCACTTTTATTCATCTTGTAGTAGTTACCATCATCAAATGTAACATCTATACTCACTAAAATCTTTTTGATGATAGGATTATAGACTCTATATCCCTTGCTATTTTCACCATAACCAACAGAGATTACCTTTATGGATGTAGGATCATCCTTCTTTCTTGTATCTAATGATTGAACAACATAGCAAGTAGATCCAAAGATTCTAAGATCTTTGAGATTTGGCTTCTTACCAAATAGAGCCTCATAAGATGTTATGCCTCCAATGGGCTTACATGACAATCTATTACATAAGTAAGTTGCACAAATAATGGTCTCTCCCCAAAATGACTTAGGTAGAGATGAATCTAGCCTTAAAGCTTTTGCACACTCGCAAAGAGTTCTATTCATTCTCTCGGCTATACCATTTTGTTGAGGACTATAAGTACATGTAAACTCTCTTTTAATACCATTGGATTTACAGAACTCTATCATCTTAGTGGAGATATACTCTCCACCATTATCACTTCAAAATACTTTTATTTTAGCATCAAGTTGAATCTCAACTAGAGTTTTGAACTTTACCAAAGTCTCAAACACTTTACTTTTGGAATCCGAAAATTCAATCCAAGTGTATCTAGAGTAATCATCAATAAAAAATACATACATTAATGCACCTCCATTAGATTCTTGAGAAAAAGAGTGCACATCACTATGAATGAGATCTAATGCTTTAGAAGATCTAGTGGAAGAGTTAGCAAAATGTAGCTTGTGTGCCTTTGAGAGGATACAAGCTTCACAACTTTTTCCACACTTTGAGAATGTCTTTGGAAGGCTGAGAGCAAGATCCTTTGTGTATAGCATCTCCATTGATTTGAACTTGGGATGGCCCAATCTCTTATGCCAAAGCTCCACTTGATTAAGCTCCTCCTTGGTCATGTTTGCACTTCCAAGAAATACATTAGCATCAAGCTTAAAAAGCCTTCCTTGCTTGAATCCCTTTACAATGCAAGTATCATTCATCATAATGGAGCAAACACCTTGATTAAAATGGACATATAAACCATCATCTATCAGTTTTCCTACACTTAGCAACTCTTAGTTAGTGCAGGAACATAGAGTACATTTTGAAGATCTACTCTTTTAGAGGATCCAAGACTTAAGGGAATAGTTCCCACTCCATCTATTCTACATTCTTGAACACTTGCTGTTAGAATATACTTTTTACAACCTACAAAAGGTACAAGAGCTAGCCCCGCTATCAATCCACCATGTGTCATTGGATTAGCTCTTGATTGTTGATGTAGATCCCATCAAGGATGAATCCACTTCATCCTCCTCTTCCTCAAGGGTAAGGTTGCCTTGCTTGCTCTCACCTTGTAGCACTCGGATGCAAAGTGCCCCTTCTTTCCACAAAAGAAGCACTTTAGTTTGGTCTTGTTCTTCTTTCCACCTTTAGAGCTTGATGCTTGATCATCACTCTTGCTCTCCTTGTGTTGGATCTTCTTCTTGGAATTTGCCTTGCCTTTGCTTGAGAAGTTGGCCTTCTCATCTCCATCATGTAGCTTCAAGGAACCAATCCTTTGTTTCACATGAAAGATTCTACTCTCCTCGGCCACAAGCACACGATGGAGCTTGTCAATAGAAGGTAGAGAACCTTGAATTGCAAGGCTTTGTACTAGATTGGAGAACTCATCTCCAAGACCATTTAGGATGATTTGCACAAGCTCATCATCTTGGATATTCTCACTTATGATGGAAAGTTCTTTATTGAGAGATTTTATCCTCAAGACATACTCTTGAGCACTCTCATCACTACCTCTAATGCTTTGAAGAACTCTATTCCTTAGGATGGGCACTCTAGAGGTATTTTTGGATTCATAGATCCTTTTAAGGAGTTCCAAGCCTCCTTGGCCGAGGTACAAGATGCAACTTCTTTAAGAAGTTCATTACTAACATTCATTTTAAGACAATGTAATGCTAGCCTAGATCTTTTCTTGTACTTCACTAGATCTTGTTCTCCTTGAGGCTCTTCCTCTTCACCAAGGACAAGATCATACAAACCTTGGAGCACTAGAAGTGACTCCATTCTTACTTTCCATATTGAATAATTACTTGAATTTAGCCTCTCACTAGCTTTAAGAAAATAGGCTCCAATTGAACCCATTTTTAATTAGTAACAAGTACAACAATAGAGACTATATGACCAAGATACTCTATTTCCCCCTCACTTTTTCAAAATTTAGCCTCTAGGCTACTCACTTATATCTCTCTTAACTCAAGAAGCAAGATCTACAATGATCTTACACTCAAAGGAACATGGGAATCAAATTCTACACAAATTATTCAATTGCCAATGCCTTTCTATGGTGTTTAGAATGTAATTTAGTCTCTCTCTTGAACTAAAAACATAAGCCTCAAAACTCACTCTCAATGATTTGGAGGTTTAACAAACATCTAACACCATTCCACATCAAATCTACAATGAGATCAATGGAGTTTCACAAAGCAAATCACTAGTTTCACACTTCATAGATTGTTTGAAGTGCAAATATTGAAAAATCACTAAGATATGGTGAAAGTACAACTCCAGCAGCCTCTCACATGTGTGAGAAGTACACTTGAACTTTACATACATATTTGAACTTCAAATCCTCAAGTAAACTATTGGTAGCTTGGGATCTTGATCTACATCAAGACTAGGATCCAATTCTAGCTTCTACTTGACAATTTCTATTGATCCAAGCAAGAACAATAAAAAAAAGATGATCCAAAGGCTTCACACGTGTGAAGTACAGCAGGTGTACGACCTGTTAACAAAAAATATGTTTACTAAAGAAATACCAAGCATTCATCCACAAAGCATTCATACCAACATATTTTTTGTTAACAGTCACCATATCTTGGTGTACTTTCACGTGTTGGAAGCATCCTAGTGAGAGACTATGATGATTGTGTACTTGATCCATGATGGATCCATTGTGAGGTTAATCGTGAGAAACATTGATTTGGGAGCTATCATTGTGTTTTCACTCTCTTAAGCTTGGTATGCTTGGTATAATTGCTTTGTAGAGTGGACTAGATTTCTTGCTTTCTTGTGGATTAATGTAGAAGCTAGCATTCAAGTAAACTAAATAGGCTGGATCTGTGGTGTGATTCTTGCATATCTATGTACAATCCAATTCTTGATTGTTCTTGAGTAATCTAAGCATCAAGTGATGAGTGTTTCTTGATTCTTAGATTGTTAAAATGCTGCTAGGAATCTTGTTTCTTGTTTCTTGAATCTTGTTTTCAATAGCTAATCTAGTTCTTGATTGTTCTTTGATTCAGTAGTTAGTGTAGGTTTGCTCCCTGCTCTGAAACACTGATCCTCTTGAGCTGTAGATGGTTACATGGCTAGTGTATGCATGTAGCTGAGTATCAAACCCGTTCTCCTATTGACAGGCTGGGAAATACATTGAAACTGAGAAACACTTCTACTGTTGACTGTTCTAACAAGAAGATAATCCATAACGAACTGTAACGTTAGAAGCAATAAAAGAAAGAAAAGAGAAAAAGCCGTGTTCACAGAGGCAGTGAATCTGTGAACAATTTCGCATGCGTGGACAGGTCCTCACACGTGTGGATCCGCATAGTACAAAACAAATTGCTTAACAATGTGAAAATTGCTAAAATCTAACATTTCTTAGATGAGGAATAGGCTCAGTTCATTAGTGATTGTATTCCAAAGATCTCAA
The DNA here is from genome assembly GCA_029204225.1 of Diphasiastrum complanatum. Lineage (NCBI taxonomy): Eukaryota > Viridiplantae > Streptophyta > Lycopodiopsida > Lycopodiales > Lycopodiaceae > Diphasiastrum > Diphasiastrum complanatum. The sequence goes on from CM055096.1 coordinate 57,113,312, forward strand.
TTGGCTAACGAATCATAATGATCCTAAGAATGGTAACTGAATTTTCTGGGAATTTAGCAAAACTTTGGATATCTAGATTGAATTCTAGACGGTGATCTGAAGTTTTTGTAATCGAAGATAGTTATTATGTCTTTGATTACCTCATGGTTAAGAAATTTGGATAGCTCACATTTTAGTTAAGAATCTAGTTTGACAAATATTCTTGAAATACAGTATCTCCAGAGTGGAGAAGATAGCTAACGACATGGAATAGTCCTAATATGGTAGACCGGCCCTTCAGTGTTCGAGATTGTTGGTCACGTTGAGATTTAATTCCATGTCAAGGCCAATTTGTGACATATGGAGTAGTGCATGTACGTGTGACATATATAGACATGAGGACTACATGAAGAGTTGTGACCTATTTTGTATGTATTACATCGTGAAATTTACTACTACTTTTGTGAACATTGATGAGAAAAAAAATACATTTCAATCATGACACAACATTATAAAGTCAGAAAATGACTAGATACTTTTTATTCATTCTTACTAAATGTTCATTTCTCATGTCAAATATTTACAAATCTCAAAACACCATACTAATGGCAAGGCTTTTGTGCTATTCAACATCGTTCGTCTTTAATGCTATAATGATGGCCTTCTCATCACTAAGCGCAACGCTAAAAAATTACATCAATATGATATTGGTCTCTAGTGTCACAATTCACTATTGCGAATATGGTTAGGTCAAGCTCTAAAAATGGGATAGCTTAAAAATGGGATATTATCTCTAGCAAGGATAGCCTAAGACATTGGCTTTGGCTTTGGCATGAGGAGTTGCCTCGATTCACCAACAAATCTTCCTTGTTGTTGCTTTGTTATCCTTGACATTTAGAGAACAGATCATTCTTGTAATGCACATTAGATAACGTCAACTTCTCCTTGTCGTTGCTTTGTTATCCTTTACATTTAGAGAGCTGATCATTCTTGTAATGCACATTAGATAATGTCAACTTCTCCCTAAGGTCATGAGAACATTGAGCACCCATCTCCAAACACAAATGCTTGAGCTAAATTAGATACCTTTGCAATTGTCTTGACAAGAATAATGTAGCCAATTTGGTGAGGTGATCAACACCCAAATTGGATAATTACCTTTCAGTGCTTGTAAAAGTCTAACAACAAAGTTCATTGAGATTTGTTCCGCTTTTTATTTGGGATATCTAATGGATGCAATAGGCCACCAGCCTTCAGGTGTTCAGTTATGTTCATTTGTCATTATTCACATGTCAACACATAGATTTTACAAAGGTTTTCATCTTTGGCTAATTGAAGTCCCTCCATCTCAAGTCCTTAAGTTTCTTAGAACTTTGATTTAATTTTCATTCCATTAGATGGACGAGCTTCGCTTTTCTTTCTTAGTTCTCCTTAAGAACATTATTAAGGAGTGCAACTAGTTTTGAACAGGCCTCAATAAAATTGTGAAAGAAAATAGTGTACCCTAAAAATGATTTCGGTTGTCAAATTGAACTGGCCACTCCACTACTAGATTTATCTTCAATTTGTATTCCCTCTAAAGGGATAATATGAGTTCACATAATTCACACTTTGAGTCTTTTTTCTCCTGTCTAATTCTTAATTCTACTCGAAGATGCTTTAAATGCTCTTTTAGTGTTTTTGGCTGTAGACGAGAATATCATCTATAAAAAAAACTAATAGAGACTTTCCCAACTATGGACAACATAAATTGCTCATCATTTGCTGGAAGGTTGCTAGAGCATTACTCAAGCCAATGGGAACTAAAAACTCATAATGGCCAAATTGAGTTCTTAATCAAGTCTTGGACACATCACCAAAATCATTTGAATATAATGATATCTAGTCCTTAGAAGATTGATTATGGTAAAGTATTTAGCGCCACCCAATCAATCATTTGAGTATAATATCTAGTCCTTAGAAGATTGATTATGGTAAAGTATCTAGTGCCACCCAATCAATCAACAATCGTCCACAATCGTCCATTCTAGACATGATATATATTTTTTTGATAATGATTGTATTTAGGGCCTTGTAGTCCATGCACATGTGGAATCCCTTGTCCTTTTTACTGTTGAGAAGTACAAGAGCTCTCCATGGTGACTTACTTGGCCTAATGTATTCAAATTTTAAGGCACACATTGATTGTTGCTCATATCGTGAATTTTGGATATCACAATACTAAATTGCATTCACACAAAATGGACTCAACAATTCCAGGTCTAAGGTCAATGCACTGTGATATGATGGTGAAATCACTTATACAGGCACGTTGGTTGTGAATCGTGCCAATTGAAGGATCCTCATGCTCATGGGAACATGGCAAAGGCTTTAAAGCAGTCTATGTTTGTAGGCATCATGACATTGACCTATCACAAATTGCTTGCAAGTCAGGCTACTTATGGGACTAATCTGCCATGTGATGAGAGTTTAGGTTGAGAAACTTCTAGGGAGGCCCACAACATGTAGTGGTAGGTCATGTCACTTTGTGAGAGTCTCATTGGCACGAGACTTAAGGCCAGTGGTGATTATTGGGAGGAGCATATTCCAACTGAACTAAGAGGGTGACATAAATTAGAAGCACAGGTGAGCAAGTTTGAATAAAACTCAAAAATTAGGTGTTGGAAAGAATGGGTGAACCCTCTCAGCCTGGAAATGGTGACCCTAACCCTGGGTGAATGAGCCACATGAAAAGAGCCCCTAAGCTCATTATCCACGCCCCAAAGGGCAATAAGTGTATTTTAAATAAAATGGCCCCTCCTAGACATTGGAATTGGATGTCCCTCTATGTCGTTGAGTGGATTCGAACCCGTGGCCTAACGGAGAGGAAAAGAAGCTTTCTTCCTTCTTCGCTACTCTTGCTGGTGCGATCGATCTTCAGAACTGAGGTGGGATCGGATATGTGATGGCTGGTGACTCCAACTAAAACCCACCTCACAATTCCGCTTTTTTCAGGTTTTGTTTGCTGCATTGTGTGTAAGTTTGCTCTCTTCTCTCGCTTTGCCTTTTATTTTGTGGGGTTTTCTGTTGCTTTGGTTATTTTTTTGGGGTTTTGTGGATCTTTGACAAAGGAAAAATTTGCCATTATCTTAGTGCTCATTGAAGGTGAGGGGGAACAGACAAAACCTTGAGGATCTTGCTTGATCTTGTTCTTGTTTACTGTATAATGATTAATCACAGCGGTTTTGCAACATTGTATTATTTCTATTCTTGCCGAGCAAGTAAAGTGAGAATGCGTCTGCTTTTGAAAGAAGCTTAAGATAAGTTTCAGTTTAGAGTTGAAGCTTTTTCTCAAATTGTAATGAAGGTTTTTGTTAAGGTTAGGGCTGTTTTGAAATTTTTATTTTTCGAGATTATGTTAGGCTTTGAATTTTGAATTTATAACCCTAAGGTTTCTGCTAGACTTCAGGATATTTGAATTTAGACGGTTAGGCTTTGGTTTCTTAGTTTGTATCTTAGGGATTTGAGGGTTAGGTTTCTCTTAGGTTTTCCAATAGTGTTAGGATTTTAATATTTGTAGTGTCTGAGGATCAATTCGTAATCTTGGGGCTTTGTTTAGATTGGGATGTCTAGATTTCTAATCCTAGGGTTTTTGTTAGGGTTAGGTTTTTGAATGTGTTATCTAAGGGTTTTTGTGATATTTAATCTTATTTTAGACTTTGAGTTCTCTAACAATAATGTAGAAGTCCATTTTGCTAATTTCCATTAACTTTGGATGCCTTTTTGTGGTTTGAAAATTCAGGGATAGGTTTAGTAGCAATTGAAGATGGCAAATACAGCTTGCTTTGTGATTGTGGGGCGTAACAATAGCCCTATATATGAAAGTGAGGTTGGCAATGCCCCCAAGGTGCTCCCCGGTTTACTTTTCTTGTTTACTTTATGGTTTTTGTAAGCTGTATTGTAAGCTTCTATTCTTGGTGCCACTTGATTTTGTGGTATACTAATCACAGTAGTAAATTTGGCACATAAATGACAAGTTTTTGAGCATGTTCGTTTCCTACTCCATGCTAGATTAGAAGTTGTAGGCCTAGTAGTTCCCACACATGTGCATGAATTTTTGGCCATATGACCGTTCATAGATGTACTAATAGAAGGCACATGAATAGTATAGGAACTTTTGTCTTCAAGCTATGTACTTAGTTGGGCCTATCATTGACGTGTTAGAGATTTCTCATCACACACACACACACGCACACGCACACGCACACGCACATGCACACGCATTTGGAGGGCTCAAACCAATCCTTTAACTTTCACCCAGAAAATCATTACCGTTAGTTTGACTTCAAATATGAAATAAGTACTTAGAGATGGAACAATTCTCTAATTGTTTATCTATACTCTGAAGTACTATATCAGTTTTCAGAAATACATTAAGCGATAATATTTTCTATTTGGTTTGATTCTCTCGAAACCAATGACATCACGTTCATGCAAATTCAATTTACATGAACCACTAGGTGGGTTAATTCATTATTTGAGAGATCAAGTTCAAAAGCTAAAGAAATTCCATTTAATTATATTCCAAAACCTCTCCATAATTCCTTGTAGATAATAGTGCTTCTTGGTACATATATTCTTAGAATATCCAAATGTCAACCAAAATCTCTAGGACATCCATTAAGTCTTAGACATCCATAACTCAATCACTGCAGTTGCCAGTTACTCTAATGGGTTAAGCCCCATTTCTAGCATCACATGCAAGAAATCAACAATCTTTTTGAATCTCAATATACCATCCACTAATTTACGCGACTCTCCACAAGTAAAACAAATTACCTTATGAGAATGCCTGTGAGACACATATGTTCTCAATTAGACACTGGAGTAAATCCTTGACTCATCAAGCAGATCTAAAATTACTCATTATACATAAGAATTGTCATATTTCCTTATAATCTTCTGATAACAATCAAGTATTTATTCATGATTCATTAATCACAAATATTTAGAATCTTATGATTTGTCAATCATAATTCGCAGGATTCCTAGAGGTGATGAGATTAGTTGAGACCAAAGTTGCATTGGATCGCGCTCCGCTGCAAAAACGATCCGGATTGCTAGCGACCCAGAAACGTGGTCCCGGATTGCAAAATATTTGCAATTTTTTTCTAATCGGGCAAGGATCCACCACTGGCTGCAATCCAAATTAATAGCAGAAATACTGAAGTAGGTACAATTGAAATGAGTAGCCAATGAATATATCTGGAAAAACAATTTCCTTAAGTATTTGATATTCAATTGTTTTAGTATCTGATTGAAGTGAATAGCAGATATTGGGGGTTAACCATATGAAACCAAGCAACAAAACTGCTCTTTTGAAATCCTTTCACATGATGCCCATATTGGCAGCTTTTGAAATTTTTTTTTTCCGGATCATGTTTCGGAATGCGTTTCGGATCGCGATCCAGAACGGAACATGCAACATAGCAACGTACACAATGTGTGTTTCTTTGTATTTAATAGTTATTTGAGTTTGTAACACAATGGTCATATTGGCTTTGTTCTAGTATACATGGCAAGTCAGATATGAAATTGGAAGAAATCGATTTTAGGTTTCAGATTGCACTAGGCTATCATGTTCTCTTGACATTTCTCTTGGATGTGAAATGACAATAGAAAGATGAGGCAATGCACCAACATCAATTTATTCTACACGCAGCATTGGACATAGTTGAAGATTTGGCGTGGACAACAAATACCATGTATGCCACTTGTTTTTGTTATTGTTTGATTGAATTCATCACTTAATTTCAAGGTTCAAAAGTGTGCCACATGCTAGACGTCTCTCTTTCTATCATTGATCATTAAAGATGGCATTGCCAATGGTTTTTGGCCTTGCAACAAGCTAAGTATAAGGCTTTTTTCAAAAGTTTTCTTGATTTGTTTCAAATCAATTAACACTTATATCTCTTGCATGTTTGTGCTGTATGTTTCATTTATTGGACGATAGGAGGTATTGTTGTTTTCCTTAGAAACATTGAAAATATCACCAAAATTTGTTGTATTTTGTTGAGTTTGCTATTGCAAAGTTTGTGGACGTAAAGGGCCAAGTTTGCATACATTTCTTTTTTGGCCCCAACAACAACTCATAATTACCATAGCCGTATTTATGATCATATGTGTAATATGTGCAGTTATTAGGGTAAATTTGAGTTTACAATTTTGTAAGCTAAATCATGGTATGTTTTTTTTTTACAATGTTGAATCTTGATTTTTTGACTTTATGAAATATAAATTCATAGCTCAACTAAGTTTGGAATGCATTATGCAAATGGAAACTTTGAAATTGTATTCAAAATTTTCTCAAAATTTGTTTATATTAAGAAATTGATAGTTTTGATGATGTGAAGTCCTACTTGTTTCCGTTTTGGATATCATATTGAAAACATTTAGTTATTTTTGCTATCATGAATTTGTTGAATGTTCCCTAATGACCAATCAAATGATTTGATGTAGGTACATTGAAATTTATAATAATCATGAAGTTTACTCATCTCCATTCTCATCAATAAGCATTTACCTTTGGCTTTATAGTTTTTGTTATTGTCATGGTTGACTCTATTTGTCACCTCATAAAAAAATATAAAAGAAACAAGGAATAACTTGAGATTTTAGAAGGAAAGATCCAAGTTGAGTTTGCAACAATCATTTTGGGTTGACAAGATTTGATTCATTACGTGATCAAAGGATTACAATGCATCTTGGCTTCCAAGGGGAGGCTTGAACTTGGGACCAAAGAAACTTTGGATGTCAAGCTAACCAGCTGAGCGAATCCCGTTAGGTCGACTTATAGTAATGGAGTTATGTTGCATGTAACGCATATGAGGATCACATTTTCTACTTTGTGGAAACATGTATTGTTTTCAAATAGTAAGAAACGATGATTATTCAAAAATAGAGTTGAATATTTAGGTCATGTAGAGTCAACTGAGGTAGTAAGACTAGATTTTAAGTCATTGATTTCTCATGGCCTAAGTCGGATGGTGTTATGACATTGAGGCTTTTTTTAGTTTGGACATGTTTTCCGAAGAAGTTCGTAGTTTGTACGCCAAGTAGCTACACTTATGATTGGTATGTTGCAAAGAATTGAGAGAATGATTGAAAAATAGAAAATTCAAAGCATAATATAGCCGAGTTGATTACTTTTATAGTGGACCTTCAAAAGCCTTTATTGTAGATATGGATCTTAGTACATTATTGTTGGAGTAGCAATATTGCAACAAAAGGGGAGGGCGATAGCTGTTGAGAACAAGAAGCTCACCATGGTGCAAATAAATTATCCAATATGAAAAGGAGTTGTATGCCATAGTCCATGCATCGAACATATGTAAGAGTTATGTGTATGGGCCTAAGTTCTATATGTAGACCATGATAAGTTGTAGTATTTTTGTAACCTTTGAGACCTGAGAAGACTTTTGAGTTAATTCAACAATTTGTTAGGGCGTGCGTATAGGTATCTAAAATGTTGCATCTATCACAAGGTCTCTTTTCAGCTCTTGTATTGGATGGCATTTCTATTCATTGAGAGTAATTGTTGGTTGAGGCAAAGAAGGATCAACAAGAATATATTTATTGTAAGAATGTGGAGCAACAATGTCATCCCAAGCAATATCTTTAGAAGGATCATTGCATCTACCTTAGAACAAAGCCATAGAAACCCAAGTGTGCGGGCCATATTAGAAAGCAAAAACTAGTTGTCCTTGCAATCAATGCCTTTCTAACATGTGCTCTCCACAACCAATGAGTATTGGTACTTGCTCCTCACTAGATGATGGAGATCGTCCCTCTAGCACTCGCTCATTGCAACACAGATGATGCCTATGGTAGCTTAACCCCTTTCCTTCTTAACATCCCTTTACACTGTCTCATGCACTAGATAGCAATAAAGAATCGTGTCTCTCCTTCATGCATGCCCTCTTGTTATATAGGATAGTGGAAGGAGTGAACTGTGTGACCCTTTTTGGGACCGAGCATTAAAACGTATAATTATCCTAGATAGCATCATAACTATGATAGATGACAATAACCACATCAATAGCATAACAAAAATCATTCAGATACATAGTGAATCAAGAATGTTAGCAAACATCAAAGCTCAAGTTTCTTGACAAGAGAGATGGATTTTAACAAGTGAATAATTGATTACTAGGAGGGTGTGGTAACCCCTCAAGATCCAAAAGATCTTGGGTGGCACGTCATACATGCATGATGGTTATCCACGAGGTGTCACTTACTATATTCTGCTCTAGGTGTCAAGTGGACCATGTGTCCTGCTTGACCTACTTGCTAGAATGTGCATAAGAGGGTTCAAAATGTGTTTAAATCAATACATGTGCACAACTTACAAGTTACAACAATATAAAGCCTATAGGGGTAAAATAGGCATATATTGTCGGAAAAATACGTGGGTTATCAGGAATATCGAATGATATCGGATCAGAGGAGCTATGGTTAAAACAGATGCTCTGATATCAGATCAATAATGGTAGGATAGCAGCGGAAGTAGAACAACAGATTGTTGTAGATCGGAAGTGCAATAGTTACCAACAATAATCAAGATGAATAAAACAGTAGTAATGCTCAATAGAACAAATTAGTAGTGTGGACAAAAATGTACTCTTAAAAAATCAGAAAGTGAGTACATGGGCGTGAAGCTGAGCGCAATTCGGTGAGGTGTAGATATTTTAAAGCTTCAGTCTTCTCTTCGTTGCTTATTCTTCTGTCCAGATTAATCAACTATATATGCTAGCTGCTAACAGGTGTAGCCCTTATTCCAAAGATATTTTTGGTATTTGAACTACTTAGTTAATTAACACTGCCTTATAGTAGGTAACCACTATTGGAGATATTTTATTTACATACGTGGTGGACTGTTAGTGTTTTAGCCTTGAAGTTGCCTAACAGTACGTAAGTCGACAAAGTCGAGTAAGTCGATGGAGTTGATGGAGATGTTGATGATGTCGAGTAAGTCAACAAAGTCGGATGAGTTGATGAAGGAGTCGATGTCGAGTGAGTGATGGAATGTTGAGTGAAGTCAAAAGTCGAAGTCGAACTTTGACAGATTTTTCAGGATGCTCATTACCGAATGGATTTGGTTCTGAGCATACAAATCCAACACTCCCCCTTAATGTGGATCCTGAAAAACTTGGATCTTCAGATTTAGCATGTTGTTAAATCTAATATGGTGATGCTTGGGTAATACCTTGGTGAAGTAATCTGCTGCCATAAAATCTGTCTTGCAGTAAAACAATGACACTTCTTCTTTGCTTTGCACTTTTTCTCTAAGGTAGTGATACCTGATTTTGATATGCTTGCTTCGAGAATGAAATCTCGGGTTTAGAGATAGTGCTATTGTGCTTTGATTATGACAATAGGTGGATGTAGTTGAGCAAGGTCGATATCTGCAAGTAGATTTCTCAGCCAAATCACCTCCTTGGTAGCATCTGTGGCAGCTATGTATTCTGATTCGGTCGATGATAATGTTACTGAGGTCTGTTTTCCGCTGTTCCATTGATCAACATCAGGAGTTGACATTGCCTCTGAAACAATGCATGGTTCCTACACAAAGTAGCAGGCTGGATTATCCATAAATCAGGATGAAGGCTGTTTGGATCAGTTCGATCTTTTGGGTTGAACTTCGATCCTCTGATGTGATTCGACTTGTTGAGGGTCTGACTCATTGTCGGAGTCGGTGTCGATCTTTTGATCAGTCCTGAGTTCGGAGCTGGTGTCGACTCTAGGATCTGAATTCGATGGAGCTTTTCCCTTGTGGTCGAAGAACTGGTTTTTGACAAAAACGATGTCTCTACTGGTGAATGCTTTCTGGGTGTCCAGATTGTAGAGCTTTTATGCCTTGTGATCTGGGGAATAGCTGTTGAAGATCGACTTTCTGCTCAGCTTCTTTCTTATGAGGTATGGACAGGATCGAAACCATCACTCAAGCATATTCGAGTGTTTTGCCATTTACGGCCTTTGTGATGGATCGATTTTGGAGATAGGCAACTGTAGTGACAGCTTCTGCCCAAAAATTCTTCGAAAGAGAGGCATGGGCCAGCATGCTCTTGGCACTTTGGATGAGTGTCTGATTCTTCCTTTCTTCTACACCATTGGACTGAGGTGAGTAGCTCGTTGTGTATTGTTCATGTATTTCATTTGCCTTGCAGAACTCCTTGAATTCGGTGGAGATGAATTCTCCCCCTCCATCAGTGCGTAGAGCCTTGATTTTTCTCCGGGTCTGATTTTCAGCAGATGCCTTGAACTGTTTGAAGAACTTGAATGCTTTAGATTTGTTCTTCAAGAAGTAGGTGACAGTTGTTTAGGAGAAATCATCAATAAAGGTTAGAAAATAAATGGCTCCCCCTATAGTCTGCGTAGGGCCACAAATGTCATTATGTACAAGATCTAGCAAACCTTTAGAAGAATGGACTGAATTTGAAATGAATGGACTTCTGGCATGCTTGTTGATAATACAACATTCACAAGGAGAAGTCGGTTTGCTAATGGAAGGAAGATCTTGTACTAAATTCTGATTCGACATTTGTTGAATACTATTGAAATTTAGATGGCCTAATCTGAAATGCCATAGCATATCAGTTGATTCAGAAGTCGAAGTATAAAGAGCTTGACTATTTGTAGAATAAGAGTGATTGAGTTTGTACAAGTAGCCACACCTTCTACTGAAAGCTAAAACTTTCCTAGATTCGTCAAGAATAGTGCAGCCCTGTGTATCGAATTCGGCCCTATGACCAGAATCAGTGATTCTGCTTATTGAAAGCAGATTTTTAGTAAGATTTGAAATGTGCAGAACATTGGACAAAAACTTTACATTACCTTTTGGAATTCGATCTTGACTGTTCCTTCACCCTCGATAGTATGAGATGAGTTGTCTCCCAGTTGCACAACTCTAGGATGGGTGTATGACTTGTAGTCATGGAACCAGTCTCGATGGTGAGTCATGTTTGCACCCGAGTCCAAATACCAAGAATCGATATCCTATTGTTCTTCGACTTTGGTCATGAAGGCAGCTTCATCATCCTCTTGTTGCTAGATCGAGTGACTGGTAGTAGTAGCATTTGCTTGTTGTTGGAACTGCTGCTTCTTTTCGTTGTTATATTTCAACGTTCTGGATAATCTGATTGTGTAGATCTCTTGGACCTGAACTTCTGATTTTTCTTTGAATATAGAGCTTGAGGATCCTACCCTGAGCCGGAGGAGGATGCATTTCTTCTGATCTCCTCTTGTAGTAGCATCGAGATTACTCTTGATAGAGTGAGATGCTCCTGGGTTGAAATAGCCATAACCTAGGTTTCATAGGCATCAAGTAGACTTGATAATAGAGTCATTACTGCATCGGAATCTTCAATGACTGATCCGGTTGCAGTCATCTGCTCCATAAGGTTTTTGAAAGTGTTGAGATGACTCGAAACACTATCTGCTTCACACATTCTCAGTGTGAAGAACTTCTTCCTCAATTGAAGTTTGGAGGTGACGTCCCTAATTTCATAGAGAGTTGCTAGAATGTCCCATGCATCCTTAGCAGTATGAGCAGCTCTAATATGGCTGATTTGAGAGTCTTTGATATTGAGAGTGATCATGGAAAATGCCTTGCCATCTCTCAATCTCCATTTGGTGATGATGGCTGCATCACCCTCTGGCTTGACCTCTATGCCATCAACGATGTCCCATAGTTCTTTGGCAAATAGACCTACTTTCATCTTGAACTTCCAGAGATGGTAGTTATCTCCATTGAGTTTGTCGATCAGAGATGAACTAGAAGATGGATCCATTATGGTTTAGAGAACGAGATCATTGGTAGAAACAACGATATCGGAATACTGTTGGCTGTGCACTTGCTGAAACGATGTCTTGGTAGAAACAAGACTGATAACCTGCAATAAAAATGCAGATTCTTGAACCACCCGCTCTAATACCATGTCGAAAAAATACGTGGGTTATCAGGAATATCGAATGATATCGGATCAGGGGAGCTCTGGTTAAAACAGATGCTCTGATATCAGATCGATAATGGTAGGATAGCAGCGGAAGTAGAACAACGGACGGTTGTAAATCGAAAGTGCAGCAGTTACCATCAATAATCAAGATGAAAACAGTAGTAATGCTCAATAGAACAAATCAGTAGTGTGGACAAAAATGTACTCCTAAAAAATCAGAAAGTGAGTACATGGGCTTGAAGCCGAGCTATTTTCTTTACACTACCACTTGGCATCCATTGAAATTTCTCAACTTTCTTTTTACTAAGAGCTCTGGTAAAGATGTTTGTTGCTGGGTCGTTAGTGTCGCAATAAACTAGTTGAATTTCACCGCTCAACACTCTCTCTCGTACGAAGTGCTAATCCACCTCTATATGCTTCACACGAGCATGATACACAACATTCATAGCCACTGTTTGGTACTTGGTTCTCTAAACCAATTTTACACCCAATGTGATGCTTCCTTTTTGGCAATCCCACAAAATCCCACATATCTTTCTTGATGGCTTGACATACTTTCTCCTTTGTTGCCTCAATGAATGAATGTGGCTCATGTGAATCGAAGATAGTAGTCATAAGTGCAAAGTTTGTTCCTTGACTCTCACGTTGCATAGGTTTCCTAAAACCGTGCCTTGCTTGCTACACTCACCTTTATCTATCTTCTCTCCTCGTTTCACTATTTGCCAGTTCCATCTTGGTAGACTCTTCAAAGGGGAGGTGATTAAGATGGTGACCATGTATCCCATGGAACTTCCCTATTCTTTTTCTTGTAGCCTCCTTTGTCTCAACCTCATGCTCATGCACGGGATCATGCTCTTCCACATAACTATCTTGTAGGAAATAGAAGCCTAAGGATCCAGAATCTTAACTATTCAATCACACAAAGCATTCTCAAAAGAAAGAGAGAGATGGCTAGAAACCCTCTTGTAGAAACTCGTGGACAGCCAAGGACAATAGTCAGTATTGCTTACAAAAGTGTCACATACAAATGGGATGCACACATATACATAGTCCAAGATGACTATCTAACTTCATGACTATTGGCTATTCAACTACTTGACTATTGACTACCCAACTTTCTATAAGTTACATAGAAAGAATAAGGTACCTCCAATATGTCAAGTTGGGGTACTTAATGTCACAATTAGGCCTAGTGGACCCACGAGTCCCTACTAAGTTAAGAACATACTAACTTAGCTAACTCTAAGTTTAGCATTCCATTTAAACCATGGTTACACAACTCTCAACCTTTTGGGTCAAAGTAACCTATGGTAATGTTAGCAATTCCATTTACATTCCAACACCCTCCTTAAATGGAAATGCATAACATAACATGAAGTAACTTCTTGAAAGAGAAAAATGCAACTTGCTGTCCGAACTTCATGTTGCCAAATACACTTTGCACCGAAGTAGTCGAAATCTCATCCCCAATCATGTCCAACATATAAAAGGAAAAGAATGCGTTATAATGAAACATCAAGTCGAAGGGTGAGGATCTGCATGCTCCATCCGAAGTAGGGAACCAACATAAACTCAGCAATAAGTCGAAACATGGACTTGTAATCCATCATAGGCTCCCACATCATTCGAAAAAACTTCGTACCATAAGGACAATAAAAAAGAGTACCAAACTCTTTTGGCATCACATCCTTCCAAACCTTACCATCAATGACTTGCTCACATGGAATAGGCAATGTACCAACATCATGACGTAGAACCAAAAAAATCAGCAAGAGGTACTGATTTGAAAGAGGCATGTGTCTTTCCCTTCATAGTATGACATTTCTTTGTTGTCCTGCAAAGTCTCCAATAGTCGACAAGGAATTGTTATGGGCTATTCAACACTTTGCTGCCCAAAGTGTTCCCAACATGGACCATGTTGTCCATAATCCTCCGCAGGCCGTTCTCGAGGCATAATGGACTGCTCATGATGTAAAATGGGCTGTAAATGACCAAAATGTTGGAATATCAATCCACACTCTAGAGAGAACTATGGCGGATAGCTCAGTGGTAGAGCATCCCATCCGGTATGAGGGAGGTCCTGGGTTCGAATCCTAGTCTGTCCATCCATATTATGATTTATGGATTTCTAACATGGTATCAGAGCCAAGTTAGACCTAACAGTTCATGGTGTCAAAGCCATGGTTAGGTGGCCCAAGTTGTGGGGCAGGTGACAGCTAGGACCCCAACCAAGTGTGGCTTGAGGGGGGGTGTTGGAATATCAATCCACACTCTAGAGAGAAGTATCAAACAGGGCGGATAGCTCAGTGGTACAGCATCCCATCCGGGATGAGGGAGGTTCTGGGTTCGAATCCTAGTCTGTCCATCCGTATTATGATTTATGGATTTCTAACACAAAAGAAGATGACTGAACCTGCTGCCCAACGTCTTCGTCATAAAAATTTGGCAAACTATCAAGAGATGCATCAACGATGGCGTCATCAAAGCTGTCCCTCGAAGAGGCATGGGATGACATAGAAGATTCTTCAAGTAATGAAAAATTCTCTCCAAACAAATGCTCACTCTTAACACTTTGAACAAAAGTACTGATTGACACATGTTGACTCCCTCCTCGATTAGTACAAAACGGTTTCAAAGAGTGCTTGAATTTTTCAGCCTTTGCTAAAACATCAAATTGAAAAGGTTTCGCATGAAACTTTGCACTAATGCATCCATCACATGCATCAACTTGCGGCGACTTGAAAAAAGAAGATTGCTTCAACATCTACTCAATGTATTGTTGTTGAGAGATGAAGATTCTAGCCCCATGTGGAAGATCAACAAGAACTCAAGTGTGGTTCTTCATGAGTGAGTTATACTCCTCTTGCATCGCATCCTCCCAACATTTTACTCCTTTGGCCTGCTCATAAAAAACAGGTTCTACTGCACCATCCTCAATAGAAGTAAGAGCAAAATCAGAAAAATCAGCATATTCTACTGATTTAGTAGAGGCACAAGTCTTCCCTTCATAGAAATGATCCACTTTGCTGTCCTGCAAAGACTGCAACAACCATTTAGGGACTGGTTTGGGCTGTCCAACAACCTTACCTTTGTCAACACTTTGCTGTCCAAAGTGTTCCGAACTTGGACCTTGTTGTCCAATGTCTTCAACAGGCTGCTCTTCACCATAAATAGGTTTTTCTTGATGAACTATGGGCTGTAAAATTGAAGAAGTCCACTAGAAGTAGATGGCATTCCCTCCTCTTCATGATTAGATGGCAAAACCAAATCTGGAAATATTTCAACATATGCATCATGGGAGAAGTCCCCTTTCATGACATGAGTGGGCGCAACATCATAGGAGGTCTTTTCATTGCCTCTTTCTACATTCTTTGATGTGATGCTCAAACTTCTTGCAGTAGTGGCACTTACCCTTCGTCTTGGAGCCTTGATCTTGAGCTTCCTTAGATTTTTGATCACCTTTGGAAGTGTTGAAAGAAGGCTTCCCTTTCCACTTGCCTTTGCCTTTGTCTTTTGCAAAGAAAGCTTGATCTTCTTGTTCACCAAAGGTGATCCTTGTTGCCAACAAGTTCGTCGAAGGAGATTTGTTGTCCCCTAAGAGAAATGCTCAATGATGACACAAATGGAAGGTAAGAATTAGGAAGAGAGTTGAGAGTAATAGATACAAATTGTGAGTTCTCAATCACCTTATCAATACTAAGAAGCTCCTCTCGAAGATCCTTGATCTTCGTCAAGTAGTTTGTAAGCAAATCACCTTCTTGCATCTTCAAGATAGAAAAGTTGATTTCGAAGATATACCACTTTTGTCGCATTCTTTACTTGAAACATCTTGGCAAGAGTCTCTCAAGCACTTTTGGAAGTCTTGCATGATCTAATATGAGGAAGGATAGATCTCTTCATTGATAATGCAATGACGGAATGTGCTTGTGCATCTCGTCGATCCCACTTCTTTTGCTCATCGAAAGACACCTCCGTAGATGATGAAGTAGTTGTTCTAGATGGTGTAATAGGTGCCAAGGTAGGCGGCCTCTCTTCATCACCATTAACTACTTCCCTTAAACCTTTAGCAATTAGAAGGTTCTTTATCATGTAGCACCTGTAGTAGATAGGAAATAGACTTTCCAAGACAAAATCTACTCAAAGGGTAGCAGCCTCAAAGCTGAAATTATGAGCACAATAGATTGCAATACTCGACATGCAATTTGCTCAACAAGTAATGAAATAGGTGGCTGATTTTTGCACAAAAAACAGAATGCTCACAAATAGGTAGACTTCAAATGAAGCCAAAACCGAAACTAGAAATTTGTGGCTAAAAAGAGTGCACACTATGTGCATATAGAGCTGATGGTATCGCCCTATTCCAAGCTCACCAACAGGGAAATTTCAGCAAGAAATGTGTCCATAACACATATATCTTCATTTGTAGATGGGCGCCCTCCTACAAAGAAGTAAATCTGAAATTTTTAGCATGTAATTGAGTCAAAATCACATGCAATTGGTTTGAGCATGGGCACCCTAATGCTTGCTCTCAAAGAGGTGAAGGTGCCCTGCAATTTCCTGCAAAAAAGTTATAAGAGGATGAACAAATTCTTCTCCTGCAAAAATCAGCAGCTTGATGACTTTTTGCTACCGAAGGGGGAAGAAGATAGCTTCCTATTGGGCGCCCTCCTGCAAGCAATCTGATCACCTAAAGGCTCTGATACCATGTAGGAAATAGAAGCCTATGGATCCAGAATCTTAACTATCAATCACACAAAGCATTCTCAAAGGAAAGAGAGAGATGGCTAGAAACCTTCTTGTAGAAACTCGTGGACAGCCAAGGAGAATAGTCAGTATGTCGCATACAAATGGGATGCACACATCTACATAGTCCAAGATGACTATCTAACTTCATGACTATTGGCTATCCAACTACTTGACTATTGACTATCCAACTTTCTATAAGTTACATAGAAAAAATAAGGTACCTCCAATATGTCAAGTTGGGGTACTTAATGGGCCTAGTGGACCCACGAGTCCCAACTAAGTTAAGAACATACTAACTTAGCTAACTCTAAGTTTAGTAGGCCTAATGGAGATAAATTAACTAGGTTACACAACTCTCGACCTTTTGGGTCAAAGTAACCTATGGTAATGTTAGCAATTCCATTTACATTCCAACATATCTTCCTGAGACCCTCTCAAAGCAGGACTTGGTTCTTCATGATTGGAATCTATTATTGGAGCAAATTCACTTGTGCCCATTCTCTCATGTTGTTCTACACAAGGTGAGTGATCCCAAAGATCACATCCTAACTTGTGATCCTATTTCGGCTGGTCAGATCATATAGTCTATAGGTGTTTTTCACTGTATCTGAAACTTCTTCACACCATCCTTGGGTATATGAGTACTAAATGGCTCCCCTATTGTCGTTCCTTTGACAATGTTCATTGGACTTTGAAGTGCTTCGGCCCAAAAAGAGTCTGGGATCGCCATTGCCTTGAGCATGCTTCAAGCATACTTAAGGTTCTTCATCTCATCTACATAGTTTTGTTGGGGTGTGTGTGGAGCAGTAAATTGCCTTTTGATACCATTTGTCTTGCAAAATTCAACAAAAACACCGGCAATGTATCCACCACCACCTTTTGATCTAAGCATTTTTATCCCCTTCTCTGTTTGATTCTCCACCAAAGCTTTGAATTGCTTGAAGTACTTGACAGCCTTAGATTTCCTCAAAAAATTATACCCAAACCTTTATTAAGAAATCTCTACAAAGGTCATAAAGTATTATGCCCCCTAATCTAGTTTGGGTTGGCTTTGAATGGATCAACTCAAGTATCTCCTTCGCCTTGGTAGCGCGTCCCTTGGGGAATTTGTTGCTGATACTTTCCCATAGCACAAAGCCTTACAAATGGATGAGCTACTTGATTGATGGGAGCCCGAATACTATATTTTACTTGTTTAGCACCTGCATGCTTTGCAAAGTAAGTAAGATGGCCATACATTTCATGCCACAACCTATCCACATCACCCTCTTGGGTTGTATAAGCACGTTTGATTTGGGATAGTTGTGTATAGTCCATAGAACCCACAGTTCCCAAAACCGTGGTAGGAAGCGTACCACAGTTCCTTGAATTGCGATACGGTTCACCAAAAAAATTAATTAATTAATTAATTAATTAATATCCTAATTTGCCCCCCCCAAAACCCCTCATAGCTCGTTTTTTGACCCCTCTCTGTAAAAAATAATAATAATTAATTAATTAATTAATTAATTAATTATGCCACGGTTCACACGGTTCCCCCTAAAAACAATTGTGAACCGTACGGTTCACAGTACGGTTTTGAGAACCGTACTGAACCGTTAACGGTTCATTAATTCTATGGTATAGTTTAAAGAGGCCATCTTCTTGCACCTCCTTTGCTACAACCTTCATATTGTGATCATCAAATGCAACTTTTGTATTTTGCTTGGTGATAGCACCAATAGAAAGAAGCTTTGATCAGCTTTTTCACGTGCCCAATCTGAATTTGAATAAACTTTTACATCACCATCATTAGTATATCCAATCCCATAGGTTATTGTCCCTCTAACCAATATTTGGCATGACAGCTGTAAGGTAAATCAGGCTTCCCATTAATTGGCTTGTCACTTGCATCTATTGGTGTGTTAATTGGCTTGCTTTCTTGCATGTTGAATCTCCTCAATTTTTTGTGCATGCTTTGCTCGAGAGATTTAAAGTCAATGCTCCCCTTTCCAAACCTCAACTCCTAGGCAATACTGTAGTAAACCCAAATCTTTCATCTCAAGCTCACAAGTAACATTCTTCTTAACACAAGCAATAAGCTTCTAGTATTTTGTATTTTGTCTATGTCTTGGTAACTCGTCTACATATTATGGTCCATTATTTTATTTTATTTTATTTGAATTACTATCATTATTATTATTTTGCTTTCTTCTTGCTAATTGGCATTTGCTTCTTAGTCAACACTAGATCTACCCAAGAGAATCCGGATTCTTTTGAAACCGGGTTAAGAACTTATGGTTGGGTATTGATGAGACTTGAGCAATGCTGTTTGGCTAAGATTTTTGGCTTTTCTAATTCTATATTATTGTTTTGATTAAAACCTTTCACTGTCTTGGTTGCATGTATATTGTTTCTAAGCTTTACCTGATGACATCACTGACTTCTCATCTTTTAGGGTCTTTCCCGTTGAGCACATTGATCGAAACTTTTCTAATTCTAAAGAGTTTTTTAAGGTAGTGTGGCTTTGTGAACTTTTTTGGGTGAGAACACTTCACTCCTTTATTCCTAGAGGTTATAACCTTGAGGGCAACTCCAAGTTATGAAAGAGTAGAAACTTTGCCAAAAGAACTTCCATGTTGTGGAGAGCCCACTCTAAACCCAAAAACATTACACCTTGCGTTCCCAATGGTCTGAAAATTTGGAAACCTATATCACATCATCTACCCCCTCCTCCAAATTGCTACGCTCCACAAGCGGCGATCACACCTCCTTCTCCCCTTCCTTCTCCTCGTCCTACTTTTGATACTCCTAACTTTTTGCCCCCTAGTAATGTTGTTTCTAGAATGTTGGCACATAAGGAGCTTACTTTATTTGTATCGCGTTATGTCTTTGGGTAAGTTCTTCCTTGATATGTTTCGCAGATACAATACTAAGAACGTTTTTGGTTGCTCTATACTTTAGAGAATAGTCTTGTTAAGATCTTGGTATTTCACATTCTCAGTTTTATCAACTTAAAACTGTTTTAAGTCGCTTCTTAAATTCCAAAGCTTATGTTAAAACTAGATTTTGCACCTCTAGTAATGATCTGCTCATCACAATTTTTACTTTGCCTGATCTTGACAAAATTAGTTTGAGCTCTATTCTTAGAAGCTTGAAGTTATGAATGCTCTTCCTCCTTGTGTGAAGAATAGTGGTTGCTTGGAAATATGCTAAAACTATAGGACAAAAAGCCTTCAATTATGCTGATATTGGTCGGAATCTTATAGGAGATTATTGTATGAATTATATTGCTATCTATGAAAGTTGCATCCAATGTTAACAAACGACAAACATAGAAGTTTTTCAAACCTCTACATGATTTATCATTTAGAAAAAGCGTTAACCCATAAACATTTGGACTTTCTTGCATAAGATACCTAGAACTTCATTCAACGTTCAAGTTAAACCTTCATTCAAGTTAAGAATGGGCATTGTTGTATCTCTTGCAAACAAGTGAGGATGGAAAGTTTTACCCAAGGTTGCAAGCTAATCTATAAATCTTGAAAGGGGGTTGCAATCAGATGTGGAGGTGTAAGAAGGCATAAAGGGGAGTGCAATAAGTGGGTGGGTGAGAAGACGTTCTATCAAAGCATGAAGGGGGTGTGTGAATGGGCAAGGAGAAGTTGAACGAAGCTAGGAGAAGCATCAACAAGTAACTAGGAATGGAGGTTCACCTAGCAGCAGAAGGGCCCTATGGGATCATGAGACGGGGCCATTGGGCTATCTATTATTTAGGGCCTAAAAAAAAGAAACAAAAAAAATGTGAGTCCTAATTGTGGCGCCTTCAATGCTTGTCTCAAGATACAAATCATAGAACAGGCATTTTTGGTCCTCATTTCACAGATTTCACAAATGGTCCTCGGATTTCACAGATTTCACAGATTTTTTTGGCCTTTTTTTTTACATATTTTTGGGCTATTTTTGGGGGTGGGAAACTAAAAGAAAAATTAATTAATTAATTGGACGGTTCACCACGGTTCAGCCTTAAATTTTTGGTGAACCGTACGGTTCACTGTACGGTTCTGAGAACCGTGGTGAACCGTTCACGGTTCTCAAATTCTATGATACAAATTTATATCTTTGTCTCGTAACTCTTGCTTATTTATTGGGGTCTCACATGACGCCCACTAGGCATGAACATATCATGAGAAATTGTAGCTGGTGCCTGACATATTTATCATGAAATGTGTTTCTCTGGAGTCCCCTCTCTACATTTCCCTAATTGGTGCAATGCAAATCTTGTCTCCCTCAATTTCTTTATGTCTTCCACATGCAATAGAGTAATTACCGTGTGCTACTTTGCTTTGGAGCTATGCAATTCTGAGTTTTTGAGCAGTGTTTCCTTGGAGGTACACCTAAAAGGCAGTTAGTTCACTGTTGATTATTTTCAGGTCTTAGTTGGAGATTCATCTTCTGCTGGCCATTTTTTCTGTTTAATATTCTTGAACTTTTATTTTTTTGAAGTGGTATTACAACAGCATATGTCACTTTTTTGTGTAGCAAAATTTGGATATTGATCTTTGAGCCCTTGTGTATGCAGGTACTTGAAGTCAGTTGACAGGTTCAATGACCTAGTGGTTTCAGTATACATCACTGCAGGACATATCCTTTCTGTTGATGAGAGTCATATACAGATTTTCTTCGCTTTTTTTCTTCGTCACCCAAATCACGAACTAAGTTAGAAATTGCATAAACCTAGAGATTTGAAGCTTGATTGCACCTGTGGGAGATTAAAAAGGGGAAAACTTAACTCCTCATACGCACTCGTCTGATGCTGCTTCATGATTCACGAAGTGACGATGGCATCAAAAATTTCTTTCAGGACGTCCACGAACTCTACATGAAGGTGAGTTTTGGTCCTCAAAAGGCTTCATGATCTGAGCTACGCCTTGTAACTTTCAATATTATGTTGCTACATAAGAGTGTTGTGACTTCAATCAATTAGCTTTTGCCCAAGAAGGAATTCACAGCTGCTAGAATTTAACCAGCATGAATGCTCAAAACTTGCAAGAGATGCTCACCCCAGGGGCTGTTTTTCTTATTTGATAAAGGTTTCACTCCATATAACATGTGCAATCGAAAAAATTCTGTATTCTCCTGCTGGGTCTTTGATTTGTTTCTATGTGCTCTCCTCATCATCTTTTATCCAGTCTCTGTTCAGTAACAAAGGACTTCCTCATTGGGTTTTGGTTAGGGTTGATGGTAAAGTTTTTACCCTAAACCGATAACCTCAAAACCCCATATCCTTTTTATCAATTTTCTTTACTCCTACAAGTAAGATCAATATATTGAGGGACTAAGCGTTACTTCGGATTTTATTAAGCTAGATTTTTTTGAGATACTTGTGTCTGTCAATTATATGATATA
Organism: Diphasiastrum complanatum; assembly: GCA_029204225.1. Taxonomy (NCBI): domain Eukaryota; kingdom Viridiplantae; phylum Streptophyta; class Lycopodiopsida; order Lycopodiales; family Lycopodiaceae; genus Diphasiastrum; species Diphasiastrum complanatum. Next base: position 57,135,418 of record CM055096.1, read on the forward strand.
CTCCTGAATCAAAAGATCAATCTTGAAACATTGAAGAGGCTGTTGTTGATATATCAAATATGGATTGCTCAAAATGATGCTGTATTTACCTGCAGGTTCTATTGAATCCCCTTTATGTCCCAGGTTCTCGTATAACCTCCCCGTACTTTGATACAAGGGTACGAGCTCTAGCAAGAAAATATTTTTGAGGTCATACAAAGCAGGTTAGTACCATCAAATTTAAATTGCTTTTAAAGATGGCAGTTTTAGAGCCGAGGAAAAGCCTGGTAACTGGAACTATTCATAAAGAGACAGAGACTTGTTACCTGTTTTATGAATACTTCCTTCATTAACAATATTTCAATGGTTTGTGTACTCGCAAGCATTTTGAGTTCGTTGGCTTAGGGACAAAAATCAAGATGTTGATTCGAAGAACAAAACATTTACTAAATTTTTAGGTTGACCTAAATTTTTTTGTGATGTTCATCTAGCAAACTCTTACCTGTTTTCTTATGATTTTGAATTTATGAAAACATTAGTTTCTTGTGGTACGTGATTAAATTTACCGATGCTAAAAGATATACTGAATGTTTTCTTGATCTTCCTGACTTTGGTAGCTTTTCATCAAAGTATCCCACGGCACAGGTGCCGTACCACGGCACACGTGCCGTTGTATGGCACCTGTTTTTTTTTTTTAAATATATATTCTTTTAGTTTTTTCCACTAAAAATGACTTAAAAAAATTAAAAAAGAAAAGAAAAGAAAAACAGGTGCCGTGGAACTGAAGTTCCATGGCACCTGTACGGCACCCATGGCCGTACCAGGTGCCGTACCACAGCACCTGGAACTTCGCTTTTCATATTAAAACCACAACGGTTTGGGTGGAGGAATATAATTAAAGACTTGTGTGAACTTAATTGTGTAGCTAGTGTGACAATGCAATTTTTTTGACCTTTCTATGAGTTAGGCCAGGGCAGATTCATTGGTTGGTATGTTTGATAAAAGGTTGTGATGTTAACATAATTCGCATGCCTTATATTTCTTCAAATATTTTTCATTTTGTTAAAAGTGGAATGATTAGTTCCAATTCTATAGGATATCTTGTCTTTGTATGGTAGATACAATTAAGCAATTTAATTGTTCTGTTGCTCCAAGGCATAGTTGCACAGAAACAATTTTATGGAAAAAATGTTTCTAGAAACGCGTTTCTGGATCCAGAATCGCGGGTAGAAAAAAAAAAAAGAGTTATTCATGATACTCAATTGCTTTGCAGGTTATACTAAACTATGCCTTTCAATTCTCCCTCTCCCTCAAAGAAACTCATATTTCTGTCAATAAAAGCTATCAAACGAGGACCCATCAAATGGTATTCATAGTTTCCGATTAAAGTTTCCAACTTCCCATGAGGGTTGGGGCACTTGTGAATTAAGGTCTCCTTTGTAGAAATGCGGTTGGATCCTAGATGTTGTGACAATGGTTCAGATGGGATGTAAACGATTAACATATTTTTGAGGTTCCAAATGCAACTAAATAAGGCCCTAATTGCCAAAACAACCGAAGAAGCCAATAAACCCGTTTGATGGTGATCCTGCAGCAAAGATCGATGAGCAATCACATCAATGGGCTTCTCCCTTATGGTCTTGTCATTAGGTCTAGCTTCCAATGAGCTAAATTTTGAGATGTGGAGGTTAGTTGTGTTGTAGCTGAACCTGAGAATGGTAACTAGCAGGAATGAGAGTACTCTGAAAGTTTAAGCCAATTGGCATCATAGGCCTCATTGGACCCCATAATAGCTCTAAATAAACTGACGGAAATATATCAAAAGCAACACGACAAAGCCATTCTGAATTTTGATCCTTGCTAGAATCCAACAGGGATTGATGCACCTAAACCGGACCACATTGTACTTGAGACATTCGGCAACCTACATAAATGTACTACTTTTAATTAATGCTTTAATTTGATACCCATATTGCCTGGAAAAAAAACACGTTTATGAGAAATGCTGCCCCAAAATAGAAACGTTATTCAGAAATGCGTTTCTGACCGCGTTTCTAAAAACGCAATGCAACTACGATATATATTGAAACTCGACAACCTATGCTTGGGTATTGATGAGACACAAGTATTGTTGGCTAGCTAGGATTTGTTTTTTTAAATCTGTAGTATTAGTTTATTCATCATTTTTTTGTTGTATGTATGATTTTTTTTAAGCTTTAATTGATGAAATCAAGCTTCCATCAATTTGAAGTGTCAGATGTTATTTTGTTTCTCATAATCATAGAATTAATGAACCGTCCACGGTTCACCACGGTTCTGAGAACCGTACAGTGAATCGTAAGGTTCAGAATTTTTTTTGCCTGGAACCGTGGTAAACCGTACAGTTAATTATTTAATTAATTTTTGTTTCCCACCCCCAAAAATAGCCCCAAAAAATGCCAAAAAAAATTTGTGGCATTTGTGAAATCTATGAAATCTGGTTCAATCTGTGAAATCATGTGAAATCAGAAGACCATTTGTGAAATCTGTGAAATCTGGTTCAATATGTGAAATCAGAGGACCATTTGTGAAATCTGTGTGAAATCTGTGAAATTTATGAAATGCGGACCAAAACTGACTTGGGAGGGGTTTGGGAAATAAATAAATAAATAAATAATTAACTACAGGAACCGTACCACGGTTCATGAACCGTGGTAGGGTTCCCAGGACCCACGGTTCTGAGAACCGTGGGTTCTATGCTCATAATTAGTGTGCATATATTTTGAATGTAGGGAATTAATTGCTTCCTTTGGTTATCCATCTTTTTGAGCATGGCTTACAATCTTGCTTTTGTTAAGGTCATAGAATTTGAGAACTGTGGATGGTTCACCACGGTTCTCATAACCGTAACCGTACGTACGGTTCACCAAAAATTTAAGGCTGAATCGTGGTGAACCGTCCAATTAATTAATTAATTAATTTTTTTTTTAGTTTCATATGCAAAAAAAAGGCCAAAAAATATCTGTGAAGTCTGTGTAATGCCAAAAATCTGTGAAATCAGAGGAACATTAGTGAAATCTGTGAAATGAGGACCAAAAATGCCTTGGGAGGGGTTTTGGGGGGAAAATGGAAATTAATTAATTAACTAGAGGAACTGTACCACGGCTCATGAACCGTGCCATGGTTCTCAGGACCCACGGTTCTAAGAACCGTGGGTTCTATGGTTAAGGTGGTGGTTTAACATGTTTTGTCTTCTTGCTCAATGCGACCATTATACATTCCAATTACTTGCCACTAAACTTCATAAAACTTGTAGGACACTTTGTAATAGCCCCATACTGAATATTTGAGCAATTGCATCCTATGATGTTTGATTCATGAACCACTCTTTCATAAAGTCCTCTATTCGTTGTTGTTGTACCTGGGAAATACTCTTCTTTGGTGGAAAATTTGTACATATCCCTTAGACGACAGGTTTACAATGTCACTTGATGAGGATAACATTTATAGTCATTGAAATGTTGTTAACATATGTAATGTTGCAATAGGGATTGGCATATCACTAATGTTGAAGTGTGGCTATCTTGAGCATCATATAGAAAAGTTTGCTTAAAGACGGTGGCATGTCCAAGTTACATAACACAATGAAAATTGACAAGGACTTGTGTTAATTTAGCAATGGGCATTGTTGGGGAGATTATGCTAATGCTTTGATTTTGTGCACAAACAACAAGATCATAGGCATAGCAATGGCAAAGACATCAGTGATAAATTTCAAGGATGAAATCGAATGAACTAAAACATTTTGACAAAATTATTTAACTGTTGTTGAGATTGCAATTTTGTGATCAGGTAATGAAGATGAAATACTTTTGAATATTTGTTCAACAATTCAGTTTCATGAAGCAATGGAATACGATGGCACATAAATATTAACATTAATATTTTTTTATGATTGCTTTGATTTGTGCCTTGAATTTTGAGAATTCAATCTTTGACAATGGTGCCAAATGCTATCGGATGCTTCACCACATCATGCTAATCATAGCATCAGCATTTCACGAGTCATTCAGACGGAGATTTAAGCTTTTAGAATACTATTCACCCTATCTTTTTCTTTTTCTACACAACACTATCACACACATTTATTCCACTCTTTACCTCATTCACACTATGCCAAATCAACACATTGATGGCAAACTTTATTCACATTCTTCCAATCAACACATTGATGGCAAACTAGCTTCCATGTCATTCCTACCTTTAAAGTGTTTGAGAAACATAGCAAAAGTAGGTAAATGCATAAAGTAACACCTACCAACCATAACCCTCCCCACTACATTCTAATACTACTTCCTCTCTCAAACCATTATTATTAGCACAAAATGCATAAAGTAGATGAATGCATAAAGTATCACCTACCAACCATAAACTTCCCCACTACATTCTAATACTACCTCTCTCAAACCATTCTTATTAGCACAAAATCTTCTCATTAAACACTACTTTTGACACTACCAATCACATCATAATTACTTCTAACATCACTATTTACTTTTAGCACTATTATCAACACTAGTTACAAAAAAAAAATATTCAAAGAAGTATTTAAAAGAGACTGTTATACACGCCCTAAAATAAAAATATGAAATCTAACCTACCAATTTTGGTCCGTATGGCCAAATTACATCAAATAAAGGCCATTTTGTGAGACCTAAGGTCTACCACTGCTAGGACCTATTTAAAAATAGACTATATTAATTACCTACCCACGTGTGAGAAGTTTGATGTACAATATTTATAATTTTGGCCTCCATTAGCCCTCAAATAGTTAATAGTATTCTCCATGAACGTTTATGCTTTTCCAAAATAGAACAACCACTTCTATGCTTGGCCACACAAAGCATTGTCTTTGATGATTGCATGCATCTATGATTATTTCAAACACAAATTTAGAGGCTTATTCATGGCAATTATACCATGCGTTGTTGAATGACATTGTTTTATATCAAGTGGCAATTACTTTGCAGCACCATGTTTTGGCAAATGATTCCTCTTGCATTTGTGGATGAAGGCAACATGAATCTACTGCAACATTTTGCAACATTTCTCAACAAGCTTTTCTTATGTTTGGAGCTTTGGTATCCATTATTTTTGATGGTTTGACACATATTGATAATGTTTTAAAACTATGCCAATATGTAGAAAGTGCAAATTATTTAGAATCAAACTTAAAAATTATCTAGCTACTTCAAAATCAACAAAGGATTGTTACCATGACTATCCTTCAACATATTAAGCATTGTAACTAAACAAATGATCTAAAGAGATCTTTTTACTCAATGCTACTAAAAGAACGAACTATTCTCATTGACAAGAAAATGTTAGAAAAGAAAATCAGGTTTACATTAAAATGCTAAGGACAACCAAACAAATATGTGCTATGAAAGTTGTTTGTGGCACTCATGGCCAATACAATCATAACAATGCATTTTTTATACTGAAAACAATACAAAGTGGTGTCCAAAATGTGAGGAACATATTCTAAATGGCCAAACTTTTAATATGCCATCATATACACAAATTGAAGGATAAGTCCTCTCACAATGAAGGGTAAATCATCTCATAGTAAAGAGCTCAAAGTACTTCTTCTTCTCTTAAAATAGGCTTGAGCAGTTCTTGCTTGCAACCTTGTTTGTTAGCATGCGAGATATTTGTGGATTGATAGTGGGAGGCATGCATGGGTGTTTTTGTGTTTTTTACGAACTAAGTCTTCGTCAATGGTGTTCAAGATTTCATGATTGTGTACATCGGGTATACGACGCTTTCCTAAAAGCTCGAGATCAAGCAGGTGAATTAGCTGGTCATCAGATAACTCATGTTCTCCCCCAGTAAGAATGCCATCTTGTGCACAAAGAGTGGCATTGACACAATCGATGGTCGCTAAGGCATGTCCCCAATTGATGATAGCAGTACTCTGCACGTAATGACCCTTTACGGTGGAATCGATACTATCGGGGTCATCATAGGCAGTTGAAGACCAATCATCTTCAACGCATGCAGGCTTTATCTTCCCGGTGGCATCGACAGAGATTCGCCTGTCTCTGTTGCCAAAAACGATTTTGTTTTTCTTCCAATCTTGAATCACTCCGGCCATTTCTAACCAAGGTGTTCCAAGAAGGAATTGATAGGTGTGCGGTTCATCAGGTAAATCTAGGAGTACACACTCTATAGTGAAAATCAAATCGGTAATTTCGATCAGTAAATTGCTTATGTGACCGGTGGGTGCCGTCATTCATTGGTCAGCCATACATAACTTGTACTTAGGCTTTTCCAATGTGAATATTCCCCATGCCTTTGCTAAGGAGAGGGCGATTATTCACGCTAGACCCACTATCGAGAATGGCTTGTACGGATGGATAAGATTTTTTTGCATTGGTAAAGTGATGTTGTTACCTTTAGCAACACCTATATGAAGTAAGCTCATGTCAACATTATGAACCACTTCAGCGTTTTTCGGGTGTCTTGACTCATCTTGTACATCAGGCTATTGGGAGCTGTGCAATATGGCATCCCGTAGGGGTTTGGAAAACTTCACGGGCGTATAGAAGGGCATGGTGATTTGAGCTTGTAGGAGATCAGAAAGAACCTCTATTCCTCATGGTGGTTGCCCCTGCATAGGTAATTGGGTGGATGATGGAGTAGAAATCCTAGCTTCAGCTCTATCAAACTCATCTCGGAACTCATGGTATTGTCTTTGAGCTTCTACAGGATTAGGGTAAGATTGTGGAATCATGGAAGTATTAGCAGGAGGGGGTGGTTGTGATGGGACCTTGTTCTCATCTAAGACATGATGTTACGCGTGTGTGACAACATGCAACGGCTCTTCAAATACCCTACGTGCTGGAACTGTCTTCTTGGTCTGGTTAGGACAATCTTTATAGCACTGTCTTCTGATACAATCAGCACATTCAGCTACAAAATCGTAACGAAGTTTACATTCACTTTGAAAGTGAGTGGTTTCTCCACATACAAAACATCTCTTCTGAAGTGCTGAAGGGAAAATGGCATAATCATTTTGGTCGATTTGTGTAGGTTGCTCCTTTGAATAGTATTGGTCATTGGAATAAGAGGCTGAGCCTCATCTAACTATGAGTTAGGATTGCCATCATCATAAGTAGACTCATAGGTTGGGGTTCATAAGAGGTACTCTGCATGACATTGGCCTGAACTTGTGGTCGGTTTTGTTGGTTTGGCCTGTTGGGTGGAGCAGATCCTCTCAGACTTGGAAGTGCCAAGCGTTGTTGTTGTGGAGGTAGTTGTTGTCTAGGCAATTCTTGGACTTGGACTGGAGACATATAATGTGGGTTATATTGCGCTTGTGGTTGTCCTCGTGGAGCATATTGATGTGGTTGAGAGTATTGCATGTTGAGTGGGTTGTACTTATAGCTAGATGTGGTATGAGTGGTCATATCACACAGTATACAGTGCTCTGGTTTGTAAGGGCGGTGTAATGGACACTCATTACCGGTTTGTGCGCCATGACATTGTGGGCACCAGGTGTCTTCTCGCCTATGGATAGCGTTACCAGATGGCCATTGCCCTGGCAATTGACTTTGGAAAGATTTTAAGACTTGCTGAAACTCTTTGTTGAGTTTCTCTATCTGTTGTTGATGTTGTTGATTCATCAACTCAAATTGAGATTTCTAGACTTAGTCTAAATCTCGGGGCTCACTTGGACGATTATCAGGGAATACATGGTGAGCTCTTTTCTCTTTCTGGTCCTCATCATCAGACCCTTCATCTTCTTCATGAATGGCATCGGACATAGTAGATTTAAGAGTAAAATACTCTTCGCTAGGTTTAAGCTCCTTACGGATGCGTCTGGGCAGATCAACTATAAACCATATGATCAACACTTTATCAATTGGTTGTTCTTGGACTTGACTTTTGAGATGCTTAAAGCGCTCAATATAGTCACGTACATGTTCATCTTTTTTAATTTTTATATTACTAAGGCGTTCAAATGGGCTTTCTATGAGTCTGCAAGGTTGGAAGCGTTCAGCTCTGACCAATCTTGTTGATCATCATGATCAAGGTTAAAAAACCACTCTCATGCTTTATCTACCATGGTCATTGAAAAAAGTTCATTGTCAGTATATTCTCCATATACTTCACATGCATTCTCAAAGACTTGTAAAAATCGATGAGGGTCTACATTACCATCAAACTTTGGTAATTCCAAACGAGGTGTTTATCGTTTCGAGCAGTATGGTGAGCATGGTGAACAGGTTGATCATCAAGATTTTCAGATTGATTAGGTCTCCACCCGGATTGTCCAGGATCTTGATTTATCTGAGATCTATGGCGATAGGGTTTGTTCTCATCATTTGGATGATTGAGTGGTGTGAATTCATCCATAAGTTCTTCGGGTAAATTGGCCATGAGAACTGATTCAACTCTTTTTTGTTGTTTTGTTTGGTTTTATATATATATATATATATATATATATATATATATATATATATATATATATTTGAATATATGACTGACGTACCTCAGCCTAGCTTATTGAAATTTTTTAAAAAATTCTAAATAAAACTCGCAAAAAATGTCAGAAACTCGAAAATTTGGAGATAGTTGAGAAACTCAAAAAATTCAAAAATGTGAAAACTCGAAAAAAGTAACTCGAAAATTTCAAAAATCTAGAAAACTCAAAAAATCCGAAACTCGAAAAATTAACTCAGAAAATTTGAAACTCGAAAAAATAGAAAATCCAAAAATGTCGAGAATTAAAAAAAAAAAACTGTTGGATGGGATTGTTGCTCGCAAAGTCGGATGCAAAGTCGTCGGATGCAATCTTCAAAAAAGTTTGTTTTTTTTGTTGTTTTGTGCTCGTCAGACACAATCAATTTTTTTAAAAACTCGAAAAAATTGTAAAAACGTGAAAAATCCCTTCCAACTCAAAATATTCTGAGCAACTCGAAAAATCCGAGAATGGCAAAAATTCTAAAAAACTGTTAGACGAAAACGTCAGAGAGAGTTTTGTAGGTCGTCGGATGCAATCGTCAAAGAAAGTCATGTTGTGCAGTTCTTCGGATGGAATCGTCGGACACAAATTTTTTGAAAACTCGAAAAAATTCAGAGAACTCGAAACAACTCAAAAACTTCGAGAGACTCGAAAATCTCACAAAATGCAAAAAATGAAATTTTGACAGGTGTAACTTTTGGACAGATTTTTTCTTGTGAGGTAATCGTCGCGGATGCACGTCGGATCAAAATTTTTTGTTGATGAAACCCGAAAATGTCAAAAATTCAACGAAGAGAAATGATTGAAAAACTTGGCTAATGGAAAAAAGTTCAAAATCGTAAAAACTCAAAAAATAGAAAAGATGCAAAAACTTGAAGAGAAAAACAAAAAGGAATTATCCCAAGACTCGAAAAACAAGAAGGATTCCAAGACTTGTCGGATGAAAAAAAAAGATAAAAAATTCCAAAAACTCGAAGATGCAGGTGTCTGAGAAAAATTTTGTGGTTTTTTTTTGTGTTTTTTTTTTTTTTTGTAGTCTTCAGATGGGATCGTCAGACTAAATTTTTTGTTGTAAATTGTTGTCAGATGCACGACGGATAGAAAGTGGTAAAAAACTCGAAAAAATCGAAAAAATATTGAAGTTGTCAAAAACTTGGATTTTTTGACTAGCGGTGCTAGCGGCTATGGATTTTCAAAAAATTTGGAGTGAGATCGCACAGATCTGAATGATCAGTTGGGGCGTGTGAGGCAATCTCGAGCTGACAACAAGAGTGTGGAAGACATGCTTGGAGAAATGATGAAAGCAAGACAACAAGCAATCAATAAAAGTAGAACTGAAAAAATACTGAGTCGGATGGAAATTCGAGACTCGAAAATCAGATTCAAATGTCAGACACAACCTTCTGTTCCTCCTTTTCCTGAAAAACAAAATGTGAGAAGCGGTGGAGAGCGGTGGGGTAGTGGTGTTCTGGAACAGTTTGTCAAAGAATAGAATCATTGCTGTTGGCAAAAAGAAATGAAGGCCCGTCGGATGCAGACAAGCAGAACCACAGAGTATCGAAAATAGACTGGAGACGATTATCAAGGGTAGCGGCGCCAATGTTTGCTGCCAAATTTACTAGACTCTGTTTGTTGATATTTCTCAGTGTTTGTTTGTTCAGAATCGTCTACCTCACATTTATTGATTCTCTATCTAAAACTACTCAATGCTAGGCTCGATACTTTCTGATAGAGATTCAGTTTGGCAAGGGGATTCACGTGTCCACAAATTGATTTAGCTACAACTCAGTCACAGAATCTGTTCTAGAGTATAGTGGTGTTGTACCCGTCTGTTAGAGGCACAACTAATGATGTGGTCTCGATCCTACCGATAATAGATGCTCAACTTCAATCTGGATTTATCAGAATTCGAATCCTATGTTCTACAGTTCTGCTTCGGATTATTTCTTGATTGTTTACAGTCTGCAAATTATTCCTAATCTACTCTACTCAAAGAACATGGAATTAAACTAATTCTACTCCTACTGAAATCACAGATTCATCAACACAATTTTAACTAAACAACTGGGAATCCTACAAAGTGCTTGCTACAATTGTCACTCAACATTTGTAACAAAAACTCCTGAAAGAGTCGAAACTAGGAAACATCATGAATCAGTGGAATAGTAGATCGATTTCCAAGTCCTGCACATCTACCTGATGCTAATCCCAAACCAATCCTTAAGAGAAAAAAGCATTAACAAGCACATTCATCAGTACCCAAATAAAATGCATGAACATGGAGCATGGAAGGAAATGCAAGTGGAATAATCTTCAATTAAAAGAGCAACATCATTTCAGTACATATTACATGCTTTAGAACTCATGGAGGAGGTCTCTATCTATAGCCACGAGCCGTTGAACCCAATTACATATTATTTTGGAGTCCACCTCTTGCAACAGAGTGAATCCCAATCTATAATGATTTGAGTTCCACCTCTTACTTGATAATAGGAGGCCTCTTTATTAAAAAACATATTTCAAGTTGAGATAATCTAATTTGCTAGCTCCCACATGGCTATCCATCTTTCGGGACGTACCATGGGGCTCACAACTGGATATTTTAGCCTAGCACTAACAATTCTCGTGCTCTCAGACTCGGCTCTCAACTTCATCTCTGCTAGAAGCCCTTTTGAGTGGAGAGGTTCTGCATCGACTCCTTGGAGCATGGCATCAGCTAACAGACTAATGACCTTGTGAGGACCCATACACTCTCTTTGAGATACATGGAGTGTGAAAGATTTCAGATCCTTAAGATCCAATCTACTTGAATGATCTTTGGTTAGAAAGAGAAATACATTATTAATTTCACCAATGTAGAAAAATCAGCATCTACACACAATTTGAGATGCAAACACTAATAGAACTTGATCAAACTTGAATGAAATGATTATGTACTGTTGCTGTCCGTACAAAACCAGCAAGCTACTGTATTTCACACGTGTGGATCCAAAAATAGCAAATATAGATCATTCTACACATAGAAATGCAAGCAATCACCAAGATAGTGCACCAATGGATAAACCCAAGAGAACCATGTATAAGCATGAAATGAGATAGAGAAGAGAGAAGATGACTCTCTCCACGAGTTACATCCTTTTATAGCAGGTCCAAACCCTATTTGGCCACTTGGCTTTCCCACCAAAATGCTAACCCTACCAATTTTGGGTCTAGATTCAATGTACCCAACTTATTCAAATTGAATCTACTCAAACTCGCATTCTATCTTTCCCACACTTTCAAAAAGTGTTTATTCAAATGAAATTTAGACTAATGAACTTTGAAAAGTCAACCTCTAAGTCTAAAACAAGTTTTGGCCTCAATATGCCAAATATGAAAATATTGCAAAATGTGATGAAACTAGTTGAATCTTTCACACTCCCTCTTCAACTAGTTTTAGCATAGACTTTGATAATACTCCAAGTGAAGTCCTATGCTTCATGAACAAGTATTTTCCCAATGCTTTGGTGAAGATATCAGCCACACATTCCCTTGAAGACACATGTTGAAGCTCCACCTCCTTTGCAATGACTCGCTCCCTCACAAAATGATATTGTATCTCAATATGCTTGCTCCTAGCATGAAAGATAGGATTGGATGCCATTCTTTGGGCTGATTGATTGTCACAAAAGATGATTTAGCTCTCTGAAAAATCCAGCAAGTGAAGATCCTTGATCATCCTCTTGATCCATACCATCTCCTTTGTGCAATGTGTAAGAGCTTTGTACTCGGCCTCACTAGATGACAATGAGATAGTGGCTTGTTTCTTTGACATCCATGATATAGCTCCATCACCTATGAAAATACAATAAGAACTAATGGATTTCCTATCCATTACATCTCCAGCATAGTCCGAATCTGAAAATCCAAAAAGATTAGGTGATGATCCCTCATACAATATGCCAAAATCTTGAGTTCCAATGATGTACCTCAAAACTCGCTTTCCTAGCTTCCAATGCTCCTAGCATAGTTTTTGCCAATAGAACTTTGATCCATCATAAAAATGATCTTCTTCCTAAGAATAGATCTCCTTTCAATGATCATGTAATGCTCAAAATAGAAGCAACCATAATTGATATAGAGAATAGTGTCCACTTGGGATGCTTCACTATTTCTTACATCAATTTTACATGTAAAAATGTGACTAGAACATGAAGAATCAAATAGAATGTAAATGAAATGATTTCACCATGCTTCCAACTCTGAACTCTCTGGAAAAATACAGCAAACAAACAATAAATGTGAGTGATCAACTTTTGCTTGCATGTCTCCTCCTTCTTTGTCCTTTGTTGCCATGTATCCACCATGATACTCCATGAATGAGCCTCCATCTTCATCTTGCCACAAGAAACCATCAAACCTTGGAAATCCATGAGTAGGTGAGTACATTAATGATGCCAATCCAGCACCACATGACTCCATAAACCAAGTAGTTTGCACTAGTCCTTCAAGATCTACTTGACACAAGAAAATGACCATGAATTCACCAAAAATTGACAATCTTCAAGTATTGGCACCAAGTAGCTCAACACTTGAGAACTTAGCCATGAATGAGTGACATAATGAACCTCCAATAGCTTCATTTCCATCAGCAAAATCAGCCAAGAATGCTAGTACAAATCCAACATCAAAACAATGCTCACCAATGTAGCTAATTTTACCATATCTTGACAATTTGCACACATCCACATAAAATTGCTCAAACATGAGATAGAACAAGTAAAGTAAACTTGAACAACACTTCCTTGCTGCTCCTTTGATCTTACTTGAGTCTTCAATATGCTGCAAAAATAGATCCATAACACCTTTGCCAATTACCTCTCCTTTGATGCTCTTGACTAGCTCCAAATTGCCAACTTCCCTTTTGACTAGTTGAAGTGCTTTGAGATCAACCTCTTGATCTTCAACTTGACCATCAAAGTCATTGAAAAAACTTTGTATTCCAGATCCATTACTTGATTTTACAGCAAGATAACATCCATCCACTTGCATAGCTCCATGTACACAAGAAGGTCCTCCAAAAGATGTTCCACTCTTCATAAGAGATCGATACTCAAGATCCATTGCTTGGATCCACTCCTCTTCTTTCCTTGCTTGATCTACACTTGTAGGCTCATCCAAACAGGTTAGGAAAGCAACATAATTTCCAAAGACTAGTTGCTCCACCAAGGATCTAGATCTCCATCATTAGGAAGCATACATGAAGACATCACAAAAGCATCATCATTTGCATCTTGCACATCCAAACCATCCTCATCAAGAGTAAGATTACCTTGCTTGTCTCCTTGATCTCTCTTCTTCTTGTAGCACTCACTTGCAAAGTGTCCTTTGATGCCACAATAGAAGCACTTGAGCTTTGATCTATCCTTCTTTTTGCCACTTGAAGAAGCATCCACTTGATCTTGCCCTTTAGACCACTTGCTTTTGGTTTTGCCCTTGAATTTGCCCTTTGTGAACATAGCATCCTCTTGAAGTGTCGATGTAGATCCAACTCTTGCTTGAAGCCTATATTCCTCATTGATCAAGATCTCTTGAAGATCCATCAAACTTGGCAAAGTCTTTTGAATAGCAATACTTTGAAAAATGTTAGCACGAGCATCCAACAAGCCATTAAGAATCACTTGAATAAGCTCTCCTTCCTTAATGCTTTCATCTATGCAAGCTAAGTTATCATTCAATGCTTTCATTCTCAAAACAAAAGTACTTGGACTTTCTTCATTCTTTTGCAAACAAGAAAAGATTTGCCTTCTTAGAGTCAACACTCTAGAAGTAGACTTGGATTCATAAAGCTTCTTCAATGAATTCCAAGCTTCCAAAGATGATGTGCACTTACCAACTTCCTTGAGAAGTTCATTGTTAACATTCATCTTTATCATGTGTAGAGCCTTCTTGGCCCTCTTGTCATACCTCAATTGATCTTGTTGTGTTGCTGGTCTCTCTTCCAAACCTACAACAATATCCAAAACATCATTCATCTCAAGAAGTGACTCCATCCTCACTTTCCATAATGAATAGTTACTTGAGGTAAGCCTATCATTGGCTTCCAACACGACTCCAATTGAGGTTGCCATGTAGCAATGACCTGGTCTTCTCTTTCAACCTGTTTCAATGCACAAAGCACTCCTTTGAACAACAACAAATGCTTTCAAAAGAAATCACCAAGATTTGAAACTATCTCACAAATTCTCTTCTAGCACTTATCCAAGCAAATCAACACATAGAATCATGGAATCTTGATCAACCTATGATCTATCCTCAATCTAATGACTTTTGCCACTTCCTAAGATTGAAACACACTCAAATGAAGTCCAGCAACCTCACTAACTAGAGATCCAATCAAAATTAGGGTTTTGACAAAATCACAAAAAATTGACTATTCCAAATCTACATGCAAATGCTGAAAATTTGATATGCAATCTATAAGCCACCACTTAGGCTGAACCCATGATCCAAAAATCGGCCAAATCCAGCGTGTGAATTCAAAAAACGAAATTGAACAAGTATATTGACCTATTTAGTGTTTTGATCTACAAAAGATCCAATCTACAAAAGCAAAAAATCCGATTTCGGTGTAAATTCCTCTCTAGCATGCTCTAGACTTGATATCTTCACCAAATCATTGATAGATCTGATTTCCTCCTTCATAACCTGAAAAACAAGCTCTGATACCATGTGAAAGATTTCATATCCTTAAGATCCAATCTACTTGAATGATCTTTGGTTAGAAAGAGAAATACACTACCAATTTCACCAATGTAGAAAAATCAGCATCTACACAATTTGAGATGCAAACACTAATAGAACTTGATCAAACTTGAATGAAATGATTATGTACTATTGCTGTCCGTACAAAACCAGCAAGCTACTATATTTCACACGTGTGGATCCAAAAATAGCAAATATAGATCATTCTACACATAGAAATGCAAGCAATCACCAAGATAGTGCACCAATGGATAGTAGAACCCAAGAGAACCATGTATAAGCATGAAATGAGATAGAGAAGAGAGAAGATGACTCTCTCCACGAGTTACATCCTTTTATAGCAGGTCCAAACCCTATTTGGCCACTTGGCTTTCTCACCAAAATGCTAACCCTACCAATTTTGGGTCTAGATTCAATGTACCCAACTTATTCAAATTGAATCTACTCAAACTCGCATTCTATCTTTCTCACACTTTCAAAAAGTGTTTATTCAAATGAAATTTAGACTAATGAACTTTGAAAAGTCAACCTCTAAGTCTAAAACAAGTTTTGGCCTCAATATGCCAAATATGGAAATATTGCAAAATGTGATGAAACTAGTTGAATCTTTCACATGGAGTAGTGCATGTAAGTGTGACTGATATATGCATGAGGACTGCATGGGAGCCCCATGGGTTCATGCACAAGATTCTACTCTCTATATATTGGACTAGAGATAAACCCATCGACAACTTTTGGTTCAGGTTACTAGTTGCTCTCTTCTCTTGAAGCACTCACATGGCATGGATCGGGGCCTAGATCTAGGATTGATCTAGGTTTGGTTGGGAGGTTTTGCTCCTACAGGTCTCATGTTGTGTTCTCCTATCATCATCTTAAGGGAATTTTCCTAGTGGTCTTTACATTGGTATCAGAGCTCGGCTAAGATGCGGTCTTGGATTGGATGGAGACAAGTCCTACCTACATCGAATCAGAATTAGAAAGCACTTGGACTTGCATCATGAATTTGGAGTGCTGATTTCTTAAGGGATATTGGATTTGGATTCACTAATTCGAGTATGAAACATGCTTTTCAAAATTTGGTGGTAGAGTGCTCTTTTACATGTATGATTTTGATAAGGATGCTGAGAATTATTTCTTAAAATAGAATTTGTTCTCAAATTTCTGGTGCCTTGAGAAAGGTTTCATTTGATGTAGAATGTTTTGCATGTGTAAATCCACTTGATTGTTTAGCTGTCTAAATCTATTTGTTTTGAGTTTTGAACAATTTCCATGAGTCCATAATGTTATCGGTAATTTAGATTCAGGTCTAGCTTCGGAACGTTTATTGAAAGATTGGTTGGAAATCAATCTGTCTGAAATAAAGGCTGAGAATCTTGAATTTAAATCTTTCTATGCATGTTGAGGATTCAGAATTAATCCTCTTGTAAAACAAGCAAATTGAAAACATAGATTGAATATGGTGTGTTCATTCTCTAGTTGTAAGCAGAAATGGACAAGGGCTAAGAGTTTTCAATCAATTGGATATGAAAGATTATCTATTCCTTGCAAAAGTAGTTATGATGTCGTCAATCCTGCTTTTGGCTGAAAGTAGGATAGTAATCATATTTCTTTGGAGTAGATGATGCATGCAGATCGAGTCTCCTTTTTAAAAGCCTTTCTATGTTGAATTGCTTGAAGTTCGGTTGAGAGAAGTGACCCTGTTTTAGAGTAATAAAGCAATTTATCATCTTTTCATATTCATTTCTCTGGTTATAGTGAGATGATTGAGTGAAAAGCAGACTAGTTATGACAAGTTGGATGGGTACCAAAGATTGTCTAACAGCTGGTTCCAGTCCCGCAATCGAATCTTCAGAAGAAGAGAGATAACCCTGAGTATTGAACCATAAAAAACAAGATACAAATCCTCCTTCCAAACTCGTTCTTGAACTTCTGAGGTCCCTGAATAACTGGTATATTATCATTTCCCTGTGGCAGCAATGAGGCAGAATTGGGTGGCTGCAACCTCCCGATGTGAATCCATTGAATGGCGCAGCTGTAATGGAGGTCAAAACCATGGCGGCTATAGGAATCGTGGCCTCCTGTTTTCATTTTGTCTTTGTGTGAAGGAAACCCTAAAAAGGGTAAGCATGGCTTTGAGACGTGTGTATGCCTTTTGCATATTGTTTTTTCCTTTGCCTGTAAAAACTTTGCATGGGTCTTTTTGGAATTTTTTTTTGTTTTTGGTTGCATGACTATACTACATAAGTGAAAAATATGTGGCCCAGAGTTTCTTGAACCTCAATGCCATTATGTTTGCAATCAAACTGTGATGGTTTTGAAAAGCTGGAGATTTTTGAGAGAATCTGCCTAAACCAACAGTTGAGAATAAAGTTATCAATTCTCTAGACCATAAGCAAGAATGTTGTGTGAAGAAATATTTTTGCTATCCTAGCAGATAGTCTAGGAGCTTGGGTCAAAGATTTAGGATTGACGACAAGTTATTGGTTCTTCATGGGATTTATTTTTCAAACCGGTACCTGGTTCGAAAAAAATTTGATTTTTTGGTACCGTGCTAGTTAATGATTTAACTTTGGAGGAGGAGGTAGAAGTAGAGTTTAAATGTGGTTGTGGATCTTTTAAATCCCCATATATCATTTTTTCCTTTTCGACTGATGGGGTTGTTGTTACATTCTCAATGATTTCGATCATTATGAATGTGCTTGTATCATGTAATTTGGATTTTTGAAAATCCCAATGGAAAATTTGCATAATGCCGGTTGTTGAATTCGTTAATCAAAATTCATATTGAATATCTATAGGACCATGAGTATGACCCAATTTTGAATGGAAATTGTGATATGAGACGTGAGTATTGACACATGGATCATATTTGTACCGTCAGTACATGATAGGACCTTATTCCTTAAGAGTTGGAACCCTCAGATGGGAGGGATTTGGGAATCTTGGTACTACCAGAAAGGTTATTTTCATCTACAAATTATTTAAGAAACCCAAGAGAATTAAATTAACTACTAGTTTTTTTAGAATTGGTTGAAGAGTAAATCAAAAATTTGGATATAGTATAACCATATAATCTTTTTGATTTTTCGGTGAATAGATCTAGAAGCAAAAGACCTCTTGGAGCAAAAGCTGATGGTATGGGACATCAGTGATTCCAAAGGAAAATTCTTGTGCGAGAGTGATTTGTAGACAAGTGGTTTGAGATTTGAATTCATTATAAGTAGTACTGACTAGATCGAAAGTTACTAATCCCCAGTTGTCAGGGATAGGATTAAGTTTGGTCATGGAATGTCTATATTGAATCAACCTAATCTGAGTTGGAGAACTAGGATCTAGGAGGAGTCGATCAAAAGGGAGAAATTTGGTGGCAAGAAGTAAGCTGGGTTGGAAAGCTTGTGAGAGAGAATCTGTTCTTATAAAACACATGATTTATGAATCATCGAGATACATTAGAAAAGTTATGTGCATAAAATATATATGATTTCTTGGGAGAGTATTTTTCAATTGGAAATAGACTCGGTTCATTAGTGATTGTATCCGAGAGAGCTCAATTGGATAACGAATTATAATAGTTCCAAGAATGATGATTAAATTTTCAAGAAATTCAACAGAACTTTGGATATCTAGAATTTAGTTCTAGACAATAATCTAAAGTTTTTTTTTGGTGGAATTCAGATAGCTCCTATTTTAGTTAAGAATCCAGTTTGGAGAATATTTTTAAAATCCAGTATTTCTGAGTTGAAAAGATTTTTAGAATGATTCTTATATATTTCTTGCATTGTGTATTAAACATAAACTCCAATATCCTTTAGGAATTAAGTATCATCTGGATTCCAAAGATGATTGACGAATAATAAGAGTCTAACTATTTGTGATTGAAAAATTATAAATGGATACTTAATCAAGGGATAATAAAGAAATATACAGATTCTTAAGTATGTTGAGTAATTCCTAGTTTATCAAATGAGTTGAGATTTCAAATCAATATTTTGTACGTCTAAATCCTCCAGTATTTTATTGAGTCCTATGGATCTCACATGCATTTTTCGTTAAGTAAATTATTAAATTCACTTATGGAGAGTTTTGCTTACTTTAGTGGATTGTATTCTGCTACATATTGTAGTGTATATGTATGCTTGTGGATAAACTTCAATCTTATAGGAGATTGATAAATCTATTGAGATACAGATAAATTGCTGATTTCTTGCATGAGATGCTAGAAATGGGGCTATTAACTCATTAGAGTAACTACAATACTCTAGATTGAGTTATAATTGTCTGATACTTGATGGATCGCCTAGAGTTTTAGCAGGTCCTTCAAAAGAGTTGGAACTTGGTGTAGGTTCACGATGTGGCTGTAGAAGAACCATTGGGGCTTGAAGATGCTATCAAGATATATGAAGAGGGTGTTTATAAGCTTGCAGAAGAGCCAAATGTGACTGTTGAGGGAGGAGAGTCAAACATAGAAAATCCTGATCAGGTGGATGATGAGTTGGACCAACAATTGTCTGCTGCTATAATAGATGGTCAATGCTGTGGACCTCTTGGAGAGTCTGGTTTTATTTTGAGGTAAACCTCTGTTGTTTATCCGTTTGTGTCGATGTAAACTGAACACAAGAATTCGGCCACTAAGAAAGGATCTCAAAGATTTGAAGGCTGAGGAAAAATATGTGAAGGAAAAAGATATATTTATGTTGTCAATCGTAAGAGTAGATGGGTCGTTTGAAAATGTTTCAGAGGAGGTAAATCCTCTTGGGATTCAATATGCAGAGATATAATGATGAGTTTGAAAAAGAAATAGAGCTGATAGAAGAGTACTCAATCTTATTTGGCAAATTGTTTTTTGTCTAGGAGGGTAATCATCGGACGAAGGCTTGGTTGGAATTGATCAACGAGGAGTATAAAAATGATAGATCATGGCATCCAAGAGTGCTAGCAACTTTCATTGAACCAAAGGCAGATTCAGAGATGCCACTAGTTTTCACATTGCAATGAATGAATCTGTAAGTAATTATCTTGCTCTTTTTGTTTTTCTTTATTATATAGAGATTGTGTATATGTTTTCTATTCTCTTTTATTGGTGAATATTTGTGTAGTGGGTTTCTTTCCTTGCCTAACCTCAATCCAAGATCTAATCAATCTAGCATCAAAGAGATGAAGTTAGTTGTCACACATAGATTCGTTCCTATGAGAGCGATAGTATAATTCAGATTTCAACATGAATGGAAGATTCACATCTAACTCTAACATCCAATAATCCTAAGCATTAATACTACATCCATTAACACTAGATCCACAACAAGATAGCTTACTCTTTCTCTCTCTCTCTCTCCCTTTCTCCCTCATAGAAAGTATAATAACATGTAATCCCAATAACAATCAAATCCAACAATTAGCAAAACACAAATAAAGCATGAGAGATGGAGGAAGTGATTGAGAGCAAGGACATTCATAAATCCATTTCACAAGATAACCAATCTGCTTTAGGTTTCAATTTTCTTGAACAAATACGCGATCTCCGTCGGAGTTACCGGATGATCAGGTATTTGCGTCTGAAGATATGCATCATGCTCAAGGGTGGTCGCATCCAATTCACCTTGGAGACGTGTGCGATCTTGTTCTGCCATCTGCAGTTGACCTTGTAGTAGCTGCACTTGTTGCTTTGCATCCTACACGGCCTTGTCCACCTGATCTTGGGCGGTTGTCAAGGCATTCTACAGTGAGCTGACATATTCTTCTAGGCAATCAACCAATTGTTGTGCCATCTTCTTCTCATCATCGGATTTATCTTCTGCTGCTTGGCGATCTTCAATTCTCTGTCCAGCTGAATAATTTTCTGATTGATGAGAGTATTCTCCGATCCCATATCTGAGATTCGCTGTTCCATAGTTCAGGATTTCCTTCACTTTATATGGGCCTTCACCGGTAAGCTTCAATTTTTCCTTGATCAGCTTGGTTTTGTACATCAGTGCGAGATCTCCTACTTTCACATCCTTTTTGTGCAATCGACGATCGTGCCATGCCTTGCGGCATGCTTTCTCTGCTGCTAACGCATGAACTGCCATCAATCTTGTTTCACATAATTTGTGCAATGCTTCATGACGGAGTTGTAAAGACTTATCATCATTTAATCGTTCTGTTGCTGCTATGTGTAAAGATGGGATTAAAAATTCAAATCTTGACCATAAACCAGTTGAAAGGGTGTTTGATTTATACTACTTTTGTAAGCGGTTCTGAATGCCCATAATGCTGCATACAGTTTATGTTCCCAATCAGATCGACTCACTTCAACTGTTTTCGTTATTATAGTGCAGAGAATCTTATTGGAAGATTAAGCTTGGCCATTCTCTCAGGGATAGTAAGGAGTACTAAATTTGTGTGTAACAAAAAAATCTTCCAATAAACACTTTATTGTTTAATTAACCAAGTGTGTAACCCGGTCACTGACAATCTCGATCGGACATCCAAACCTGATAATAATATTTTCATAAAGAAACTTGGCCGTAGATTTTGCATCAGCAACTTTGACAGCTTTGGCTTCAACCCAGTTGGTCATATAGTCAGTTGCTACGATAATGTATCGGTCCTAAGATCCTTGCACGACAGGATGAATAGGACCAACATAATCCAGTCCCCATTTTCCAAACGGCGCTTGCGATAAAAACGGATGCAAGAATTCATAGTTCTGTCTAGTAGGCAGTTGTGCTCGCTGGCAAACATCACATGTCTGAATATAATTTTCTATGTCCTTATGAAGCATAGGCCACCAACAACCTGATTGCAAAAGTTTGCGAACCGTAATATCGGTAGAGAAGTGTCCTCCGCCCATGCCATCATGTGAAAACATGATTAAATCTGGTATTTCATGCGATAAAACACATCTACGTAGAATATTGTCTGATCCACGACGATATAATTGTCCTGCAATCAATCATAAGGTTGAGCCTTATAAATCAATTGTCTCTTCTATACTTTTGTTAAAGAGTCATTCGGTTGTCCTAGGATCAGGTACTCAACAATATCCGCTGCCCACTCAGGTACCGCTTCTACATAGAACAATGTAGCATTTGGTAATTCATCATGCACTTTAGTATTAACTGGTGCGGCTTCAATTCGTGAAACGTGATCGGCTAGATAATGTTGCTTTCCCTTTCGAACCACAATTCGAAAGTCAAATTCAGTCAATAACAGTAACCATCTTGCAATACGTCTAGTATTGCACGTCTTGTTTACAAGTAAAGTAACGGTTGGTGATCTGTATAAAATGCAAAGTGCAGTTCCATGAGGTAATGACGAAATTTCCAAATAGAAAAAATCATGGCTAATGCTTCACGTTCTGTTGTTGAATATTTCTTCTTTGGATCTGTAAGCTGTCTGCTTGCAAATCGTATAGGATAGTCCTTCTTATAGTCACCTGGCTGCATCAAAACTGATCCAATGGCATATTTTGAGGCATCCGTGTGAACATGAAATTCAATCGTCCAATCTGGAGAACGCAGTAGCTGTGTTGAAGTTAATGTTTTTTTTAATTTTTCAAAGGCTTCTAATGCCTCTACTATCCAAATAGGAACAATAGTCAGTTTGTATATAGGTCATGCTAAATCTACAAAGAACATAATAAAAATTCGATAGTAGTTCGCATGATCCATAAACACATAAACTCCACGAATTGTTGTTGGCGGTGGCAACAATAACCTTGATTTTAGAATAATCTGTGGCAATGCCATGCTTTGAT
Organism: Diphasiastrum complanatum; assembly: GCA_029204225.1. NCBI lineage: Eukaryota > Viridiplantae > Streptophyta > Lycopodiopsida > Lycopodiales > Lycopodiaceae > Diphasiastrum > Diphasiastrum complanatum. Next base: position 57,158,385 of record CM055096.1, read on the forward strand.
ATCACATGCCCAAGCACAACTCTGTGGGAAACCCATATCTGGCATTTTTCTGGATTTAGGAAAATTTGATATTTGCGACATCTTTCAAATACTTTCTCCAATCGATCCAGGTGTTCTGTATCCGTACTATGGACTCCCAGGTCATCCCAGTAAATTTCAAGGAATTTCTATAGATAATCTTTAAAAGCAAATTGCATTACTCTTTGGAACGAACTTGGTGCATTACAGAGTCCAAACGACAGTACTTTGTAAGCATAGGTGCCCATTCTGTTGCAAAATCAGTTTTGTGGCGATCTGCATGAGCAATCTTAACCTGGTTGTAACCACTAAATCCATCCAGGAAACTATAAGCTTCCGCTCCAGCAAGGCGATCCAAAATACTTTCAGTAAAAGGTAAGGGAAAGTGATCCTTCCGCGTCACTTTGTTCAAAGCCTTCAGATTCACACAAATTCTCAATTTCCCATTCTTCTTATGAACAATGACAATCGGTGAAATCCATTCAGTATGTTCGATCTCATAAATGAAATCGGTGTCAAGCAGTCTCTGAAGCTCCATAACATTAGGATTACACCGATAGAACTTTGTAACCTTTGGAATTGCATCCGGTACTAAAGGTACGGTATGTTCAATAACTGACGTCGGAATACCCTTCAGAGCTTGATAAGTCCATGCAAAACAATTTTGATACTTAATAAGTAACATTCAGAGTGCTTGATACTATTCAGGATAAGTTGTGATCCAATTTGTACAATCTTTTTTTGTTTTCCTGGGTCAGCAAGATTCATTGGTTGTGTCCTAGCTGGACAACCGTAAACCTCTTTCGATTCTGGCATCTGTTTTTTGGGTTCACGATGTGCTTTAGGTAGCATGATAACCACATCATCAAGTGTGTAACGTTTAAAATGTCTGAGCATCATGTCATGTTGGACAACATCTGCTTGTTCTTTGTCAAAAGGACTTGTCTTGGATCTTCGCTTAGCCTTCTTAGCAGGAATTGATCGTGGAGGTGATGGCTTCCGAGACGATGACTTCCTAGACGATGATGTCGTGCTAGAATTTTGACTTGTAGAATCATCCTTAACTTTTCCTTTGTCTTTATCCAGTAAGGGTGGCACATTTTTTGAATCAATCCTTTGAGGAGAATTTTCCCATTTCAAGACCATATTATAATGTTGCTTGGCTTTTTTTTTTTTTTTTTTTCCCGTTATTGACCTTGTGATCTTGTCTTCCTTCAATATAACTGCTTTGGGCAGTTTTATTGTTGGTTCATCAGGAACATTACACACTCCAAATTTTGTCGGATCCATATGATTTAGAATCTGCTCATCAGTAAGTTTTGCATTGTCATCATAAGTCAAGACATGACTCACATGAATGAGGTCATCTTCAATCGGATCTGGTATAGGTTCCGTTGATATCCAAGCTACATTCAGCACATTCAATGGAAAAGTGATCGGTGCATCCAAGGTTCGATCCAATAATGAAATCTCGCTCAAATCTGACTGATTATCTTGTTGACACATATATCCTGTTGTACAATCAATCATTGCAAGAGCTTCATTCCAGTTGATAGTATCCATTTGAGAATCGTAGTGAACTCCCAAATTTTTCTCTAGTCGGTCACAAGTATGATCCATTTTTGAGGAATCATCATCCTCTTTTTGAACCACTGGTTTGATAGTCCAAGTTGTAGGATCAACTTTGATTGCACCTTCACGATTTTCAAAAGTGATTTTCACAGTACCCTAGTTATGAATTACTTGTACTTGCGCAACTCGTAACCATGGATGTCCCAATAGAACTCGGTAGACATTTGGTGCGTCTGGTAAGTCCATTACTACGAAAGTATTGACGAACTATACTCTCGCAATTCTGACAGGTATATCTTCAACCATTCCTCGCGGACAAACTATAGTTTGGTCAGCTAGCTTAATGGCAAAAGTAACAGGCTTGATCTTTGTAAGGCCCCATTTTGCACATAGCCTTGACTTTGGCTGTTGCTTTAGCAGCTTCAAGCTCATCTTCTTCTTGCAGATGTTTAATCCAATGCCTCATATCATGATATCTTCTTTTTTCTGTATGAATATTTGGATAGAATCCAGATGTTGTTGGTATATCAGTTAATGGTATAGAATCAGCATGTATTGGATCGGCTATTGGTTCTTTCTACTTTGGTGCTCTGGTGACCACCATCAAGGGTACACTTGGTTTATTTTGAGCTACTGGTCTTCGCTTGATTGTTATCAAATTTACAGGAGTTGTAGCTGGTGGTGGCTTCGGTCTTGCTGGACAGTCTTTATAGCAATGCCCATAACCACAGTCACGACAGAATGGTACAAATTTTTTTTTATCTGGACATTCTGCAACTTTGTGATTTTCTCCACATGCAAAGCTTCCAAGTGGTGCTCTGGTCCAGTTTCTAGATGCTTGTTGTTGCGTGACAGCATAAATAGCATATTGTTCTGAAGATCCACCTTCTTGATCATTACCATAGTTCCATTGCTCGACACTTCTATACGGTTCTGGTTTCATCAAATTGGCAGGAGGAGCGGGGTGCTTTGGTGGGGCAGGTAAGGCTAAACGTTCCGGGTATCCAAGAGCAGATTGTCGAGGTCTGGCTGCTGGATTTCCTCCATACTATGGTTCTTGATATCCCATTTGGGCATACCATTGCTGAATTATCCGAGGATCGAAGTTGGCAAAAGAGTCTCATGATCAGACGAATTACACAACTGACATATATTGATTTCCATTCTTTTTTTCAATTGAGGACACTCATTCACTATGTGATTTCCTGTACAAATAGAACACCAGACATTTTCTATGGTAGGAAAAGTCTTTGCAAACTTCTCAGGTTCCTTGTTCGCTTGTCCATGGAAATCTTCCAATGCTTTGATCTTCTCATCAAATTGTGACTGGAACATTTCCATTTGTTTCTACTGGTTCTTCCCGAGTTTCTCGAACTCATTGAGCATCATTTCTGCAGTAGCATTGACATTCGTTGATGCAATAGTGGTGGATGTCGTAGTGGTCTGCCCTGTTGTATAAGGCAAAGGCTCATCATCTAAATCTTCATCCTCCTCTCGAATTGCATCATCCATAGCATTCTGCAACATTGCGTACTCATTATGGCTTTTCAGCTCATGTCTAATCCTTTTAGGTAAACCTGACAAAAACCACATAATCATGGCATTTTTATTAATCAACTCAGGTTCGCACTCAATCTGAGACATTTCACCCGTTCAATGTAATCTCAAACCATTTCTCGCTTCCCCATTTCAATTTTACTTAAAAGTAGAAAAGGGTCTTCCATAAACTTTCGAGGTTTGAACTGTGTGATAAGGGCTCGTTTAACAATCTTCCAATCCGTACGCTCAGTTTCATCTTGATTATATTACCAATCTTGTGATGCGCCTGTTAAGGCCATTAGAAAAGCCTTACATTTATCTTGGGGAAAAATTTTGCCATAGACTTCACAAGATTCAGTATAGATCTAAAGAAATCTAACTGGATATGTTAATCCATTGTATTTAGGTAGATCCAAAAAAACATGGTGCCTTCTAACAATGATTGGATTGACTTCTTGAGGAGCACCTCCAGGGACAGCCATCTTCATAGATTCAAATCAAGCAGACAATGAGATTGGATCTAGATTTTCAATCAAAACTATCTCAGATCAGATTTGCTAGCACTTGACAAGAATCAGATTTCTATACCGTGAAAAGATTTTGAAATTCAATCAATTGATACTTCTCAAAAAATAAAAAATTTCTCAGAATCAAAATCAGACTGTATCAAATTTGACCCAAATTTTGACAAAGACTTGATCTGAAAAATCAAAATCTAAAAATAGAACTGGTGAAGGTTTCTTAGACGAAGATTGACTCAACAAAGATTCAACAATGTTATTTTTGAAATAAACTCTCTGATCAGACTTTTTTGACACTTTATATGGAATTAACCTTTGCCGAACTCTCAGACTGGAAATTTGACACATATAAAGCTAGGGTAAACCTGACGAAGATTTTTGGCACACAAAAACACAGTTTATGTAGTTGGTGAGGGTAAAACTCAAGATTTTCTAAGATCGAGATGAGAAGAATGTTCGTCGAACTCAAACATAATATTTTACTATAAATAGAATGATCTGAAAACTCGAGGAAGGTTTTGGCGAAGAATCCAAAATAATATTGGTATTTTTGCAAAAAAGAGACTTTTTTGACAAAAATATGACAATATGACAACTGATTCTCTGAGAATATCTTCTATTTTTTATATTATTCTTCGCCAACCTGGCAGTAGATAGATCTGAATCACACCTATGCACAGTGAATCGGACGAAGGTTCTTTTTTTGTATTTTTAGGGTTTTGGTGATTTTTGTTGTTTTTTTTTGTGGTTTTTCTGATGTTTCTGGAAATCTACTGGGAAGGATTGTTCGCCCTTCAAACTGAAGGTTTTGTGATAAAAAACGAAGGTGCTTGCAACTCGGCAAAGGTTTTTAGACAAAGGACAAAAAGTTATCAGCTCTGATGATGATTTTTGTCTTCTTTGGCCAAAATCTGACAGATTTGATCAATTTTTGTTGTTTTCTCTGATATCTCAGATTCAAATGAATCTTAAGATTGGTGATTTGAATAGCTTTCTCTGTTCCACAATCAAATTAGATCTTAAACAAGCAAATCCACTTGAATCAAGCAAAATCACAACACAACTAACCCTAAATGCAGATCTAACACTATTCATGCAACGACAAGATGCCTAATGCAAGCTAACCATCCAACAAACATGCTGCAAACTGAAAAATTGGCATAGCTCCTCGGTAACGGCGCCAAAATTGTAGTGGGTTTCTTTCCTTGCCTAACCTCAATCCAAGATCTAATCAATTTAGCATCAAAGAGATGAAGTTAGTTCTCACGCATAGATTCGTTCCCATGAGAGCGATAGTATAGTTCAGATTTCAGCATGAATGGAAGATTCGCATCTAATTCTAACATCCATTAACCCTAAGAATTAATACTACATCCACTAACACTAGATCCACAACAAGATAACTTACTCTTTCTCTCTCTCTCCCTTTCTCCCTCATAGAAAGTATAATAACATGCAATCCCAATAACAATCAAATCCAACAATTAGCAAAACACAAATAAAGCATGAGAGATGGAAGAAAAGTGATAGTGTAATGACCCAAAGGGATAACTCCTAAGATGAGGATAGGAGAACACAATAAGAGAGACTATGGAGCCAAACCGCCCAACCAATCCTAGATCAAAATTGGATCTAGCCCCCAAGCCATGCCATGTGAAACAAGAGGAGAAGAGAGAAACTGGTGATCGGACCCCCAATATGTCGACGGAAGAATCCCTACCTCATTATATAGAGAGTAGAGTCCTGTGCATGAAACCATGCAACCCCCATGCAGGTTAACTATAAATAGATCACATCTCTTCATGCAGTCCTCCTACCTATATCCGTCACACAGACATGCAATACTCCATATGTCTCAATTAGAGTATCTGGGTCCTCTCAAGGTAATTAGTCACAAACTGGCCTTGACATGGAATTAAATCATGGCATGACCAACAATCTCAAATACTGGAGGGCCAGTCTACCATATTAGGACTATTCCAGGTCCTTAATCGAATATGGCCATAACATTCTTCCCTCCTTAAACTGCTTCTATCCTTAGAAGCTCCTCAAGACAGGAAAAAATTATAGGAACAGTTCTTTAAACTTTCAATATTAACTGAGGAAATCATTGTTCTTAGTCTGACTTCCATATCAAACAAGTACTCAGAGATAAACCTATTTCAAATCGTTAATCTTTGTTCTGGAGTACGACTCAAGTTTGAAAAGTACACTAAGCAATAAATTTCTCAACTAGGTTACACTCAACACAGGTTAGTAAGATCATCTTCATGTAAATCACTTACATGAACCACTGAGTGAAATATTCCCTAACTTAGGAGATTAAAGTTAAAGAAAAAGTAATAATAATTACAATATGAAATTATCCACAAACTCTGGCAGACAATTAGGTAAAAAACTTCCAAGTACAACTATCTTTAGAATCCAATTCTAAGATATGATAATTCATTTAACTAGAATATCTAGGAGAATCATTAAGATATAGAATGATTAAAACTCAACTCTGAGTATCCTAGATATTCTTTTGAGTTAAATGCTCATGTTTCTAGCACCAAATACAAGAAAATAACATTCATTCATCTTAATAGACTTGTCTGTCTCCTATGATAACTGGAGATCCAATTCAAATGAAGAAATGTACTCAAGCATTCGTAGACCATAAACTATACCAGAACAACATCCACTAGATAAATAATATATGTGAGATCCATAGGCTTTCAATTAAAATACTGGAGTAACGAGATTCAAAACACTGGTCAGAATTCTTACTCAATTAATAGACCAAGACTTAATCGTCACACTTAAGAATCATCACAATTCCTTTTAATCTATTGACAATAATTAAGTAACTATTTATGATCCATCAATCATAAATATTTAGATTTATATGATTCGTCAATCATAATTTTCTGGAACTTAATCGTCATACTTAAGAATCATTACAATTTCTTTTAATCTATTGACAATAATTAAGTAACTATTTATGATTCGTCAATCATAAATATTTAGATTTATATGATTCGTCAATCATAATTTTTTGGAATCTAAAATTCTACTAATCATTCACAAGATACTGGAGTATATGTTCCACATAACTTAGGAAAAGTAAAAAAACATTTCAAAAACTTTTCACTAAGAAAAATACTGGATTCAGAAATATTCTTCAATTAGGATTCTTTAACTGAAGTGCAAGATTCAAGGTCTATTAACCATGGGTAATTAAAGACTAAACGCATAACAAAATGACAATCATCCTCAACTACAAAAAATACTTTAGATTACAATCTAGAATCAACTCTAGATACCCAAAGTCCTGCTGAATATCAATTCAGTTATTATTCTTAGATTCATTATGATTTGTTATCCAATTGAGTGCTCTGGGATATAATCACTAATGAGTTGAGTCTATTCCTTGACTAAGGAATACTCTATCCCAAGAATACTGTATATCCAATGCAAATAATTTTCACTGATGAATCTTAATAATTCACTACCCATGCGTCTTACAAGCAATATAATTCAAAACCATCAGTTTCTGGTGAATCCATATCACATTGATTGTTTTACCAATTAACTTCACTCCGGAGTTACTCAAGTAATTGCCAATGATTCAGAAATCTCAAATGTCTAGGTGAAGAATTCAATTATACTAGTATGACACCCCATTTAGATCCACATCCAAATCATTTATTAGCTAACTCATAAATCTTCCACACAAAGATTTCTTAACTCTACAAGTATCTGCCAAAACAATACTTGATCATATGCTTATGTTTACCGACTAGGTTAAGTGCACCAAATAACCCTAGTAACCATGAATACACAGTAGATTCATACAAGATTAATCATGCACATATGTGAATAATTTCACTATGACCCAGTACATAAACACATTTTTTACCTGGCAGATTTCTTCAGCATGCTAGGGTTAGCTTTGCATTATGGATATGATTTGTGAGAGTTATGTCCAAAAACGTTCAAAAAATGATTGGGGACTATATTTTATGGATTTTTACAAAAAAAAATTCTATCCTTTTTTATTCAATTTTTGCCTGATTTTCTATTCTCTATAATTTGATCTGAATATGTAGGATTGTAGAGCATTGAAAGGGCTTTCTAGCCATATAATTTTTTTTGGATTCCGTTAAGTATTTAGCAAGTTAAAAATTTTTGAAGTTGGCAGCAAAATTTTGTAAAGTTGTCAAAAACCAGAAATTTTTTGTTTTTTTAGTCGAGTTAGCGGAAGGCATTGTACTATTACGCTTAGCCGCCAAAGTGACCTTACTAGAGGGACGACTAACTAATAGATTAGCATAAACCACTCTTGTAATTCCTAGTTAACCTATCTTGTATCTCACCTGGTGAGACATAAATATAGTTCAATTCAATAGAACAGAATGCTAGAAGCAGAATCTGCAAGTAGCAGAACATAGCATTGTAAGAGGAACATCAGACTGCCAACGAGTGAGACACTGGTGACTCATTGTGAAACAAATAAAAAATACAAATACATTTTTGTTCTTCCAACTACGATTGTTGTGTTACATCTGCTTGTGTGATTGATTGCTGCAATGTCTGTGGTCGATAGCAGAGTATCTAGATCCTGAAAATCGTATGCTTGGTGTAGTGCACTTCTGCCAAGAATAGGCGCTGCCCCTTTAGTGTTGTCTTTGTAGCATAGGGTCCGAATGCTGGGAGCATCAACCATGCCTCAACCTACATAGCACAAAGAGGAGGAGAGAGAAAGAAAGCCCAAATAGTGAGAGGTTTGGGAGGCCCGAGCACCTTCCCCAAACTATTCAATCACTACTGTGAGAGAGAGAGAGAGAGAGAGAGAGAGAGAGAGAGAGAGAGAGAGAGAGAGAGAGAGAGAGAGAGAGAGAGAGAGAGAGAGAGAGAGAGAGAGAGAGAGAGAGAGAATTTCTAGGTTGAGAAAGGCTTTGGGGGCTCGAGTGCCTACCCAAAGCTATTCTATCCCAACGTAGGGAGAGAGGGAGAAGAGAGAGAGAGAGAAGAGAGAGAGGGAAAAAACAAGAGAGTTTTATTATGAAAAAGATGGAGAGAGAGAGAGAGAGAGAGAGAGAGAGAGAGAGAGAGAGAGAGAGAGAGAGAGAGAGAGAGAGAGAGAGAGAGAGAGAGAGAGAGAGAGAGAGAGAGAGAGAGAGAGAGAGAGAGATGGAGAAACCAAGAGAGTTTTATTATGAAAAAGATGGAAGATGATACAATACAAAGGAAATGGCTCCCTCTTATAGATTTAGAGGTGAGCCTCCTTCACTCTCATTGGCCACTTCATTGGGACAAGGATTCTAATCCAAGCCTTTCAAATAAACACAACTTAAATCTACTGGTGCTAAGAAAGCACAAGGACACACATGATTCATGTGAGTTCTAATTTGGGCCCTTTTAGCTTTTTTATTTGCAACTTGACTTAGGGCCTCTAATGTCATTTTAGAGTTTTAAGCCCTTAGTCTCTTATTTCTAGGAATTACAACTTGCTACTTGTGCTCATTGTTGGTTGGGCTTATACATGCTCTACTATATTGTGGTGGGGCCCACTAGGTAAGGCTTGGCCAATAGTATTTTAAGTTGTGAGACCCACTTGTTTATTATTGTTCAAGAAAATCCCACAATAGGGTCCTCGACCCAAAGTAGTGACGGTCCTTCGGCACTAGGCTGCAACTGTCGTGGAGGGGCATTGTTGTCGGTTCTTTTATTGCTGGGACATGGATGCTTCAGGAAAAGCATGGAGAGAATTCACTTACATAAACCTGAGGCTTTATTGGATTATGGCGATCAACAAGAACTTGGACTTGTGAGATTTTCAATAATACCTGTCATGTGTTGCATGTAATTAGCCCATGAGCTTACTAATGAATTTTCAAATATAGCCATGGAGCTAAATTAGATTAGAACTAGTCAATAGCATAGTTAATAAAGTGGTTCGAACAACCTCGCTATAATTGAGAATAACGGAATTGTAATAATGGGTGTAAGGCCCAATTTAGCTAAATAAGGCCCCAAACTTATAGTACAGGCACAAATGACCACTATAAATAGCTAAGGTCGTGCTAAATTTGGAGGCTATTGTTCATTTTGTAATTTTGAGTTTGAAGAGATCTTGGAGCTTCTCTTGGAGAGCTTTCTTGACGGAGAAAGTGGTTCATGTGCCTAAAATCACATGAGAGCTATGATCATGCTCTAGAATCAGGCCCCTATCTTGTGAATGATCCATAATCATGAATAAAGAAACCTTACTTTGTCTAATTTGGTGAAGGTTTGCACTTTTAGCTATTTTCTTGATTTTTGGCTTATTTTCTTGATTTCTTGTATTTCCATTGTGATTTGATGTTAATGAATGGATTAGATGTTTCAATGCTAAGGTTGGCACATGAAAATTTTGGTATCAGAGCATTAGATCCCTTTCCCATCAGATTTGGTGGTTTTTGTTAAATTTGGTAGAGTTTCTTGTTCTAGTTTTCTTGTTTTTTCCAATTTCCAGAAAGTTTTGATTCAATTTTTGACAATTTAATCTTCCTTATTTGTGTGATTTCTTATTGTAGATCAGTAGATCTTTTGTTTAGTTTCTTGGAGGTACTAAACTTTTCTGATTTGGAGCTATAATGGCCAAGTTATGGCTATTTTAGTGTTTCCATTCCAATTCTAGCTAGTTATAGTTTTTGTAGTCTGTTTTTCTCTATTTTTGGCTGAAGTTTTGGCCGGATTTTATGACTGTATTTCTATAGCATTGTAGATCTCACTCTTAGCTTGAATTTGAGCCAATTTGCAGCCAATTTGGTTGAAAATTGAGAGAGATAGGACAATTCTTGTGAAGCAAGTCTATAACTAGTTTTTGGTGGAAATTTGGGAGAGAAGCACTTCAACCTTTCATTTTTGAAGTTTTGGTTCTTTGTAAGAAAATTTCAATTTTTTATTTTGAAGTTTCATAGGTTAAAAAAAAAATTGACCTAACCCTACCCTCACATGACCCTAAACCTATGTTCGCAATTTAGGGCAAAAAAAAAAAGTGCAAAAAAACAAAGAAATATGCTGCCAAAAATTTTAAACCCTAAATCTAAGTTTAAAACCTAAGAAAAAAAAAGGACCTAAACCTAACCCTTCCCCGCGCCCCTCCATCAGCCCTACCCCATCTTCTCTAAAGTTTTAGCTAACGTTTTTAGATAGACAAATAGGGAAGTGGATTCAAATGATAACTTCCTTGTTCCATTCAAACATTGGGGTCGACGCCAAAGACCTCTAACCCAACAAGATACCCATCGACGAGCACCATGCCAGATGTGCATTTCTAGCCCAAACTCTCCCTTGTTATGGAGGTTGCAAATGCAGTAGTGTCTTTGGTGAGGGGTAGGGCTGAATCTGTTCTCATTGAACGGAACAAAGATGAAGCAGTTTGCTATCACCCAATCCAACCAGTTAAAGAGTGTCTCGAAAAAGAGTGTTTGGTTATCCAAAAAGTACAGCCACGCCCTCTCTCTATCTATCTCTCTTGCAAACTTCTTGAACTTGTGTTTCTCTTTGTAAATAATTGTTATACAACAAGACAACTAATTATTAACGTAAACCACTCCTAAAAAATTTCATGTGTATTTAGTAATAACATTAATAGCAGGAATTTGACAACTGTAACAACTTGAAACATTACAAGAATTTTATAACTCTATAATGTCCTCAAAAAATAGTTTTACCATAGGTTAAATGACATATGTTTTTTTACCAACAGTAAAAAAAGTTTTACCACGTAAAAAAATTCAGGTACTATAAAAAAAATACTACCACATGTAGAAAAATTTTAACTTACTGTAAAAACAAAATATTACCATATGTAAAAAAAATCTCACTTACTGGAAAAACTACAAAAAAAACTCTGAATTGCAAGCACAAAAACACTATAGTATAAAACTTACCATAAACACTATTATATAAAACTTATCAGTGCACAAACAGAATTGTGTAGTTCTCAAACCCAATTCTTGATTCTGGGACGGATCACATGGCCACAATTTTTTTGCATTTTATGTTGTCTTCTCTGCTTATTAGTGCTCTAGAGGATATTCTTTGATATTGTTCAACGAGAACTTGTTCTCACAAGAGCAGCAGAAAGAACAACGACTATACAAAGTTTAAGACAAGATCCAACCTTAACAACAAAGAATACAATATAAGCATGTAGTTCATTAACTAGCAATTGAAGAACTGTAGTATTCTGACATCCAAAAAAACTTTGTGCTACAATGGTCAACAATCCAAAAACGCTATTTTATAAAACTCAACATCTTGAACAAATGGCACTGAAGAATACATTGGAGAGTTTCATTGCTCAAACAGAAGTGTGTAGTTCTCAAACCCAGTTCTTGATTCTGGGACGGATCACATGGCCACAAATTTTTTGCATTTCATGTTGTCTTCTCTGCTTATTAGTGCTTTAGAGGATATCCTTTTATATTGTTCAACGATAACTTGTTCTCACAAGAGGAGCAAAAAAAAGAAGGATTGTACATAGTTTAAGGCAAGATCCAACCTTGATGACATCAGAAATGACAAAGAGTACATGATAAACATGTAGTTCATTAACTAGCAATTGAAGAACTGTAATATTATGACATCCAAAAGACTTTGTGTTGCCATGGTCAACAATCCAGCCCTAGTTAACAAATGTGAGTAAAAACTCATATCTTTACAATGGAAGACATGATGTGAATTGTAGTGACATATATATGTCAACATATATGCCAAACAAAACAATTAATGTAGGACATATAAACTATATCCGTGATTCACCATCATGCAAAAAAGACAACATTCAATTATATTCTCTGATTTTATCTGAAAAATGTACCATAAAAAACTCCAACATCAATTTATGACATTGTCAATGCCTCTATGCTAATCCTGTTCAAGAAGATATCTACTTATTCTTTAGAGACAAATGTTTTCAGCTTTGCCAACAGATCAGCAGCAGAAGCAGAATCAACAAGACTAAGCGTAGCAGTTGTTCAAATTGTGAAACTGATGACCAACATGGATAGAACTCGATCTACCAACAACAGAAAAGATAGAATCTAATTTATCCTGATATTCTTTCATTTCATTTTCAATAGCAACTTCACCATCTACGTTATTCCAAAAATCAACATCCTCTTTGAAAATACGGACAATCATTCACGTTTTTCGCCTCAGCAACTTTGATTGCTGTGAGAAATCGGCAAAAATCTAGCTTGGTATTTTTTATGATAGAAGTTTGTAAGTGAATCTCACATGTGTGGAGGATGTTCCCACATGTGGAGAATTGTAAAGTAAATAAAAAATGTTTGATATAGGGGTCTCATAGAATTTCATAGTCAAGCATTTAGGTGTAGGATGTTGATAGGGCCAAATTTGGCATAGATGCCAAATTATCCATTTCCACTTGTAATGCAACTATTGAGCCAAAATAAAGTAGGAGGCCAAACTCATGCCAATTAGAGTGTAGACAAGTGTAATGCTTTTGTTTGATGAAGTTTAAGAGGTCCAATAGGATTTAGAGGTGGAACCATGAGTGGTCCAATAGAATTTGAGGTTTGCTTGAAAATGGTCCAATAGAATTTAGATGTGCATGGATCAATGGTCCAATAGGATCAAGAGTTGCAAAGTGTGGTCCAATCATAGTTAAAAATAGTGGTATCTCGTGGATCTACTAGTATCATTGTACTCTTCATTTGTATCTAATTGATTTTGAGATTGAGTGGATTTTGAGTGTAAGTGATTTTCTAGCTTTCTCTCTCTACCCAAGAGCTATTGATGATTTTTTCTCTCTACCCAAGGAGAGTAGCTTGTTTTTACTTAGATTACTTTTGGAACACTTCCCACATTTGTGAGTGAGAGTTGGAAGTGATTGAATGCATGTAGTAGTGTGTTTTTGCCATAGAATCAAAGATAGATCTTGAATCTCAATCTAGTCTTGATCTTGGTGCATCTACACACCTTAGGAGATCACAAGTACATGTTGTGGACAGTCCACACGTGTGAAAATCAACATGGTATCAGAGCCTACCTAAGGTTACCATGCATTTTGATCCATTTAAGTGAAAATTATTTATCAATCTTGGGCTAGAAATTGTCAAGGCCCATTTTCCTAGCTATCTTGTTTAATCTTGGATCAAAAGAGATCAAAAGGACATTGATCGGGTCTGACCTGGTACTTTATGGAATCAGGTGCTCAGACACGTGTGAGAAACATCCAATTTCAGTTTGGAAGTTCTCTCTCATGCTTTATCCATTTATCTTGCTTGATAGCTTGTTTTAAAGCTATTTTTGTCTAGTTTATGATGCAATCAGTTTCATTCCATTTGGTTGTGCCAATCAAAAATTATAAGCTTTTGAATTGGGTTAGGTAGGGCACCTAGACCTGGGTGGACAGATTTGGTTTGGTCAAGAGATTGCTTGTTTGATCCATAATCACAGTTGAATGCTTACCAATCTCATCTATATGTGATCTAGGCACTGTTTTGAGATCTTAGCCATTTTGTTTCATGCAATATCATTGTATTTGAGTCAAATTTGGTTTCTTAGTGTATTTCACACGTGCTAAGAGTGTTTGATCCTAAATTTTTCCATACTCCATCATTTGATGTGAAGTAGATCTAGTTTTGGAGAGATTGGGATAGCTAGTGAGAATCATCTCATAGTTTGTTGCAAGATCTTGCGTAGGAGATGGTAGCTCACCATTATTGGATCCTATAGTGAGAGAGAAGCAACATTTTTTGTTCATCACTTTTATTTATCTCCACTTTACATGACTTCAATGAGTTCATACTTGTTGCAACCAAGTGAGAGATTGTCTACTTCCAATTATTCAATATGGAAGTTGAGGATGGAGTCCATCTTGATACTCCAAGATGTGATAAACATTGTACTTGGGATTGTGGAGGAGCCTCAAGTCCTTCAAGAAGTACAAAAATACAAGAAGAGAGCTAGGATGGCTCTCCATTACATTAAGATGAATGTCTCTAATGAGATATTGAGGGAGATTTGTGATTGTTCTACATCCAAGGAAGCATGGGATTGTTTCAAGTCCATCTATGAGGCTAAGAACACCTCTAGGCTCCTCACTCTTAGAAATCAAATCTTCCAAAGTAGTCAAAAAAGTGATGAGAGTGCATCTAATTATGTTTTGAGAGTCAAGGATATTCATAGGGAGCTTGCATGTATTGGTGACTCAATCAATCAAAGTGAGCTAGTCCAAGTCATTCTCAATGGCTTGAGAGATGAATATGACAACCTTGTCCAATCCTATGCCATTAAGGAGGAGCTACCAAGTTTGGAGGCCCTTAAAAGTGTGCTTATTTTTGAAGAATCAAGACAAGAGTACAAACTCTTGAGGATGGACAAGCTATCACTCAATCATGATGATGGCAAAGTTCTATTTGCCAAGCACAAAGAGAGGAGTAAGAAGCAACACCATTACTTCTCTAATGACAAAGCTGAAGACCAAGATGGAGAGGAGGAGGATACCTCTCATGCTTCTACTTCAAATCTCAAGAAGAAGAAGATCAAGTGCCTTTATTGTGGGAAGAAAGGCCATTATGCCACCAATTGCTTCAAGAAGAAGAATCAACTCAATCAAGCCATCACCACCAATGAGCAAGAAGACTATATTGCAAGTGATGGAGAAGGCTCTCTTATGGCATCAAGCTTCTCCTCTTCCACCTTCAACATGGATGACTCATGATATACTGATAGTGGAGCATCTTCACATATGTGTGGCTCCAAGCACTCTTTTTCATCTATTATGCCTTATGATGGAGTCAAGAAGACCACATACATTGCAAGTAAGCATGAGTGCAATATTGAAGGAGTCGGGATTATTCCCTTGAAGCTTGCATCTTCCAAATATCTCTTTCTCAACAATGTTCTTTTTGTCCCAAAGCTTACAAAGAACATCTTAAGTGCTGGCCAACTTCTTGATAGTGGCTTTGATGTCAATTTCAATATTGACAATTGTGTGATCAAGAAGGATGGTGAGATCCTTGCATATGGATCAAGATTTGAAGGCATTTACAAATTGGATCCAAGTGAGAGTGCAAACTC
This sequence comes from Diphasiastrum complanatum, assembly GCA_029204225.1. Taxonomy (NCBI): domain Eukaryota; kingdom Viridiplantae; phylum Streptophyta; class Lycopodiopsida; order Lycopodiales; family Lycopodiaceae; genus Diphasiastrum; species Diphasiastrum complanatum. The sequence goes on from CM055096.1 coordinate 57,174,119, forward strand.
TCTTGATGTTTCTTATATGTCCAATATTTCAAAGGAGGATGATCACACAAGATGCACATATCTTCTCTCTTCAAGTATTATGGTGTACGATTATTCCTAATTATTCAAAGCATGTGCATTTCTCTTTCTAACCAAAGATCATTCAAGTAGATTGGATCTTAAGGATCTCAAATCTTTCACATGGTATCAGAGCTTGTGTTTTAGGTTATGAAGGAGGAAATCAAATCTATCAATGATTTGGGGAAGATATCAAGTCTAGAGCATGCTAGAGAGGATTCTACACCAAAAGCGGATTTTTTGCTTTTGTAGATTGGATCTTTTGTAGATCAAAACACTAAATAGGTCAATATACTTGTTCAATTCCGTTTTTTGAATTCACATGCTGGATTTGGCCGATTTTTGGATCATTGGTTCAGCCTAAGTGGTGGCTTATAGATTGCATATCAAATTTTCAGCATTTGCATGTAGATTTGGAATAGTCAATTTTTTGTGATTTTGTCAAAACCCTAATTTTGATTGGATCTCTAGATAGTGAGGTTGCTGGACTTCATTTGAGTGTGTTTCAATCTTAGGAAGCGGCAGAAGTCATTAGATTGAGGATAGATCATAGGTTGATCAAGATTCCATGATTCTATGTGTTGATTTGCTTGGATAAGTGCTAGAAGAGAATTTGCGAGATAGTTTCAAATCTTGGTGATTTCTTTTGAAAGCATTTGTTGTTGTTCAAAGGAGTTCTTTGTGCATTGAAGCAGGTTGAAAGAGAAGATCAGGTATGGAAAGTGAGGATGGAGTCACTTCTCGAGATGAATGATGTTTTGGATATTGTTGTAGGTTTGGAGGAGAGACCAGCAACACAACAAGATCAATTGAGGTATGACAAGAGGGCCAAGAAGGCTCTACACATGATAAAGATGAATGTTACCAATGAACTTCTCAAGGAAGTTGGTAAGTGCACATCATCTTTGGAAGCTTGGAATTCATTGAAGAAGCTTTATGAATCCAAGTCTACTTCTAGAGTGTTGACTCTAAGAAGGCAAATCTTTTCTTGTTTGCAAAAGAATGAGGAAAGTCCAAGTACTTTTGTTTTGAGAATGAAAGCATTGAATGATGACTTAGCTTGCATAGATGAAAGCATTAAGGAAGGAGAGCTTATTCAAGTGATTCTTAATGGCTTGTTGGATGCTCATGCTAACATTTTTCAAAGTATTGCTATTCAAAAGACTTTGCCAAGTTTGATGGATCTTCAAGAGATCTTGATCAATGAGGAATATAGGCTTCAAGCAAGAGGTGGATCTACATCGACACTTCAAGAGGATGCTATGTTCACAAAGGGCAAATTCAAGGGCAAAACCAAAAGCAAGTGGTCTAAAGGGCAAGATCAAGTGGATGCTTCTTCAAGTGGCAAAAAGAAGGATAGATCAAAGCTCAAGTGCTTCTATTGTGGCATCAAAGGACACTTTGCAAGTGAGTGCTACAAGAAGAAGAGAGATCAAGGAGACAAGCAAGGTAATCTTACTCTTGATGAGGATGGTTTGGATGTGCAAGATGCAAATGATGATGCTTTTGTGATGTCTTAATGTATGCTTGCTAATGATGGAGATCTAGATCCTTGGTGGATTGATAGTGGAGCAAGTTCACACATGACCTTTCACAAAGAGTATTTCACTTCTTTGTTGGCATATGGAGATGACAAGAGGGTGATCTACACGGCCAATGATGGTGAGTGTGCAATCAAAGGGATTGGCACAATTCCTATTTATCTCTCTACAAATAGGAATGTTCATTTGGAGGATGTATTGTTTATTCCATCTATTACCAAGAATTTGCTTAGTGTGAGTCAAATGCTAAGTAAGGGCCTCAAGGTGGAGTTTGATGGAGATGCTTGTTTGATCAAAAGGAAGGATGTCTTGATTGGAAAAGGTAAAAGACAAGGGAAGTTGTTCAAACTTGATGCTTGTGTTATTGCTAACCAAGTTGGATGTGTTGCAAGGGAGCAAATTTCTATTCAAGAGGTTTGGCACAAAAGGATGGGACACCTCAACTTCAAGTCATTGGAGGTAATGGCAAGGAAGAAGGTTGTGATTGGTCTTCCAAGTTCCTTAAGTAATGACAAGCATGTTTGTGAGTCTTGTGCTTTGTCTAAGTCACATAGACTACCTTATACTAGATCTATTTCTAGGTCTACAAAGCCTTTTCAACTTGTACATTCAGATATTCACGGATTTACTACAATTAGCAATAGTGGAGCTAAGATGTATGTAACATTCATTGATGATTTTAGTAGATTTTGTTGGATCTATCTACTAAAGAACAAGGATGAAGTGTATGATGTCTTTGTCAAGTTCAAGAATGCAAGGGAGAACCAATTCTCCACAAAGATCAAGTGCTTGAGAGGTGACAATGGTGGTGAGTACATATTTAACAAGTTCAAGGCCTTTTGTGATGAGCATGGGATCAAGAGGGAGTATACAACATCAAGGACTCCACAACAAAATGGAGTGGCTGAAAGGAAGAATAGAACTTTATGTGAAAGTGCTAAATCTATGAGGTTAAGTGCTAATCTTGACAAACCATTTTGGGATCAAGCTTTGTTGTGTGCCAATTTCTTGTGCAATAGGTGGCCGAGTGCTATTTTGGATGGAAGGACACCTTTTGAGATGCTATTCAAGAGGAGGCCGAGTGTCAACTTTCTAAGAACCTTTGGATGCACATGCTATGTCAACATTACTCTTGATGATAGGACCAAGGAGGATCCATCTTCAAGAAGAGGTATTTTTGTTGGATGTAGTGAGGTGAGTAAAGCCTACAAGGTTTACATTCCTTCTACTAACAAAGTGATTGCTGGTAGAGATGTCATTTTTTATGAGGGAAACATTCCAAAGGTGTCTTCAAGCATGATTGATGGTAAAGTAGATGGTTCTAACATTCTTGATGTTGATGAGAAGGATCCTACTTTGGATGGTGGTGATGATGGACCTTCATCAAGTCAAAAGCCAAGGAGAACATCAAGAGAAATACAAGTACCTTCAAGGCTCACATATGATCAAATGGGTAAGCAAGTAGTTTCTGGAAATTATGTTGCTTTCCTAACCTCTTTGGATGAGCCTACAAGTGTAGATCAAGCAAGGAAAGAAGAGGAGTGGATCCAAGCAATGGATCTTGAGTATCGATCTCTTATGAAGAGTGGAACATCTTTTGGAAGATCTTCTTGTGTACATGGAGCTATGCAAGTGGATGGATGTTATCTTGCTGTAAAATCAAGTAATGGATCTGGAATACAAAGTTTGTTCAATGACTTTGATGGTCAAGTTGAAGATCAAGAGGTTGATCTCAAAGCGCTTCAACTAGTCAAAAGGGAAGTTGGCAATTTGGAGCTAGTCAAGAGCATCAAAGGAGAGGTAATTGGCAAAGGTGTTATGGATCTGTTTTTGCAGCATATTGAAGACTCAAGTAAGGTCAAAGGAGCATCAAGGAAGTGTTGTTCAAGTTTACTTTACTTGTTCTATCTCATGTTTGTGCAATTTCATGTGGATGTGTGCAAATTGTCAAGATATGGTAAAACTAGCTACATTGGTGAGCATTGTTTTGATGTTGGATTTGTACTAGCATTCTTGGCTGATTTTGCTGATGGAAATGAAGCTATTGTAGGTTCATTATGTCACTAATCCATGGATAATTTCTCAAGTGTTGAGCTACTTGGTGCCAATACTTGGAGATTTTCAATTTTTGGTGAATTCATGGTCATTTTCTTGTGTCAAGTAGATCTTGAAGATGGACTAGTGCAAACTACTTGGTTTATGGAGTCATGTGGTGCTGGATTTGAATCATTTATGTACTCACCTACTCATGGATTTCCAAGGTTTGATGGTTTCTTGTGGCAAGGTGAAGATGGAGGCTCATTCATGGAGTATCATGGTGGATACAAGGCAACAAAGGACAAAGGAGGAGGAGACATGCAAGCAAAAGTTGATCACTCACATTTATTGTTTGTTTGCTATATTTTTCCAGAGAGTTCAGAGTTGGAAGCATGGTGGAATCATTTCATTTACATTCTATTTGGTTCGTCATGTTCTAGTCACAGTTTTACATGTAAAATTGATGTAAGAAATAGTGAAGCATCCCAAGTGGACACTATTCTCTATATCAATTATGGTTGTTTTTATTTTGAGCATTACATGATCATTGAAATGAGACCTATTCTTAGGAAGAAGATCATTCTTATGATGGATCAAAGTTCTATTGGCAAAAACTATGCTAGGAGCATTGGAAGCTAGGAAAGCAAGTGTTGAGGTGCATCATTGGAACTCGAGGATTTGGCATATTGTATGAGGGATCATCACCTAATCTTTTTGGATTTTCAGATTTGGACTATGCTGGAGATGTAATGGATAGGAAATTCATTAGTTCTTATTGTATTTTCATAGGTGATGGAGCTATATCATGGATGTCAAAGAAACAAGCCACTATCTCATCGTCATCTAGTGAGGCTGAGTACAAAGCTCTTACACATTGTACAAAGGAGATGGTATGGATCAAGAGGATGATCAAGGATCTTCACTTGCTGGATTTTTCAGAGAGCCCAATCATCTTTTGTGACAATCAATCAGCCCAAAGAATGGCATCCAATCCTATCTTTCATGCTAGGAGCAAGCATATTGAGATACAATATCATTTTGTGAGGGAGCGAGTCATTGCAAAGGAGGTGGAGCTTCAACATGTGTCTTCAAGGGAATGTGTGGCTGATATCTTCACCAAAGCATTGGGAAAAGACTTGTTCATGAAGCATAGGACTTCACTTGGAGTATTATCAAAGTCTATGCTAAAACTAGTTGAAGAGGGAGTGTGAAAGATTCAACTAGTTTCATCACATTTTGCAATATTTCCATATTTGGCATATTGAGGCCAAAACTTGTTTTAGACTTAGAGGTTGACTTTTCAAAGTTCATTAGTCTAAATTTCATTTGAATAAACACTTTTTGAAAGTGTGGGAAAGATAGAATGCGAGTTTGAGTAGATCATGATTGGATACTCATCCATCAAGGAGGCCTTTAGTGCCTTTACACTCTCTCTTTCAAAAGTGATTGTGAATAGAGATGTCATATTGCATGAAGATTCAATCTTGGAAGTTGCCAAGATCAAGGGTTCTCAAGAAGCATCACAAGTTATCTTTTTTGAAGGTATTCAAGTTATGATGGGGCCAAGGTGTGAGGAGGAGTTTCTTCTTCATATGATTTCAAGAAGATCTTCAAGATGCATGGCCGAGTCTTTATGGATCACCTTACATGGCAAAGAGGGGCATCTTTCATGTTCTATCTACTACAACACATTCATATATGGTTCTCTTCCTTTGCTTGAAATGCTATCTTGCTTCATTGAATTTTTTGGATCTCAAAGTTCAAGAAAAGCTATACTAGTTTTGTATTATGCTTATGGTATGGACATGTTTCTTGTCATTATTGACTTAGATATGTTTCCAATACTTTTTGAAAGCAAGATATTGTATTGTCAAAAGTATGCTCTTGGTTCTAGTAAGAACAAGATTGAGCTTGGTACTCACTTTTTTGAAAATCATGTTTTCACATGTTTTGAGGCAAATTGTAAACTCCTCTTGAGACTAAGTGAAGCATCCAAAGTGGACACTTACATCCTTGAGAGAGTAACTAGCCTAAAAAAGATCAAGATAGTCTTTGATATCAAGATTAGATCCATCATGGATATAGTTCATTGTATGTGGACTAGTCAAGCTAGAAAGCATAATCTTGATAATCATCATTGTTTCACATCTTATGATCTTGATCTCCATGATCCTTATGAGGCTTGGAAGCCTTAGATTTCTCTATTTATGGTGCATCCATCATGGAAGTGGAACTTTCAAAGCAAAGATCATCATCAAGAATGGAGGAAGCCCATGATCATAGTGGCATATTGGTGGAGCACTCTTCAAAGGCATTGGCAAGAGATCTCTACCAAAGAGATCTTATCATGGATATGGTGAGGGTGCTGCTATGATGGATCCCTTGTCTGATCTTCACTTCTTATTCATACCAAAGGATCCACTCAAAAAGATTTACAAACCTCTCAAGTGATCTAATACCTTTCGAAGCTATTTTTTGAGGAGTGTGAGAAATTGGCAAAAATCTAGCTTGGTATTTTTTATGATAAAAGTTTGTAAGTGAATCTCACATGTGTGGAGGATGTTCCCACATGTGGAGAATTGTAAAGTAAATAAAAAATGTTTGATATAGGGGTCTCATAGAATTTCATAGTCAAGCATTTAGGTGTAGGATGTTGATAGGGTCAAATTTGGCATAGATGGCAAATTATCCATTTCCACTTGTAGTGCCACTATTGAGCCAAAATAAAGTAGGAGGCCAAACTTGTGCCAATTAGAGTGTAGACAAGTGTAATGCTTTTGTTTGATGAAGTTTAAGAGGTCCAATAGGATTTAGAGGTGGAACCATGAGTGGTCCAATAGAATTTGAGGTTTGCTTGAAAATGGTCCAATAGGATTTAATGTGCATGGATCAATGGTCCAATAGGATTAAGAGGTGGCAAAGTGTGGTCCAATCATAGTTAAGAATAGTGGTAGCTCGTGGATCTACTAGTATCATTGTACTCCTCATTTGGATCTAATTGATTTTGAGATTGAGTGGATTTTGAGTGTAAGTGATTTTCTAGCCTTCTCTCTCTACTCGAGAGCTATTGATGATTTTCTCTCTCTACTCAAGGAGGGCAGCTTGTTTTTACTTAGATTACTTTTGGAACACTTCCCACATGTGTGAGTGAGAGTTGGAAGTGATTGAATGCATGTAGTACTGTGTTTTTGCCATATAATCAAAGATAGATCTTGAATCTCAATCTAGTCTTGATCTTGGTGCATCTACACACCTTAGGAGATCACAAGTACATGTTGTGGACAGTCCACACGTGTGAAAATCAACAATTGCCTCGTTATCTGCTACAACTTTAATCACATTACACTTTTCAAAAGCTTTAGCACCATTAGAATTTTCAGCAAGAAGATTTCTAGTTCCTATAGGAGAAACATAACCAGATCTTTTACTTCTTTCTTGCAATCAATATCAATAGAGGTTCTAGAAATTTGACGAATATTGTCAAGAACTAAATTTGATCTACAAATGATCACAAAGAGTGATTGGTAGCTTGGTATCTTGATCTATATCAAGACTAGCTTCCAAATCTAGCTTCTACTTGAAAATCTTTGTGATTCCAAGCAAGAACAAAAAAGAAATGATGATCCACGGCTTCACACATGTGAAATACAACATTTTTTTTCTTGTAACACTCGGCTGCAAAGTGCCCCTTCTTACAACAAAAGAAGCATTTAAGTTTGGGTTTGTTCTTCTTTCCACCTTTGGAGCTTGATGGTTAATCATCATTCTTGGTCTCCCTTGGTTGGATCTTCTTCTTGGACTTTGCTTTTCCTTTGCTTGAGAATTGGCCTTCTCATCACCATCATGCAATTTTAAGGAACCAATCCTTTGCTTGACATGAAGGATTCTACTCTCCTCGGCCACAAGCACACTATGGAGCTTGTCAATAGAAGGTAGAGCATCTTGAATAGCAAAGCTTTGTACAATATTGGAGAACTCAAGACCATTCAAAATGATTTGAACAAGTTCATCATCTTGAATACCCTCAATTATGATGGAAAGTTCTTTATTGAGAGACTTTATTCTCAAGACATACTCTTGAGCACTCTCATCACTCCCTCTAATGCTTTGAAGAACTTTATTTCTTAACATAAGCACTCTAGAGGTATTTCTGGATTCATAAATCCCTCTTAGATAGTTCCATGCCTCCTTGGACGAAGTACATGTAGCAACTTCCTTAAGAAGTTCATTACTAACATTCATTTTTAGGCAATGTAATGCTAGTCTAGCTTTCTTTTTGTACATCACTAGATCTTGCCCTCCTTGAGGTTCTTCTTCCTCTCCTATGACAAGATCATACATATCTTGGAGCACTAGTAGTGACTCCATTCTTACTTTCCAAGTTGAATAATTATTAGAATTTAGCCTTTCACTAGCCTCAAGAAGATAGGATCCAATTGAACCCATTCTAACTAGTAACAAGTACAACAAATGTACTATTCAAAGGCTCTCCCTTCTCTCTTTCTCAAAATTTAGCTACTATGCTACTCTCTTGAATCTCACAAGACTCAAGAAGCAAGATCTATAATGATCTTAAACTCAAAAAGGCATGGGAAATTGAATTCTACACAATCTATTCAATTTAGAAGCTTGGCTTTGACTCTTGGAAGTGCCAATGCCTTCCTATGGTGTTTAGAATGGATTTTAGCTTCACTCTTGAACTAAAAACATAAGCCTCAAACTCACTCTCAATAATTTGGAGGTTTAATAAACTTCTAACACCATTCAACATCAAATCTATAATGGAAACAAGGGATTTTTACAAGCACATCACTAGTTTCACTCTTCACAACATGTTTTGAAGCTCAAATATTGAGAAAACACAAAGTTTTGGTGAAAGTACAACTCCAGTAGCCTCTCACATGTGTGAGAAGTACATCTGAACTTTTCACACTAATCTGAACCTCAAATTGCAATCAGCAGTGCTTGGTTGGAAACCTTGTTCGATGAGGAATGTGTTCATCCTCTGAAACCAAGCTCTGGCATACTGTTTCAATCCGTAAAGTGCTTTATGGAGTTTACAAACATGATTTTTCATACCTTCCAGAACGTATCCTTCGGGCTGGATCATGTAGATGTCTTCTTGTATAACTCCATTTAGATAAGCTGTTTGCACATCAAGTTGATGCACTTCGAGGTCCGCAGTTGCAGCATATGATAGGAGTGCTCAGATCGACGAATGTTTGACTAAAGGACTGAAAGTCTCACTGTAGTCGACATTGGGGATCTGAGTGAATCCTTGTGCTTCCAGTCTTGCCTTCTGTCGATCAATCGCTCCATTGGCATTGTACTTGATCTTGAAGATCCATTTGCAATCAATGATATTGCAGCCAATAGGAGCTTCGACTAGTGACTACGTCTGATTCTTGATCAGAGAAGAATACTCTCTGTCCATAGCTTCTCTCCAGAGATCAGAGTCTGGTTGGCTGAGTGCCTCTTTGACTGTTGTCGGTTCTTGTATCAAGAGACATGCAGACTTAGGAGTATACCCTGTGGGCTGTGTGCGCACTCGGCTAGCATTTGGACAGACAACGCTTGTCTAGTTTATTGCATTTTGGATGCCCCGAGCACAAGCGGCCTGAGATAAAGATGAAAAGAAGCACTGACTTAGGCCATAAACTTTGTATGGATCAGATCCCTGTACGTGCTCTTTCAACAGTTCCAACGAAGATGGAGTATCAGCTAGCAGATCTTTCTATGGGATGTATTGCATTCATGCAATGCAATTCATTAGCCGCGCTCTCCTCATTACAAGCTCTTGAGCTCCAACAAACATTCAGAGCTCCATAACCAGCACTACTCCTTCCATAGCCAGCACGATGCCCGAACATTTGATAAAACGCGTGCGGTAAAAATGGCCAAAGGTGACTCTCAAACTTTTGGAAATTTTTAGAAAGAAATTTTTTACGAGTGCATTATTATGCCGGGGAAGGCCCTCAGGCAAGGGCCTTCCCCTATACTTAACTTTAGCACGATGGTCACAAAAGAGTGTTGTTTTTTGCCCTGTGCCGAGCGCCAATTTTTTTTAGGCATGATTTCTTTAGAAATAAAAACTTGAATCAATGGTTGACTTCTTATAATTTTTTCAATGAAGAATGTCTAGGAGCGTAATGATGCATGTTTTTAGTATCAAATGGTTATGATGCTCAAAAGTAAAGTTATGCTAAATATGTTCAAGAATCGATGATGAATGTATGTAGAATTTTGTTGGGGATTGAAAATTTCATAGAATTTTGTTTGCCTCTTTAAAACCCTATTTTTAAATTTCAAAATCAGAGAACCATTATCATGTATCAATTTTTGTGTTCAGGATTGGATGTAGGAGCTACCAAAACAAATGAAGACCTTTATTTAGATTGGATTAAAAGTAGTGTAATATCTTCCAGAAATTCTACATCAGTTTGTTACTAGGCAAAACTTCAAATGGAAACAGAGCAAGGTATGCAAACATTGTACAGAACATTAGCTTCAAGATCGCATGAATTAAGAAAGCACTTAGTTTTTTTAAGTTGCTTTATTTAGTTTACAAGAGTGTGTAGGATGCTCATAACATACATTTGAGGTTTCCTAGTAAAAATAGCTGTAAATTTTGAATAACTACTCAAAGGAGCCTATGGCCTGAATCAATTGTTAATCTTGCTTTTAAAAAATCTCTTACCAAAACTTCAGTGTGAAACATCCGTAAATCCTAAACAATGAGATATTTTGATGAATTGGGTTCATCAAGTAGAGTTCTAGTCCTGAAGAATGTCAATATTTTCTTCCAACAAAAATATTAATATCAAACTAGTGAACCATAAATCATGAACCTTGAACGTAGGACATTAAATCTTGATTCTAGAAGACTAAATTTGTATCTCTCCATTTCTAAGGCTTTCAAACCTCATTAAATCCAACACAATATAAAATCATTTGTTTGATTCATTCTTATCATGTTCATCTTGTTCGCTACTTGGGAACCCAATGCACAAGTAGACGAGTCAACAAGGACCAACTCGTTTTCATCAAAGATATCGAATATTCCTTGAAAAATACAAAATTATTAACAATATCTCCAATTTTCCTAAACAATGAGATAAACTGGATTCAATACTGAAGAATGTCACTACCTTATTCCAATAAGAATATTGATATCAAAATAAGTGGGTTCATTTCGACGTGCAGCACAGTACGGAACATACGACCGGCAAAACGGACTTCATTTGGCAATACTAGACCACTTCTCGGGAATGCAAAAAAGTAGTCCATTCACTATGCCCTAATGGCGTTCCTTCCTACACAAAGGGCATTTTCAAGCAAACGACATCGAAATCGAGCTGCAACTGGTCTAGTGGATTCGTGTCAAGCACACAAACTTGTAGCCACCTTCTGTCCAAAGTTTTGGGTGTTTTCGACCGGATCCGTTAAGTTATTGGTCCGACAGGCCTAACTTCCCTATACTACTTTCAGGGTTTCTGGCTTGGACGCACGTTTCTCAGTGAATATTGGACGATTTGGAACTTGGTTTGGTGTTGAGCGTTTGTCTCGATTGCAGCACAGTACGAGATAGACAGACGGCCAAACACACTCTGTTTCAGTGATATTGGACTACTTATCAAGAATGCCAAAAAGTAGTGCATTCGTTGTGCCCTAATGGCATTCCTTCTGACATGTAGAGTGTTTTCAGGCAAATGACATCAGAAGCGAACTACAACTAATCTAGTGGATTTGTGACAAGCACACGAACTTGCAACCACCTTCCGTTTGAAGTTTTGAGAGGTTTCAACCTAAAGTTCTTGCTCGATAGGCCTAACTTCCCTATACGTTTATGGTTTCTAGCTGGGATACACGTTTCTCAGTGAATACTGGACGATTTGAAGAGAGTTAGGTAGGGCACCTAGACCTATGTGGACACATTTGGTTTGATCATATCTTGCTAGTTTGACCAAAAAATTCAAGAAGGGTGATGCTGGACCACTTCACTAGAATGCAAAAAAGTAGTCCATTCATTGTGCCCTAATGGCGTTCCTTCCAACACGAAGGGCGGTTTCAAGCAAACGACATCAGAATCGAGCTGCAACTTGTCCAGTGGATTCGTGTCAAGCACACAAACTTGTAGCCACCTTCCGTTCAAAGTTCTGGAGGGTTTTGATCGGATCCATTAAGTTTCTGGTCCGATAGGTGTAACTTCTCTATACTACTTTCAGGGTTTATGGCTTGGATACACGTTTCTCAATGAATACTGGACGGTTTGAAACCTGGTTTGGTTTTGCGGGTTCGTCTCGACGTGTAGCATATTACGAAACAAACGGACGACCAAATACACTCCGTTTGACAATATCGGACCATTTATCGGGAATGCCAAGAAGTAGTCCATTCATTGTGCCCTAATGGCATTCCTTCCAACATGTAGACGTTTTCACAGAATCAAGCTGCAACTGATCCAGTGGATTTGTGTCGAGTACACAAACTTGAGCCACCTTCTGTTCAAAGTTTTGAGAGGTTTCGACTTAAAGTTCTTGTCCGACAGGCCTAACTTCCCTATACATTCATGGTTTCTAGCTGGGATGCACGTTTCTCAATAATACTGGATGGTTTGGAATCTGCTTTGTTGTTATGGGTAAGTCTCGATGTGCAGCATAGTACGAAACAGACGGGCGACCAATTGGACTCCGTTCGGTGATGCTGGACCACTTCACTAGAATGCAAAAAAGTGGTCCATTCACTATGCCCTAATGGCATTCCTTCTGACACGAAGGGCATTTTCAAGCAAACGACATCGGAATCGAGCTGCAACTTGTCCAGTGGATTCGTGTCGAGCACATAAACTTGTAGCCACCTTCCGTTTGTACGGAACAAACGAACGACCAAACAGACTTCGTTCGGTGATATTGGACCACTTATCGGGAATGCCAAAAAGTAGTCCATTCATTGTGCCGTAACGGCATTCCTTCCGACATATAGGGCATTTTTAGAAAAACGACATCAGAATCGAACTGCAACTGATCTAGTAGATTCATGTTGAGCACACAAACTTGCAGCCACCTTCTGTTCGAAGTTTTGAGAGGTTTCGACCTAAGTTTCTTGTCCGACAGGCCTAACCTCCTTATACTTTCAGGGTTTCTAGCTGGGATGCATGTTTCTCAGTGAATATTGGACGATTTGGAATCTGCTATGGTACTGCAGGTTCTAGGTGTGCAACACAGTACAGAACAGATGGCCGACCAAATGAGTTATTAGGGTCTAGGGACCTTCCTAATCATCCCATACTTCTAGGTCAATGAGAGATTTCTAGCCTCTCAAAGGTATGACTACAAGGAGATGAATGACCGCTCACTCAATTGTTTAGATTCTTGGTCTAGAAAGAAACACTAAGTATTGTGTGCTCGTGGTGCTAATCTCTATTCTAGGCATGCCTATTCTTGGTGTAATCATGTTAGATACATGGATAAGGGTATCCAAAAGGGGTCTATGCACAAGTAAATGTAGATTAGAAACCAATGCACCTCCCTAACTATCTCGATCACCAAATCACTTGTGCCATTATTCTCATGTAGTGTATCAAATGTAACGAATCTTATTGACATTTATTCCTCAATATGTAAAACTAGACAATATCTGAGAGGTGTAGCCATCTAATGAGCTAATGGTCCATGATATCAAAAAATACTATGATATGTGAAATTCAAAGGTCTATGATCTTACTAGGTGAAATCTAACCCAACCTTGGGGGACACTGGATTAGAAATTGTTCAGTCCTAATAGTATCCCAACCCTTATGGGATTCTATCAAGACTCGAAGGGTTTCTAACTGAGCGTCACGAGCTTGCAAGTTCAATCTACTATCAGTGACAAGGCCAATTGTTATCTTGCAACATACTTTGGGAGTTTGGCTCTTGTCCCTATGTGCATCATTACATGGCTAGCCTCTTCGATATTCTCAGAATGGGATCGACGTAATCTATCCTAATATATGGTTCTATATGGTCAAAATAATGTTCTACTTCGAGGCTCAAGGCATCTTTGAATGACTCGTGGCTTGATGTTAGATCAGGATATGCAGGTTTATCCTATAGTTGAAGTGTCACTACGGTACTCTCACATCCAAACTTCTTAAAGATCCCTCCGTGTGCGCTACTATTACAGTATGTGAATGCAAAAGTAATGTAGAGATTAATTGCATGGTAGTTTGCGGAAGCAGAAGAGCAGACAATCAGACAAAGCAATAAGAATGTCAAATATAAAGACGAAGTAGCTTAAACATACAATTCTGACAAGAACTCTGAACACATTAAAACACAGTGACAGATTCAGATTAGTGTATAGAAATACACGTCAGTTTGATGCTATGAGCACAAGATAATAGCGGGCAAGAACGCGTGCTCAAGAAGCTAACTCCGCTCTGTAAAAGCTATGAGCTTATTATTGACAATCAGTCTCAAGAAAAAGTCAATGCATGAAAGCATCTACAATGTCTGGCTCATTAACGACTTTAGTTGCCTACTAATTAAATTACAATGGTCATCTATATACAATTTTACATTTGTGCAGATGAGTGTACAATGACGATGGTGTGGAGCCATTGTGCCATCTGGAGGAGATCGTGGCTACTGCTGTCATTGTCCAAGTCATTACACAATACAAGAAGTGGGTGTGAGAAGGCTTTGACTATTTGGAGTTGATCTAGTTGCTGTCATGGCCAATCAAGTTGATAAGTCAAATATTCGAGAAGAACAGCTCTTTATTTTATCAAAAGCTTTCAAAATCTTTTGACAATTCAAGGAGCATGTAAAAATGGAAACTAGTAAAAGAACTAAAGCACCTAGGTCCGACAATGGGGGAGAGTACGTCTCTCCCGAATTCAAAGAGTATTGCCTTAACAACGATATTGAGCAACAATTTGTTACCTCATATTTGCCTCTGTCGAATGGACTTGTTGAGAGAAAGAACAAAACCTTAGTCGAATCGGCCAAGTGTATCATGCAACACTTCCAAAAGTCTTCTGGGCTGAAGTTGTTTCTACTACAGCTTATATCCAGAATAGATGTCCAACTAAAGCTCTCTCAAACAAAACACCTTATGAAGTTTGGACAGGCTCCAAACCATCACTATCAAACCTATGCATTTTTGGATGTATCGCTTATGCGCAAATACCGCAAGATATTAGGAAGAAGCTTGACTTCCACATTATCAAATCTATTTTCATTAGCTACACTACTTGAAATAAAGCTTATAAGATGTATGATCCCGTTGATTGAAGATATCACCAGCCATGATATCGTCTTCATCGAAAATCAGATCATCAACCTCAAAGGCAAGGGAAAAGCTCATATAGTCGAACTATTAGATATTTTTGAATTATCGAACATTATTGTTCCCAAGTTGACTATTCATATTGAAAGTCCTAGCTCATCTACTCCAGACGAACAACTTATCAACAATGAATCCAAAGAAGATGACGTTGTAGCTCAACAACTACAACATAATAAAAATAATCAACTTCGTTCATCTCCGACAAGATCGACAAGAGACCGTAGATCACCTATAAGGTATATTGATGAATTTGCTGCCTATCTTGTTCAAGAGCCAACTACTGTCAAAGAAACACTTAGTCTGCCCGATTCTGATCTTTGGAAGGATGCTATGGATAGAGAATTTCCATCTCTCATAAAAAACCAGACTTGCACTATTGTCGAATTGGTTGCTAGAAGAAATGTAGTTGATTGCAAATGGATATTAAAATCAAATACAAGGCCGACAAAAGCATCGATCGAAGGAAAGCTCGACTTGTCGTGAGAGGATTTTTGCAAATACATAATGTCGACTACACTAAGACTTTCAGTCCAATAGTTAAACATTTTTCAATCAGACTTCTGTTTTCATTTGCTACTGCAACTGACCTAGAGATACATCAAATGGATGTGTGGACAACATATCTCAATGGAGTTATTGAAGAAGATATCTACATGATACAAGCTGAAGGTTATATTGTCGAAGGCAAAGAGAATCATGTACGTAAACTTCACAGAGCACTTTATGGCTTGAAGGAATCTTCTAGAGCATGGTTTGAAAGGATCAACACTTTTCTTATCGATCATCACTATAAACCAAGCACTTTAGATTCTAATGTCTACTTCAAAACTATGCAGTATTTTTTATTATTATCACTTTGTATGTGGACGACACACTACTTTTCAACAACATTATTGATCTAACAAAAGAAGCTAAATCAATGTCCTCATTAGAATTCGACATGACAGATCTGAGCGAAGCTCATTACTGTCTAGGTATTCAAATCCAAAGATACAAAGCAAAAGTTGATCTAAATTACTCAACAAAGATACATTCACAATATGTTGATCAGATATAATCTGATGAATTGCAAGCTAGCTCACTCACCAATGGACCCATGACTCAAATTGTCAAAGGATCGATGTCCTCAAACAATCGAAGAGAAGGAGTAACATTTGATAATAGGTTCTCTTATTTACGCGATGATCTGTACCAGAACAGACATAGGTTTTGCAGTTAGTTCCTTAAGTCAGTTTATGACCAATCTTGGCATTACACATTGGAAAGCTCTTATCATAGTTATGAGATACATTCAAGCTACTATGGACTTACGCATTTGTTATGGAATAGTCAACAACGAAAAACTCAATATTCTCAGTGGTTATTCAGATGCGTGTCGGGTAGGAGATGTAGACACTCATAAACCCACATTTGGATTTACATTCTTCCTCAACAATGGTCCTATTTCCTGGAACAGTCACAAGAAAACTTCGATAGCTCTATTGTTATGTCCATGTCTTGAATATAGGATTCAGTATATCCCTAGACTTGGATACCCAAAACTCCAGTGAATCAAGCTTATTAGTTATGCCATGTCATACTGGACGTGACCCGAAAGTAATTAATAACCTTGTGAGGCCCAGACACACTAATTGGAGTTAGTACAAGGTCTGGGACCATATATGCATTTGTAGAGTATCAATAGCAATATATGTATAGAGAATCTATGTATAGGAAGTCCATGCATAGTGAATCTATGTATAGGAAAGTTGGGACCTTGCATTATCGCATGCATAGGGGTTCTAGGGTCCATATAAGGAGGTCAAACTTGTCCTACTACACCATCATTTGATTGATTCATTGCTAGGATCTCTCTCTACTTTCATGCTTCCTATTCCTTGGCTTGGGGGTGAAGCTTCTAGAGATTGATTGGTTGTTTCTACTTGGTTGGTTGGTTTCTCCAACAATGTTCTCTATTGTTTTGTCTTGTAAGTAGGATCTTGAGGAGATGACTTTGTCGCGATTTTGCTATGCAAACTGATTCTTTTCGAGTTTTTTTTCGTTTTTCTTTTTTTGTGGAAGCTTTCAAGATCCTAAGCACGCGAGAACATAAATTATTGTAGCAATCAAGACAACGAAAAATAATGAGATGGAGAAGAGAGGGATTGTATTATCCGTTTTCATTTTTGAGTGAGTTTGGTCAATGTCTCGCTCGTTGGTGGCTGACACCCAACTCGATCGCTGTGTTTTGCTTGTTGGCAGACTTTCATACACAGCTATTCTTTTTCTCTCTATCTTCTTGTTTCTTTACTCTTTCTTCTCTTCTCTCTTCTTGTTGATCCAAAAAATGTATATTTATCTCTACTGTGTGGAGTTTACAAGATAGCTAAACAGAGAATCACAAGAGTAGTTAACGCTAATCAACTAGTTAGTTATTCTCTGGTATTGCTAATTCTTTCAGTTGAGCGTGAAGTACAATACACCATGCTTGTTGAGCTGCCAGTTGGCAGCGCGAATTGTTTTCGTTTGTCCTCTTTTCGCTTCATTTCATTTCGTGTCTTTTGGTCTTCGAGGTATGTTTGACTTTTGCGAATTGTTCACCCTTTGACCTTCGCTTCGCTTTGTCACAAAGTTGCAGGAGTTCACAATTTCTGATAGACTCTTACATTGGTATCAGACCAAGGCCTACAAAAATTAAGAAGTGCTACTTTTCATCAAAATTTCGGTGTGGATCAATGGGAATTATCTTCTAGGTGGAGAGCAAGGTTGCAAGTGGGTGTACTATCCCGGTTTCCATTTGCATAATTATTGAAAATTGTCCTAGAAAGCCAATTTGTGATGCTTTTTTTGGAGCTTTTTCTTGTGTAGCTCCAATCTTGTGTAGATCTTAATTTTCCAACAAGTTTACTTTCATTTTGGGGATCATTAATGATGCATGCCGGTTCTTTCCATGATTTATGGCTCTAGGCTATGTTCTGGTCAAAATTGACAAAATTTCTAGAATTCACATGTGTGGAGATGATCCACATGTATGATAGATCTAATTAAGCTTTATGATTAGCACAATAACCTGATTCTAGATTGAATAGCAAGATCTAGTACAGAAGTTATGGCTTAACCACAATCTAGCATGCTAAGCATCAGAGAATGATAGCAATGAATCATAAATGAGCAAAAGTACAAGAAATTAGTGTATTAGCATTAGCCTTAACATGATTTAGAGAGAGAAAGATAGAGAGATATCAAGCAAAAATTGTGTGGATCCAAAATGGCATGAGATAGCTCCAAAGCTTTGGATCTTCATCAAAAATTATGAGAAGAGCTACACATATTTATGGAGTTTGTGGTAGCTCGAGGTAGAACCACATCCATCCACCTTTCAATGACATCTAAAGTGAAAATTAGAGTCTATGTGACATTTGTCACATCTCATGCATGTATCTCTACCTACTTTTACCAAGGGTCCTAGTTCTAACTAGAATTGTACAAATCATCATGCATGTGTCCATTTAACTTTGTGCATGCCTTGCATGTCACTATAGATCACTTACAATTAATGCATGTGAAATCACACGAGTTTCTACAAGCATATTCTTGCTATTTCTAAGTCTACAATCTATATGCAAGTTGTAATCATCAAACTAGATATGACATATCCATGTAGCTCGAGTTCTATCTAGGCCAAACTTGGCATTTGCATTTATGGAACAACATACTTGCATGGTACAATGTTTGTATCAAGCCTAAAGTCAAGATGGATTATTTTTCCATTTCAACACTCCTCCTAAAAACAATCTATATTGACTTGAACATGGATCTTGGTATTACTCAAAGGTTTGGTAAGCAGATCTACAATAGAAGATGATGTTTTGATGTGCTCCAAGTAGATTTCCCCTCCAATGAGCTTTTCTCTCACGAAGTGATGTGCAACTTTAATATGTTTGCTCCTTGCATGGAATATTGGGTTGTTGGCAAGGGCTTGGGCTGAAATGTTGTCACACATGATCATAGGTAGATCATCTTCCATGATTATCTTTAGCCCCACTAGCAACCTCTTGATCCAAAGCACTTCCTTTGTTGTTGTAGTGAGTGCTTTATACTCAGCTTCACAAGATGAGAGTGATACATCTTGCTTTTTGGAAAGCCAAGATATCAAGTTTCCTCCAAGATATATGACATAAGCACTTGTTGATTTTTGATCTGCTCTATCACTTGCAAAATCCGAGTCAGAATAACCAACTATAGAAAGATAATCACTTTTATACAATAAACCATAATCAAAAGTTAAAGATATGTATCTAAGCACTCTCTTGGCCATTTTCCAATGATGAATAGTAGGATTTTGCATAGTCTGGCTCAATTTATGAACACTAAAGCTTATGTCAAGTGTAGTTATTGTGACCCAAATTAAGGAGCCTATAAGACTCCTAAAAAGAGTGATGTCCACGAAGGATCTTTCATCACCTTTGTTAGGGTCTTTTACAATTTTCTCCATAGGAGTTTCTATACTCTTACAATCTAACATATTGAACTTTTTTAACATTGAAAGAGCATACTTGGATTGACATACAAAAGCTTTATCTTTAAGAAAGTCAATCTCTAATCCTAATATGTAGTGAATTTTTCCAAGATCTTGCATCTTGAACTCTTTTCCAAGTGCAATCTTGGTTTCCTCAACTAACTTGATACAACTTCCTATTAGAATGATATCATCAACATAAATGAGAAGTATGACAATATCTTTATCAAAAAACTTGACATATAAGGAAGGATCATAGTTACTAAGGTTAAATCCTAGTGACTCAAGAAAAGTATTAAGTCGAGAATACCATGACCTTGGAGCTTGCTTTGGTCCATATAGACTTTTGAAGAGCAAGCAAACTTTGTCTTTCTCATAAATGAACCCAATAGGCTGATCCATATAAATCTCTTCTTCTAGATATCCATTTAAAAAGGCATTAGAGACTTCTAGTTGAAAAACTTGCCAACTGAAAAAACAAGCAATAGAAATTATGATTCTAATTGATACCATCTTTGCAACTAGAGCAAAAGTCTCCTCATAATCAAGTCCATAAACTTGAGCAAAACCATTTGCACAAAGCCTAGCCTTGTATTTGTTGATTGTGCCATCTTGATTATACTCTACTCGAAAGACCCACTTGCAACCAATGGTGTGCTTGTTGGATGGAAGATCCACAAGCTCCCATGTCTTGTTGGCCATCAAAACATCATATTCCTCCTTCATGGCAAGATGCCATTCCTTCGAATTGAGTGCATCATATACATCCTTTGGCTCCTCATGTGAAATAAAATAAGCACAATTAGTGGAGTTGAGTTCCAATTGCTTGCCTCTATCTTCATATGTAAGCCTCCTAGGCTCAGATCTTTCTCTTTGAGATCTCCTTGGTGAAAAGATTTGAGGTGACTCCTCCTCAATTCTCGGCCCCATGTCTCCATGATAGTCTTCAAGGGTGATGATTGGAGTAACTTTGTGAGAATCTTTGAACTCGGCCTCCTCAAGAATGTATTTTTGATCCTCATGGAATATAACATCCCTACTCTCAATTGTAGTTGAGGTAGAGGGAACATAGATTCTGTAAGCCTTCTCGTTGGATGCATATCCAACCATGATCCCTTTGATAGAATTAGGATCATCTATTTTCCTTGTTTCAAAGGGTACATGAACAAAGCAAGCACATCCAAAAACTCTAAGGTGATCTACCTTAGGTTTCTTCTTAAACAAGACTTCAAAAGGTGATTTTCCAGCAAGTGCATTGTGAGGTAATCTATTGCACAAATAGTTTGCACAATTTATAGCTTCACCCCAATATTCAATGGACAAAGAAGCTTCAACTTGGATTGCTTTAGCACATTCACATAAAGATCTATTTTTCTTTTCAGCAACTCCATTTTGAGATGGAGAATAAGCACAAGAAAACTCTCTCTTTATTCCTTCATCTTCATTATAATCATGAAACTTGTTGGAGATGTATTCACCTCCTCCATCACATCTTCAAGCTTTAACTTTGAAAGAAAACTATTTCTCAACATAAGCTTTGAAGATTAGAAAGTGATCAAATACCATAGCTTTTGAAGAAAGTAGATACAACCAAGTATATCTTGTAAAGTCATCAATAAAGGTGACAAAACATGTTGCACCACCAACACTTTTAGAAGAAGAAAAATGAACATCCGAGTGTATAAGCCCCAAAGGATGAGTAGTCTTGATAAAAGTCTTTTGATATGGCTTTTTATGTGATTTTGCAATAGCACAAGCCTCACAAGGCTTGAAATCTTTGGAAAGTGATTTTGGCAGACCAGCAACCTTCTCTTTCTTAACCATAGAAGACATAGACTTAAAGTTAGGATGCCCCAAACTTCTATGCCACAACTCCTCCTTAGATAAAAAAAACAACTTCACAAAGGTTTGCATTCTCATAAGAATTCAACTTGAAAATTCCACCATATCTAGATCCATCAACTAGGACTTCATCATTTTTCTTGATTAAGCAAGTAATGGAATTGAACTTTACATCACAACCACTGTCAAGCAATTTTCCCACACTAATCAAGTTCTTTGTAAGTTTTGGAATGAAAAGAACATTAGAAAGTGCAAGAACTTTGGAAGAAGCAAGTTTCAATGAAATGTTGCCAATTCCTTCTATAGAGCACTCATGATTATTAGCAGTGTAAATAGATCTTGTACAAGTGAGTAAAAAGACTCCTTTGAACAACACATATGTGAAGAAGCTCCACTATTTATGTACCAAGCTCCATCTTTCTTGAAAGGTGATGAAGAAAAACTGGACACCATGAGTGATCCTTCTTCATCACTTGGAGCAAAATCTTTTTCAATCTCATTGGAGAGATTTGCTTGCTTGAGTTGGTTTTTCTTCTTAAAGCAATTAGAGGCATAGTGCCCCTTCTTGCCACAGAAGAAACACTTTACTTTCTTCTTCTTGGTCTTTGAAGTAGAAGGATGAGATGAATCATCCTCTTCACCATCTTTGTCTTGATCCTTGGCTTTGTCTTTGTTGGATGCTTGAGAGAACTGGTTCTTACTCCTTTCTTTATGCTCGTCCTTGACAAAGAGGGATTTTTCACTTTAACCATGATCGAGTTTGTTCATCCTAGAAAGTTTGTAGCTTTGCCTAGCTTCTTCAGAAATAAGGATTCCTTGGAGAGTTTCTAGATTAGGCAACTCTTCCTTTAATGGCAAAAGACTGAACAAGATTATCATAGTCATCTTTCAAGCCATTTAGAATGACTTGAACTAGCTCATCTTGGTTCATAGTCACACCAACACAAGAAAGCTCTCTATGTAAATCTTTAACTCTCAGAACATAGTTTGATGCACTCTCCTCACTTCTTTGAAAACTTTGAAAAATCTAATTCCTAAGAGTGAGTATTCTAGAAGTATTTTTTTGCTTCATAGATGGATTTAAGTGCATCCCAAGCATCTTTAGCTGTGGTGCAAGATCCTATCTCTCTCAAAATTTCGTTAGATACATTCATCTTAATGAAATGTAAAGCCATTCTAGCTCTCTTCCTATACTTAGGAATTTCAGCCTGTGCTTGAGGCTCCTCCTCAACACCAAGCACAATGTCCATAACATCTTGGAGTATCAAAATAGACTCCATTCTGAACTTCCAAATTGAGTAATTAGAAGTATTTAGTCTTTCATTTGCTTCTAGAAGATATCCTCCTAGAGGTGCCATTATATGAAGACTTCTTAGTTATTGGACTGCAATATGTTTGAGCTTGTTCTAGTCAGACTTAGTGTTGCTGCTCTCTTTCACTATAGGTATTTTCAAGGATGTACTACCTTCCTATGTGAAAACCTTGCAACTGTATTTGAGATGGATCTCGAATATTCCACAAAACAAGATTATCTAGATCAGACACACAAAGTGGATTGAGACACTTTGGAAAGTTTGAATCCTACCTTTGGCACGTGTGAAATGCTTCAAAAGAAAACACTATTGATACACAGAAGGCTCAAAGGGTGTTCAATTACTTTAAACTTAGTCTTGATCTTCAGTTTCTTGTGTAGGATGCTCAAAACAATGGACTCAAAACAAAGCAAGGTTGAATCAAATCAAAATGTGGTCACTCGGATTTTGGACCTCTCCCTACCCTCTTTAGGAGCTTATAACTCTTGATAGACACATCAAATTGATTTGATTTAAATTTCTATGGAAAGTACACATCATAAGCTTTCCATCAAGCTATAACACCACTATCTTTGGATCCATAAGCAAGGAGATAGAAAGATAGAGAGATATCAAGCAAAAATTGTGTGGATCCAAAATGGCATGAGATAGCTACAAAGCTTTAGTTCTTCATAAAAAATTATGAGAAGAGCTACACATATTTATGGAGTTTGAGGTAGCTCGAGGTAGAACCACATCCATCCACTTTCAATGACATCTAAGGTGAAAACTAGAGTCTATGTGACATTTGTCACGTCTCATGCATGTATCTCTACCTACTTTTACCAAGTGTCCTAGTTCTAACTAGAATTGTACAAATCATCATGCATGTGTCCATTTAACTTTGTGCATGCCTTGCATGTCACTATGGATCACGAATGCATGTGAAATGCCACGAGTTTT
Source organism: Diphasiastrum complanatum (assembly GCA_029204225.1). Taxonomy (NCBI): domain Eukaryota; kingdom Viridiplantae; phylum Streptophyta; class Lycopodiopsida; order Lycopodiales; family Lycopodiaceae; genus Diphasiastrum; species Diphasiastrum complanatum. The sequence continues at coordinate 57,197,680 of CM055096.1, forward strand.
TACAATCATATTTTTGCTATTTCTAAGTCTACAATCTATATGCAAGTTGTAATCATCAAACTAGATATGACATATCCATGTAGCTCGAGTTCTATCTAGGCCAAACTTGGCATTTGCATTTATGGAAAAACATACTTGCATGGTACAATGTTTGTAGCAAGCCTAAAGTCAAGATGGATTATTTTTCCATTTCAACAAAAATTGCTTGTTTTTTCTTGCTTTTTTACTCAAAATTGATAGTAAGAACTAAAATTCAGCAAGATCAGATGAATTAGATGGCTATAATTCTGTAAATTGATTTTCATGTGCTAGGGAAAGAGTTGCATGTCATGAATTTCCACTTTATAGTCAAGAAAAACTTGGAAAATGGCCAAAAATCCTCATTTTGCTGGTTTTTTCATAAAGTTGGATAGTAGATGGCTATAAAACACCATGTAGTGATGGAGCTATATCATGGATGTCAAAAAAACAAGCCACTATCTCATTGTCATCTAGTGAGGCCGAGTACAAAGCTCTTACACATTGCACAAAGGAGATGGTATGGATCAAGAGGATGATCAAGGATCTTCACAACAACTCTCAACCATTTTAATTTTTCAATCTACTTTGTGCAATTAGCTATGTCTCAAATCTAGCGGTGGTTTTGATATGTATCCTTGTGATACTCGTTGAACTATTAGCAATGCACCACTCTTGAATCAGTTGACATAGAGTATGATTGGGTATGAGCCCAAAGTTTGCAAGAAGTTGCATGGTAACCACGGTTCTATGCTTTGAAGCCAAATTTCAAGTTTGGACTGGCAAGTTTTAACTCATTTCTTAGACATGTTTGATTGACATGCAAACTATATGGTTTGTTTTACATGCAAGCCATGAAATGTCTTTATGCAAACATTCCCCAAAACAGATTTCCATTCAACAAATGCAGTTTTCTATATTCCATGCATACATGATCACTTACATGTGGGTTAGTTGGTCCCTTAACCACCATTCAACAAATGTAGTTTGCCATTTTCCATGCATGCATGATCACTTACATGTGGGATAGTTGGGTCCTTATCCAAAGTCCAAGCCTATAAAGTTAGAATTGCCTCCACTTTCTATCCTTTAACATTGACTTTTTTCTAAACTCCATTGACCAACCTCAACACATAGTATTGTCTATGAAAAGTACAGTACTAAGGACCATAAATGGATCTTTGAATGATCCACAACGTGATTGTATGCTTGTTAAACAATCTATCAGAAACTAGTCATCAGAAAACAAGATCTAGTTTAGCAGCTTGATAGGAAACAAGTAGAGAAAATCAAAGCATTGATCAGTTAGTGTAATCCAACTCCACACGTGTGGAAATAAGGCTATAGTACGGCCTGTAGACAGTGTTTACAAAGTGCCAAAGCTGGGTTTCGTTGGAAATCAAGAGTAATCACCATACAATGAGAGGAAACTCGAGTTTCTCCTTGAGGCTCCCCAAAAAGTTTCTATGTTCTCACTATGGAGAATGGGAATACATAGTAAAACACACTTCCTTTGCTAAGTTAGGTGAAAATCCAGCATGTAATAAGGAAGTAGACTCCATTTTCTTGCCCTAATGTGAAAACCCTAGCCTAGATCCAAGAGTCATGCTTGGTAGGTGCATGGTAGGTACAAATCTCATCATAAATCATGGTCTAGATCCTACAAAGTAGGAATCACTACCAAATGGACACAACCACTCCTCTTGACTCGTGGTAACCTACTTTAGGTGTGTATGTACAAGTGGCACTTTGACCATTCAAGTAACCAACAAACAATATTGACAAAATGTACAATATTCTACATGGCTAGATTTGCCAATGTAGGCAATTTTTCACACTCGTCCTCAAATCTATCCTTGGAGATCACAATGCTTTTATCAATAACTCCAATTTAAGATCTAAGCTTGACAAATGAATCTTTAGGTAAAGATTTAGTAAACAAATCAGCCAAGCAACTTGATGATGGCACGTGTTGGAGCTTGATCTCTTTAGCTTGCACTTTTTCCCTCATGAAATGATGAGCAATTTCGATGTGTTTGCTCCTTGCATGGAATGTAGGATTAGTTGCAAGTGATAGGGATCTCCTCCTCCATGACATGAAGCTCCACCAATAGCCTTTTGAGACACAAGACCTCCTTGCATGTTGATGTCAAGGCCTTGTATTTGGATTCTATGGAAGATAGGGAGATGGTATCTTGCTTTTTGGAAAGCCATGATACTACTCCATCACATAGAAAGGTGGCAAAGGCACTTGTTGATCTTCTATCCACTTTGTCACCTACAAAATCCGAGTCACTATAGGCTCTTAAGCCAAGATTAGTTCCTCTATACAAAATACCAAAATTCTTAGTGGATGAAATATATCTAAGAACTCTTTGGGCCATCTTCCAATGTGAAACTAGAGGACTTTGCATGAATTGGCTTAACTTTCCAACACTATAACTAAGATCAGGTCTAGTTATAGTTAGATAGATCAAGGAGCCAATAAGCCTTCTATATAATGTGATGTCCTCAAAGGATGCTTCATCACAACCAATAGATGCTTTTACATGTTGCTCCATTGGTGTCTCAATGCCTTTACAATTCTTCATTCCAAATCTATCTAGGATGGATGTAGCATATTTAGATTGAAAAATGAAGCTAAAATCACATCCTCTAATAACCTCTATTCCAAGAATGAAGATTAATAGGCCGAGATCTACCATCTTAAACTCTTTTGCTAAAGCAATTTTTACATCTCTAATTCCATCTAGATCATTACCACTCAAGATAATGCCATCTACATACAAAACAAGAATAATGATCATGCCATCATGAAAACTTATATACAATGATGGATCATAGGCACTCATTACAAAATTGATGGAAATGAGAAAAGAGTTTAGCCTAGAGTACCATGCTGTAGGTGCTTGCTTGAGCCCATAAAGGCTCTTCTTCAAAAAACACACCTTTCCTTCATGCTTTGCCTTGATGAAGCTCTCGGGTTGCCTAATGTAGATATCTTCCTCAAATAACCATTGAGGAATACATTTGTGAAGTCAAGTTGGAATAGACTAATGATCAACCTGATAGTAACAAGCTTAGCCACAGGAGCAAAAGTCCTATCATAATCAATGCCTTTGGTTTGTAGAAAACCTTTGGCAACAAGCCTAGCTTTATGCTTGCTTATTGATCCATCTTGATTTTACTTCAATCTAAATACCCACTTGCAATCAAGAGGTTTCTTCCCTTGAGGAAGATCCACAAGATCCCAAGTATGATTCTCAATAAGAGCATCATACTCTACTTGCATAGCATCCATCCAACTTTTAGACTTACAAGCATCTTCATAGCATGTTGGCTCATCTAACATTGAAGTAAGAAAGGTGTAAGATGTGAAAGATGATGAGCCTTCCCTTTGATCACCTTGACCATCATAGGTGAGCCTCAATGGCTCGGATCTTGCCCTTGTAGATCTTCTTGGAGTTCTTGGAGTTCTTGCATCTTGAGGTGGATCCTCAAGTTCTTCTTCACTTGGAAGCTCCTCCTCCATCCTAGCATGATCCTTGGCATCAAGATGATTAGTAGCATTATCATCCAAATCACGAGCATGTCCTTCATAAAAAATAACATCCCTACTCACTGTCACCTTGCTAGTGATGGGATTGAAGACTCTATAACCTTTGCTATTCTCACCATATCCCACAAAGATGCCTTTGATGGATGTTGCATCATCCTTCCTTCTCTTATCCAAGGATTGGTGTACATAGCAAGTGGATCCAAAAACTTTGAGATCCTTGAGATTGGGCTTCTCTCCAAATAGAGCTTCAAATGGTGTGATTCCTCCAATGGTTTGATTTGGCAATCTATTGCACAAATAGTTAGCACAAGTTATTGCTTCACCCCAAAATGATTTGGATAGAGAAGCATTTAGTCTTAAGGCCTTAGCACACTCACAAAGAGATCTATTTCTTCTCTTACTCATTCCATTTTGTTGAGGGGTGTAAGGACATGAAAACTCCCTCTTTATGCCATTAGAACTACAAAAGTCAATCAGCTTATTGGAGATATATTCACCTCCATTATCACTCCTTAATACCTTAATCTTGGTACTAAGTTGATTTTCTACCAAAGTCTTGAACTTTACAAAAGAATCAAACACCATTGATTTGCTAGACAAGAGATACATCCAACTAAATCTAGAATAGTCATCAATGAAGATTACATAGTACTTGGCACCACCATTAGACTCATGTGAAAAACTATCCGAATGGATGAGTTCAAGAGGAGAGTTTGATCTTGATGTAGATCTTGAGAAGGGTAGTTTGTGAGCCTTTGAGAGGCTGCATGATTCACATCTCTTCCCACACTTTGACAAATGCTTGGGGAGTCCAACTGCAAGCTCCTTTGCAACCATAGATTCCATGGCTTTGTAGTTGGGGTGGCCCAACCATAGTTCCACCTTTGATAACTCCACCTTTTCCAAGTTAACACTCTCCACTGCAACATTAGCATCAAGCTTAAACAATCTACCTTGCTTAAAGCCTTTGGCTATACATTCATCATTTCTAAGGATGGAATAAACTCCATGCTTAAATTGTACATCTAGGCCATTATCCATTAATTGGCCAACACTAAGCAAATTCTTGGGTAACTTAGGAACATAAAGAACATTATCAAGATTCATCCTTCTGGATGATCCCACATACAAGGGAATTGTTCCTATTCCACTTATCTTACATTCTTGACTACTTGCAGTATAGATTGATCTATGTAAATCATTGTAAGCAAGTAAAGTGGAGAATATGTCCTTTTGATATGTCATGTGGGAACTAGCCCCACTATCAATCCACCAAGAATCTTTGGTGTTGCTCTTGGATGATGGTGGTTTGTTGGAAACCATCAAGGATGACTCTTCGTCCTCCTCCTCCTCCTCCTGATGTGCAATGTTGCTTTGTTTGCTCTCTTGTGCCTTCTTCTTCTTGAGACATTCTGATGCAAAATGTCCTTTCTTTCCACATAAAAAACATTTGTACTTGGACTTGTCTTTGATCTTGCCCTTTGAGCTTGAAGCCTCATCCTCCTCCTTGGTCTCCTTTAAGTGCTTCTTCTTGCCATTGGTCTGCTTCTTGCCTTTGAATGAGAAATTAGCTTTCTCATCACCATCCTGCAGAGAAATAGCATTCATTCTTGCATTGGTATGCATCATCCTACACTCTTCAGCCACTAATACACTGTGTAGCTTTTCTATAGTAGGTAAAGTGTCTTGGATTGCAAAGCTTTGGACCAAATTTGTAAAGCCACTCCCTAGACCATTGAGGACAATCTGAACAAGCTCACTATCTTGAATCTTCTCTCCAATGGAAGCTAACTCCCTATTGAGAGACTTGATTCTTAGCACATAATCCTGTGCATTCTCATCACTTCTCTTCATGCTTTGTAGTATCTGATTCCTAAGCATGAGAACCCTCAAAGTGTTACTAGACTCATAGATAGATTTTAAAGATTCCCAAGCCTCTTTAGCACCCTTACATGATGATACTTCCCTTAAAAGATCATTGCTTACATTCATCTTAATACAGTGAAGTGCAAGCCTAGACCTCTTCTTGTATCTCACTAATTCCTATGCACCTAGAGGTTCAACTTCATCATCTATTAGAAACTCATAAAGATCCTGGAGCACCATTAGTGACTCCATCCTCACTTTCCAAATAGCATAATTGGTAGAATTTAACCTCTCACTAGCTTCTAGAAGGTAGGCTCCCACTGATCCCATCTTACTAGCAAGATTCTACACACAAGATATAGATTTGTTTGAACTTGAAACTCACAAAGGTTTCTAACTTGCAGTGTTTCACTCAAATATTGACTTCTAATCCCACAGATGGATTTGTAATCACAGTTCTATCACTCCCACACAAAGCTGGAATGAAGATAAGATGAGATGATAACTACTCTCAAGCAAATCTTGCCAATCTTGGCTATTCTTGGACATAAACTGACTCTATCTCTCTCATTCACTTTGATGTACTATCAAGACCAGGTTTCCACTTTAAGAAGGTCTGAAATCAGCCTAGATTAATTAGTTTTCATGAAACAAACTCAAAACTAATCAATGGCCAGTGATCTTCGTAGTTTATCCTAGGATTTGCACCAAAAATTACATCAAACTGACACCCAATTAATTTTCTATGATCCAATGAATATGGGTTATTAAATGTTGGTTCAGAGATGCCCACACGTGTGAACAGTTAGATTTTGATCCTAAAAAAGTTTGGGATCAAATTCCCTCACCAAAACCTGGATACCAGCTCGCCCTTTGCACCAAAACCTGCTAAAACTGGATTAGATTCAAACACTGATCAATGGCCTTGTACTTGGCTCTGATACCATGTGAAAAGTACAGTACTAAGGACCATAAATGGATCTTTGAATGATCCACAAGGTGATTGTATGCTTGTTAAACAATCTATCAGAAACTAGGCATCAGAAAACAAGATCTAGTTTAGCAGCTTGATAGGAAACAAGTAGAGACAATCAAAGCATTGATCAATTAGTGTAATCCAACTCCACACGTGTGGAAATAAGGATGTAGTACGTCCTGTAGACAGTGTTTACAAAGTGCCAAAGCTGGGTTTCATTGGAAATCAAGAGTAATCAATATACAATGAGAGGAAACTCGAGTTTCTCCTTGAGGCTCCAAAAAGTTTCTATCTTCTCACTATGGAGAATGGGAATACATAGTAAAACACACTTCCTTTGCTAAGTTAGGTGAAAATCCAGCATGTAATAAGGAAGTAGACTCCATTTTCTTGCCCTAATGTGAAAACCCTAGCCTAGATCCAAGAGTCATGCTTGGTAGGTGCATGGTAGGTACAAATCTCATCATAAATCATGGTCTAGATCCTACAAAGTAGGAATCACTACCAAATGGACACAACCACTCCTCTTCACTCGTGGTAACCTACTTTAGGTGTGTATGTACAAGTGGCACTTTGGCCATTCAAGTAACCAACAAACAATATTGACAAAATGTACAATATTCTACATGGCTAGATTTGCCAATGTAGGTCATTTTTCACATTGTCTTTACAAGGCAAGGCCAACAACTTATATTGTTGGTTGTATTCAACTTTCGCTTGCTAATTGCACTTGATAATCAAGAACATAAAAGTATCTTTACATGTTTCTTTGAAACCTAGTGGCGCGGGTGAATGGATATATCCATGGCATCCAATCACGTTGTGTGATGTGATGAACTATCATGGCTATCTACAAGTTCCTTTCGACCCACAAAGTGTTATAAATCACCACATCATTTGCTAACTTGCAATAGTCATTAACGAATCCTTTTGAGAAGACACTTGGTGAATGTTACACTTAAATTATGTAACAAACAAATTTATATAATCATAAACCCTCAAAAGGCCCTTGCATGTGTATGTGGGCATGGACACCCAACAGTTAGAATTAAAATAGAACTACTATGTTACTGTAATGTGGGTCCTATCAGTGGATTATGACTAGTTGGCCTCGCCACAAGGCAAGTCGACTAGACACACGTTGTTAAAAATTGTAAAACATATCTATCTTATGTTTATTGATGTTTGGGGGTCCTACCCATGTCAATACTTTGTACATATCCAAGATATGTGAATTGAGCACATATCCTTGTAGAATAGGACGAGTTTGGGTTACATAGATCAAATTTCAATGGCATGCATAAAGTCTAGTTGGTCTAGTATGACATGCTTCCATTATCAAAAATAGAAAAATATTAAAAGTCAATGGGTGCCACTCGATCAAGACTTGGAAGCCAGTGGACACTCTGAACGAAATTTTTTTAAAATAATATTTAATGATGCACTTTTGACTTGTATTGAGGCGGAGGAAGAATGGAGTCTGAATTACATTAGACAGGAACTGTTGTTCCTACAATATGATATACCTTCAGACTTCAGATTCATTTCCAATGATAAATTCGTAAGTAACTGTAAGCACTCTATTATTTATGAATAGCTTCTTTAAAAAATTGCTCATATAATCTTTATACTAAATGTATCGTACTTTGTGTTAAAATTTTGTAGGTACGTAAAAGACATGAGCTCAAGGTCAAATGCAGAGATATTGGCAAAACTATCCAACTAATGGAAGAACAATGAGATTCATCATGAAAAAAATACATGTCCATCATTATTTTTGAATTGAAACAAGATTCTTGTTTTTTATCATTCTAGAAAATTGCAATACAATATTATACTATGGACACAACTTGATTGTAACAATCTATATTCATATCAATAAAAATCCCATAAATGGGTTGTGTACATGTAAGATTGTATCTATTTTTTGGTTGGTAATATATAGACATTTATGTACATTTGAAATCCTATAAAATTGAAATGCCTATTCAGTAAGTTTTTCTTTATTTTCTATATCTATATCAGGAGCTTGATAGACTACAATCTCATGTCCTTTTATTTCTCCTTCCTCTTTATTAGGAAGGACTTCTATGCCTCTTTGATTGTATATTAAAACATCTACATCCTGAGCAACCTGAAAGGCTATTAAGACATGAGCAACTTTCTTTTCCGTGCACTCAATCTCTGGAACAAAACTTGTACAATTTGATACAAATTTTTTTTATCAACTCTTGCCGCAATCTATACACTTCGTCGGGATTGTACGAGTCAAGAGTGAACCATCATTTCAAAGAAGGTGAATGAGCAATTTACTTACAATGACACTAAAGAAATTAGAATTAGGATGAAAACAACAACATATGAATAGAATATTACCAAGTTGTCAATATCAACGTCCACTTGTAAATTGTACCACTCAAAAAATAGCTTTATATTATAGAGCACAAACCAAACACAATTAAAAGAATCGTGTAGATATTGAATGAAAATTGTTAATATTATGATAAATTATTCATGCTAAGGCAAGAAATTTAAAATAAAAAAAGATGCATATCAACAATAAATATTATATACCTTGAGAGATTTTATATTTATTTCGCCAATAGAATTTGCTATTGTCAGTATTTTTCGAACGATTGCATGAAGTAGATAATTGAATTCTCTACGTGTGTTCTCAGCTAAATTTATTTCTACACAGAAAATTTGCTACTCCCTCTTTATTTATTTTCACCAAAAGAATGTTCATGCTCCAATGCCGACTACAACAATCAAAATGAAATTAGAATCAATGTTGACAAGAGTATAAACATCAAAACTAAACTAGAAAAAGTTCTTTATTTTCATATGGAATCAAATAAAATTTGGCCACTCAATGAAATACACAGTCGTATTGAAATTGGCCTCCCTTCTTTGCCTTCACTGTAGTCATGAAAAAAAGACTAACAACAAAAACATCTCTTATAGAATCGAGATTGATATTGTGCTACAAAAAGTTCTGGTCGGTCTCAACAATAGTATATAATATCTCGATATTTTATTCTTTGAATTTGTACAAAATTTAGGACCTAATCTAAAGTTTCTATTTGTATCTAGAATAAAAAAGTCAAAATAATTGCCGAGCATATCAATTTTATTGGCTAAAATATTCATTATAATGATCGTAATCAAAATACATCTATCGAGGATCGTATGGGATTCTTATAAAAAGATTATGTACAGGGTTCTGAACGAATGTGGAAATAATATTTACAGATTTTTTGGTTATCTTGTCAAGCTCCTCTTGGATTATCTTGACCTCCGGTGAAGAAATCTTCTGAGGAGATTGATGAGTAACAAGAGGAGGAGATGCAGATCTTGAGTCTGATTCAGAGTCCAAAGACACTGAACTAGTGGTTAGGACGATGCAAGGCTGCTTTGCAGGGATGAATTTCGGAGGAAGGGAAGCAGCTGGCCTATGAGATTCAGATTTTTGAGAGACAAACTACTTCGTCTTCTTGTTTGAGGTGGTGAGGGGGTCAGTTCTATCTAGAGGCGGATCTCTGGAGGTGCTAGCATTATCCACATGGAGATTTGAATAACATTCACAAAGTATTTTGAGAATTAAAAATCCTTGGGCATGATGGTAACACGCTTACCATGCATAGCTAGAAGAACAGAATCCTCAAAAAACTGGGACAGATAATCCTCTGGAGCACCTTGTAAGACCTACATGGCTGTAACAACGAATCAAACATGAAGCCCGAATAACATTGAAACATTCCTCATAGATCGGCCAAAAGAAACTTTCAAAATTAACACTTCAATTTATCTCTGAAGTTTTTAATTAATCTTCTTCAACCAGATCAACTTTCTACCACGTCGTCGACCAGTTCCAAGAGGGACACGATCAAGGGAAGGCTGTACATACGTTCTGGCATAGGCAGTGGACTTTACCCTAGCCATCATCTTTAAAAGTGAAAGACAGACTTAAAAAAAACTTAAAGTTAGAATATCACTTCCAAGCGTGCAAGAAGACCTATAAAATTTATTTGCAAAAAGAGTGAGCTTAAAATCGATATCCGGAGGTCAATATCGCTCTTGAGTGCAGGAGATGACTTTGGAAGAAGAGAAAGTGGATCCACGCTTGAAAGCAATATCAGGGTATAGTGCGGTATTGGACTCGAGTACAGAGGGCGTGGGCGGATTGAGGATGATAACTTAGTGAATTTGAGAGTGATATCGGAGAGCAGGAATGAATTTTTGGCAAGAAAAAATGTGCTGTCCGCGGGGTAGATATAAAAAAATTGCGCACGTGTAAAAGTCAGCCAATGCCACATGGCAAAATTTAAGAGGCCCAGGTGTCCATCCGTACAAGCAATTATGATGTATTGATTAGGGTCACGTGGGAGGAAGCATGTGGACAAATCAACTTTTGACATGTGTCATTCCACACGTGTGAACTGTCACATCAATCATTTGAAGTATGGATAATATTTGTAGCAAATCATTAAATGTCACATGTCATATTGATTGGATTTCACATGCACAAATTTTTTTTGATTAATAGATTATTTATGGCACTCATTTTCATGAGAATTTTGTAATTTATGCGTCTGATATCGTTTTGAAGCGCATTCTTTCAATCTGACATTCTCATTTTGTACTTCCACATTTGAAATTGATATTCATCGCTCGGGTATAGCTTTCAAGTGCACACAATTATTTCAGTTGACCTTGACTTACAGTTCCACGTTCAAAATCGATACTTGTTTTTCTAATATCGGTCCCGAGCGCATAGTGGCTTCCAATTTGTTTTTCTCTCCCGTCTTGCACTTGAAATCAATATCCTCAACCTTTTTTTTTTTGTAATTTTTTTTGTCAGAAATGTTTAATTTTGATTCCAGTCTACTATCTTTTTTTCGTGAATTTGGTATTATTGACAATATAGAGTATTTCAAGACCACATATTTTTTTTGTTCTTCATTCTATCATAGAGGGTCTTGGTGTGGAAGCATTTTCTGAGATTTATCTCAGATTTAAGTCTTTGTTCGATACCCCCTTTGGTCATATCTCAAAATAAAGACATGATTCATTAGCAAGACTTGGTGAACCTCGACAACAATAGTTATAAATCCGAACTTGACAGAATGTTCACCAAGTTGCATGATGATTTTAAGTCTGTAGATGAATGTCAAATACACAATAAAAAATGTAGATTTTTAGAGTTTTAATCTGTCTTTATTTTTTTTTTGTTAAATATTTTTGACGATTCTGATATTTCCATGTCTTCTACTTCTGAAGCTGCTTCTTCTAGCAATACAAAATCTAACAAATCTAAGCCTATAGATATAGAATTTCTATTTATTAATACAAGCGTTAGTTTAGATGATTGTACATATTTTGATCTTGTCCAAAATAGGGCTTTGTTTATGGGCCCTAGAATTATCACTACTCTTCCTCCAACTGATAAATGCCTAATCACCTTGCCTGCCTACAATATAGATGATAATAATTTTTTGACATTATCGGACATATCAGATCTTTTTTATTTCACAAAGGCCGAGGCACTTTGCATTTTGAACAAGGAGCTTCATGAATTTTCAAATATAATTGGCTATGATGTTGATGATCTTCTCCCTAGTGTTGACGATATAATGAAGGATGAATTTTATTCAGGAAAAGATTGCTTGAAAATGGCTGTTGAGCAAATGTGCCAAAAAGAAGACGATCTTCCTTCTGAGTGGAACATTTCGACTTTGGTTGGATCTTGCTTATGATTGGCGTTGAAATCAGAGGACAATCTCCCACCTTAGTCTTTCCTTTCTCAATGGACTGCTCTCTTGAAGGTGGTATAGATGGATCGTTGCGTTGACTGGTAGTCAGTTTGCCTTCAAGTTGCGTGGTTGACGTGAGACCCCTTTGTAATTCATCCACCAGAAGTTGTTGCAGCATTTGTTTAATGAGGCTTGATAAAATCTGCTGGATTGCATCTGTTGCCAATTTCTTGACTTCTTCCACTATACCTGGTTGGATAAATTTTACCCACTCTGTCTTTTGTGGTGTTGGTGATTCACGTGTGGTCATGTCAACTTGTCTTAGGATCTTTATCTCATTCCTTCCATCCGCATCTGCTTCGTAACCAGGTGGCACTAGAAGGTTGTGTTTGTAGTGCAGCTTCTCGGTTGCATGGTCATATGTAGGTTGCCGATTCAAGCAAGTAGGAGTCATAACGGCTTTTCTTGGATCTCTTAGTGGACAATCACGACATTGATGCCGCATTGTTCACACCAAGGATAAAAGGAGGACAGATCATTTCGATGTGGACATTCTGATCTACGATGTTTACCTCCACATCCGAAACACCGCACCGTGTGTAAGATTCCATCACCTCTCAATTGATGCGCGTACATCGGTATCAGATCTCCTTTGATCCCTTCCACGAAATATAGTGGTGAGCCAATTTGAACTTCCCCTGCCTGGGATGATCTGCTCGCTGATATAACCAATACTTCCACCAGACCTTGCCTAGCCACTAGAGAAGATTCTGAAAGTCCTGAGACCGATCTACTTTCTTTGGATGAGCGATATGATGGCAAGCTAGATGGCATAGATGAGGATTTTGTTGATTGATTTCCAATCTCCAAAATTTCCTTGTTGGCTTGATTTCGTAATCTCGGATTTCGAACTGGACATTGAGGTATTGGATGTTTTCCAAAACAATAATGGCATTGGTCCAATGGTCGGATCTTCCGATTGGCATTTTGTGGTTTTGGGAGGTAATCAGATTGACTACACATCTCATCTGTGTCACTAATAACCTGCATCTGATTGTCTGTACTACGAGTACTTTGGCTAGCGTTGTCTGTGGCATCTTGTGGACTAGATGCTCTATCATCCCTAATTGTTTGAATGTTGGATATGGGCTGTGCTGGTGTGTGCAAGATTTGTGCTTCTACAATAGCAGCTGCCTTATAGAGTTCTTTTGGACTGATATATGATGTAAAGGGTGGCATACCAATCTTGATCTCGTGCGGTAATCCGACATAGAAAAATACCATTTTGTGGTGACTAGGAAGATGAGAATTCCAATCTCCTGCCATCTTGGCAAATCGTGTAGTGTATCCCTTGAGAGTTTCTCCAGAAAGCATCGAGATTTGGGCAAGCGGCTCATAAATTGCCACGGCCCGCTGTGTGCAAGATGAAGGTGATATGGAGTGGTGTGGTGATGTACGAGAGAGAGATTGGGAGATGTAGTTTTTGAAATGTATATGAGGGAATTGATGATGTTTCGACAATCGTGGGAGGAGCTATCAGAGATAGGGTCGCTTCCCAACGAGGCTAATGGCCCAATTCGTATTTTTATTTTTATTTTTATTTATTTTTATAGAAAAAGGCCTTTGACAGTCATGGGAGGAGCTATTAGAGATAGGGTCGCAACGAGGCTAATGGCCCAATTCGTAATTTTTTTTAATAGAAAAATAAACCCTTGCAGATTTCTCTGTGTCCTAGTCTCAACGAGATGGAACTTCAAAGGCCTCTACAAAAGTTTGTTTGTTTGTTTGGTTTTTTTTAAGAGAAAAGACTACGGTAAACAAAACAGCAAGGGTAACTAGATCGTCAAAAGTTAAGGCTTAAAAAACACAAAAGATAAAAAATGAAATGGAAAAAACGACTCCGAAAAAGGCCTCAAAGATAACATAAAAAGAGAAAAAGGAAAATAACTAAAATTATAAAAAAAATAAGGGGTGAGAAGAAGAGAAGGAATGGTATACGCAAGAGAATGGAGAATGCAGTTTGGGATGCTGGTTCTCTGGAGTGCGACAATGAGGGAAAGGAGAAGGGAGCGGAGCAGCGGACAGAGGGGAAGGGGGCGGGAGCAGAGCAGGCAGCCGGAGCAGACGAGCAGGGAGGTGAAGTGAGGTGGTGCGAACAGGGAGGTGAACAGAGAGGTGGAGCGCAGGGAGGTGAAGCGATGAAGGAGGTGGAGCGAGCAGGGAGGTGAGCAGGGAGGTGGAGCGATGAAGGAGGTGAAGGAGGTGGAGCTTAGGGAGGGAGGGAGGTGAAGCGATGAAGGAGGTGAAGGAGGTAGCGAGCAACAAGCGAGAGAGGGAGGGAGCGAGCGAGAGGGGGGAGGGAAGCAGCAAGCAGCAAGCAGCAAGCGAGGGAGGGAGCGAGCGAGTGAGAGGGGGAGGGAACGAGGCAGGGAAGGGCAGAGGAGCAAGGAGCGAGAAGGGAGAGGGAATGAGGCAAGGAAGGGCGGAGGAGCAAGGCCAACGAGGCTAATGGCCCAATTCGTAAATTTTTTTAAATTTTTAAATTTTTTAAGAAAAAAAGAAGGTTGATGGATAGCAAAAATAATAAATTACGGAAACCCTAATAAAATTAACTACACAATACATAGCTTACTGCTTAAAAAACAAAACTAATCCCTTGAGGGCTTGGGTTTTTTTTGTAATGGAAATGGAAGATTTCAGAGAATGGGAAAAAGAGGAGGTAAAGAGGAGGAAGCATAAAAGAGTGGAGAGAGGAGTGAAGAATAGAGAGTTTGAAAGGCAACTATGTGGTGAGCAACGTTGGCGCTCCCCGACAACTATGCCAATTGTAGTCGATTGTAGTATTCGAGCACCTACCCATAGCTATGCACCAATCACCCTTGGGGGAGAGAGAGAGAGAGAGAGAGAGAGAGAGAGAGAGAGAGAGAGAGAGAGAGAGAGAGAGAGAGAGAGAGAGAGAGAGAGAGAGAGAGAGAGAGAGAGAGAGAGAGAGAGAGAGAGAGAGAGAGAGAGAGAGAGAGAGAGAGAGAGAGAGAGAGAGAGAGAGAGAGAGAGAGAGAGAGAGAGAGAGAGCGCTTTATTAAGAAGAATAGAAGATGTGTACAATGGAAAATGGCCTCCTTATATAGTTGAGGAGGGACTGCCATCTTGGCTCATTGGCTTATTTACAATGGCATCCTAGCCCTTCAAACTAAATGAACTTCAATCTAATGGTTCATTAGGAAAAGAGCCAAACTCACATGATTCATGTGAGTTTGTGAGATTCCCTTTTAACTTAGACTTATGAACTTGACTTTGGGCTTTTTTATTAATTTATTCTACTAAGGCCCAAAGTCCTTTTATTCAAGTTCTATTTATCCGATTTGCATGGTCACTGGGTCGGTCTTATACACGCAAGAAGTCGGTGCCCTCGCACTTATTATTCTAACTGTATAATGTATTATGGCGGGGCCCACTAGGTAAGGCTTGGCCAATAGTATTTCAAGTGGTGGGACCCACTTGGTCATTATTGTGCAGAAAATACCCACAACACACCTCTCATCAAGTCCCTCACAAGCCTTTTGAAAGCAAAATCCTTGAAGGTACTGAAGTCTAAGGAGATTTCCTGCAAGCCAATGTCACTCTCTCTTTTCATGTTCTATGGAAGCCTGCTGGCAAATGGATACACTAGATCCAATCCACTGACCCCACCACCCCTGATGAGTTGCCCAAAATGCCATTATACCTCACCAATCCACTCAGTGAGCGGGACAACATCAAAATTTCAGCTACCCATCGCCAATCTCGTGAAGTCCTAGCTGTTCTCGATGGCGGCTCAGGTGTCAATATCATTTCCACATCTATCATGCTAGAATGGAATCTGAGAGACACGCTTACCAAACCCACTTGTTAGCTTAGGATGGCTGATCAATGTGTGGTTCGACCTACTGGTTTCCTTTTGCAAGTGCTGATCAAACTAGGTGGTCTAAAGTTTTCTGTAGATCTAGTAGTACTTGATATTCCCAGTAATGCCTATTTCTATGAGTTACTACTTGGTCGCCCATGGCTCACCAATGCACGAGTCATTCACGACAGGAGCAAAGGCTGCAAAACCTTTGGAAATCGAGACAGTTCTGTCACCATCGATTCATCTGGCAAACTCAAACCTGCACGGTTTCATGATGAAGGATCCTCCACCACTAATTCAGGGTGGTTTGAGCCATACCAATCCAACCCTGAAAAAGGTCATTATGTTGAATCTACTGATATCATAAGCTGAAGTCACGGTTTAGCTACCATTGATTGTGTGAATGTCGATTCTTCTGCTCAACATCAGGATGATTGTACCTATACTCCCCTAACCGACAACGAAAAAATTCTTGATCTAGGCACCCCTATCATTAATATCAATTTTATTGATATTCTTCCACACAATGATGAGTTGCTCAATGTTGCATGGCTACCTACTAATGAATCAGAATTTTTTTTGTAGATGACGAAAATGTCTTGTGAATTCAGAATTGCTCAGAAGATTCAGACATTTTTGATATCCAAATTCTTAACTACATGGAGGCACTTCCCCTTAAGGCCTTTCCGCAACAATCATCCAAAGTGGAACCAATGGCCAAGGTTACCATCGAAAAACCTGATACGAAGTTCTACCGGGTCAAAGACCAAACTATCCATCATGGGACATTTGTGAGGATGAAACAATATTTCAAATCGATGACGAAGTCCTCCATGATGTGCCACCACTTCCTCATTCGCACACCTCACGTCCTCCTAAGCCACAACCTCGTGGCCATACCATGAAGGAAAAGATGAAGAAATCTCTTCAGATTCAGCCGCCTAGCGACCTTACCACTGCTAGGAAAGTTCCTGAGACTGCATCTGTTCCTACACCAAATCCTGAACCTCCCAAATAATCATCCAGACTGTTGAAAGACAAGGGCTCCCTCAAATCTCCAGCCCATGATGTGCCTAAATACTTTAAAGACTATACAATCGAGGATGGTAATTACCTCAAGCTCAACATGAGCCAAATGGTAATTTGCCCTATGAGGGCCTTGCCCGCACCATCACTCTTTCCTTGAGTGAGCCAACTGACACTAACGAATACATTGTCCATGTCGGGGCTCATCTCAATCATGAACAATACAGACGGCTTGAAAAGCTACTGCGCAAATATAGACATGTCTTTGCTTGGTCCTATAAAGACATGAAAGGCGTCTCACCCCAAGTAGTTGTGCATCGTATGGCCCACTGCTAGTCATCCCTACCGATGCAATCCAATCTACAAGGCCAAAATCAAAGAAGCACTCCAACCTTGTTAGATGCAAGATTCATCTATGAAATCGAACATACTGAGTGGGTCTCCCCAATCATCATCGTTCCTAAGAAAAATGGCAAACTCCGGATCTGTGTCGATTTTAAGAAACTTAATGTCGTCACCAAACATGATCATTTTCCATTACCTTTCAGAGAAATCATCCTAGAAAACCTTGCAGGAGATGAGGCCTACTCCTTCTTAGATGGCTTTAACGGATATAATATGATCCAAATTGTTGAAGAAGATCAACATATAACCGCTTTTGCCACAGAATGGAGAACCTTTTGTTGGAAGGTCATGCCTTTTGGTCTTTGCAATGCCCCTAGTACCTTCCAACGTGTTATGCAAGCTGTCTTTTCTCAGCAAATGGGCGACACCCTAGAAGTTTACTTCGATGGTTTAGGTGCACATTAAGAAGAATCATGACATCTGTCTGTGCTTGGGAAAATTTTTATCCAATGTCAATGATTTGGTATCTCCCTGAACCCTGAAAAATGGCAGATATGGGTAACACATGGTATTGTGTTAGGACATATCATTTCAAAAAATGGCATCGCAACTGACACCGAAAAGATCCTCATCAGTCAAAATCTACCAGAACCACGTACCATCCGTGAAGTATATTCTTTCCTTGGCCACGCCAACTACTATCGGTGCTTTATTTTCGACTTCGCTAATAAAACATGTAGTGCATTTTTCTGGTCAAAATTTCAAAATTTCAGCAATTACAATCATTGATGTTGATTTTCTAGAAGAAATTGTGCTAGATTATCTCATATGTGCAAAATCTGCTATTATGCCACTTTTTACTGATATACGAATGTGGCTATGTTAAAGAGTAGCTATGAAATTCTATGGCATGTTCAAATGTCATAATCAATTTTCAAATGACAGTTATATCAGACAAATTAGACCTATTTTTACTACGTTACTATTTTTAGTAAGTTTGTTAAATAGCAATAAGCTATTTTTAGCAACACTCATAAGTGACTTTGATGGATGATAATATCGACAGTTGCTAAGTAGTTTTATGAAATGGCAATTTTTCGCCATATTGTAATGATGAAATGTACTTTATATCATGATTAATAAAAGATGCCCAGGTACCTTTAAGGCACTGACTTAAGTTTCAAGGAAAGGTCCTAAGGTTAAGGGTTCGACGACGATGAGTTGCGGTTTGTAGTGAAGAGCAGTTTGTGACTTAAAAAATCTTGTTACTGGAAGAAGTGAAATGAAAGCGGCAGTTAAAAAAATTGTTGATGCAAAGTACAGTGCAGACTTACAAATCGAACTTGCTGGGTTGATGTTAGACAAGTTTTCCAAGTTCGAAATATTGATATTTTGGTGATTTCCCTTGGTGGGGATGACGATTGATTATACCGAGTGTCGGTTTGTATGCGATGCTGAGTTGCCATTTTTATGATGGTTCGTGGTGAATACGAAGTCACGGGTAACACAGACAAGAATGGAAGGAATGGTGATACCTATAAGACAGTTCGACATCCGGGAAAAATCGGAGTTTTGAAAACCCGAAACTGGGAAAATGATTTTTGGAAGCCAACAGTATGCAAAGAGCCCTTTTTGTCAAAATGAAGGGTGAAAGTTGGTTATGAAGAGGAAGGAGGTCGTGGTTTCTGGAGGAGACAATAAGGCAGGGAGAGCAAAAAAAGGAGGAGGTTCATTCTGTGTAGAAGGAAGAAGAGTGTAGAGGTTGTGTATGCAAGAACTGTGTGTCAGGAAAGTGATCACAGTGCATTCAACCCCTTTGATTTCCAGTATGAACGTTCACCAATGTGTGTATTGATTAATGTCAATGACACGAATACCCAATGACTCTTGTCTGAAATTCAAATGCAGTCTGGTAATGATCAAGAAACGCTGAAGCTCTGTTGCTAGAAGTAGTAGCAGCCCTGCATTTTTTTTGACAAATCGATCCACAGACAAGATCTTCAAGCGCAGAACAGTAGTCTAATTCTGGGTTTGTGCCTGAATATGTTGATGAGAGCTGTAAACAAACATGAAGCAGCCGCGATTCAGAAAGGAAGACCATCGCTGATTCTGTGTAAGAGAGGAAGACCATCTTTTTCAATGGTTTTATCATGATAATGTATGTGGGTTTTGGAAATATATAATATATATACAGCTCTAATGGTGTTTTTCAAACACTTTGAGCGATAGCTTCTCCATGTTTTTCAATGGATTAGCAATAGCTGATTTATCATGCTAAGTATATTTGTTAAGCATTACACATCACTCAAACTGAGAAATTTATGATAAGATTATCTTAAAAGTCATTTTTCTCAATCTTAGTGAATTCTATGAGTTTTAAGGATCAATTTAACTTTTTGGATCATTCGGATCCGACTTACGGATTAGAAGTTATAGCCATTTGAAAATCCTTAATAATTTTAACTCTTGAAAAGCATATATAATATTCCCTTATAAAAACAGAATCTCATTGTTCTTTATTTTCTGGAGTTTTTACAGCAGAAGGTAAATCTGTAGTTCATTAGACTGTAAAAACATACCATTTACTGTATACTCTGGGTTATAGGTTCAATATGAGCGCATGAATCCATTTTTTTTTTAGATTAAAAAAAAACAGATACTTAGTATTCATAATAAACGAAAAAAACCAGTCTACATGCTTATCCAAATGATTTAACCAAAAAAAAAAAATACAGTAAAAAGATAAATGATTTCACCTCAGATCCTTATGCTCTGACTTAGATTTCAAGGAGGGTGTCCATAGGCTAAGGTCTTTTCTTCAAGAGGCATCCGGTTCTTTAAAATCTTCATTTTTGTGGTCTTTCACTGTATTTCCAGACTGCCGGTTCCGATCTTATTCTTTACCGGGTTGTTTCTCTCACACAACCCAGAAATCCAGCCTCATGGAGCAGGTCGTGGGTGGTGGAGCAGGTCGCGCCTCAGGCTCACTCTTCACTCTCTCTCTTCGGTCTCTCTCCTCCCGATGGAATGGGTCGCACTTCAGTCAAGAAGAAAATCGCTGGTAACTCTCCTATCGCATGTGTTGAATTTCACACGTGTGGACTGTCCACTACATGTACTTGTGATCTCCTAAGGTGTGTAGATGCACCAAGATCAAGACTAGATTGAGATTCAAGATCAATCTTGAATCCTATGGCAAAAACACACTACTACATGCATTCAATCACTTCCAACTCTCACTCACACGTGTGGGAAGTATTCAAAAAATAATCTAAGTAAAAACAAGCTGCTCTTCTCGGGTAGAGAGTGAAAATGCATCATGAGCTCTCGGGTAGAGAGAGAAAGCTAGAAATCCAATAACTCACAAAATCCATGAAATCACCAAATCAATTAGCTTCAAAATGAGGAGTACAATGATACTAGTAGGTCCACGAGCTATCACTATGCTTAACTATGATTGGATCATATTTTGTCACCTCTTGATCCTATTGGATCATTGATCCATGCACCTCTTAATTCTATTGGACTATATTCAAGCACACCTCAATTTCCTATTGGACCTCACAAGGTCCCACCTCTAAATCCTATTGGACCTCTTGGAATTCATCAAACAAAAACTTTACACTTGTCTACACTCTAATTGGCAAGTGTTTAGCCTCTTACTCTATTTTGGCTCAATAGTGGCATTACAAGTGGAAATGCATAATTTGCCATCTATGCCAAATTTATTCCTATCAACATCCTACACCTAGATGCTTGATGTAAAAAACATAAGACCCCTATATCTAACATAGATAATCTTTTTCAATTCTTCACAGCATGGACTACACACGGCCGTTTGGATCAAGTTTGGCCACAACTTCTTCTCTGGAACGGGCTTCACGCCTCTGCACCTCCTACTCATCGGCCATCACTACCCCACATTTCAACTGTCCAATAGGATTCAGATTTAGTGCAACAACCGCCATCAGATCTGGTTCACCACGGCTGTAAACAAACTGCAAAAAGATCTTTGTCTTCAATCTGCACTTTAGTTTTCACACAAAGATTCAGTATGTATTTACTTCAAACATTATTTACTTCAAACATTAAGCAATGAGTACATTGGGTTGCTTCCACAATGGAAATCTGAGGGACTAATTGCTCTGTGATCATCTCTCTTGACACACAGTTCTTGCATGAACAGTCTCCAATCTCTTCTCTCCTCTACGTAGAATGCACCACCTTCTTCTTTGCTCTCCCTGCCTTATTCTCTCCTCCAGAAACCACGACCTCCTTCCTCTTCATAACCAACTTTCTTTTTGAGCCATTGCCTTGATGGAATCCCATGTCACCCTTCATTTTGACAAAAAGGGCTCTTTGCATACTGTTGGCCTCCAAAAATCATTTTCCCAATTCCTTGTTTTCGAAATTCCAATTTTTTCCCCGGATGTCGAACTATCTCATAGGTATCACCATTCCTTCCATTCTTGCCTATGTTACCCATGACTTTGTATTCAACACGAACCATCATAAAACTGGCAACTCAGCATCGCGTACAAACCGACACTCGGTATAATCAACCATCATTTCCACCAAGGGAAATCACCAAAATATCAATATTTTGAACTCAGAAAACTTGTTTAACATCAACCCAGCAAGTTCGATTTGTAAGTCTGCACTGTACTTTGCATCAACAATTTTTTTAACTGCCGCTTTCATTTCACTTCTTCCAGTAACAAGATTTTTTAAGTCACAAACTGCTCTTCACTGGAAACCGCAACTGATCGTCTTCGAACCCTTAACCTTAGGACCTTTCCTTGAACCTTAAGTCAGTGCCTTAAAGGTACATGGGCATCTTTTATTAATCATGATATAAAGTACATTTCATCATTACAATATGGCGAAAAATTGCCATTTAATAAAACTACTTAGCAATTGTCGATATCATCCATCAAAGTCACTTACGAGTGTTGCTAAAAATAGCTTATTGCTATTTAACAAACTTACTAAAAATAGCAACATAGTAAAAATAGGTCTAATTTGTCTGATATAACTGTCATTTGAAAATTGATTATGACATTTGAACATGCCGTAGAATTTCATAGCTACTCTTTAACATAGCCACATTCGTATATAAGTTTAAAGTGGCATAATAGCAGATTTTGCACATATGAGATACATTTAGCAAATTTTCTTCTAGAAAATCAGCATCAATGATTGTAGTTGCTGAAATTTTGAAATTTTGACCAGAAAAATGCACTACAACGGTTAATCTACAAAGTAGTTGTTGTCCCCAAATGGACTGATGAACAATCCGTCGCATTTAGTCAACTCAAAGAAGCCCTTACCAATGCACCTATCCTCCGGGCTCCTGATTACTCCAAAGATTTTCATGTGCATACCGATGCATCCAAGTATGCCATTGGAGCAGTGCTCACCCAACCGGGAGAATTTAAAAAGGATTATCCAATCCGATTTCTCAGTAGACAATTGATACTTGCTAAAGTCAATTATACCACTACCGAGCATGAAGCTTTGGCAATGGTATATGCAGTTCAGAAGTTTCGCCATTATCTTCTAAGAAAAATTTTCGCTTTTTTCACTGATCATCAAGCACTTTCTATATCTCATCAACAAGACTTGCACGATTGGTCATATCACTCGATGGATCCTATTACTGCGAGAATTTGAGTTTAGGATCGTGGTTTGAAAGGGAGTTAAACATTTTTTAGCAGACCACCTATCTCGAATCCCTAACCCACCCACCCCAGATCAAGGCGTCAATGATGATTTACTCGATGCCATCTTATTTCAAATAGACTCTACACCCATTTGGGCCAAGGAAATCACAAAATATTTAATTTCAGGGAAAATGGATCCATCCTTATCTAAACCCGAACAACGTGCATTCGTCCTCAAAACCAAACTTTATACGTTAATTGTAGGCCACTTTACAAACAAGGGTTAGATAGAATTATTCCATGTTGTCTTACTGAAGGTGAAATACCCTCTGTCATCTCCCTCACTCATGAAGGTGTTGGAGCAAGTCATTTCTCTTCCGAAATGATTGCGAAGAAAATCCTCTTGGCCGGATTTTGGCGGCCAACTCTCTTTAAGGATACGCACACCTACACCAAAACTTGTGATGTTTGTCAAAGAACCAAACGATTTCAAAAGACCGACTACATGCCTTTGCACCCAGTCAAAACTGATCAAGCTTTCCAGAAATGGGAAATTAATTATATTGGATCCATTAGTCCTGTTGCTAGACACACTCAATCCCGCTATATCGTAGTAGCTACGAACTATTGTACCAAATGGGTCGAAGCAAGAGCTGTTCACAATGCTGACACTCGTTCTACTGCAAAATTTCTCTATGAACAGGTTATCGTTCGTTTCGGTTGTCCTCTAGAACTTATCAACGATATGGGTACACATTTTCTTAACTCTGTCATAGCAGACCTCCTTTCTAAATTTTTGTGGTACATCGCAAAAGTTCCCCGTATTATCCACGATGCAATGGCCAAGAGAAATCCACAAACAAAATCTTATGTGGCATTCTCACCAAAATTGTCGAATCCAACCGATCCGATTGGGAACTCAAACTTCATGCTGCTCTATGAGCCTACCGCACTACCCCAAAGCGAGCCACATGCTTAATCCCTTTTCAGCTAGTATATGGCCAAGAAGCGGTTATGCCTGTAGAATTCCATATTCTGTCCCTTCGAGTAGCATAGAATCTTGAGCTAGATAATGAACAGATCCTAGCAAATAGGTTATTTCATCTGGAACAACTGTGTGAAACACGTCGGATCAGCATTCATGCTCAACAAGTCCACAAACGTCGACAAAAAGCATCGCATGATCGATCCTTAAAACTCAAAGAGTTTCAGGTCGGAGATAAGATTCTGCTATACCAAGCCAAAGCATTTAAAGGAAAACTCAAATTTTCTGGCCACGGACCTTATGTCATTCAAAAGATATTTGCCTCCAGATATGTCCAACTCCATACCCTACAAGGCGATCTTTTAGACACTGTGGTCAACGGGAGCAGACTGAGAAAGTACAATGAGCCCTATTTTTATCTTGATATGTATTACTACATAGTAATTTGCAATCACCATTAAACTAGTCATAATATGTCCAAGATGCATTCTCTTTTTTAAAGGGGTGGTCAAGTTTGTGGAATCCACGTGGAGTATCGTGGAGGACTCTTGTGCAACGTCTAGGATAGGTGTGGTTGGGTGGCAAGAACGTTCTGGAGATTTGGAGACATGGATTGAATCACAAGACATTGATGAATTAATTATATCATGCAAGGGGTCATCATCAACAAGAGCATTATCTAAGAACAATGATGATCCAAAATCAATATTCATGTGACTTGTCCTATCAATAATATTCTCGATCTCTCTTGCAACTCTTTTCCTTGAAACCAACTTATGTTCCTTCTTCTGCAAAAGTTGAAAATGTTAGTTGTATCAGTTTCTTTTCAAACAAGGTGTATTACACACCAACAAAACATAATATGCCTCACAAACTCTAAACCACTAATGTAAACGACAAGAGTAAGGACTAGCTAATATCCCATTCTCATAAAACTTTGAAGCAAATGTGATCTCAATTAAGCAATATGATGTATTAACCCTTTAATGGAGCACATCATCACATTACAAAAAAATCTAATGAGCATGTACATATACATAGTTTAAAATACACATTAAAACACATTGAGCATAAAAAGAAAATCTCACGTAAATGTCATATTTTATGATTTAAAGAGTTTACCTCTCATACTCTTGGATCCTCTATGTGCACTCCATTGGCCCAAATATGATCGTTGACAATCTTCCTTGTCCGAATCCCAAGGCCTTTGCATTGTTGTGAAATCAGCCCTCATTAATGAGTGCTACTTCTCAAGGAATGATCCAAATTTGATGTTCTATAGCTTGTTGGATTGGTATTGAAGAGTAGAATGTGTTGCTCTTGTTTCTAAATCAATTTGATTTGTTTTTAGAAGAGTTTTAGGCAATCAGAGAGTTTGAGAGGGTACTCAACTCATGGGATATGCCAAAGTGAGACACATCTCACCATTTTCATCAATTTTCACTGTCAATCGAGTAGAATTGGATAGAAATGAGTGTTCTGAGGTCTTAGACTTTTCATTTCACACATAGTACTATGTTTGAGTTGAAAGTAAGTTCCTAGAGAGTTTATCAGTACTTTGAAACTCGTGGGAGAGATAGACTTCTTGCTTGCATGTGCTTCTTTTTTGTGATTGAAGCAAGATCCAAATTCAAGATAGATTGATTTTCTGTGTTGAGAATTTGTTCTCAAATCTGTTGCTAGATTTCATAGGTTGGATCAACATCAATGTTAGATCCCAGATTGAGATAGCAAGCAACATCCTTTCAACTCCATTTTTTATCATTACTAGAATTTTTCATAGAGAAGATGTCTTCATCTGGTTCACATTTCTTGGAGCACAGTGAGAGATTAACATCTCCCAATTATGCAATGTGGAAGATCAGAATGGAATCATTATTGATTCTACATGATGTAATAGATATTGTGAGTGGAGCTGAAGAATAACCTGCTGCACCTAATGAAGCTGCAACATTTCACAAAAGAACTAGAATTGCCCTTCATTTCATAAAAATGAATGTCACCAATGAAGTGTTAAGAGAGATCAGTACATGCACCACTACCAAGGAAGCTTGGGATACTCTAAAAACAATCTATGAAATCAAGAATACTTCTAGATTGCTTACACTTAAAAATTAAATCTTTCTAAGTTATCAGAGAGTAGATGAGAATGCTTCATCATATGTCATGAGAGTTAAGGATCTTCATCAAGAGTTAGCTGGTATTGGAGATGCTCTTAAGAACACTGAACTTGTTCAAGTAGTCCTAAATGGACAAGACAATTGTTTGATAGTGGATTGGATGTCAAGTTTCAAGTTGACAAGTGTATAATCTCAATAGAAAATGAAGTTATTTCTAAAGGATCTAGGATTGGTAAGTTGTACAAACTAGATTCTAGGGAGAGTGCTAACATTTCAGATATTGCTTATGAGACCAAGGTTCTTCAGGAGGATCTGTGGCATAAGAGATTGGGACATCCCAATTTCAAAGCCATGCAATCTATGGTCAAGGAAGGAAAAGTTGTTGGACTACAAAATTCACTCTCAAAAGAGCTTCTACCTTGTGAAGCTTGTGTGCTGGCAAAATCACACAGAAGGCCTTTTCCTAGATCAAGTATCAAGACAAAGCAACCATTTGAACTTGTGCACTCTGATGTTCATTTCTCATCAACTAAGAGCAAAGGAGGAGCAAATTGCTTTGTCTCTTTTGTAGATGACTATACAAGATATTCTTGGATCTATATGTTGTCTTCTAAAGCCATGATCTATGATGTTTTTCTTACTTTCAAAGCTTATGTAAAAAAGTAGTTTCCTTTCAAGTTGAAAGCTTTGAGAAGTGATAGTGGAGGAGAATACACTTTTAATAAGTTTAAAGACTTTTGTGAGAGAGAGAGGGTATTAAAAGAGAGTTTTCTTGTTCATATACTTCTCAGCAAAATGGAGTTGCTGAGAGAAAAAATTTGTGAATGTGCAAAAGCCATAAGGCTAGAAGCTTCTCTGCCTAAAGAATTTTGGAGAGAGGCAGTTGCATGTGCAAACTATCTTTGTAATAGGCTTCCAAATCTTGCAATAGGAAGAAAGACACCATTTGAGATGTTGTATAAGAAAAAGCCTAAGGTAGATCATCCTAGGATTTTTGGCTGTGTATGCTTTGTGCATGTGCCTCTAGAAACTAGGAAGAAGGAAAGTCCTAGTGCTGTAAAAGGAATTTTTGTAGGATTGGATATACCAAAAAAGCATATAAAGTTTATTTACCCCCTACTGACAAGAATGTTGTTAGTAGAGATGTGATCTTCCATGAAGATCAAAAGTTTAACTTGGATGATGCACAAGTCAAGGAGTCTCATGCAAGATCAATCATCAATCTTGATGCTGTTCAGGAAGTGGTGAGGCTGAGGCTTGAGGAGGAGCAAATTCAAGCTGCCACACCAAGAAGATCGACACGAGCAAGATCCGAGCCAAGGAGGCTCACATATGATGAATAAGGAAGGCAAGTGGAAGGTGAAACTTCCTATCATGCTCACTTCATATCAGATGAAGAGCCTAAAGATGTCCAAGAAGCTCTTCAATCCAAGATGTGGGTTGAAGCAATGACCCAAGAGTTTGAAGCCTTGATGTCAAACAACACATGGGAGCCATGTCCATGGTGATTTCCACTAAATTTCATGTTGTACATAAAAGGTATGTGAATTGAGCACATAACCTTCTAATATAGCTCGGATTTGAGTTAGATAGATTCAATTTTGATGACATGCAGAAGTTTAGATAGCATGCAATGTCATACTGTATGCATGCAAGCCACATGCAATCAGTGCATCCAACATGCAAAGTGATTTCTGTGATCTACACATGTCTAGGCAGTTTTATGAGTTGACATGTGGTACATGCAACATCCATGCATGCAATTACACATGTGGATCTCTGGTAGGTGAATTAGTTCAGTTAAGTGGACTTTCCATGCAACTCCACTGTAGGAATTCGAGTCTCTCTCATGTGGGGAAAGCTTGGCATGTTTTTCCATATTGTGAATAATGAGATTTTGGTGTTTTGGACTCATTCTCTCTCTACTCGAGTTTTCCATCATTGATTTTTCTCTCTCTACCCGAGAGCAGCCTGTTTTTCTCATACTGAACACTTAGAATTATTTCTGACATTCATTTCTCATAGTGAGGAGTTAAATTTTTTCATCTGATGTATGCCATTGTGCTCTTGTCATAGATTTTTCAAGCATACTGTTCTCTGATCAATCTTGTGCAATCACAAAACCTTGGTAAGATCCTGTAGCGTGTGTGGTGAAGCTCACACGTGCTAAAAACTTCACAATTATGACAAAAATCAATATACATACATGTGATGGATCAACAGGCGGTCTATGTCGACTGGTGGAAGAGCTTGAAGATGTTCATTGAACTCTAGTCTTGCTTGCTCCTTTTTTTTGTGATAGATCTCACTTTGTTTTTCTTTCTCTAAACCATGTGGAGGTACGATAATTTCCCTAGAATTCATAATTCCAATCAAACATCATTGTAAGAATAAATTTGCAAGAGAAATTATACAATCATATTCAAATAACAAGTAAAGTGCAACTGATGTCAATATCAATAACAATACATACATGTTGTTGCGATCATGAGATGAATCACTATCTGATGATGATGACATCGTCGATGACATATACATATGGTAGCCTACTCCATACCACATCATAAGTAGTCATTATGAGACCGTATGTACTGAACAAATATAATATAATTTGGTAAAGACATGCCACATCTGATCCATGTATATTCTAGTTATGCTTAATGAAAATCTATTATTCTAGTAACATTGCTATCAAGAAAATTGCTTGAGTGGGGCAACAAATAAAGATGCCCTAAAGATGATATGGTCCATATGGCCTCTCGTAGTAGTCAAAATAGCTATCTCAATTTGAGAAATAGCATAATATTTGTCTTCTTCTTTCAAACCTTCACCAAAATCACTCGACCAAGAATCCACTATTTCAATTTGAGCTAATTTAGTATAATATTTGCCATGTCCTAAATTTCCATTAAGTATCATAAACTTGCAATTCGAATATGCTAATACTGTAAGCCAAACTTCTTGACAATCCTGTCAGTTTTATTTCATCCATGTAGATTGTGTGCGTAGGCCTATCTTAGCTAATTTAAAGACCACATAGTAGCCAATGTTCGAAGCTTTCAATTTAAACTCTTGTCCAAGATGAGTGATGATCTCACTCAGTCTTTCTTTCAAGATGGAATGATCAAAATCAAATAATTAGTCATATACTCAATTGATTGATTGCCCACTCAATCACTTATAAATTAATACTCGGATAGAGGTAGTTAGTGATAAATCGCTTTGGATTGGCCTAGTGTGCCATGGCATCTCATGACAAGCAATCAAAATGAGGTTCATACTGACAAATGTTAGGCGTCTCAATGTCAAGATTTAGAGTAACTCTTAATTTCAATCTATTATTTGTGACAAGGTCAGTTGCAATCTTGCAATATACTTTGGGAGTTCGACTTGGACAATTATGTGTGTCATTACATGGCCAACTTGTTTGATACTTCTAGTCTCAGGACAACTAGGATCAACATATTCTATTTCTACATTTGATTCTGAAGGGTACATCTCATTTGTGAATCCTAGTACGTGGATGGTTCCTATGGTCACAATTCTATCATAGTCATTGTTGGCATTCTCATAATGAGCTAGAAAGATATTCTCATTACCAAAGGTATGTTGCATGGGTGTTCCACCCCGCTCTCTACAATTAGTCTCTTTAGGATCGTTTGGCTCAAGTTATTTGAGTGTGATTCAAGGGTGGGTAATTAAGATGGTTGTGAAATCAGATTGGTCTCCCTTGAAATATGAATTCGTCCTTTCTATCTATGGTTGGTTTGTATGCAAGATGATGTTCCTCATTCAATTCCACTCATTTAGCTATGCAACTGACACTTGGATTCGCTCACAATTGTATGAGAAAAGCCTAGGTCCATTCTCATTCATATGACTATCTCAGTTGATTAATACCCGATGCAAATCTATAGTTTTATCTATCATAGAGTCAATCACTTGATATAATAATCAATTATTTGATCAATTGATAGATTATCGAGTAGGACGATTATATGTATGATCAAGTGATCGCTCGATAAATGATCAAAACAATGTCAGTCAATCATAGTTTTGACAACCATTAATCAACATCTTTATTATTGTAAATGATATTTCAATTAATTAGTATGACTTTATATAAGGTTATATAGGTCACACACCAACAACTAGAAAAAATATCATATAGGTCACATATCACTAAGGTCTTCAATATATCATAAATGCTATTGATCATGGATCTAAATGACCCTATGCAACCACTATTTAGGAGGTCACATGACAAAAGAATCATGTTTTCACTTTGACCATATAATTATGTCATGAAATCAAATCAAATCTATGACACCTAGATTTTTAACAAATCTATATTTTCATGACATCATCGATTTGATATAATATTGTGTCATAAAATTTCGAAAGATTTGTCAAATTAGTTGTTTAATAAAAACATGTACTATCATTATATCTCATGATTTTGTCTTTTATGTCAAATCTCAACAAAATTAAAATTTATAAAATATAAGATTTTTAAAAATTAGTTTTGTAAAAAAAAATTTATTTCTAACATTACGGTTGGCTTTGACATACACTTTTTAGCCTACAGGTGAAGTTTCAAGCAGTTTGGAAATGGCAAACATCAATGAGGCAATTTTGGGCGATGCAAGCAAACTTGATGGGGCTTCTAACTACAACATCTGGAAATTCAAAATAAGAGGCATTTTGATGGAGAAAGAGTTATGGGAAATCATAACAGGTATTGAGGTTCGGCCAAATACCACTCCAGGTGACATGAGGGCCTTTGATAAAAAGGCGTAGAGAGCATTGTCCTTAATCAATCTTTCAGTGAAAGACCATGTGATCACCCATATAAGTGATGCCACGACAACTAGGGGAGCTTGGGAAGCTCTTAGAATGCAATTTCAAACTTGCAATCCAGCTCGAGCCATGTTCTTGAAGTCAAGATTGAACGTAGTCAAGATGGAAGAAGGCAAATTGGTGGGATCTTTCTTCACTAGGATAAAGGAGCTGAGAGATCAACTTGTGGCAATTGGAGAACCAATTAGGGACATTGAATTGGTACATACCACTATGGGCGGTGTCTCGAAAGGGCTACAGATGTTTGTGAGTGGCATCATTTCGAGGGAGAGATTGCCTACTTTTGAAGACTTCCACGGAATCATGTTGCAGGAAGAGCAGCGCTGTGAAGTGGTGAAGTCAAGGCAAACCCCACAGGAGGATCAAACCTTGATTGCTAAAGGGTCACTCAAGCCAATGGGGAGGAATGCCAAATAAAGGGTGTTGGCAATGTACTTGTGCAGTTTCCTGATGGTAAAATCAAGAATATCCCTAATGTGCTTTATGTTCCTGGACTCAAAAAGAGTTTGCTTTCTGTTGGAGTAATGGCAAATCAACATCTTAAGGTTGAATTTGTCAAGGATGGATGCCTTATGAAGGATATGAACCACAACCATAGAGTGCTGGCGAAAGGTTATAGAGATAGTAACTGTGGCCTTTATAAATTGGATGCTGCAAAACCAGGAGAATATGGTTTGGTACCTCAACAACATCTCAATCTGAGTTGTGGCACAGAAGACTTGGTCACTTGAACTATGGGAACTTAAGATTGATGGCGAAGATGAAGATGGTAATAGGATCACCAGCATTGCAAGATGATCATCATACAATATGTGAAGGATGCGTCATGGGAAAGCATCACAGGGAGACACTCAAAAAAGGTGGAGCTGCAAGAGCTCAGAAACCACTGGAACTTATTCACAACGAACGACATGTGCGGCCCAATGAAGACCATGTCGTTGGGGAAAGCATATTATTTTATGACTTTCATAGATGATTACTCTAGGAGGACATGGATTTATTTCTTGAAGAAGAAATCAAACACTTTTGCTCGCTTCAAAGAGTTTAAGTCTTTAGTAGAGAACCAACTGGATGCATGCATCAAAGTGTTAAGATCTGATAGAGGGGGCGAATACAAATCTGATGATTTTGAGGACTTTTGCAAGGAACACGACATCAAAAGACAATTCATACAATCACACATGCCGCATAGTAATGGTGTAGCTAAAAGGAAAAACAAGACTATTATGGAGAGTGCACGCTCCATGATGAAGCAAATGGGCTTGACCGATTCACTTTGATCGAAAACATGCAGTGCGACAATGTTCTTGCGAAACAGGAGCCCTACAGTTGCGGTTCCAAATGTGACTCCCAAAGAAGCATTTACAGGAATAAAGCCAAAAATCGACAAGTTTTGTGTCATTGGATGTAGGGCCTATGTAAATGTGCCAAAGGAGGAGCAAAAGAAACTTGACGTTAAAGCAATCCAGTGTATCTTTGTCGGTTATGATGAGAGGACGAAAGCATACAGGTGTTTTGATCCTATAATGAACAAGATTCACATAAGCAAAGATGTGATCTTTGATGAGACACATAGATATGAAGATGATGACCATACAAGTGATGAAAGCATCAAAAGACTTCCCACAATCTTGGAAGAAGAAGATGAAGAAAACTCTCCACATGATGATGCATGTGAAGACGAGAGTCGAGAGGGTGAGTATGAGAAGACACCACCTATCCAAGAGCCTATGGGAAAGTACTTGCCAATAGGAGCAATAAAGGAGAAACCGGTTGAAAGTAAGAGACATTACTTGGACACTCCTTGGGACACATACTCTCCACGTAGTGTATCACCTGAATCTAAGATACCAAAATGGTATGAAAAGATCATGAAGGACACAAAGCTAAATCAACCAGGATCTAGCACACAAGGAGAAGTGAGAAGATCAACGTGAGAAAGGAAGTCTCCCAATCGTTATCATGTGAACTATGCCTAATGAGTGACATTTTGAAGTGTCGAGGGCCATCAACCTTTGATGAAGCAAAGGACCACAAAGAATGGCAAAGGGCAATGGAAGAGGAGATGGAATCCATCCACAAGCATGATACATGGGAGTTGGTTGATCTACCACTTGGAAAGAAACCCATTGACAACAAATGGGTGTTTAGAATAAAGTTTCATGCGGATGGCACAATAGCAAAACATAAGGCACGCCTAGTAGTGAAGGGCTATGAGCAAAATAAAGGAATTGACTATGAAGAGACATTTGCTCCAGTGGCTAAATGGACTATGCTACACCTTATCATTGCCTTAGCATCTCATTTTGGGTGGAAGATCCAACAAATGGACGCGAAGTCCGCATTTTTGAATGGTGACTTAGAGGAAGAAGTTTACATGGTCCAACCGCAGGGCTTCATGGCAAAAGGACAAGAACATAAGGTATGCAGGCTACGCAAAGCACTTTATGGCCTTAATCAAGCGCCACACGCATGGTATGGACGCATTGACAATTACTTTCTTTCTCATGAGTTTGTTACAACAAATTCAGATCCAAATCTTTATGTTTTTATAAACGAAGATAGCATTGCCTTGATTGATGTTGATGATATCATTATCACGGGCAATGATGACAATCTCATCCACTCTATCAAAGCCAACTTATGCAAGCAATTTGAGATGACATATTTAGATCTTATGTACTATTGGTTGGATGTCGAAGTATGGCAAACTAGCAGTGATATCAGGTTATGTCAAAACAACAGTACTCTAGTTGATAGAAATGAGACTATTTCTTCAGCCCATCTAGGAGTAGCATCGATTTGGAATAGGTAGGCATCCCATATGTCATCATTGATAGGCTCTGTGACTCTATCAGCTGATGCTATCCTGAATAAATGGTCAGCAAGAAAATGTTGCTTACCTTTCCTAACAATAATCTTGAAGTCAAATTCTAAAAGGATAAGTAACCATCTAGCTATACGACCAATGTTGCATGGTTTATTCAACAAATATAACAATGCTTGGTGATCAGTATAAAACTTGAATTCATTTTCTAATAAATAATGATGCAATTTCTATACAACATATATCATTGCTAAAGCATCTCTTCAAATGTAGAATAATTTACTTCAGCAGGGACTAGTTGTCAGCTGAGGAAACGAATCAGATAGTCTTTTCCAAATTCTTTTGGCTGCATGAGAATGACTCCAATAGCATACTTATTGGCATCCATATGAACATGGAAGTCTAATTGATAATTCAGTGCTCAAAGAATGGGTGCAGTGACAAGTGCATGCTTCAAATCCTCAAATGCTTGTATTCTTTCTTTGGTCCATTTTGGATCTGTAATGACTGCATAAATTAATCTGGCTTTTCCTGCAAAATCAAGAATAAATATACGATAGTAATTACAATGGCCACGAAAATATAGACCTTTGTGGCTGGTAGCGACATATCTTGAATAACTCTCATCTTAGTTGGATCCGTGGATGTACCATCTTTGGATATGATATGTCCTAAGACAACACCATGTGTTATCCAAATTTGACATTTCTCTGGATTCAACGAGATTCCATATTTTCTGCATTGGATTAAAACTTTCTCAAGACAATCAGGATGATCACAAGCTTTAGATTTAACACCGATATCATCAAGATAGATCTCTTAAATCTTATGCAATGAATCTTTAAACGCAAACTGCATTACTCTTTGAAATGTTGATGGAGCATTACAGAGTCCGAATGGCATTACTTGATATGCATATGTACCAAACTCTGTGGCAATGAATGTCTTTAGGATATAATCGAATAAGAAAATAACCACTAAAGCCATCCAAAAAACTCATTGCCTTGGCTCCTGCCATCTCTTCTAATATAGCATCAGTTAATGCTAAAGGAAAGTGGTCTTTCTTTGTGACTTTATTCAGTTCTTTTAGGTCCACACATATCTGTATCTTACCCTTCTTCTTGGGAACCAGCACTGGGTGATAACCATGTTGTATGCTCTATTTGTTAAATGAAACCTATAGCCAATAATCTTTGTATATCTTCTTTGATTTTCTCTTTGTAAAGCGGATTACAGCGGTAAGATTTCACTTGAATTGGCTTTGTATCATCTTCTAATAGAATGGAGTGTACTGCTATGTTAGGCGGTATACCCTTTTTCTCTTTATAGTTCCATGCAAAGACATCACAATATTTTTGTAAGAGCATTTCTAAGTTTCTAAAATGGGCTCCTATATGCATGAATCTATCTTTGTTTTTATCTGGATCTTTTAAATTTACAGGAACGGTCTTATGTGGTCCATCAAATTAAGATGATTCACTAGTTTGCTCGTGTTTTGGTTGAGATAACGCAATAGGAACATCATCCATTGAGTAATCCAAAAATTTCTTGGGTACGTCGAGCCTAGGAGTTTCTTTATGTACATGGATCTTTTTGGGTAAGGATGGAGCTCTATTGGGAGGTGGCCTTGAACAAGAAGCAACAGTAGCTAAGTCTCCTATGTGTTGCTCATTGAGAGGAGTAATCAGTTGTTTCATCTTTCGGTAGATCTCCTTCTGTTTCTCGGTTACTCTTGAGTAGAGGATAGGGAGTGGTTTATTCTGTGACTTGGCAATACGGAGAGTATTAATAACTTTAGATTGAGAAATCTGAATATGCGGTTGGGCTATGAGAATCTCATCTAGAGTACTAATGATCTCATCTCACGGATTATCCCATTCATATAACTTATCATGTAGATGATGATCGGTCAATCGACTAGGCTGCGCTACATATTTCAGAGTGGATTCATCCACATGTCCAAAAGGGGATGGCAGCTTAATCTCTTTTGGTATTCTCATAAGATAGAACGATTGTGGATCTAGATAGTGAAGTTAGTCGGACCTTCATCAATCAGTGTCAACATGATGCCTTCATCCGTAATTGCTATGGGTGCATTAACCGACGGACTTGGTAGCCATTATGTCTGAATGAGCTCTGCATCAACATAAGAAACATACAAAGCATATATAGTTGGTTGATCTATGCTTCTAGATGTGATCATTATTGGACTTTCAAAATCAGAATGTACTTCATTACTGGATCGATTAGCATCTACACAGTCAATGGCCGCTAATACGTGTCCCCAGTTAATGATATTGGTAGATTGTGTGTAATGCCCTTGGATTGTTGAATCAACATTAGTTTCTTCATATGTGGTGAAGGAACATTCATCTTCCTCTCATACTGATTCTGTTTCACCAGTGGAGTAATCTACTGATATTCTTTGATCTCAATTCCCAAAAATAATGCATTGTTTCTTCCAGTCCTGGATTCCATCGACATTTGTTAACCATGTAGTTCCTAACAAAAACTTGCATTAGGGGATATTAGAACTCAAAATGGGCCCTTTGTCAAGATGTTGTTTTTTACTTCGCATGCTTTCAACGCTTACGTGTCCCAATGAATGGTGTCCATCTGTGACGAACTATAATAGTGGTTGACAGACGGAAATTGTATTTAAGTTTCTCGGCCAAATTTTCATCATTTTTAAATATCCCGCCGAGCATAACAAACAATTGTGTTCACAGATTCACTGAATCTGTGAACACGGTTTTGTTTCTTTTACTTCTTCTTACCATTCTTCTATAGTAACGGTTCTTACGGTTTGCTCTTCTTATTAGAATAGTTACCGCAGAAGTGTTTTCTCAATTCACAGTAAGTATTCCCCAGCCTGTTAGTGGGGAGTCACGGATCCGATACTCAGCTACATGCATAAACTAGCCATGTAACCAGACTTAGCTCAAGAAGATCAACGTTTTGGAACAGGGAGCAATCCTACCACTGTCTAGTAAATTAGAAAGCAATCAAGAACAAGATTAACTACTGAAACAAGAAACAAGAAACTAGATTCTAACAGCATTTTGACAGTCCAAGAATCAAGAAACACTCATCTCTTGATGCTTAGAATGCCCAAAAACAATCAAGAACTGGAATGTAAGTAAGTATGCAAGATCTACACCACAAACCAGCCTATTTAGTTTACTTGCAGGTTGATTCCTACCTTATTCCACAACAAGAAATGAATTCTAATCCACAACTAAGCAAGGAAGAAAACAAGAACCTAGTTAATCCACAATACAAGGGAATTAAAGCATGCTCATAGAAACTTCACTCAAGAACATTGCCATGAACAAGGAGCTTAGTAATTATCAAGAACTCGTGGAGGATCTTCTTTATTTACTCAAGAGGACTTGACAATATATTCAAAGCTCCCTCACAAGAGAGGGGGGCCCTTAAGTAAGCAAGAAGGCTGCCCATGTGGAGCCCAAGTGGCAATTCCACCAAATTAGAAATTACATGTGGAATTTTCCTTTCCACTAAAGGTCACCATCAAAAGGTGGCTCACTCTAACTAATTTAAGGGGAGTTTACATTTATTTACAAAGCCTAGGAAATATGACTAGTTCCTACATGGTCGTTCCTTCTCTGGGATACACCATGTAGGTTCACATAGATATTTCATTGTCATCCTAGCTAGTAATTTTTCGGCTCTCATGCTCGGCTCTCAGCTTCTTCTGAGACCTCCTCGGTCATGGGTGAGAGATATTCTGTGTCTCCAGCTTGGCTCGGCATCTGGGGATTCTTTGAAATCCGCTAACATTATCCTCCCCTAATCTGTTGTAGGACCCACTGCAACACCGGTGATGTCTTTCCGCTTGGCACTTGGAAAAGCGTGGATCTTCGTTCGATTTCGTAAAACCAGGTGCTTATTATCCACAAAACTTATTCTTCAAAATTGGAAGTCTCTCAATTGGCCGCTACATTCCAGCCCTCTTGAGAACTTCTTGCGAGTCCTGCTCGCCTCGTCGTCGTGCCGTTTGCTTTCTCTTGCTCATCTTTCGTCCCAGCGCTTCAAACACTTGGAATCAGAGCTTACTTCAGAGGCCTCGGGTATTCTCTTATCTTTTCCAGAAAGCCCATTTCCTGTCAATCTTCCACCATGGTCACATAGCGTTATGACATGAAGGCCGCTCTGTAGTATAGCCTGGCCATCATCTCATGGTCTTCTTCCGACTGGAGGGCTACATTCGGGTTGATCTTGATGGGATCCAAGCCTCGATCCCAGAAACAATCTTGTTGCATCATAAAGGCCATAGATCTGCAATATTCGACACCTTTTTGCATGCAAAGATCGGCACTTGTTTTGTACTTGTGCCCGAAGTCAAGTAATTGCATCCTCAGATCATCCGGGGTGGTTCTTTCTGAAATTCCTGGAATGACTGGCCAGTTTACCAACTCCACTCGTGGTTTTTCTAGTAGCCATGGATTTCTGTGTTTGAGTGGCATGTAGAAGGTATCCACTCGCGTCCATGCCGATGCCTTCAGATACTCTTGAAGTCGCCTGCTATCCTTCAGGACTTTGTTCTGTCACTCCGGTTGCAGTTGTAACGCCGCAATGATCTCAGCCCTGGTGGAGTATTGGCTTTGATCTATATCCTCTTTGCCTCCCCTCATGTTGGGAGGGTATTTTCTCTCGAACTTCTCTGACTCTGTTGTGTCAGCCATTTTGCCTTTGGGCCTGGTAGGGAAAGTTGTCCTACGCAGTTGCCAGATAATCATCTAGGGCCTTGGTTCCCGTATCTTTTTCTTTAGCTCGCTCGCTTGTTAATGGCTTAGCTGCACCCTTGTCTTGCCTGGGCGAGAACCTTCTTGTCTCTGGTTGATCTACCAGGAAGTCATCATCACCCCCAATGTCGGTGTTAGTTTCTGGAAGGTCAGGGATGGAATGATTTGGAGAGAGGGGTGCGGGGACGATAGGTTTAGGAGGAGGTGGATTTAACAAGTTATACGTCGCACCAGAGGAGTGGAGTTTTTGGAGAAACTCGTCCCGTCGGGATTTGTAGGTGTCAGCTGGGCCTTTTAATGGGTCCATTATCTTGCTAGGAGGTGGTAGAGAGAGGGAAGACAAAAAAGTAGGGTAAGTTGGAATGAATGTTTCGAAAACATTGAAAGTAGAGTAGGAGGAGGGATTAAAAGTGGGGGAGGGTCGGGGAAAAGTCCTGGAAGCAGCATCGGCTCTCTATCCTCCCGATCCTGAGCTACCGCTTGATG
This sequence comes from Diphasiastrum complanatum, assembly GCA_029204225.1. Taxonomy (NCBI): domain Eukaryota; kingdom Viridiplantae; phylum Streptophyta; class Lycopodiopsida; order Lycopodiales; family Lycopodiaceae; genus Diphasiastrum; species Diphasiastrum complanatum. Next base: position 57,236,816 of record CM055096.1, read on the forward strand.
GTTGGTTTTGCCCATCCTGATTTCTTGTTCCATCATTCCCATCATCGTCCTATGGCTTCTTTGATTGAGCACCTGCTTGGGCCTTGAACATCGTGTCCCATAACTGGTTCACCTTGTCCAAGACTTCTTGTAGGGCCTTCGTGGTGTCTTCCAGCTGCTTCTGGGACTCCAGGATGATCTTCTCTTGCTTGGCCACAATGTTTTCAAAAAAAAATTTCTCGGCCTCTCATTCTTGAATTAGCCACACGTACTTCTCCATCCGGATGGCTGGGGCCTGTGGGGCCTAGAATTGAATATCCTCAGGCTTGACTAGAGGAGCATCGACTATCATTTCACCCAATGATCCATCTCGTACTTGATCGATTTGGACCATCTGGTGCTTCAGTTGCTGTTGGACCTCTTCTAGAGCAGTCTTCTGCCCGGCCATCATGGATCTAGTTTCTACTGTCTCTTTTTCTTTCTCTTTGGCCAGCCTCTAATATTGCACAATTTTTTGGTCTTGATGCTGGACCCTGCTCTCGAGCATTTGATATTGGCTAACCAACCAATGCATATGGTAGCTCATTTTGGATAGGCCGATCATTGAGCGTTTGGCTGTTTTGGTGAGCTTCTCAGGGTTAGTGAGGGTTGGGTACTGATCTGGAGTGTGGGATGGTGAGACTAAACCAAAAAATAAACGTTGTGTTAGAGCTGAAGATGGAGGTGGAAGTGGAGGGAGTGGAGGGACTGGAGGGATGATGTTAGTAATTGTTGTGGTGGTGGTGGTTAGTGGAGGGGTCAAACTTCTTCCTAGCTGCTCCACCTTCTCTGGCTCGTCGTCACTTATTTCCATTAGGTCCGTAGCATCAAGATATCAAGATGTGTCCAATGTGTGGACTTGTTGGGCCTGTGATTGTTGGTCTTGTGGTTGCTGAGCTGCTTCCATGTCTTGGGGACCCCACTACTCCCCCCCCCCCAAAAAAAAAAAAAAAAAAAAAAACTTGTGCCGGTGGTGATGTTGGTGGTGTTGGCGTGGTATTCAATGTGGGTGGAGTGGTGACTTTGTCTGGCTGACCGGTGACTTGAGATACTGTCGTGTCAGGTGCTGGTGTAGAGGTAGTTGCTCCATCACCCCCATCGATGACATGTGAGGGTGACGAGTGTTGTTGTGAGGCCGTGGATGAGCTTCCATCATCTTAAGTGAAACCATCTGATACTGATCCTGCTGGAGATGTGCTCCTAGCTTGAAGCATTTTTTGCATCCTTTGTTGCCTTGTGTCTGGCAACTGGGCCTTGGAGGTATCGGCCTCTTGAACTTCGGAGGTTGCAGCTGCTGGTGGGTCCAGTTGTAGACTTGTTTGCCTCTATACCAGTGGGAGTATACTGGTGTTACTCGTTTAGGCTGGGATACCGATGGTGAAGTAGCTCTTGATCGTGCATGCTTGGACTTTTTTTACTCAATGGGAATGTCCCATGCCTTGTTCGCAAGCTGCAAGTGTTGTTGAAGCTTTGGCCCGTTCTAGACCTGGTGGAGGGTGATATCTGTCAAGAGATATCCGAGTATTGTTATTGACTGCTTGTTCTTAATGCACTCATGAAGGCAGTTTGAAACAAATTGTGCCCAATCATAGAGGTTCTGGGCATGGAGTCGTGAATCTGTCATCATGTGAAACAGGGACATGGGTACCCTCTACAACTTGGTTCTTGGTCATTGTGTGCACTTTTTCAAGTACGCACATGCTGCTTGTAGTTGTGGGTCATTGATTGCTTCGACTCGGTACCCATCCTTGTTCTTCCACTTGTCCACAAAGGGATCAATGAATTTGAAATATGTTGTCTGCTTGATTTTTTGAAGTGTCCTGGAGACATCATTCGGTCCTCGTGGGAACCCAAATGGTTGCAAGTCGGTCGGTGCAAATAATATGTTATAAACATAGTTTCTCACAGGAGGAACTATTAGCTAGCACGACCTTGCTGTAGCATTGTAGCTGGCATATATCATATGCATGAGGTACGAGATTTGGTACCCTGTCAGGACCAACATCTGGAACTCAATGGCTTTAAAGAAGGATGTTGCCTGTTGGTACCAGTGTTGCATTTCAGTAATATCCAATTTGGACAATTGAATGTTGAGCTTATTGGCATCAGGGTCATCAGAACTGGAGGCAGGGTTGGTAGACATGGTGAAAAAAATTGGGAAACAAGGTTCTGGAAAAAAGGTGTCGGTCGAGATTTTAGACAAGGTTAACAGACGTCGGTTGAGATTTGATCGGAGGGTGTCGGTTGAGATGGGAGCGGAGGGCGTCGGTTGAGATGGGAGCCGAGGATGTCGTTGAGATGAGAGTGGAGGACGTCGGTTGAGATGGGAGCGGAGGGTGTCGGTTGAGATGTGATGAAAGGCATTGGCTGAGATTTGATGAACGTTGTTGGCTGAGATGTAATGAAAGACGTCAGCTGAAATGTGATGAACGGCGTCGGTTGAGATGTAATGAAAGGCATCAGCTGAGATGTGATGAACGACGTCGACTGAGATGTAATGAAAGGCGTAGACGGAGATGGAATGGAAAGGTGTCGACTGAGATGGAATGGAATTGCGTCGATAGAGATGTAATGAAAAATCTGGGTGAAGAGTTATGGTGCGAAAGGAATGGACTGTGAAGAACTGAGGTTGGGAAGGAAGGTGTGTGAAAGTGGAGGTTTTGTGGATAGAAAGGTGTGGAGGATGTGTGGCAAACAAAATATAGTGTGAACTAAAAGGGTGGAAACATAATAGAGTGGTATAGGAACGATGGAAGGTAGAAGTTTGGAAAAAGAAGATGTCGGTATATGTTTGTGAAGAGTGGATGGAGTGAAGATATTGGGAGATGTAAGGAAGATAACTTTCGGTGAGGACGGATGTATGGAGATGATGAAAGATAAGTGTTTATTATTATAATGTGATAGTCAATAGTGTAACGGAAGCGTGTTGAATGCTTGCGTGACACTACCCCTCAGCATGAAAAATGTTTCACATCTTTTGTTTTCCACTGGCAATGTTAGGTTTGGAGACGGTTTGTGATGGCGCTCTCAATGGGAAACACACGAAGTTGGCTGATAGTGGGTGGAGATGGTGTGGAAGTGATGACTGATGCACAAAATGAGAGAGCGCTAGGATTGTATAGGAGAGCAAGAAAATCGCCAGTAGGTCATCACCAAAGATCTCCAGAATTCGCACTTCGCTGAGGTGTGAATGGCGTCAAGGTGATGGCATTTATGGACGCCGTCGGCTGGGTTCGGACGCGATGGGAGCTGTCTGTTCGTTGGATTTTGAATGAGAAGCGTCGGTCGAGATTTGATGGAGTCACATCGGTCGAGATCTGATAAAAATCCATCGGTTGAGATCTGACATAACCCGTCGGTTGAGATTTGACAAAACTCGTCGGTTGAGATTTGACAAAACCCCAATATGAAGGAATGGATCTTTTTGATGCAAGTGAAGAACTTCAAGGGGAAAATATGACTGTGGCCCAGAGTAAAAGTTCTTATGAAAAGAGTGTATCCTCAGGAATGTTTGTATGCATGAGATACCAATTAGACAGAGATGAGGTGGCTAAAAGTGTGAGAATCACTGCCTATAGTGTAGCCTATCATTTGTTGACCTAAAACGTCCATGACCCATGAGTATGTAGAGGAAAAAGAAATTGTATAGAAAGTACATAAGTAATGGTATGAATTATAAATAAGGAACGAGGTTTAAAATAGGCATGCAAAACTAGAACTACAGCAAGAACATAAGAAAAATAAAAGAATAAAAAATGTAAAATATGTACTAGGGAAAAGATGTTAAATTGGGTCAACAAAAAACAACTCTTCGTAATACCGCCTTAGACGACCACCGTTTACGACAGTGTCTAGGAGTATTCCGTCAAGTGTTTGCAAATGGACTGCACCATTAGGAAAGATTTTATTAATAACATACGGTTCCTCACTTCTGAATTTCAATTTGCTGGGGTGCTTCTTGGATGTATAAAAAAGCACCTGGTCACTTAAGTGTAGATCTTTAATGCGTAGGTGACGGTCATGCCAGGACTTTTGGCATCGTTTGTTAACCAGTGGTGCGTGGTAAGATATAAGTCTTGTCTCACATAACTGGGCTAACATAAATAGCTTGGTTTTAAGTTGTTGTTCGATTGTAGCTTTTTCACAGAGATCTATTGAAAAAGCTTCCATGACTCTTAGTGACGGTACTAAGAATTCTACAGACATTACCGCCTCTTGACCATATACTAAGTGGAAAGGAGTTACCCACCCCGTGGCTTTCTTTGGGGTTGTGCGGTAAGCCCAAATAGCTGAAAAAAATTTTGTTTCCCAATCATAGCGACTGGTTTCAACTATCTTGGTCAAAATTTTACATATTGTCTTGTTAGTTGATTCAGCCTGGCCATTACATCTAGGATAGTACAGTGTACATTTTCTATGAACGACAAGGTAATGGCGTAGGAGGTTATCAATGACAGCATTTAAAAAATGTGTGCCGCAATTACTAACTAGCTCTATGGGACAGCCAAAACGTGTAATAATGTTTTCATAAAGAGCAGGACTGTCTTTGCGTTGGCGTCCTTCATTGCTCGAGCCTCAACCCACTTAGTGGTGTAATCTGTCGCTATGAGGATGTAACGAGCTTGGGTATGTTTTGCTGCTGGACTGATTGGTCCAACAAAGTCAATTCCCCACTTGGAAGGCTTTGCCTTCTATAATGGGAGTTAGTGGCATGAAGTCTACTTTGGTGTTCTTCTTGGCTCGTTGACAGACATCACACGCTTTAATGATAGCAAATGTGTCCTTAAACAAAGATGGCCACCACAGTCATGCTCGAAGGAAAAAGTGGGCACCTCCAATGCCCTCATGAGCCTCAGATATGATCGGTCGTATTTCAAATTCATAAGCACATTGTCGAATGATACCGTCAACACCCCTTTTGTAAACTTGTCCCGCAATTAATTGAAAGAGCGCTACGTTTAGCAAAAAATTTCTTTTTGTCGTCGTACTCAAGCCTTTTTTGAGTCTGCCTGTTGTTAGGAACTGAGTGATTTCCTCAGCCCATAAGGGGGTAGCATCGATCTGAAAAAGGCATGCATCAAGGAGATCATTGTTGACTAGTGCAGTTGCATTTACAGCACTTGGTAGTCGGGAAAGGTGGTCCGCCATGAAATGTTGGGTCCCTTTCTGAATGACTATGCGGAAATTAAATTCCTCTAAAATCAACAGCCATTGAGCTATACGTCCCGTTTTACAGGATTCATGAACGATATATAGAAGGGCTTGATGGTCTGTGTAGAATGCAAAGGTCTGGCCTAATAAATAATGTCTTAGTTGTTGTACAACATAGACCATTGCCAATGTTTCTCTCTCGGTGGTTGTATAGTTTACTTTAGCAGGCACCAGTTGTCTGTTCAAGAAACGTATTGGGAAGTCTTTGCCATACTCACCCGGTTGCGCAAGAAGACCTCCAATGGCATACTTACTTGCATCAGTATGCACATGGAACTCCTTCGTGTAATCTGGCGAGCGAAGTATGGGAGCTGTGGTGAGGGCTGATTTCAACTCCCCAAAGGCCTTAATTTGTTCTTCGGTCCAGCGAGGATCTACCACAACTAAATAAACCAGGCGTGCCTTGCTGGCATAGTTGATTATAAAGATGCAATGATAATTTGTATGACCGAGGAAGACATATACTTCCTTCACTGTTGCGGGTAAGGGCATTTCCATTATAACCTTGATTTTTGATGGGTCGATAGAAATACCGTCCTTTAAAATTATATGCCTGAGTACGACTCCATGGGTGACCCATATTTGACATTTATCAGGGTTTAGTATGATTCCAAATCTATGACAACAAATAAAGATTTTCTCCAGGGCGTCAAGGTGCGTAGCTGCAGAGGAATGTACACCTAGATCGTCGAGATAAATCTCCACGATCCGATGTAACAGATCTTGAAAGTCCAGTTGCATGACCCTCTGGAATGTTGAAGGGGCGTTGCATAAGCCAAAAGGCATAACGTTATAAGCATAAACCCCGTTCTCTATTGCAAAGGCCATTTTATGTTTATCTTCAGGGGCTATTTGAACAAGATAACCACTGAATCCATCCAAGAAGCTAAAAGCTTCAGCTCCTGCCATTTCCTCTAGGATTTGGGTCGTTAAAGACAAGGGCAAATGGTCTTTCTTCATAACCGCATTAAGGTTTTTGAGATCGACACAGATACGAAGCTTGCCATTTTTCTTGGGTACCACAATGGGTGATACCCAATCAGTATGTTGAACTTCATAAATGAAGCCAGCATCCAGCAATTTCTTAATATCTTTGTCGATCCTCTCATGATAGATAGGGTTACTTCAGTAAGGTTTAGCCTTAACAGGCTTAGCATTGTCTTCTAAAGGAATCCTATGGATGACTATTTCAGGTGGGATTCCTTTCATTTCTGTATAATTCCATTCAAATACATCCTTGTATTTGCAGATCAGAAAGTTGGGTTGATGACAAATGTGCACCAACATGAACTATTCGATCTATCTCCTCGTCAAGATCTTTAAGATTTACTTGAATTGACTTAGCAGGTCCTTCAAAGGAGTTGGAACTTGGTGTAGGTTCCCGATGTGGCTGCGGTAACTGGATAACAACGTCATCTAGTGTGAAATCTTTAAATTTTCGTGGAAGATCAAAAGGTGGCTCCACAAGGTTTTTTGGAACTTTGGGAATCACCTTTGTTGAGTCACTACCGGAGGTGGAAGCTTGGTCTAATTGTTTGGATTCGTGCTCTTTAGACAAGGGCTTTATTGACTGCGTAAGCTTCGCACGTGTCTGTTTTTGGTGCTCGGTTAGTTTTGTATCAATAATTTCATTTTTTTGTAACTGAGGTTGTTGAGGGTTTGAGTGGGTGGTGTGGTTACCTCACTTATTATATTGTCATCAATTGTATCCCAGACCTCATCTGGATACACATCCCTTGTATACAATTTTGTTTTGGGTCTATACGCTTGTGTGTTGGGTACCTTGGATGTCAGTTGGACATGAGCCAACGGTCCTGGTGTCTTTATCTCCTTAGGAATTGATTTTGGCGGATAAGGTTGTGTATCGAGATATAGGAGTACATGTTCATCCGTCATTTCTACATCATCCATGGAAATAATTCCTTCTTTCAAAACATGGGCAGTAGAGACACTAGGTTCTCCTGGACACCAAGCTATAGGAATCGGGTCAATCATTATAAGTGGGATGATGGGTGTGTCAATGTCTGTAGAAGATGGGAGAATATCCACATTTGCTACAGCAGTTTTGATACGACATCAATTAGAATCAGCACAGTCCATTGTGGCAAGTGCTTGACCCCAATTGATTATGTATGTGGATCGTGTATAGTGACCTTTTGATTGGATTGGGACACTATCTGATTTATCATATGTTGTGGATGACCAATCATCGTATACCTTGGCGGGCTTGACATGGCCATTTGAGTCAACAGTGACTCGCTTATCGTGGTTGCCAAAGGTAATTTTGCTATGTTTCCAATCTTGGACAACACCTGCCATATGGAGCCAGGGTGTACCAAGAAGGAGTTTATAAGTATTTGCATCTTCCGGTAGGTCTAAGATGACACAATCGATGACAAACTTGACACCTGCTATTCGAACTTTTATATTTGATAAATGACCAGAGGGTCGGTAACTCGTTGATCAGCCATGCAAAGTTTGTATTGTGGTATGAAAGCCCCATGACTTTGCCAAGGACAAAGCATTATATTAACGTCTGATCCGCTATCGAGGATAGCAGATTTTGCAGGATAGTCTTTATAGGATAAAGGTAGGGTGATGCTATTCCCCTTAGCAATACCTATATTCATCAGATTCATAGGAATCTTGAGAATTTCAGAAATCTCTTATGTTTTTTGCTATTCATCAGGAATAGTAGGTAGCTGAAAACTTCGATGGATATAACGTTGAAGCCCAGTGAAGGATTTTATTGCAGTATGGAACGACATTGTGAGTTGGGCTTGTAGGAGGTCAGAAAATACTTCAAGTCCTTGTAGGGATGGCTCCTTTCTGGGGGTTTGAGCTGATAACAGACTTTCTGTATGTTCTTCCTCTTGCAAAAATTCATCTCGAAATTCATTGTATTGCCTTTGTTCCACTTGTGGGTTTGGGTAGTCTTTTGGTAATGTGGAAGCCGTCAAATGGCTTCCATGTGGGTCAGCTGATTTGATATTATTTTGCTACTATTCTTGTTATTGGCGTTGTGCTCTAGTTAGAACTCTAACAGGTTCGGATGATATATGACGTGATGGTAGAATCCTGTTAGGTTGTTTTGGACAATCCTCGAAACTGTGTTTGCGAACACAGTCTGGACACTCCACATGGTATTGGTTCTTAACTTTACAATCAACCATGAAGTGTCTTGTTTCGCCACAAATAATGTAGCAGTTGCTCATTGGTCCTTTGGCAATAGCATAACCATCTTGGATGGCTAGTTGTGCTGGGTTTTCTAGTGGTGTGGAATACTCATCTTGTTTGCATGAGCATGAGTTGTTGGTTTGATATTGGTGAGGACTATCGTGATGATATGAGTGATCATAGGAGTTTTCTACCAGATGTGCTTGTGCAGACTCTCGAGGATGTCTATGTTTTTGTGCTCCTAGATCTTGTTGTCCTCTTGGTGGTGGTCCTAAGAGCGCCAGCTATGGTTGAGGTTCATGTCTAGGTTGTCTGGGCAACTCTTGTATATGGACCTGGTTATTTCATGGTTGGTGGTGCGTATGTTGGTGCTGTGAAACAAACGGCTGTCGAGGAGGTTGATAGTGTCCTCCTGACTAGTTGTGAGGCTGGTTCCTCGGGTTATAATAGCAATAAAGAGAGGTATGCCCCATAAAGTCACAGATGTCACATTTGATCAATGAAGTATCTGGGACTGGCTGGTAGGAAGGGCATTCATTGCCAGTGTGTGCACCTCAACAATGAGGGCACCATGTGTTCTCTCGTCTATGGTGGATTTGGCCAGTGGGTAACTGACCTGACATCGAACTCTGGATAGACTTAAGAGTATTTTGAAACTCTTTTGTGAGTTTCTCCATCTGTTGTTGGTGTTGCTGGTTTTGGTCGAGCTTCTTGGACACCACGATGTGCTCTCCGTTCACGTGGTTCGTCGACATCGGAACCCTTGTCTTCTTCCCGAATGGCATCAGACATGGCTTGTTTCAATATACATCATTGGAATGAAGTTCATGTTGTATCCATCGTGGAAGTCCAACGAGGAACCAAATTATGAGCATGGACTCAGTGGATTGCTCTTGTACCTGACTTTTTAATCTTTTAAATCATTCAATGTAGTCACAGACTTTTTTGTCTTTTGTAATTTTGATGTTACTTAGCTTGACAAAAGGACTTTCTATCAAGCAAAAAGACTTGAAGCGTTTGATAAAGGCCTCCTTCAAGAGTGACTAGTCACGTTTATCTTCATGATCAAGGTTAAAAAAATCATTCTCATGCTCGATCGATCATGGCCATCGAGAAGAGTTGTACCATGGCATCTGGTGATGTCTCGCCATAGACATCACATGCATTCTCAAAGACTTGAAGAAATTTTTGAGGATCAGTGTTACCATTGTACTTAGGCAAGTCTAGCTTTGGGGTACGTTTTTCAGTATGCGGAACATTATTTGCAAAAGCTCCATTTAAGTGAGCTCGTCGTGCATGTGAAGTTTCGGCAGCATGAAAATGTGGCCGTTCATATGGAGCTTCATAATGCATGGGTTCCCATCTGTCAAATGGGTTGGTGGATGGCTTTTGGACTTGGGATTTCATCCTGGAATATCGATTAAATCGAGCCTGTTCGGTGGATGGGGAGACCATCTCTAGTGGATAGTCCTCCGCAGAATTCGGGTCATAAGGACGATCCATAGCAACTATAGAGTATCATAGGATTGTGTAAATAGGCCTCTTGGACTCTTTGTTATGGTGGATATGTTCATCGAAATGTGGTTGCTATGGGTCCAGGGTTGATGCGAGTGCAAATCGACTAGTTGGCGGTTTACCTGTCGGTCGATAACTGACTCAATGTCGTCAGTCAAGATTGTAACGGAAGCTGTCAGTCGAGATCGGATGAGAAGCATTGGTCAAGATCTTAAAGAAAGTCGTTGGTCGAGATTACGCAGGGCGTCGGTCAAGATTGTAACGAAATCTGTCGGTCAAGATCGGACGCGAAGCGTCGGTCGAGATCTTAACGAAAGTCGTTGATCAAGATTTGACGCGAGGTCGTCGGTGAGATCTGACGCGGGACGTCGGTCGAGATTGTAACAGAATCTGTCGGTCGAGATCGGACGCGAAGCGTCGGTTGAGATCTTAACGGAAGCCGTCGGTGAAGATCTGACGCGAGGTCATCGGTGGAGATCTGACGTGGGGCATCGGTCGAGATCGTAACGGAAGCTATCGTTCGAGATCTGATGTGAGGTCGTCAGTCGAGGTTTGACGCGAGGTCGTCAGTCGAGATCTGAGCAAATGCATCGGTTAAAATGTGAGCAAATGCGTCGGTTGAGATGTACCTCAAGACATGGCAGGATTGTTCTGTAGTGGCTCGGTCAAGAGTTGGTGTGTAGCGGTCCAGTCCAGATGAGAGTCATGGTTCGGCTTGGTAAGGAGCGTGAAGCGTCGGTTGAGAATTGAGATGCACGCTAGTCAGGACGAAGGTGGGAGCTCTGTAATGAAGTGTGGGAGTCCTAAGAGCGATGGTTTTGTCGCACTGATCAAAATGGTTTGGTGCGATTTAATGACTATGTCACTGTGGAACGGCGCCAAATGTTCACAGATTCACTGAATCTATGAACACGATTTTGTTTCTTTTACTTCTTCTTACCGTTCTTTCTTCGTCCTTCTGTAGTAACATTTCTTACGATTTGCTCTTCTTATTAGAACAGTTACCGCAGAAGTGTTTTCTCAATTCATAGTAAGTATTCCCCAGCCTGTCAGTGGGGAGTCACGGATCTGATACTCAGCTACATGCATAAACCAACCATGTAACCAGACTTAGCTCAAGAAGGTCAACGTTCTGGAATAGGGAGCAATCCTACCACTATCTACTAAATCAGAAAGCAATCAAGAACAAGATTAACTACTGAAAAAAGAAACAAGAAACTAGATTCCTAACAACATTTTGACAGTCCAAGAATCAAGAAACACTCATCTCTTGATGCTTAGAATGCCCAAGAACAATCAAGAACTGGAATGTAAGAAAGTATGCAAGATCTACACCACAAACCAGCCTATTTAGTTTACTTGCATGCTGATTCCTACCTTATTCCACAACTAAGCAAGGAAGAAAACAAGAACCCAGTTAATCCACAATACAAGGGAATCAAAGCATGCTCATAGAAACTTCACTCAAGAACATTGCCATGAAGAAGGAGCTTAGTAATTATCAAGAACTCGTGGAGGATCTTCTTTATTTACTCAAGAGGACTTGACAATATATTCAAAGCTCCCTCACAAGAGAGGGGGGCCCTTAAATAAGCAAGAAGGCTGCCCATGTGGAGCCCAAGTGGCAATTCCACCAAATTAGAAATTACATATGGAATTTGCCTTTTCACTAAAGGTCACCATCAAACGGTGGCTCACTCTAACTAATTTAAGGGGGGTCTACATTTATTTACAAAGCCTAGGAAATATGACTAGCTCCTACATGGTCGTTCCTTCTCTGGAATACACCATGTAGGTTCACATAGATATTTCACTGTCATCTTAGCTAATAATTTCTCGGCTCTCATGCTCGGCTCTCAGCTTCTTCTAAGACCTCCTCGGTCATGGGTGAGAGATATTCTGTGTCTTCAGCTTGGCTCGGCATCTGGGGATTCATTGGAATCCGGTAACAAATTGTGATTGGACCACAATAACTGCCTGAATACTCTTATGTTGCCCGTCTTTGTACACTTGAGGTTGATTTGATATCAATAGTCGTAAACTGTAGTTAACTAATCCTTGTAGTTTAGGAACTTCTTGTCACTCACAGGTATACCTCTGATTCTCTTCATTCTATCTCTTATTTTGGATTTTCATTCTTAGGTTTACCTCTCAATCTCTTCATTCTCTCCGTTCTCAGCTTGCGTACACGTATTTTTGACTAATGGCTACACATAATCGGAGACCAAGAGGAACCATTGACGCAATCAATATTTGCAATGAAGAAAATGCATAAGATCAATGGATACCAAGAATATATCGAACATATCAATAGAAAAAAATTGAGAAAAGACTGATGAGCAAAAGACAGAAAAGTCATCAGCATGGGAAAAAGGAAGGATAGTACTTTGATGGAAAATGACTTGTAAAATTACTGTTTCAATCAAATGTGGCCTATACAGTATCAGAGACCTTCGCTAAGCTCTCAGATTGTACATCCACTGAGGTGGGTGAAGGTTCTTGACCAAGAAAAATCCATTTTTTGAGCTAGGCAAATGATCATCAATATGCCATCTTGGGACCTTCGCCGAGCACCTTACCCTCACTATGAACCTTCGCTAACTTGATAGATGGTCTTAAAATGTCAAAATCAGGTTGGCCCTAGCCTCGGATCTTGGAAAAATGTATTTATGATAGTACTTGGGTGAATGATCCTCCTGGGCGATGGTCCATCCTTTGCCAACCCTAGAAAATGTTCGCCTGATAGGTTCATAACCCCAGAAACCTTCGTCGAGATTTGTATAGCCTATTTTCACAGTAGTACATGCCTGCAAATTTTTGTTCAGAACTGATCAGCCAAACTAGTATTCAGTGTAATGTACCCTCCAAATTCACCTATAAGTTGGCTGAATTCGATTCATTCCTCACTTGTGCTAGCAAAGCTCTTGCGAATTTTTCCCGCGACCAAAGCCTTCCAAACTTTTTGAAGTGCTTTCTGATTTTTGCGTGTCTTACTTTTCATTTCTGATCATCATGTCTTTCACAGATACTTCTCAGTCTCCTCGTTATACTATCCATCGTGATGTCCCATCTACAATGGACATCATGATACTTCCTAGCACAAGCATGGTCACTCAGTAGATGACCCTTGCGGAGCCTCTGCTTACTGCAATGGGTATTCATGAGAGAGCCTTTTCTAGGAGAATCAACATGGATTTCATCACTCTTGCCTTCAGTACGTGGAAGGAAGAGAAATCCAAATTTTACATTACCTTTCAAGGAGCCACACACAAGGTGCGCGTGACTGAGGCTACCCTTGCTGCTATAGGCATAACATCTGGTACACAAGCCTCACCCAACCATAAACAAGCCAAACAGGCTATTAAGCCTTACATCGACCTAACCAATGATTTGCACTAGACCAACGACGGTTATCTTCTCGATGCCATCACTGAGCCTGCCATACACGCTGCTGCCCAGCTCCTGAATAACTTTTCTGATGGTTGGCAACTTCAGAAAAGACCGCATCACTTCACAGATCCTACATAGGATAGTTGAGTCCTACGCCAAGTTAGCCAAAGCCCCTCTTGAACCATATAATTGGTTTAAGACTATTTTTGGTGAGCTCAAATGAGCTATTAAGAACAATACTAAGCAACAGTTCATTGCTGGCTCCTTGTTGTCTCTTCTAGCGGCCTCTCACCTGGAAAACAAAATCCATGGCTTTCACCTGGATTTTGTGCTTTTGGTCTATGAAGAAGCACTGGCCGAGTCATCCCACTTGGCCTCCAGTTCACATAGTCGATGTCGTCCACACAGCAAGATCGTCATTCCTAGCTCGCCTTCCGCATCACGACATCGTACTAGACATACATCATCAGCTGCGCTTTCACCCCCTGCTACTACTCGCACTGAACTTCCTATTCCTCCTGCCTCTAATATTTCCCTCACCTTTGCTTCCACTCAAGGACAGTCTGTGACTATTGGGGCTACCATTCCCATCACAGCTGCCCAGGCCGCCTCACCCCACACTTCTGGAAGCTATTTCACCAAACACACAGTATTTCATAGATATGTTTGATGATTCCGACCCCTTGGGGCCTCTGAAGTTTTCGAAATGCCCCAGAGCCCTGCGCCCTATGAACTCTAATGCCCTGGAAGAGGATTCAAATAAATCCATGACACTATTGTAGATGTTGAAGATTCATGCCAATCATTTCAAGATGAAGCTGCACCAACGACACTTCGGGTCGACCAAGCTGTGAAATCATCGAAGCAGTTTGATGCCACCGTGCCTGAGGGCTTTGAAGAGAAAGAAGTTTTTGAAGAAGAAGAAGTACCGGCACCTATTTCAGGCCAACCAAAGACAGTACCATCGGGTCCTCCTACTGTTGATGCCTCTATGACTGTAGATTCTGGTGATGCTCTCGGTCTGGTCTCAAGACTTTTGCAAGTGATCCAGTCTATGCTTGACAAGAAAAAAGAAATGGAACAGAGAATTTCCAACACGGGATCTGAAAACACTCTCATCAGCCAAAAGATTGTCCAGCTGGATCGAGAATTGAAGATCGCCAAGTAGCACGAAGACAATTCTGAAGCTGAAAAGAAGATGGCACAGCAACAGGCTGATCACCTCGAAGGATACGTCAGCTCCCTAAAGAATGCCCTGACAATCGCATAGGATCAGGTGGACAAGGCAGTGCAGGATGCAAAGCAACAGGTGCAGCTGCTGCAAGGTCAATTGCATATGGCAGAGCATGATTGCACATGTCTCCAAGGTGAATTGGATGCGACCACCCTTGAGCTTGATGCATATCTTCAGACGCAAATACCAGATCATTTGATCACTCCGACGGAGATCGCGTATTCATTGAAGAAAGTGGAAACATACAAAGTGGTCCTTCAGGGATTCCAAGGCCGCTTTGACAAGTTCAAAGGAGCAGCTTCAACTGAGTTGGCAAAGGCTAAAGAAACCATCAGCGCCTATGAAAAGCAATCGCTTAGGTGTTGGAAGCGGACCACAAATCCTAGTACCGGTCATGCCGCAATTCTCTCCTTCGCACCAAACTGCAGTACCAATGGATATAGGGCTAGATTCGGGCATGGACCAGGGGAGAGCTCCAGAAATAGAAGAACAACTGCCAGTGGGTCCATCCTCATCAAGGACCACACCATTATTCAGAAGACCCATCGATGTCGAGGACCAGATCTAGAGTTTTCTAGCACAACATCCTCATGAGTCCTTGCATGGTGGATGGGTCCTTAAGTTCAAAACCTCGTAGATCCCTATTATGTGCCAATGCCGAGAAAGAATAAATGGAAGGATTTGGGATTGGCTATGGACAAAATCACAATCCATATGCCCAATTGGCCAATCATCCAACAGCCCTACATTTAGACCAAATTAGTGGATTTCCATCGGGCCTTACAAGCATACCAACAAGAGTATATCCACTCTCCTGATCCGACAGTGCGACAATCAACAATGTTTGCAAAAGATCTAATTTTGTTCGCATCAGTGGCAACCAGATGGGATGATTGCCTTCCTCCTCTAGCATTCGATCCAAATAAGCCAATGGCCTCATATTATATCAAAGATCAGCTGCCGGTTGCTCGTCTATATTTTCATGCAGCAATGATGGGAGGCTCCTGGGAATCTCGCTTCACATCTTGGACAACCTCAAAGTGGATTGCAGGAGCCCATCGTTGTTTTCTGTCCCATAATTTGGATTCTAATATTGCCTGTCTCGACTTTATGAAGAAGGTGCAGTACCATTTAATAAAGATTCGTCGCGAAGCTAATAAAAGTCCCCAATAATTGCATCTTGCAGGTGTTGTGGGACCGCCACCAGTTTTGGTGGGGGATACTGTTGGAGGGTTTGCGGATCCCAATGCAACCCTAACCCTAGTTAGTAAGTGAGAGGGATTTGGCACCCTACGTGTGTAAGTCCAACCCGATGATCACATAGAGATTTGATTAATTAGAAAGTCAATAAAAGGACTTTAGGCCTTTTTGCGGGACTTCTAATGTCGTAGGGTCTAAATGTCAAATTAGTGAATAAAGTTGGGTTTCCCTCCAATTTGGATGGTTCTCACTCTTTTTTAAATTTAAATAATTAGAGAGGCAAAAATGGACCAATAGGATTCAGAGGCTAGGGTCCTCCTCTCTACTATAAGAAGAGAGCAACTGGAGTTCCTACACATGTTCATTTTCTCATTTCAATAAAGTAGATTGGTTTTCTTGTGAAATGGATTGATGAATGTCCTTGCTCTCTATCACTTTTCCTCCATCTCTCATGCTTTATTTGGATTTGCTAATTGTTGGATATGATTGTTATTGGATTGCATGTTATTATACTTTTTATGAGAGAGAAAGGGAGAGAGAGAAAGAGTAAGCTATCTTTGTTGTGGATCTAGTGTTAATGGATGTAGTGTTAATGGATGTTAGAGCTAGATGTGGATCTTCATTCATGCTGAAATCTGAACTATACTATCCCTCTCATGGGAACGAATCTATGCGTGACAACTAACTTCGTCTCTTTGATGCTAGATTGACTAGATCTTGGTTTGAGATTAGGCAAGGAAAGAAACCCACTATAGACGTGTGCTCGTAGAAAATTTCAGTCTCGTCAAAACGATATTGGATCAACGCACGCACTGTTGTTCAGTCCTTGACCAAAATCATTCAGTTGCGTTAAACTGATATCAGGTTCAATATGGCTAGTTCTTCCATGTCCTCAGATAACAAACTTCTAGATTTTTTGAATGTCAGTGACATTTCATCTGAGAAATTAGAGTATTTTTCTAGTATTTTTTAGTTAGAATCAAAGTAGAATCACTGTGTTACTGTACTGTGGGTCCTATCAGTGGATAAGGATCAGTTGGCCTCGCCACGAGGCAAGTTGACGGGACACGCGTCACGCCAATGACAACCTGGGTCTTGCATGGATTGCCTGAGTGAACAACTATATGTATAGTGTAATTTCATTTTGAGAAATACAGTTGCTATGTGAGCTTGCTGTGGAGAGTGTTTTTCTATCTGTGTTACTGTATAACATAGCACGTAGAGTACTTCTTTGATTGTCATCAGGTAACTGGATGGAAACTATGCCAATGCCCTTGATATTACACAGATTGCCATTTACTTGTGAAATTGACTTTCAATTATCCATTTCCTTCAGACTACTGAACCAATCCTTGTTACCTGTCATGTGTCTAATGGCTCTCGAATCTATGTACCAAGCATGATCCTGTTGATTTGATGACAATGTTGATATAAAAATGCCAGAATCTTTGACCTCACCTTTATCGACAAGATTATTGTCATGCCCATGACTGGTCTCGAGTAGTGTGTCCACGCTAGGGACCGGTAGACCAACAACCCGTAAGTTAATTGTGACTATAAGGGAACTGGGGCCTTTATGTGTACATGGTCATAACTAATGGTTGTAGGCCTAAACACATGGTGGTGGAGTTGGTATGGGTCTATCAGTGAGTCATTAGGGAACTGGATGACGTGGCCCAAATAGGCTGCAGAGGTGTCCAGTGAGGTGTCACAGTGCCCTACCAACGGTTCATGGGCCTTGGAGGGTATAAGTATACATGTTGGGCTCTCACTAGTGTATGCTTGATTTTGTGATTAGTAGCTACATGATGCTGGTGTGACTCCTCTTTCCATGACTCTGATTTGATCCATAGCTTGGAGGCTAGATCTGTACGATCTAGATTTGGTTGGGTTGGTTTAACCTCCACTGGTTTCCATGCGTTGTTGCTTTGTATGGTATGCTTAGGCTAGAATCTTGTTGTGAGGACTTTATATTGGTATCGGAGCCAGTCTAAGCAGGATTTACCATTGAAAGTGCTGAGTGGAAATCTCGACGTTTCCTCAAGAATCCGACGAAGTAAACAACAAACGATGGAATTATGGGATTTTCTTGCCGTTGGAAATAATTTTTGAATTGCAATCGATTGTGTGGTAAGTGCACTACCAGGATCACAATTGGATCATTTTTGTGCTTTTCGAATTGGTTTCTTAGAAGGAATTCCGTGTCAATTCTGTTGTTGCCGATTACTCTATGGTTAGCATTTTTGTGAAAGCAATGGTTACTTTACTGGTTGGCTGGGTTTTTTCCTACAGTTTCTTGTTCTTCTCAAAAAATGGTTATTGTATTTTGAATGTTGTCTATTGCCTGTTTGGAAGCTGGTTTGGTTTTAAAACGGTGGGAATAGTCTAGAATAGAAGCAAGAATACTCTAATATATTGGTTGTTTAGCGTTGGTGATGTTTGACAGGATTGCAAGGCTGCTTACTATGAATCACAAGCTTATGCTTCATTTTCCAGCAACCTAACAGTTTGTTTGTAGGGTTAGGAGCCTGTAAAGCCATTCTGGAGTATGGTTGAATTCAGATCTGATGACTATTTGTTAAATTAGTTGTTATAGCCTGCAAAACTAGGTTTTCTGGAAAATTTTGGTAGCATAATAGCTGTTTTGCAAGCATAGTGAGGACAAAACCCTGCAAATCTTGTTTTAAAACTTTGCAAATACTAGAAACTAACTATCTTAAGGCAAAGCTAACTGTAAATCGTTGGCAACGCAAAGTGATCTGAAAAAAATAGTGAATACTTTGGGCTTTGTGCTTCCTGCATGAAAACTTGTGAAAAACAACTTTTAATCTCCATAAACGAATGGCTAGAATCCACCCATTATCCTCCTTTTGGGACACCTTGATGCCTACAATGTTTTACAGAAGGGTAAAGCATGATGGGCCGCCTCTCTTGACTCGAAGACTTGTTCCGCTGGTGCTTGACTTTGATCAGGTTCTCTCTGGACTTGCAGCATCATAATTACCACATCGTCCAAGGTTCCGGTTGATGTGGCATTGCAGCTATAGCTCCTTGTAAGGCTGTTAGTTTCTGATCAAACAGTTCCGTAAGTTGCTCCAACTGTTGTTTGTGTAATTTTGTCATTTGATCCAACAATAGTTCTGTGGATAGAGCGGATCCGGTTGATGATGATGATGCAATCGAGGGAGTAGGAGTATGGGTGGATGGATAATCGTCGTCAGATCCCTCATCCTCTTCCCTAATGGCATCTTCTATAGCTTCTTGCAGAGTAGCGTACTGTTCCCGTCATTTTAGTTCTCTTCTGATGCTTCGTGGTAGTCCGGCTAGGAACCACATAATCATCGCATGATCAAGAGTTAGGGTTGCACTGCACTCAGATCGTAGATGTTTGACCCACTCAATATAGTCCTGGACCCTTTCTCGTTTTCCCATCTTGACTTTACTCAACAGGAGAAATGGATCTTTTAGGAACTTCTTTGGTTTAAAGCACGTAATGAGAGCCACTTTAACCGCTTCCCAGGTAAATTTTTTGTCCTCTAACAGGTTGAAAAACCAATCCTGAGCTACTGCCAATAAGGAAGTGGAGAACAACATCAATTTTTCTACAGGTGTTCGTTCACCATAGATTTTACAAGCTTGCTCGTAGATCTGGAGGAATCGGATGGGATATGATGATCCATCGTATTTTGGTATTTCCATCCGTGTCGCTCTCCGGACTACTTGCAAGGGAGAGACAAGTACGGATTGGCCCATTGCTTCCATTGGTGCTGGTTCTGGTTCTGCCTCTTGTTGCGCAGCTGTTAATCTGGGAAGGTGTTGTGCTTGATTTGCTATCCTTCATGCTATTGCCTCCTGATCTTAGATTCATCTGATGGTGGGTTTCAAAGTAGTTGGATCTTGCTTATACAGTGGGATGCAGTCTGGATCTTAAGGATCTGATCAATCTGATCGGTCGGAAGTGAATTTTAGGCGTTTTGCGGTGGTTTTTCCTTGATAACTTTTTACTCCTTGCACAAAATGGCAAAAGAATTGTACGACGTTGTTACAGGTGCAGAAGAGAAACCTGAAGCGGACGACGCGGCAATCGCCATGCTACCACTCATTATTGACTCATCTATTGAGTATATGGATTGTCCATTCATTGTCTATCTCGTTACTGATTTATTGTATGTATATACACATTAGTTACATTAGTCGTGAAGATTACAATGGTGCGGGTAACAGTTGTGAAGTGATGCAGTTACTACATAGTAAATGGTGACGTAGTCTGTAGTGTATAGAGCAGACGATGAGCTCCATTTTGACTAGTGATAGTCAACAATCATCAAAGGTGTCGAATGAGCTGAGTCGACTTGTTCACCCTTGAGAAGATGGCAATGGAGTCAAAGTCAGGATGTCGAGACTTCGGTCGAGTTAGGGAAGTCGAGTCGATCCTATTGTGCTTCAAGGAAAATGTAGATACAGACTGTTCTAGTAAGACTGCATGTTGGTGTAGAGAGAGAATATTTACATAGTATAATTGTACTCAAGAGATGAATTAGGTGAGTAGGAGTGCAGATTAACTCCAACACTCCCACTTAAGCTTAACTCCTAGGATCCTGAATGAAACTTAATATGTTGCATAAATCAACATGCTTTTCCCTCGACAGAGATTTAGTCAAAATATCAACCAATATACTATTAGTATGATAGTAACTTAATTAGACAATATTGTTCAGAACTTTCACTCTAAGAAAATGAAATTGGACTTCAATGTGTTTAGTTCTAGAGTGAGTTCGTGGGTTCAGAGATAGAGCTATGCAGCTCTGATTGTCGCAATGGAGTGTAGTTGGTCTAAATTGAGAGAACATTAGATCCTAAAGTAATCTTTCTAAGCCATATAATTTCCTTCACTGAAGAGGTGGCTGCAATATATTCGGACTCCGTGGAAGACAAAGAAATGCATTTATGCTTTTGACTATTCCATAAAATGGGTCCTCTTGCTAGAAAGCATAAGTAGCCAGAGGTGGATTTTTGTGTGTCCACATCTCCAGCCCAAAAGCTGGATCTGAGGTTAAGGTTTTATTCTCTCAGAATGTCAGAAGGTGATTTTGTTCAGAATCAAATAAATCACTTCAAGACTCTACTAGAGCATATGGCAGCCATAGATTCAGCAATTGAAGATTCTGATGCAGTCATGACTTTATTGTCTAGTCTAAGTGATGATGATTTTCACTCACTCAGAAATAATTTTATCTAGAGTCATAACTATTATGGCCATATTCGGTTAAGGACCTAGAATAATCCTAATATGGTAGACCGGCCCTCCAGTGTTCAAGATTTGGATCAGAATGTGTTCTCACCATCCCCTTTGAATGAAAGTAGGCTTCAATCCTGCTATACCATGCACGTGGTGCTTGTTTAAGGCCATAAAGCACTTTCTTCAAGCGACATACTTTATTTTCCTGTGAAGCTAAAGCAATAAGTAGACGTAGAGTATTCCACTTACAAACTGGCGCAAAGGTCTCCTCATAGTCAATGTCTTTATTTTGTGCGTACCCTTTGATCACTAATCCTGCTTTGTGTTTTGCGATACTTCCATCTGCATGGTACTTAGTCCTGTATACCCATTTGCAACCAATGGGTTTCTTGCCAACCGGTGCTTCTACTAAGTCCCATGTGCTATGCTTAGCAATTGACTCCATCTCCTCTCCCATGGCCTTCACCCAAATGTCATCATCCTTCGCTTCACCATAAGTCGAAGGTTCTTTGTTTTGAATAATGCTAGATAAGAGAGCATAATTTGCTTCATACCTTTCAGGTAGTATCTTCTCTCTTGTTGATCTTTGTAGCTCTCCTTGGTTAGATGATCCTGGAAAGTCATCTATGTCGCGGCTGTTCAACAATCTCTCAAACCACTTAGGGAGCTTTCTGTCAGGTGATCGGCTTCTTGGTGAAAATGTATCCCACGATACATCCTTCTCCTTGCGTTTGTCACTTGCAACTTCAATCCTTCTTGCACCAAAAGGTTTGTCCCTACCTCTCCAACCTGTTTCTTGAGGTTGAGTAGTAGTATCTTGAGATGTATCCTCATGTTCATTATTCGGAAGGTCAATGAATGGATCATCATCAGGTGGTATCCTCACTGTACCATCTTTCCCACTGGATGTGTCTATCTTCTCAGCATCCTCGTCTTCATACATCTTGGATTCATCAAAGATGACATCACGACTTATATGGATTTTGTTTTCGACTGGATCAAAACATCTATAGCCCTTCACACGATCATCATATCCTAAGAATATGCACTTGATAGCTTCTACATCAAGTGTACATCTCTCTTCCTTAGGAATGTGTACAAAGGCCTTACATCCAAAGATTCGCTAGTGGTTCACCTTTGGCTTCTTCTCCGTGAATGCTTCCTCAGGTGTTATCTTTGGTATGGCAATAGTAGGACTTCTATTTTGAAGATAGACTGCCATGCTCTTGCGCTCAGCTACACCATTGAGAGCAGGGGTATGAGCTTGTGTAAATTGTCTTTAATCCCACATTGATCACAAAGATCATTGAAGTCATTAGACTTGTACTCACCTCCACTATCTAATCTTAGGACTTTGATCTTCCTACTTGTCTGATTTTTGACCAATGCTTTGAAGCTCTTGAAGTTATCAAATGCATCTAATTTCTTCTTCAAGAAGTAGATCCACGTCTTACGTGACATATCATCAATAAAGGTCATGAAATAGAAGGCTTTACCTAAGGACATAGTCCTCATAGGCCCGCATAAATCTGTGTGGTTTAAATCTAGGATGTTCTTTGCTCTTGCAACATCCCCTTTATTGAACTTCTCTCGATGCTGCTTCCCATATACACAAGATTCGCACATCGATTTCAAGTGATCTTCTATGGTAGGCAATCCTGTTACCATCTCCAATTTTCTCATCAAACTGAGGCTTCCCAAGTTCAAGTGACCAAGCCTCTTATGCCACAACTTAGTTTGCGATGGAATGGATGATACAAGTCCATGTTGCCCCTTAATTGTAGCATTCAACCTGTACAATTTTGTATTGGGATCTCTTATTCCATCCGCAATAACTTTGAACTTTTGGTTCGCATCCATCACAAAGCAACGATCATGGGCGAATTCTACTTTCAACCTTTGATTAGTAATGACTCCAACAGAAAGTAGATTTCTCTTCAAACCTGGTACGTAAAGTACCTCCCTGATCATCCTGCTTTTGCCATCAGGTAGTTGGATTGAAATGGTTCCTATCCCCTTGATCATGCATAGCTCACCATTTGCTTGTGAATCAGATGTTCCATTATCCATCACCTTCAAACTACTGAACCAATTCTTGTTTCCTGTCATGTGTCTTGTGGCTCTTGAGTGAATATACCATGCTTGATCATCTTGATTAGATGACAATGCAAAAATGAAGATGCTAGAGTCTTCAATCTCACCCTCATCGACAAGGTTACCTACTTGTTTTGGTTTCCCCTTGCCTTGTTCCGCCAGGAATTTGCGACATTCACTCTTCCAATGGCCCTTTTTACCACAATGGAAGCACTTGCCTTTCTTCTTTGTTTTACTGGAAGATCCCTCATCCTCTTGAGACTTAGCAAATTGCTGCTTAGACTTCTTCTTGCCCTTGCCCTTGCCTTGTTTTTGGCATGTCGCAAGTGCCTGATCGTCAGTATTTCGACATCTAGCTTTCACCATTTCTCATCGTTGCTCTTCCTGCATCAAGATTCCTGTGAGCTCGTCAAAGGTTGGCAATCTCTCTCTTGATGCTATTCCGCTCACAAACATCTGATAGGGTTCTACAATACCACACAATGCACTGTGCACCAGCTCCACATCACGTATGCGCTCACCAATAGAATGCAGTTCATCTCTCATTGTCTTGATTCTGGTCATGTACGTCTGAATGTGCTCTCCTTGCTCTATGCAGGCACTATTCAACTTTGACTTCAGAAACATGATTCTTGACGGATTTGACGTCTTGAACTGCTCCTTTAGCACATCCCATGCTTGTCTGGGTGTAATAGCATCACAAATGTGGGTAATGATGTGATCCTTCACTGACAAGTTAATGAAGGTCAAAGCTTTTCTCATCTTTTTGTCGAACACTTTGATGTCTTCTTCAAATTGGCGGCCTTCTCTCATCACTTATGATGACTTCCCAGACGTCTTTCTCCATCAATATGTTTTTCATTTTGAATTTCCACACTGCATAGTTGGAAATCCCGTCCAATTTGCTACTTTCACTCGATATGGACTCTCCCATGTTTGCCATCGCAAAACTGCTTGAAACTTCTGCCTTAGGCTAAGAACAGTATGCGGAGGCCAACAGTGATGTCAGAAGTTGAAAATAATGACCTGCACTTTTTCCCTTACCAGGCCACTTGCCGCTTTTCCACCAATTTGAAAGCCAAATCGGCGTCGCCTTCCGAAATACACTCAGTCGTCAACTCCCAACAACGTGCCCAATGGAATGGTGAAATCATTTCTGGCATACTCTGAACACTTTCTCCGCTTCAATCACTCTGTTTTGTTGTAACGTACTTGTAGGTACAGTCCGGATGCCCTTCGTTTGGAAGTTATAGCCTTTCGTTTGGGTCAAAACGGGCAAAGAACCCAAAAATAGGGACTTTTCTAGTTTTTGAATTGTTTCTTCACCTTGAAGAAACTTCACTCTTCACTTGTGAAGGGACCCAACTCAACTTTCAGTATGAAAATTTTTGATGAAGTTGAAGGCCAGAATGCACTTCACTTCTCCAGGGCCCTGTTCAAAGCTCATCCAATGGCTGAACTAGATCTTGTGGTCCAAATTTCTCTCCCATCACAAGTTCTGGTCCGTCGATTTATTTGCCATCTCATCCAAAGGTCCAAACTACATCTGGGCATTGAACCACTCTCCTACAGTCGCTATGGTCTTCGAGACACTACATTAACCATTGCGTTGGGCGCGCGAACAACCCGCGACCTCCCTGTCTGCGGCCGCGCCTCCCCACTCTCAAAAATGTCAGATCTAACTTGCTTGTGGATCGTTTTGAGCACGATCTGAGGCCTGGAGCAGGGTCGCCCTACTGATTCCAAGACCGTAGAGTATTCAGTCAGGAAATTCCGTGGAGAAACGATGATTTTAGCTCAACTTGACAAAGTGGCTTTTTTCACCTTTTTACCGCAAATCTGCTAGGTTAACTGTCTGGAGACAAATCTCTGACATAAACCTCAGAATCTCTCCATGGCTAGCTGACAATGTGATTAGCTTCCTTCCTATCCTTACGACATCCAAAACGATGTGCAAACAACGAAGAAATCACTAGTTATGTATAAAAACCATAACCCCAAGCCCGATTTCAATTTTCAGCTGGCTTCAAAATTGTCAATTTTTCACCAAATTTTTCTCTGTCTGATGCTATGCATAGGCTAATAATCCCTCTGTTGAGCTTATCAAGCCTCTATAAATTAGAAATCGTGGACCAATGCTTCTCTTTCCGTCTTCAACCCGTCGTAAACCCCGAACTCTCAGAAGACAGTTCTCCTGAAGCTCTCTTCAATGGCGACGCTGTACTGTGTACACTCCCTGTACGGCTCTAATACCAACTTAGAATTTGCTTTGCACTGAACACAGATCAAAATCTAATGCTATATTCAGAGCAAGAAAACAATTATTCTATCAAGTCAGAATCAGGTTCTGTGGGAAGCTTATTAGGCTATAAAGATAGCTCGAATATTAACCACACTCGGATAGCATGTCGGTATCAGGTAAAAAAATCAGGTAGTATAAATCAATGCTCTGATACCATGCCAAGGAAGAACATAAGGCTCGTTAGAAGAAGGATCGATGATCTTGTTTCCCTCAGTGTCATATATTGCACCACTCTGATCACATAGGCATGCACAAAAATGCGATAGAGTTGTGAAATTGGGAAAGTAGACAGTCAGACAAATCAATTAAAAAGCCAAAAAAAAAACAGAAGTAGCAAAGCATGCAATGTTGACAAAATCTGAACACAATAGCAAGATAGTAATTGATTCAGATTAATGTATATAGAAATACAAGTCAGATGAATGCCCTAAGCAAAAGATAACTATAGATGAGACCACGTGCTCGGAAGCTAATTGTGTTCTGTAAAAGCCATGAGCTTATTTCTAACAATCAGTGTGATAGAAAGAAATAGATGCGTGAAAACATCTATAGTGTGTATGTCTTCACATCTATCGCTTATTGTTTTTTTCTCCTAAAATTGCATGTTTTATATTTTACATTAATGTAGATGTAAGTACAAGAAGGAGACGTGGAGTTGTTGTGTCATTTGTCGATGTAGGTACAATAGCAATCATGAGAGAAGAGCATGAAGACTGGGGCATCGCTCCTTTTTACGTAGGCATGAAGGCTACTACAGGCCGCAAGTGATGTTCTTGTAGGACCTTGCAGTCCCCATTTTGCGGGGCCTCAGAACCATCGCTATAGCCTGCAAGAAGGGATCTTGCAGACCTTGCAATCCCCCTTTTTGCGGAGCCTCATAACCATCACTGTAGGCTACAATAAGGGCTCTTGCGGGACCTTGCGATCCCTCCTTTTGTGGGGCCTTAGAACCATCACTACAAGCCGCAAGAAGGGCTCTTGTGAGACCTTGCGATCCTTTTGTGGGAATGCATGTCTTTGATAATAGAGTAATTTTGCAAATTGTGCAACAATGCATGTAAAACTATAGCAAAGTGAATGGAACTAGATTAATATGGGATTTAGGAGAGTAGAGGAATAAATCCAACAATCTTGGTCTTGTAGGCAACATTACAAATGTTAGCAATCTCACTAGAATCTAGTTTGTAGAGTCTACCAAATCTAGATCCTCTAGCTATCACCTCATCCTTACTCTTGATTATACATGTGTCAACATTAAACTTGACATCAAAACTATTGTCAACAAACAATTGACCAACACTAATGAGATTCTTTGTTAGTTTTGGCACATAAAGCACATCATTGAGACACAAAACTTATGATGATGCTACATCCAAATGGATACTTCCTATTCTTTCAATTCTACACTCAACATCATTTCCAGTATAGATAGACTTTTTAGCTCCATCATAAGGCTTGAGACTAGAAAATGAGTTCTTTGAACTAGACATATGGGAACTGGCCCCACTATCAATCCACCACAAATCATCATTCTTGAAAGAAGAGGAAGAAAAACTAGACATCATTAGTAATTCCTCCCTATTACTCTCAGTAGAATCGCTCCCTTTTTCATTAGTGAGGTTAGCTTGCTTGAATTGATTCTTCATTTTGAAGAAATTAAAGGCATAGTGGCCTTTCTTGCCACAAAAGAAGCACTTGATCTTCTTTTTCTTCCCATTAGATGTTGAAGCTTGAGTTGAATGGTCTTCATCTCCATCCTTGGATTTGTCTTTGTCCTTGCCCTTCTTGAACTGTTGTTGTTGTCCTTTTCTCCTCCCCTTTGGCTTGTTCTTGATGAATAAGGGCTTTTTCCCCTCCGCCATGTATTTGAGGATCTAGGAAAAGGCATCTTGTGTGCTTTTGCCAAAGCACAAGCTTCACATGTCTTACCACTCTTCATCAAGATTTTGGGCAAACCAAGGACTTTTGCATCTTTGCACATTTCCTCCATAGCTTTGAAGCTGTATGGCCAAACCTTTTGTGCCAAAGCTCAATTTGAGAAAGCTCCACCTCCGACCACATCAAGCAATGGTTAGATTCCACATAAGCATCTAGCTTAAATAACCTCCCAAATCATGTTTCCCTTGCAATCATCTCTCCATCCCTCTTAAGAAAGCAAGCATCCACATCAATTTTTTTTTAACACTTAACAAGCTTTTAGTGATGTTAGACACATCATCAAGTTTCCAGATCTTGGAAGATCCATGAGTCATAGGAGCACATCCTATCCCTTCTATCTTGCATTCATGATCATGATTGTTCTTGGGTATTCCAAGAATCAAGAGATGGGTATTTCTTGATTCTTGGGATGCTAGTATGATATTAGGTAGTTAGTTTTCTTGATTCTTGTTTTTGATGTGTAGTTTAATCTTGATGTTATACTGTTCCCTGATTTCTTAGAGTAATTTAGTAGACATAATCGCAGATTGATCTCTTGTTCAGAACGCTAATCTATATTGAGCAAGGACTGGTTACATGGATCGTAAATGATGTAGCTGGAGTGAACGAAATTGTTTCATCCCACTGATAGACTGGAAATACAAGTGGTGAACTAACAAACGACCCCTGGAAATAGTTTTAAGCAAAATGATCTAATTAGATATGAACTGGCCTTTTCAAACGGGCGGAAACACTTGGTTTCTTGAGCGGAAGAAGTAAATACCAAAAACACCAAAAAGAAGCATGGTCACAGATTCTTGCTGGAATCTATGAACATTTGGCACCGTTTCCACCACCACATAGACACTTAGAATTATCAAACCATTCCGATCTGTGCTACCAAACCATCTCTCTGAAGTCTCATGCATGACATCTTCACAGAGCTCGTCACTCTGGTCTCGACCAAGATACAACTCTATTTTCCACCAAGTCTTCGCGCTCCTTACCTGGCCGAGTTCCACGACTCATGTCTGGACCGAGCCTTGTTTTATTTCCCATTGAAACCACATGACAACTCTCGACCGAGTCACTACCCGAAACATCTCCACTGAGTTCTGAGTTTAAATCTCAACCGCTACTCCTCAGTCCCGTCTTAAACCGAGTGTTTTCATTGACATCTCGACCGAGCCTTTCCGTGAACATCTCGACTGAGCCACTTAGTTGACATCTCGACCAAAGAATTTTTGTCTCGTCTCGACCGAGTGTTTTCAGTCCAACCTTGAATACTTTTGCTATGATCTCGACTGACTTTTTTCAAATCTTGACTGAATACCTCCTTCACGATCTCAACCGAGGGCATTCGTTCAGATCTTAACTGAAGACTTTTGTCAAATCTCGACCGAAGACTTCCGTCATGATCTCAACCGAGGGCATTCGTTGGCATCACGTCCGAGGGAGTTTGTCAAATCTTGACCGAAGACTTCCATCATAATCTCAACCAAAGACTTTTGCCAATTCTTGACTGAAGACTTCCGTCATGATGTCGACTGACGACATTCCTTCAGATCTCAACTACGGGCATTCGTTCGGATCTCGACCGAATCCTTTTGTCATGATCTCGACCGAGTATTTTTGATCAACTTTCAACCACAGACCTTCGTTCAGATTTCGACCGAGGAAGACACTTAGCATCTCGACCGGCTCCTCCACTTCATATCTCGACCGGGTCAACCACTTCAGATCTCGACTGACTATTATTCTCTCAGGTCTCGACTGAGGAAAACACTTGATATCTCAACTAACACCTCCACTCCATCTCGATCGAGCTGCCACACTCCATCAAATCTCGACCGTGTCGCCTCCACTCAATTTCGACCGAGTAAAAAAAACCACAAAAATTTCAATATTTTCTTCTTTTTCGATACTTCCTTAATTTCTTGAGCCTTCATTAAGTTTTCGATACTTCATTATTTTATTTACTTCATTAATTTTTTGAGCCTCATCTAATTTTTTCAATACTTGTTAATCTTTTGCAACTTTATTACTTTTTTCGAGCCTTAGTTAATTTTTTCGAGCCTTTGTTATTCTTCGAGTTGTCAGAAAATTTTCGACCCTTCGTACCAAACCAAAACAATTTTTTTTTTTTACCGACAACCCTCCTTGCAAACTCGACTGATGACCTCACACTGACATTTCGACCAGACCAACACACTTTTTTTCGAGTTCTCATGTTTTCGAGTTGCAAATTTTTTTGACTTTCAATTTTTCGAGTCAAAGTTTTTTCGAGTTCTTCTTTTGTCGAGTTGCCAATTTTTTTTCGAGTTCTCATCTTTCGAGTTCCAATTTTTCGAGTCATAATATTTTTTGAGTCATAGTTTTTCGAGTCACAAACTTTTGGAGTTTCAGTTTTTCGAGTCACATATTTTTCGAGGTATATTTTTTTTGAGTCATAGTTTTTTTGAGGGCATTTGTCAAATTTCAACCGACACTCTATATCAAATTTTAACCGAGTGCTTGAATTTACAATTTCGACCAAGTCAAAAGTCAACTCCATAATTTCCTAGGTCCCAGTATTTGCCAATTACCACAGTTCTTAACCCAATTTATTGCAAAATCCCTACATGAAAACTGTGACATTTGGACACCCCCACATTATTAGACTCTGACTAGTATCCCGTCAGAATAATAAAAAAAATAAAAAATAAAAAATAATTCGAAGTTATAAAAGAGTCCAAGAGGCCTATATACCCTATCCTAAGGTACTCTAGATTTGCTATGGATTGTCCTTACGATTCGAATTCCACAGAGGACTATCCACCAGAGATGGTCTCTCCATCTACAGAACAAGCTCGATTTAATAGATATTCTCGGATGAAGTCCCAAATCCATGAGCCCGCAACCAACCCATTTGAAAGATGGGAATCCATGTTAGCTGAAGTTCCATATGATCGCTCACACTTTCACGCTGCTGAATCCTCACAAGCAAGAGCTCACTTAAGCTCAATGTTGGGTCAGTTACCCACTGGCCAAATCCATCATAGATGAGAGAATACTTGGTGCCCTCACTGCCAAGGTGCATACGCTGGCAATGAGTGCCCATCATACCAACCGGTCCTAGATACGTCCTTGATCAAATGCGACATTTGTGACTTTATGGGACATACCTCACTCTATTGCTATTATAACCCAAGAAACCAGCCTCACAACCAGTCAGGGGGCCATTCCCAACCTCCTCAACAACAGTTTGTCTCACAAAACCAGCATCAATACTATCCACCATGAAACATGGCACTCTTAGGTCCACCTCCACGAGGACAACCTGATCTCGGAGCACAAAAACATAGACACCCTCGAGAATATGCACAAACCCATCTTGTAGAAAACTCCTATGATCACACCTACAATCACAACACAACACTCCCATCTGCTAGTTCTCAACCATATCAAAGCGACAATTCATGCTCGTGCAAACAGGATGAGTATTCCATGAACCTAGAAAATCGAGCACAGCTAGCCATCCAAGATGTTATGCTATTGCCACGGGACCCATGAGCAAACACTATTTTATTTGTGGCAAAACTGGCCACTTCATAGTCAACTGCAAGGTGAAAAACCAAAACCATGCGGAGTGTTTAGACTGTGTTTGCAAACGCAGTTTCAAAGACTGTCCTAAACAACCTAACATGATCCTTCCAATGTCATTAATCATCAAAACCAATTCTTACTAGAGCCCAGCGCCAAACCCAACAACAACAACACAACCTCGAAAAACCAGTTGATCATACGGGAGCTCCTTGACAACTTCCACTTTACCAAGAGGTTACCCAAACCCACGTGTGGAACAAAGGCAATACAAAAAAATTTGAGATGAGTTTTTGCAAGAAGAACAGACAACGAACAGTCCATTATCTACTCTGATCCTTGAATAAGAGCAACTCCTACAGGGACTCAAAGTATTCTTTGAACTCTTGCAAGCTCAAATCACCATGCCCTTCCATAGCGCAATAAAATCTTTCATCGGTCTCCAAAGTTATTTTTATCGTAGTTTTTAGCTGCCTACTATCCCAGATGAACAACGAAAACTAGACGAGATCCTAGAGATTCCTCAGATTCCCATGAATCTGATGAACATCGGTGTTGCTAAAGGGACTAGCATCACCTTACCTGTGACCTATAAAGATTATCCAGCAGTATCTGCTATCCTTGATAGTGGATCAGGCATAAACATAATGGCTTTGTCACTCGCAAAGTCATGGGGATTGTAGCTTGGAACTAGATCATGTAAGGTACTGTTGGAAAGCTCTCATCGAGCGCTTTATAATTTTTGTGTCAATCAGAACTACAACTAGAAAGTTATGTTATTTTTAATGATAACTGCATATTATACTATGAATAACATGTCATGCTTGTGGGCTATGCCCAACGCTGAATTATAGCATT
This sequence comes from Diphasiastrum complanatum, assembly GCA_029204225.1. NCBI lineage: Eukaryota > Viridiplantae > Streptophyta > Lycopodiopsida > Lycopodiales > Lycopodiaceae > Diphasiastrum > Diphasiastrum complanatum. The sequence continues at coordinate 57,268,553 of CM055096.1, forward strand.
ATTAAGAAAGCTTTTTTTCAATTTTAACGAGCTACGTTACATAGATTTCAAATTTGAGTGTTTTGATTGGTCCATGTGTAAGCAAAATTTGTGAAAAAAAATATAAAAAGAATCTTTACGAAGGGTCTTTTTTGGATTTAAAACTCCTCTATTATTGTTCTAGCTTCATCAAACTTGACGTCTCTGACAATCTTGACCTGATTGGTCTCTAGCACGTATAGTTTGTAGTATGATGAATGTACATGATATCCAACAAGAAAACCTTGTTCGACTTTATCATCCAGCTTCTTCCGCTTCTTGTCTAGAATGTGTGTGTGTGCTACACATCCGAATATGTGATTGTGGGCTAGACTCGGCTTGTTCTTCCACCATACTTCGTGTGGGATGGTATTTGGAATGCCATATTTACCAATTCGATTTTGGATGTAGTTGGCTATAGCTACTGCTTTAGCCCATAACCATTTTGACACTTTGGAGTAAGCCATCATGGATCTTGTGACTTCCATGAGTGTGCGGTTCCTTCTCTCGGTCACACCGTTGTGTTGTGGTGTGTAAGTTGCGGTCTTCATGTGTAAGATTCCGCGCTCGTTGTAGAACTTGGCAAATTGCTTGGATATGTATTCTCCACCTATGTTGGTTCTTAGTTGCTTCACTTCTTCTCGGTCCATTTCTTGGCCCAATTTACAAACTATGTAAACTTATCAAGTGCCTCTAATTTGTTGTGTATGAAGTATACGGCAGTGAATTTGCTAAAGTCATCAATGAATGTGATGTAGTACTTTTAGCCTCCAAGTCAAACTACGTCGAAAGGTCTGTAGATGTTAGAATGTATCATCTCCAAGAGCTCTGTTGTCTTAAACGAGTCTCTTGTGAAGGGTGTTCTTGACATCTTGTCTTTGTTACAAGCATCGCATGTCTTCAGACTGTTTATATATATTATGATCGCATCGGTAAATACTCCATTGTGACTGGCCTTATATAAGGCCATCATATTCGTGTGACATAATCTTCTGTGCCACAAGATATCAGTGGAATCATGAATCTGGTGTGCCTGTTTGGTTGGAGCTCGTATCTTCAAATGGTACAAGTTGCCTTCGCTCCTTCCATGTGTAGTGATGTGAGTGATGTTTGTTTCAATCACTACACATGAGTCATCTACAAAGGTAACACTCATGTCTACATCAACCACTTTGCGACAGATAATAGATCCTTTGAAGCGTTTGGACGTATAGCATGTCGTCGAGCTTCCTATCTTTGTCATTGGCATACAGCCATACTCGACCAATTCCGCTTACTTGGTGCCTTGATCCATCTCCCAGGATGATGTATCTGGAGGAATCGGTCTGATGGTAATCAACAATCATGTGTTTGGTTGTCACAATGTGTGACGTAACACTGAAGTCAAGAATTACTTCTTGTACATCCACTTGAGATGTGGTGCATATCTCCGTGCACAGATAGGCAGATGGATTATTGGTCACTCTCTCCTCAACCATCTTGGATGACTCTGGCTCTTTTACATACGACGAGCTGTTGGAGGGCTCCTTCCTGCTTGTCGCCTTCTTGTTCCTTGGATTTTGGTAACAATCCATGGCTGCACGGCCTTTCTTGTGATAGTGCACACATTGACTGTTTGGATTTAACCAACACGTATCGATGATATGTCCGTCACGTCTACATTTGATGCATAATTTCTTGTCACCACCTTGCGATTTCTGCTTGGTAGGTGCATTGGATCTTCCTTCTTTGTCTGCATCCTTCAGCTGACTGCGGTCTTGTAGGAAAAACAATGGGAATTTTCCCTCAGAGAACGTGGTGAAAGCTCGAATAAATCAAATGAATATCAACATCTTCAATCGTATCTGAATCTGGCCTATATACTAGCAGGTTTTATTATAATTGAATAAAGCATGCGGAATTAAGCATATTTCTGAGTGATAGATAATTTTAGATAATCGGAACAGCTATGATGTTTGATCTTGAATTCTAACAGAAATAAGTATGAAACACCAATGTAGTAACATTTAATTTATTGATAACCTTGTTGATTCTGATTCTTCTATCTGCTTACAATAAGTAAGTGTACATGTATTTATATTGTCATAAGATAGGTCTCTTGGCCTGCTTCCTCCTATAAATAATCGATCTTTCGAACGACATTTTGTTTCCAGGTTCAAAAGTTTATCTTTCGAATTCATTGTCTTTCAAATAAGAATAAAGGTCGAATAAGTAAATATCGAATGAATAAAGATCAAATCATTACTGGTTGATTCGAATGAATAAATATCGATTCTTTCAAATCCGATTTCTCAACCTTTGTTGATTAAACTGTACACTTTGTTAGTAGATCTGAGACTTGTCTGTCGAGGTGTTCTACAGCTCTCTCTCAAAGTGGGCAGTTGGATTAACCATAATCTTCTTCGTTGCTTCTCAAACAAAGATTTACTCAGTGGATTTGTAAAGATATCAGCCGTCATTTTCTCAGTAGGTATGAAGATTGTCTTCAGTATCTTCTTTTTGACTAAGTCCCAAATGACATGATACTTGATAGCTATGTATTTCGTTTTCGAATGAAATACATGATCTTTCATAAGATAGATTGTTGAAGTGTTATCCACATTAGAGGAGTTCTAAATCCAAAAACGACTCTTTGTAAAGATTCTTTTTATATTTTTTTCTCAATTTTTTCTTACACGTGGACCAATCAAAACACTCAAATTTGAATCTACGCAACATAACTTTTTGAGACAACATTTTGATTCTACACTAAAAATGGCATAACTTTTCAGTGGTAAGTCCGAATTTAGCGGAGTTTGGTGCATTAGAAAGCGCTCGACAAGGGCTTTTCAATGATATGTTATATGACATACTTTAGAGCTAATTAAGAAGATATGGCAAGTCAAAAATATTAGTGTTATAATATTTTAATAATATAAACTACATCTTGCACGAATTTTTAAAGGGTCTTTTTGGAGTCTCAAACTCCCCTAATGTAAGCAAGACATAAGGTTCAAAAATATTCTCATCTAATCCTTCCAGAGCACATGCATGGTGAATGACTGTTTTAATGCAAGAATAGGAGGTCAATAGCTCAATATAGATTGCATGGGGATCCTAAGGAGAATATTCTCTCCTCTTAGAGAAAATACATTCCATGGAAACTCGCCCATCATCTATTGAAATGTAGCAGGTGCATTCGTCAACCCAAAAGGAAGCACGAGAAATTCATAATGACCAAATCTCGTCCGAAAACCTGTCTATTGCACATCATTTGAATGAATCCAAATCTAACGATAACCGGTTTTAAGATCTATCTTTGTGAAGTATTTAGCTCCACCTAATCAATCTACCAGATCATCCATACGAGGCAAAGAATATTTATTTTTAATAGTTACCTTATTCAACCCCTTGTAGTCCACACACAACCTGAAGCCTCCATCTTTCTTCGATTTAAGAAGAACAGGAGCACCCCAAGGTGACTTACTTGGCTGAATATGACCCATCTTTAGGTAATTTTCAATTTGCTTAGTAATCTCTATCTCTTCTTTCTGAGAGAACCTATAAGGTTGTCTAGAGATAGGGTGACTACTTGGAATTAACTCTATCTTATGGTCAACCGATCTGGACGGCGGTATTCCATGAGGTAATTCTTTTGGAAATACATCTTTAAATTCAGACAATATCTTATTCTTCTCAAATTGCTCCTTATTTAAGTCTACAGAGTTAAGAATCTTTGACAATTCACAACTACTTAGATGCATTTCAGATAAATCCAAGATTGGCTTAGCAAATAAAGAATAAGCTTCATACTGCGAATCAAAAATTTCCATTACATTAGCAAATGAACTCATCCCAGATGGATGTACAAATTTGTCTCCAAATAACATAACTATTTCTTTACACTCCTGAAAAGAGGGAACATGCTTTCCAAAATCTATCTTAGGATGCTTATTGAATAACTACTTGTATCCTAGAATTATGTCCGTATGTGCTAAATCTAAAACATGGAAATCTATTAACTCTCTATAATCTTGGATCCAAACTGGAGATCTTGGAGCTTTAACATCCCATGTCTCCAACTCCGCACCTGAAGCTAGATATACACGACATCTATGATTACTGGCTTCAGTTTTCAGGCCGAGTTTCTACACAAAACCAAAGTTAATGAAATTATGAGTAGACTCACTATCCACTAAAATACTAGCTTCATGTCCATTCACAATGCCTTTCAAACGAAATAAATCATTTGGCAATAATGAAATAGTACTGAAAGAACAATCACACTCACAATTAACTTTATTAATTTCCAACTTAAATTACCTGGCATCTCAATCACTTGAGCTGCGCTTTTCTTTCGATCTGGACAAAATTTCATAACATGTCCAGGCTGACTACAATGGAAACACACATTGGTCCTTCTTGCCTTTTTCCAAGACAAATGCTTCTTCTATCTAAATTCATATGCAGCTTGATCTAGTTCATCAAAATACTTAGTGTTTTTTGTTACCACGAACTCTTTTTTTTTTTTTTTTTTTTCTGGCTGGGTCTAGATGATCCAAATGGATTAGTCTGTAATTGTTTTCTAGATGCCACCACTGTGGAATCATACACTTTCGCAACTCGTACGACATCATCGAAAGTTTGAAGCACATTATGCTTACACTCATTCTAATAATCTGCAGGCAGACCTAGGATAAACTACCACAGTGCCAGTTTTGCATCGAATGAGAAAACTTTAATCCATAAATCCATAAAATCTTGCAGGTATGAGTCCAAACTCCGAGTATCCATTTTACAATTAACAAATCTTTGGTAAAAATCTGAGTCGTCTACAACCACAAACGACTTTTGGAACACTTTCATAAATTCATCCCATGGGTTAGGTTTTGGTTGCAGATCACGCCACCACGACGAAGCTTTTCCATGGATCAAAAACAAAATAACACTCTCAATCTTTTATTCTTCAGAAATTCCATGTAGATTGAAATAATCGGTCCACTTGGTTAACCAGTCATCTACAAATTTGGGTTTTTTCTCTTTCTTCTCTCCCAAAAAAGGTTCAGACTGAAAGCCCAAATTCGGTGTAGATAAAGTTTTCACTTGATTCAACAGTAATTCCATTTGCTGATCCCTTAAAGTGTTCCTATTGTTTATTTTATTAAGCGTTTAGCTTAACGACTGGCAAATTTGCAGATAGGTATGCATTGGCACCTGACCATCCATAGCTGCATTTGCATTATCATCTGCTGTGATGATTTCCTGACCTGCAAAATTAGCTTAATTAGTAGAGATCCAATCATCAACTAATAAGTGAAAAGTTTAGAACCTCATAACTGGCTGACATTACTCAGCAAGGTCTTTCACTCATTTTAAGCCAAAATTTCTCAAAATCAATATCAGACTGATTAAAACAACAACTTCTAGGATCAAGTCTAAAAATTTACGAAACCCTAGAATTTCCGAAATCCGACCGAAATGGAACAACTATGAAAATCAATTTAACAGATTCACAGGAACTGACACATTCCAAATCATTTTGAAACATTCTGCATGCATCTAACTTGACATGCACTGAATTTTTCAAAAAAATAATTTTTTTTTTCGTAAATAGCCTAGTTACTAGGAAATCTACTTTTTGATCTAGAATTTTCAAAAAATGGCTTCATGCAAGAAATCTACCGATCAATCTACTGATCACGCATGAAACATGCATCCAAGCATGCGTACAAGTCTATTCATACATTTCCATCATCAGACAAGCACTACACTGAATTACAAGCATGCATGCATCAGAACATTGTTGGAGGGTTTGCAGATCCCAAGGCAACCCTAACCCTACTTAATAAGTGAGAGGGATTTGGCACCCTGTGTGTGTAAGTCCAACCCGATGATCACATAGTTATTTGATTAGTTACAAGTCAATAAAAAGACTTTAGGCCTTTTTGCGGGACTTTTAATGTCGCAAGGCCTAAATGTCAAGTTAGTGAATAAAGTTGGGTTTCTCTCCAATTTGGATGGTTTTCACTCTTTTTTAAATTTGAATAATTAGGGAGGCAGAAATGGACCAATAGGATTCAAAGGCCACGGTCCTCCTCTCTATTATAAAAAGGGACCAACTCGAGTTGCTCCTCATGTTCATTTCCTCATTTCAATAAAGCAGATTGGTTCTCTTCAAGAATGGATTGTGTCCTTGCTCTCTATCAATTTTCCTCCATCTCTCATGCTTTCTTTGGATTTTGCTAATTGTTGGATCTGATTGTTATTGGGATTGTATGTTATTATACTTTTTATGAGAGAGAAAGGAAGAGAGAGAAAGAGTAAGCTATCTCATTGTGGATGTGTAGTGTTAATGGATTGTAGGGTTAATGGATGTTAGAGTTAGATGTGAATCCTCCTTCCATGTTGAAATCTAAACTATACTATCGCTCTCATGGGAACGAACCTACGCATGACAACTAATCTCGTCTCTTTGATACTAGATTGACTAGATCCTGGTTTGAGGTTTGGCAAGGAAAGAAACCCACTACAAACATTTTCAAAATTTTGTAAATTTTAGCTCAAAAATTGCCAAACTTCAGACAGTCCAATGCCAAAATGATTCTATTTGGATTGTCGTGGACAGGTTGACAAAGTTAGCTACTTTTATACCAGTCAAGTCAACTGCTAAGGCTTCAAATTTAGCCCAGATCTTTGTGGATATATTACTTTGGCTTTATGGACTGCCAAGTGATATAGTTAGTAATAGAGATCCTAGATTTATAGGTCACTTTTGGTCAGCTGTATTCCATAAACTAGAAACCTCGCTTATTTTAGTTCTTCTGATCATCTTGAATCAGATGGCCAGACTGAGAGAACTAATCAGACTATGGAGGATATGTTGAGAACATCTGTGTCTCCCAAACAATCTGAGTGGGAAGATTACGTTCCTTTAGTTGAGTTTGCTTATAATAGTAGGAAACATTCTGCTACTGGTTATAGTCCGTTTATGCTGATGTACGATTTTCAACCTAGATCTCTGGTAAATGTGGAAACAAAGTTTGTTAAGATCCAAAAAGTTGCGGATTTCTTGCATGATATGTATGAAATGTTGCAAGTGGCCCGTAATTGTATCCGGAGTGCTCGGGATAGAGCTAAGCACTATGCCGATCTTAAGAGGTCTCCTAGAGATTTTAAAGTTGATGACTGGGTATATCTTAGAATACCTAAGGATTCTAAGACTATGCATACTGAAAAGCATTATAAATTGTCTACCAACTATTGTGGACCGTTTTGGATAATTAAGAAAAATTGGTTCTTTAGCTTACAAACTAGATCTTCAGAACAAGTCTACAGCTCACCTTGTGTTTCATGTAAGCTATTTAAAACTAAGTTTACATGAAGGTGACATAGTTGGTTCAGAGGAAGATCGTACTCATTTGGAGGACTTATCGCTTAATGTTCCTTTGAAACCTGAAAAGGTACTCAGAACCAGAGATAAACAATTGAGAAATCATTCTATCTCTAGTGCTTGATTAGGTGGAAGGGATGGACTGAGGATGATGATTCTTGAGAGCAGGTCGAAAGCACAAAGACAAATTTTCCTAGGTTTCACTTCTAGAGATAGAAGTGATTCAAGGGGGAAAGAATGTTATGTCCATGTCTTGTATAAGGGAATCGAAATTTTCTGATGTGGATAGCCAGTCACTCCAGTTGTATGTGGTTATTAGTTATGCTACGTCATTCTGGACATGGTCATATCGATTGATTAATAACCATATGAGGGCGCAGACCTATAATTGGACATAGGAGCACATGCATGGTGGATGACTACTCTAAAGAAATGCAGCATGAATGGAGGCAGGTTAAAATGGGATTTAGGAGAGTAGAAGAGATAAATCCAACATGTGAGGCCTATTTGATCTTAAAGGACTTTGTTTAGATTGCTCTTGCTTATAAATCTACATTGTGTCAATTCTAGGTGCTAGTTTTGATGGAGATGTTGATAATAATGCAACTAATCACTCTTTTGGATTAAATGAATCCATTTATGGTCCTAATTGTACTTCTCTTTCAAAATTCCAATGAATTTGGTTGAAGAAGTATCCATTGTAGGACCTGTGCACACAAGATGGATGCTTTACCTTGAGTGCTTTATGAAAGTTTTGAAGGCCTTTGTGAGACAAATTGTTTTGTTTTTATAGTCAAGATAAGAAAAGTATATTAATTTGTGAAAAAAATTATTTTATTGCATTTCAGTATATATCATACACTTTCATGTGGGCATATGAACATCATTATCGTGTTGAGAGGGTTGACCACAAGTGATGTACATTCGATTGTGGTATAATGGCCAACTTTCAACAACATAGTTGTTCTAGTGTGAGGGATGTGAATGTTATTTTAAGTGACCTAGACTATGTTGACACATCATAATATATTTATGAAGTCGACTAAGAGACTAACAACAAATACTTGATTTTTGACGTAAAATGGTTTAAGGTCATCTACTATGAAAGCAACACCACAATTAGAAATGATAACTCAAAGTTTTTCAAATTGACTCAACAAAAATTTGTATATCGATGATAGCCTCATGACACTTTAGTAATGCCACAACATTGCGGACAGGTGAGGCTCCACATTCTCATGAATTCATCTTATACTATGAATTGAATTTGTCTTCTACTATAAATTTGCCAAATTTATCGATCTTATAAGACTAATGTAATTTTTAATTCTCTTGCAGATTATATTTCAGTCATATTGAATAGACCCAAGATGATGGTATGTGATCCAACTCAATGCAAGAAAACGACGTGTGTTTGAAGGAAAATATATTGTAACATTGGATACACAAGACGAACCCACATATTTTGAAGTATTGGAAGAGCCTTGTTAAATTTACACAAGCTAGTACTACCACTTGTAAATGACTTTCGAGGCCATGTTGTGGGATGTCACATGTGTCAAAAGCATAGAATACCTTATTCTAAGTCAAATCACTAACCTAGCTTTGGAATGGTACCTTTGGGATATGTGCAAAGAGTGCATACATAGGGTAGAGGAAAAGTAGGAGCTAAAAATAGCATTTTTCTCATTGTTTTTGGATCTTGAGGTATTGATTCTAAATAGGGTGGATCAAGTGGATATTTAGGTTAGATGTTAGGGTTAGATTATGATGAATACATAGAAGCCCTAATATGCTCAGATCTGAGCTCTACATGTATAAATATGTGATGGAATTTCCATCCAATTATGAGCAAAATCGAGATTTTCCTTCTTGACTAGTTTGAGTCTATGATTTGATTGATGAATGCTATTGGCATATAATTTTTTGTGATGATTGAATGAGTTTGGAGTTTCAAGTACAGTACACAGGCAGCAGCAGGCCATACTTTCACACGTGTGAAGAGTTTTGGAGCTAGTTCATGGAGTTCAAGCCAAGATAAGCTAAGAATCAATAAATTGATTAGTAATCTAGCTTCTAGATCTTAAGTAGGTGCTTTCTCCATCATTTCTAGGATCAAATGAGTTTATTTTACTGCATTTTTATCATGGTATCAGAGCCATTTTAAGAAATGAGCTTCACTTCATGCTAGAATCATAGATTTTGATGCAATTCAAGCATTGATTGCTATCTAGACATAATCTGTGAGTTATACCTTCAATTCTTGATCAATTTGAGTGAAGAGGGATCTAATGGTTTTCAATTTACAAGCTTTTTAGCTTCAAAATCCGAGTTGTGGTCATCTCTTATCAATTGGATCAAAATAACAAGTATTTTGCACTTTCCTCATATTGATGCTACTCGATTTGTGGAGTCTATCACAAGGAATAGTTTTCAGTCAATCAAAAGGAAGGTAGATTATTATCTTTGGTAATGTAATAGGTCGTTCTTAGACTTATTGAGATCTTAGAAATTCAATTTGGGGGTCAGCCCAAAGACTTTGATAAGTGCTCATCAAGGGAATGCAATTCTAGTCAAGATTGTGTTCAATTTTGCTTGATTTGTGAGATAGTTTGGATTGATTATTGCATGATGACTCAACCTGATCTTGTAGGAATGATTTGAAGAGTCATTTATGTGCATATGGTTCCTTTTGGTTCATGTTAGGTGAATTATGTATCCTTGTAAAGTCGAGATCAAGGAGGAGGCAATTCTAGGTCCAATATGCAAATTCAAGCTAGTTTTCATTCTTGTTGACATTAATAGATTTGATTTGGCTTAAGATAAAGTAGGATCTTATTGAGAGGTCAAGTTTTGATCTTTCTCAAGTCCTTATACAGTGGAATAGCTAGTCTTTCAAGATCTTGTTTAAAGCTTCAATGAATGCATATCTTTTGGATTCACATTATAGATTGAATGCTTCTAATTATTCAATTTGGAAGCTAAGAATGGAATCACTTCTTATTTTACAAGATCTAATGGATATAGTGAGTGGTGAAGAGGATGAGCCTATTCACCCTCAAGAAGCTACAAAATACAAAAAGGGGTGCAAGGTTGCTCTCCATTGTATAAAAATGAATGTTGCTAATGAGCTTGTTAAAGAGGTAGGTGCTTGCACCTCGGCTCAAGAAGCATGGGAAACTCTTCAAAAGATATATGAATCCAAGAATACTTCAAGGTTTCTATCCTTGAAGAATCACATCCTTCAATGTTTTCAAGCTAAAGGAGAGAGTGGACATTCATATGTGTTGAGAGTTAAGGTAAATAAGGAACTTGCTTACATAAGAGATTCTATTAAGGAAAGTGAACTTGTTCAACTAATCTTGAATGGTTTGAGTGTGGATTTTGTTAACCCAGTGCAAGGCTATGCAATTATGGGCAAGTTGCTCTCACTTGAAGATCTCCAAGGAGTCCTCATGGCCGAGGAGAGTAGGAGAACTCACATCAAGTCAAGGATGGAGAAGCTCTCCCTCAATGATGGAGATGACAAGGCTCTTTTCACCAAGAGCAAGATCAAATCAAAAGGCAAGGGTGCTGCATTCAAGAAGAACCAAGTCAAAGGTGAAGATCAAGAAGGATATTCAAGTCCAATCTCAAACAAGCCAAAGAAGGATAAGTCAAAGATCAAATGCTACTTTTGTGGCAAGATGGGGCACTATGCCTCGGAGTGCTTCAAGAAGAAGCAATCTCAAAGTCAAGCAAACCTAGTCCAAGAGGAAGAGGAGAGCTCTCATGAAGATTCACTCATGATGTCAAGTTTCTCATCTTCAAGCATAAGAGATGAAGACCCTTGGTGGATAGATAGTGGGGCTAGCTCCCACATGACAAGTAGGAGGGAGTATTTTTCAACCTTATCTACCTATGATGGACCTATCAAGTCAATTTTTACAACAAATGATTATGCTTGTAAGGTAGAAGGCATAGGATCCATACATTTATATGCGTGTGATCTTCAAGGATCAAGATTGATGGAATACTTTACATTCCTAGTATCACTAAGAACTTGCTTAGTGTAGGGCAATTGCTTTTGACAATGGCTTGATTGTGGAGTTCACCACAAATGCATGTAACATCAAGAAGGATGGCAAGGTCATTGCTAGAGGCATAATATTTGGAAGATTATTCAAACTAGATGCCTATGTGGATGCTAATATTGTGATGTTAGCCGAGGAGACCAAACGATCCAACCATAGTCTTTGGCACAAAAGACTTGGTCACATCAACTCAAAGTCCATGGATGTCATGTGCAAGGAGGAGCTTGCCTTAGGAGTTCCAAGATCCTTGGCAAAGAGAAGAAAGTATGTGAAGCATGTGCTCTCTCAAAAGCACATAAAAAGCCCTTTTCAAGTTCAATCACAAAGACAACTCATCAACTTGAGTTGACCACTTGGACGTACACTTTGCAAGTACAATGTCCAATGGAGGTGCCACCATGTTTGTTACATTCATAAATGATTACTCAAGGTTTTGTTGGGTGTTCTTACTTTCATCTAAAGCACAAGTATTTGAAAGCTTCATTAAGTTCAAATCATTTCCTCCACCAATGAATTTGCATAGGCACTTGTGGACTTCCTATCCCTTTTGTCACCTGCAAAATCCGAGTCACTAAAGGCATGCAAATCAATGACATCTCCTCTATAGAGAATTCCATGATCTAGAGTACCCGAGATGTATCTCAAGGTCCTTTTAGCATTTTTCCAATGAAGTTACTAATGGATCTTGCATATATTGACTTAGCCTACATACACTAAAGCATATATCAGGCCTAGTTATGGTGATCCACATTAAGGAGCCTATAAGCTGCCTATAAAGAGTGATGTCCATAATGGATGCTTCATCACTTTTATTGAGCACTTTTACATCTTGGTGTTTCTACATGCTTGCAATCTTGCATCTTGAATCTATTGAGAAAACTTTGAGCATACTTAGTTTGACTAATGAAGATGAAATCTGAATGTCTAAGTACTTCTATGCCCAATATAAAGTGCAGTTGACCAAGATCTCCATCTTAAATTCTAGTGATAGATTTTTCTTGCTGATCTCAATACCATCAATGTTATCACCACTAAGGATGATGTCATCTACATAAATCAATAAAGTACAATGCCATTTACATCATACATTATGTACAAAGTTGGATCATATTCACTTTGAGTGAATCCAATAGAAACTAAGAAATCATGAAGTCTTGAATTCCAAGACTTCGATGCTTGCTTCAAACCATATAAGCTCCTTTGAAGATGACATACTTTACCTTCTATCCCGAGCTTGATGAAGACTTGGGGCTGCTCCATGAAGATGTCTTCTTCCAAATAACCATTTAAGAATGCATTAGAAACATCCATTTGAAAGAGCATCCAACCAAAATGTGAAGCATGTGCAAGAAGTAACCTTATTGTGACCATCTTGGCCACAGGTGCAAAAGTTTCTTCAAAATCTATGCCCTTTTCTTGAGCATATCCTTTGGCAACTAACCTTGCCTTGTGTTTGCTTACACTTCCATCCATATTGAGTTTTAGCTTAACAACCCATTTACATCCAATCACATTCTTAAGAGCTCTATCAACGTCAAGGATCCATGTGCCATTCTCCATCAAAGTATTATATTCATCTATCATAGCTTGAAACCATTCCTTTGAACTCAATGCATCTTCTACACATTAAGGTTCTTCAAAACTTGAAATGAGTGCAAAGGATGAAGATGGATTACCCTCGGCTTGCTTCCCCTTGTCTTGGTATGTGAGCCTCAATGGCTCCATTCTTACCCTTCTTGATCTTCTTGGAGTGATTGGTTCACTTGGCTCTAGCTCCTCCTCAAGATCTATGACATCTTGATCCTTGGTCACCTCCCTCTTCATAGGTGATTTGATTGAGCCATCAACAAGTTTATGCATATTTTTTCTCATCAAAAATGATATCTCTAAAAACCACAAACTTGTTTGAAGATGGAATGTATACCTTATATCCCTTGCTTGCTTTGCCATACCCAAGCATAATACCTTTAATTGATGATGGATCTTCCTTGGTCCTTTTCTCCAAAGGTGTATGCACATAGCAAATGCATCCAAACACCTTTAAGTCCTTGATAATTGGCTTCCTCTCATACAAGACTTCAAAGGGTGTTTTTCCTTCAATAGAGCTACATGGAACTCTATTCATCAAATGGTTAGCACAAGTGAGAGCTTCTCCCCAAAAAGATTTTGGTAAACATTCATCAATCCTTAAGGCTTTAGAACATTCACACAATGTCCTATTCCTCCTCTCGACTACCCCATTTTGTTGAGGGGTGTAGGGACAAGATAATTTTTTTTTAATCCCTTCTTGATCACAAAAAAATTTAAATGCATTGGAGATATATTCTCCACCATTATCACTCAGTAAAAGTTTTTATCTTGTGATCAAGATGCTAGTTTTTTTTTGGTTGTCAAAGAAACAAGAAACCATCTCACTTTCTTCAATCGAAGCCGAGTATAAAGCTCTCACCACTACAACGAAGGAGCTATTATGGATCAAAAGGCTACTTATGGAGCTGAAAGTCATGAGTTTAGATGTTGTTCCAACTCTTTACAATGACAACATTTCATCCCAACACCTTGCAACCAATCCAACTTCCATTCAATGTCAAAACATATTAAGATCTCTCATCATTTTGTGAGAGAGAAGGTGCTATCAAAGGAAATATCTTTGGAGCATGTGGCAAGTAGTGAATGTATTGCTGATATCCTCATTAAACCACTTCAAAGAGCTGCATTTGTGAAGCTAAGATCAGCCCTAGGGTTGATAATCAAGTCTATGTTATCTTCAAACTAGTTGTGAGGAGGAGTGTTAAATTTACAAAAGCTAGTTTGCACAATTACCACTTGTAAATGCCTTTGAGGCCATGTTGTGGTATGTCACACATGCCAAAAGCATAGGATACCTTATTCTAAGTCAAATTATTAACCTAGATTTGGAATGGTACCTTTGGGATATGTCCAAAGAGTGCATAGATAAGGTAGAGAAAAATTAGGAGCTAAAAATAGCATTTTTCTCATTGTCTTTGGATCTCGAGGTATTGACCCTAAATAGGGTGGATTAAGTGGATCTTTAGGTTAGATGTTAGGGTTAGATTATGATGAATACATAGAAGCCCTAATATGCTCAAATCCGAGCTCTACATGTATAAATATGTGATGGGATTTCCATCCAATTATGAGCAAAATCGAGGTTTTCCTCATTCTTGCTTTCCTGGTCCTCTACCGTACGGTGTTTGTGATTGAAGAGAACGTTTGTGGATGCCATTGGAAGAACAATCATATTGCAAACAAAGGTGAGAACATTTTGAATGGTAGCTCACTGATAAGGAAGCATGCATGCTAAAGATGAATGCTCACAGGATGTTGTGATTACCGTTGTGGAGTAGCAAGGTTTGACTGGCATATTGGGATTGGATAATACTACAAGCAATCGCTATCCCAATGGGAAAATGTGGGCAAATTTTTAGGTATTTTTTCAACCTTTGTGGCTTATGAAAAGCGCTGGATAGCAAACCAGTTGTTGAGTATCTTTACCAACGTTTTTGAAATGTGGATGATCGCTGGTCAGTGACCTCTATGAGGCAGATCTGGCAGCGGGCCAGCACTGGTTTTCTGAGTATTAATGCTTAAACTACATCGGTCTACCATCTGCTTGCTGTATGAGCAATGTTGCTTGCATTTTTCAGTATGTAATGCATTCAAAAATACGATGGACTATTGTCTTTCCATTTGGTTTTCAGAATTACCAGAAGTTGTAGCATGAATATGGTTGATAAAAATGCTCTTACTATACTCGATTGGCTGTAATTTGTACGTAGTATTGCTACATACAATTGCTCTTTTGGTTTGATAAAAAGGATGATGGGATCTATCTCTGATAAACTAGTATTATGATGGTTGTGAGTACGGATAGTGAAGAAGTAAAAAGTCGACGAGACACGCGTCCCGCCAATGGCAACCTGGGTCATGCATGGGTTGCCTGAGTGAACAACTATATGTACAGTGTAATTTCATTTTGGAAAATATAGTTGCTATGTGAGCTTGTTGTGGAGAGTGTTTTCTATTTGTGTTACTGTGTAGCATGATCTGTGTTGTTGTGCAAAGAAAATTCTAAGTTGGTATCAGAGCCGTACAGGGAGTGTACACAGTACATCATCACCGTTGAAGAGAGCTTCGGGAGAACTGTCTTCTGAGAGTTCGGGGTTTACGGCGGGTTGAAAACGGAAGGAGAAACATTGGTGCAGAGAGTTTAACACACAGAAGCTTGGTAAGCTTGAGACTGTGTGAGGATTCAGAGACAAGGGTTGTGGGCTAAATCAGAACCTCAGCAAACGAAATTTTGAAATTCCGAAACAGGCTATTCGGTGTTTGTAGTCAGTGTGCAATCAATCGGACACCGTTTGATAAACAGTGTGAAGCTTCAACTTTCCAATAGTAGGGCGACCTCAGAGCAATTGATTTGGCCAGCCAGAGAGTTGTGAAAAGCAAGCCAAGTTCAAGGCTGTGAGAAAAACCCTGGTCTAGGGTTTGGAAGCCTTTTTCTTTTCTCTCTATTCTGAACTATTTTTCGAGCTGTAAAAGCACACAGGAGGGCGCCCTAGCAGTGCGAGCCTGATCAAGAGTGGCCGTGGATAGCCGCGACTCAGAGAGAGACAGATTGTTGAAAAATCCTCAACGGAGCCATAGTTGGAAAACGTAGGAGGAAGAGCCCGCAAGCAAATCGCGCGCGGTGGAGAGAGGTGGGTTCCTAGTGTTCCGGAGTGAGTAGTACTTGTAGGCGCATGGATCAATGCACAAAAGCATCTAGGACCATAGGATGAGTCCCTATGAAGATCATTGATTGAGATCATGCTTTTGGAAAGCAGTGTGAGCCTTTGGATCAGAATAAGCCACTAGATGGCAAGTCAAGGGGCTGTGAAAGTTTGAAGGTCAATTGGGCCTTCAATTTCATTAAAAAATTTCATACTGAAATGGGAGTTGGGTCCCTTCACAAGTGAAGAGTGAAGTTTCTTCAAGGTGAAGAAACAGTTCAAAAATAAAGAAAATCCCTATTTTTGGGTCCTTTGCCCGTTTTGACCCAAACGAAAGGCTATAACTTCCAAACGAAGGGCACCTGGACTGTACCTACAAGTACGGCACAGCAAAACAGAGTGATTGCAGTGGAAAAAGTGTTCAGAGTGCGCCAGAAGTTACTGGGCACGAAGTTGGGAGTTGACGACTGAGTGCATTTCGGAAGGTAATGCCGATTTGACTTTCAAATTGGTGGAAAAGCGACGAGTGGCCTGGTAAGGGAAAAAGTGCAGGTCATTATTTTCAACTTTTGACATCCTGTTGGCCTCGGCATACTGTTTTTAGCCTACGGCAGAACTTTCAAGCAGTTTTGTGATGGCAAACATGGGAGAGTCCATTTTGAGTGAAAATAGCAAATTGGACGGGATTTCCAACTATGCAGTGTGGAAATTCAAAATGAAAAACATACTGATGGAGAAAGACGTGTGGGAAGTCGTCATAGGTGATGAGAGAAGGTCGCCAAATGAAGCGAATATCAAAGTGTTTTACAAAAAGATGAGGAAAGCTTTGACTTTCATTAACTTGTCAGTGAAGGATCACATCATTACCCACATATGTGATGCTGTGACACCCAAATAGGCATGGGGGAGCAGTTCGAGATGTCAAATCCGTCAAGAATCATGTGTCTGAAGTCAAAGTTGAATAGTGCCTGCATGGGGCAAGGAGAGCACATTCAGACGTACATGACCAGAATCAAGACAATGAGAGATGAACTGCATTCTATTGGTGAGCGCATACGTGATGTGGAGCTGGTGCACAGTGCATTGTGGGGTATTGCAGAACCCTATCAGATGTTTGTGAGCAGAATAGCATCAAGAGAGAGATTGCCAACCTTTGACGAGCTCACAGGAATCTTGATGCAGGAAGAGCAACGACGAGAAATGGTGAAAGCTAGATGTCAAAATACTGACGATCAGGCACTTGCGACACGCCAAAAACAAGGCAAGGGCAAGGGCAAGAAGAAGTCTAAGCAGCAATTTGCCAAGTCTCAAGAGGATGAGGGATCTTCCAGTAAAACAAAGAAGAAAGGCAAGTGCTTCCATTGTGGTAAAAAGGGCCATTGGAAGAGTGAATGTCGCAAATTCCTGGCGGAACAAGGCAAGGGGAAACCAAAGCAAGCAGGTAACCTTGTCGATGAGGGTGAGATTGAAGACTCTAGCATCTTCATATCTGCATTGTCATCTAATCAAGATGATCAAACGTGGTATATTGACTCGGGAGCCACAAGACACATGACAGGTAACAAGAATTGGTTCAGTAGCATGAAAGTGTTGGATAATGGAACATCTGTTTCACAGGCAAATGGCGAGGTGTGCAAGATCAAGGGGATAGGCACTGTTTCAATCCAACTACTTGATGGAAAAAGCAGGATGATCAAGGAGGTACTTTACGTACCAGGTTTGAAGAAAAATCTACTTTCTGTTGGAGTCATTATTGATCAAAAGTTGAAGGTAGAATTCGCCCATGATCGTTGCTTTGTGAAGGATGTGAACCAAAAGTTCAAAGTTATTACGGATGGAGTAATGGAGCCCAATACAAAATTGTACAGGTTGAATGCTACAATCAAGGGACAACATGGACTTGTATCGTCCATTCCATCGCAAACTGAGTTGTGGCATAAGAGGCTTGGTCACTTGAACTTGAGAAGTTTCAGTTTGATGAAGAAATTGGAGATGGTAATACGATTGCCTACCATTGAAGACCACTTGAAATCGATGTGCAAATCATGTGTATATGGGAAGCAGCATCGAGAGAAGTTCAATAAAGGAGGTGTTACAAGAGCAAAGAACATCTTCGATTTAATCCACACAGATTTATGCAGGCCCATGAGGACCATGTCCTTAGGTAAAGCCTTCTATTTCATGACCTTTATTAATGATATGTCACAAAAGACGTGGATCTACTTCTTGAAGAAGAAATCAGATGCATTTGACAACTTCAAGAGCTTCAAAGCATTGGTCGAAAATCAAACAAGTAGGAAGATTAAAGTCCTAAGATCAGATAGTGGAGGTGAGTACAAGTCTAATGACTTTAATGGTCTTTGTGATCAATGTGGGATTAAAAGACAATTTATGCAAGCTCATACTCTTGCTTTCAATGGTGTAGCTGAGCGCAAGAATCGTAAAATTGTGGAAAGTGCTAGATCTATGCTAGCTGAGATGAAACTACCAAAGGATTTTTGGTCAGAAGCATGCAGTACGACAGTCTATCTTCAAAATAGAAGTCCTACCATTGCCATACCAAAGATAACACCTGAGGAAGCATTCACGAAGAAGAAGCCAAAGGTGAACCACTTGCGAATCTTTGGATGTAAGGACTTTGTACATGTTCCTAAGGAAGAGAGATGTAAACTTGATGTGAAAGCTATCAAGTGCATATTCCTAGGATATGATGATCGTGTGAAGATGTTTTGATCCAGTGGAAAACAAAGTCCATATAAGCCATGATGTTATCTTTGATGAATCCAAGATGTATGAAGACGAGGATGCTGAGAAGATAGTTACATCCAGTGGGAAAGATGGTATAGTGAGAATACCACCTGATGATGATCCATTCATTGACCTTCCGAGAGATGAACATGAGGATACATCTTAGAATACTACTACTCAACCTCAAGAGACAGGTTGGAGAGGTAGGGACAAACCTTTTGGTGCAAGAAGGATTGAAATTGCAAGTGACAAACGCAAGGAGAAGGATGTACCGTGGGATACATTTTCACCAGGAAGCCGATCACCTGACAAGAAGCTCCCTAAGTGGTTTGAGAGATTGTTGGAGAGCCGCGACATGGATGACTTTTCAGGATCATCTAGTCAGGGAGAGCTACGAAGATCAACAAGAGAGAAGACACAACCTGAAAGGTATGAAGCAAATTATGCTCTTTTATCTAGTATTATTCAAAGCAAAGAACCTTCGACTTTTGGTGAAGCGAAGGGTGATGACATTTGTGTGAAAAATGCAAAAATAAGCTTGGTAGAGGCCAAAAATCTTGTATATAGGATGATTACACATGTGTGGAGTCTGTTCCCACATGTGAAAATAGTATACTTGTCATGTACCATAATCATATAGGTTGTACATATAATTTAATTCAAGTTCTAGTGGCTAAAAAGGCCAAAAACTAGTTTTCTAGACATATGACACATGGCATCAATCTATTGATTGCATGAGACACATCCTTTGGTTAGGTGTCACATCCCATGTGTAGAGGACAGCTCACATGTGTGGAATAAGCTGAAGTAGACGAATTTTGACTTCTAGAAGATTTTTAAGTAGATCTCCATATAGAAGGAAAATGGACCAAAAGTGCTCAAAATAGAAGGTTTTGTCCAAGTGTCAGTTTTGCATGATGAATCATCATATGACAAAGCACCTTCACACATGTGGGATCAAAGGGATGATCAGTACCACGAGCTCCCACTTATTGTATATATAGAGCCACATTTGGCCATAGTCAATGTGAGAAACCAATCTTGGTTTTGGAAGCAATCTTTTATCAATCTCTCCATTTGTCTTGATTTTTTTTTGAATGTTTTGAGTTTCTATCATGGTGTACTTGATTTTCAGGTTGGATTCTGTACTCTGACAGGGTTTCACACGTGTGAAACCAGCAAGTACATTTACCTTCATTAATGATTGTTCTTGTTAGGATTTTATGTCTAGAATTGATCTAGATTGATCTTAATCTGATGTAGATTGATAGATCAAGTAAATCTAACATCCAATCCCTCTTGAGGATCAGATTAGGATCCACTCTTGGTCCTTTTTGTACTTTTTGCACAATTTGGGTCAAGGCCATGGGAGAGGAGATGGAGTCAATTGCTAAGCATAGCACATGGGAATTAGTAGAACCACCAGTTGGCAAGAAACCCATTGGTTGCAAATGGGTATACGGGACTAAGTACCATGCAGATGGAAGTATAGCAAAGCACAAGGCAAGATTGGTGATCAAAGGGTATGCACAAAGTAAAGGCATCGACTATGAGGAGACCTTTGTGCCAGTATGTAAGTGGAATACTCTACGTCTACTTGTTGCGTTAGCTTCACATTTTGGTTGGCCTTTGCATCAGATGGATGTGAAATCTTCTTTTCTAAATGGTGAGCTAGAAGAAGAGGTGTTCATGGATCAACCTGAAGGCTTTGTAGCGAAGGGACAGGAAAATAAAGTATGTCGTCTGAAAAAAGCACTTTATGGTCTTAAACAGGCACCACGTGCGTGGTATAGCAGGATTGATGTCTACTTTCGTTCAAAGGGGATGGTGAGAACACATTCTGATCCAAATCTATATGTCTTATGCTTTGATGGTATGGTTGCTCTGATTGCTCTTTATGTTGATGACTTGATTATTACGGAAAATAATCAAGAGATGATAGACATGATCAAGAAAGACCTCATGGAACAATTCGAGATGACAGATCTTAGCCTAATGCATTATTGCCTTGGAGTAGAGGTGTGGCAAAAAGGACACAAAGTGGGTTTAACACAGGTGAAGTATGTCAAAAAGTTGCTACACAAGTTTAGGTTGTAGGATTGCAAACCAGTGAATATTCCTATTGAACCAGATAAAAAGCTTTCTAAGCTTGATGAGTCACAGTCATTTGATGCTATGCTATATAGGCAGTTAGTAGGGAGCTTGATTTACCTTACCACAACTAGACCAGATATATGCTATGTTGTTGGCATTGTAAGTCAGTTTATGGCAGCACCTACGGAAACACATTGGAAGGCATCTAAACGCATTTTGCATTATGTGAAAGGCACTTCAAATTATGGCTTGATTTAAAGGAAGCATGATGGTTTACCTGAGTTGTGTGGCTATGTGGATGCGGATTGGGGAGGTGACTATGATGATCGTAGATCCACCACAAGGTATGTATTCCAGTTTTGCGGTAGTTGCTTTTCTTGGTCTAGTAAGAAGTAAAGTACAATTGCTCTTTCAACCACAGAGGCAGAGTACAAGGCAATGTGTAGTGCAGCATAGGAAGCTATATGGTTGAGACAT
This sequence comes from Diphasiastrum complanatum, assembly GCA_029204225.1. Classification (NCBI taxonomy): domain Eukaryota; kingdom Viridiplantae; phylum Streptophyta; class Lycopodiopsida; order Lycopodiales; family Lycopodiaceae; genus Diphasiastrum; species Diphasiastrum complanatum. The sequence continues at coordinate 57,290,065 of CM055096.1, forward strand.
CTTGGAAGAAGCTGGCATGAAGCAGAAAAATCCCACGATATTACATAGCGACAGTCAGAGTGGCATTCAGCTAGCAAAGAATCCAGTGTTCCATGCGAGAACTAAACACATTGAGATTCAGTATCACTTTATATGTGAGAGGCTGCTGAGTCGTGAAATTCATGTTGTTCATTGTAGCACAGAAGAACAACTAGCTGATATTTTCACTAAGCCACTTGTTGGAGAAAAGTTTGAAAAGTTTGGATCAAAGCTTTCTGTACTTAAAGTTTGTTGACTTTAAAGCTATGTATATGATTGTATATAAAGTAGACTCTACTTTAAGGGAGAGAGTTAGAATTAAAGTAGAATCACTATGCTACTGTACTATGGGTCCTATCAGTGGATAAGGATTAGTTGGCCTCGCCACGAGGCAAGTCGATGGGACATGCGTCGAAGAGTGTTTTCTATCTGTGTTACTGTGTAGCATGATCTGTGTTCCTGTGCAAAGCAAATTCTAAGTCTAACTTGGTACCATATTTTTACTCACGTATTTATGATGATTTACAAACCGTGCGTGTATTGTTTTTTTAAGTAATAAAAAGTATAGGCTGATCCTGCATGCGCAGTAGATTATATGGGCGTGAGTTTTAATTTTTTTCTACATCCAGTGTCCGGTTAATATAAGTAAAGTCAAGTGATTATATAGAGCTCGACCATGGTACACTTGAATGGCATGGATTTGCCCAAGTTGTTCGGCGCTTGGACTCTCGGTAAACTGATACGGGAGGCTTGTGGGGGCTAGTATAGCATGGTAGTGCTCTAGTACCTAACGCTATGACCATCGCCCAGTCTTTGTTCATCTGTGTAATGAAAGATAGGTGCTTACATGAGGAATGTATATGTGAATTTAAGACGTTCTTTTTGCTCTTTTACTGATCAGTATGGCATCTGCCCTGATATGACTTCGTTAAAAGGACAGAACGTATTGCTAAACTATGAAAGGAATGATTGGGAAGATTGGACGTACTTGTGTTTAATGCAACCTAGCTGATAAAGTAGTAAATCTTGTTTCGGACATGAATAACAACTGATGCTCAACTATGACACATGTCTTCCTTACGCGACTAACTTGTGTGGTTTTGTTGTGTGGGATGGTGGCAGGTAACAACTGGGTGTTACGTCCATGTCCTGTATAAAGGAATCAGAATAATTCCTAACGTGGATAGCCAGTCACTAAAGATGTATATGTTATTGGTTATGCCTCATCATTCCGGGCTTGGCCTGTAAAGTAATTAATAATCATATGAGGGCCCAGACCTATAATTGGACATAGGAGCACATGCTTAGTGAATGACTGTTTTAATGCAAGAATAGGAGGTCAATAGCTCAATATAGGTTGCATGGGAATCCTAGGGGGAATATTCTCTCTCTCATGAAGAGAATATGTCCATTGGAAACTCACCCATCCTCCTATTGGAAATTTAGTTTCTTGAGCCTGTCTCTCCTCCTCTCTCTTAGGTTCTTCACTATGGCTTGGGGGCTAGGTCCAGGAGGAAACTCCAGGAGGGATCTAGGTTTGGATGAGAGGTTTTGCTCCACAGGTGTCCTTTTGGTTGTTTTGCAATAGGATCTAGTCAGATTTTCATATGGTGATCCCTATACTGGGTGTCTTAAAACTTCTTTACGTAGCACACTCGTCTCTCTCTCTCTCTCTCTCTCTCTCTCTCTCTCTCTCTCTCTCTCTCAATTGGTTCACATTTTCATTCTATTCTATTATTGTACTGTAATTTTAATTTAGTCTATTTTAACAAATCTATTCTAAACTCATTTTATATTATTTACACAAATGTACTCTATTCTAAAAATTTAAAATTCTAACAATCAACATTCTCTCTCTCTCTCTCTCTCTCTCTCTCTCCCACATCATTTATTTTACAAAGTAAATTATTCATTCTACTTTAACAATCTATTCTATTCTTACATCAATTTTTAACAATCTCTCTCTCTCTCTCTCTCTCTCTCTCTCTCTCTCTCTCTCTCTCTCTCTCTCATTTAATCACTCTATATCATCATTTACGTTTTAAAAGAAAACCTTTTATCACTCACACACACACACACACACACCAAATCTAACTCTCTTTGTTATCTTTCTTCTTTACATCTTACCATACACAAAATCAAAGCAAAACACACAAAAAAAGTACTGGCAATCATCATAATGGAGGGTAGTAGAGCAATGGAAGCTAGTAGCACAAACAACGTAGCCACAAGATCACATCTCCAAAACATGCATGCACTTCCAAATCTACAAAAAATAGTGAGGAAGAATGTTTTGGATCGCGCGGAACTAACAGACGTCAGATCATGACGCGCCAAAATCCATCGTGTATGGTGGAAGGAGGCTTAGTTGAACTTTGTTACTTGAGGTTACAAATGGTTAGTAAAAAATTCATTTGGTTTTGAAACGCCTCATTTGTGCTTATATATTGCTCTTGGCTACATACATTGCACTAAATCTATTGTCATGAGGTTTTGCTCTCATAAACTATTCAACCTCCCTTTTTTTGCTTAGAAATCCTTTCAAAAGAATGCAAATATTGAGAAAGTCTGAAAAATAAATAAAAGTTGGCACGTTACCTTCATGAGCAAAGATTCTATACCTATGGCCTTTTTGTGAGGTGGGATGGTTTTGCTCATTTGTGTAGAATCTGATGAGAGTTCGAACCCGAGTCAGCAGCCCGACCCCTGTCTTCGGGCTGTTGCCTAAGGGCCAACAAACTGTCGATACCTATGGCCTGTGGTGGGGCAAAACAAAAGAGTGCATATCTAGGTTTAGCCAAGACATATATGTCAAGCCTCCACGTGATTTTGGCTCGTCATGAAAAGGAGAAAAAAAGGGACTAGGAGTGGGGTAAAAAGTGTGGTTTCGCTCATTTGTGTGGGATTAGATGAGAGTTCGAAGTCCGGGCTGTTGCTTTGCCGACAAACGTACATTGAGGGGATCGTACATTGTGTGGAAGTTTATGATTATATATATATGGTGGAGCGCGCGCATGCGCTGAACGAGCATCGTCATCCCGAAAAAAAAAAAAAAAAAACAAACAAACAAACATGAGGAAAAGGGAAGAGAGAAAGGTGGTTAATACTACAAGAGAGATTAACCCCCACGCTTAGGTGATTACCGAAGATTCGATTTCTGCCAGGGAGGTGCGAGAGTGATTTGCATGTGGTCACAGGAAGTCGTTTCCTTGGTAGGCGCGGCAGCCTGATCACAGTCCAGCGGAACATTGATCATAGCAATCGTCCTGATACCAGAATTTGCACACACCACAGGGCACCTTTTTGCATAAAGCTGGCCTAGCAGAACGAGCATATAAGAGGTTATTCAGATAGGACTTGACTTGTCATATTTCAAGATGTTAGTGCTTTTGGGTTATCGTTAACACAACCCTTTGCAAACATAGATTTGGAGCTCCACATCCGCATGCAACATTTGCGTACACCGATCAGTTCTGGACTATATAATCAATTGCTCTTAGTAATTTGAGCGTCAGAATTCTGGTGATTCTCCAAGGATATCCTTCTTGGTAACACTTGCATGCACTACATGCTTCTTTCTGAAAATTTTCAGAAAAAAATCAAATATTCCAGTCACTGTTTTGAAGAACTTGAGCTTGTTATAAACTCAATTCGCTGCTCGAAGTTCGTCTCGCGGAAGGCGCTCCACTCTGGCTACCTGTTTGCAATAAAGCGACAGTTTACTGTTAAACAATCTGTAGCAGATTTTGAGTGGCTTTCAATAATCTCGGCTCGGCTGGCTGACATTGATCGTGCTGAGAGCTGCTCTTGTATTGGACAGAACTTGGAAGGCAGACAGACACAGTGGATTTGCAATTAGTGCTAGACAAAGTAAATAGCTTGGACCAGTGAACTAGAGCGTGCAGCAGGACCCAGGATGTGTGCATGTGAGTTCCAGGCGAAAGGCAAAGCGGATCAGGCTCTTCAATAGTAGATCATATCATCATCCTGCTACTAGATACGCAGCAGCTACACAAAAAACCTGCATGAATTCAAAGCTACAATCCAACGAATTCTTGTGACTCTTGTTTGATCATCCGATCAGCAGCAGCAGCAGCGGTGGACAAAGTGCTCAGAACAGAGTTTTGCATGCATGCATGACAATTGAATTTCTAACCTCTACAGATCAAACGAACATTCTAGTACTCTGGATCAACGGTTATACATGCTACACAGGGCAGAATAGCGACCAGTAGCGAAGTATAGAAGGCGCATCTGCAGAGTAGCGACCATTGAATAAAGTAGAGAAGACACATCTGCAGCAGGGCAAAGTAGCCTTCTTCTAATCTACTCCTTCAGCGATTTTCAGAAGTCAATTCCAATAGTTTCTTCAGCGATTTTCAGAAGTGAATTCCAATAGTTTCTTGAGTATGGATCATTAAAGTGCAAATCAACAACACACCCACCTGCCTCTAATGGTCCTCCCCATGAATCACCCCTTAATGTTACATCTCTTCCCTCGAAAACTCCTTTAGCTCCGCCAATTCTTCCTCGACAAGAGCCTTCGAATCCTCGAGTGCTTGCAGGAACTCAACTCGAAAATTGTTGAGCATCTGATCTTGGAGCTGGTTTAGCTTCGTGAGGTCGACTGTAACGGACCTTGCATTGGTGCATACAGAGAGAGCAGCTTCTGCCTTTAGTCTTCTCATTCGCTCCTCCTGAAAATATTTCTGGAGCGCGACATTATGTTGATTTGCAGCTGTTAGTTGCTGCTTTAAAGAATCATTTTGAGTCTGATAATTATCAGACTTGGCCTCAATCGCCTTATTGGTCTGTTTTAAATAATCAGCTTCCTTTATTAAGGTTTTGAAGTTGTGTGTCGAGAGAACGATTTCATTCAATCAGTTTCGTGTTGTCTGATTCGAGCAAATCAATCTTCTCGAAAGATGCCTTGAGATCCTCTTGGCATCTCCTTTTTGAGTTGACAAATTCCATCGTAAGTTGTTGGTGGTACTTGTCCTACTCATACACTTCAGCCACTAGGTTTCTGGCTTTCTCGGACATAGTACAAAACCACTGGGGCTGGTCGTCTGGTTGTTCTTCATCTGCCACAGGTGCCCCAGTGTCGCCTTCAGCAGTTGTTTGTCTTTTGCCTGATGTATCAACTGAGTTGCATCATCGTTAGAGGAGGAGGCACTCGGCTGCTTCTGAGATGTGGAAGCAGATGCGGGCTGTGAAGAATCAGCAGCAGTAGCTCCATCAGTCTCCATCGCCACAGTTGGAACTGGTTTCGACTGGGATGGTGCAGTGTCGAGGAGCTTTTGCTTCTCGTGGTGACTTTAAAAATCTTTTCCACTTCACTTGGCCAGGATTGATCTTCAAACTTTGCCAATTTTCCTTCAATAACGTCAATTCTCTGTACAATAGCATCTGTCGCAGCTTTCGCTTTTGTGTCTGCAGCAACTGGTGTTGCTACATACTGATATTTGGGTCGCGGCTTCTACGGCTGACGGTAGTCAGGATACTTGTGACCAGGTTCTCTACAATTTGAGCATAATGGTATGTAACCAATTGGCTTCCGTGGTTGAGGACGGTCAGGAGAAAAATGTCCCGGCTCTCCACAGTTGTAGCAGTTGCCCGAAACTGGTTTATTCGAGGTTTGAAACTTCACTGGTCCAACAAATTCAAGAGGATTATGTCTTCTTGGTGCGAATTTGGGTCTGTCCTGCTGGGCTGATGCTGCAGTACCCTATACGTAGTTAGTAGTCACATCATTCTGAAAAATAAAAAGTACCTCTTGGGAAGAATCTTCAATGTATTTGACATTAACAGTGGTGCAGTCTTCCTTGGTGTGTCCAGATGTTCCACTTTTTGTACACCACATTCCTGAGTTAGAAGAAGACGCCTTTGGTCTTTTATCTGCAACTTTTGAGATCTGCACTTTCAAGTCATTAAATTTTTTATTAAGGTCAGCCATATTACTTTTCCAAAGCTTTTCCACTTTGGAAGTTGACGACTTATCCTCGACAACTTTCGTGTCGTCCTTTCGTTTAGTTAGTCGTTTATTCTTTTTCTCTCCTTTGTCAGCATCTGATTTCAATGAATTGCTAGTTTCATATTCCGAGCTTGAAGAACTACTACTAGAATCAGAATTTGAATCATCATCGCTGTCACTGGAATCAGTCTTAGACTTTCGAGATTTCTTCGTTGATCGCCGCTTTCGCACCAATTTCGAAGTCTCAAAATTTTTTGCACTAGCTATAACAGCTGCTAAGGAGTTCATGTCCCCTTGTCTGCATTATCGATCAATCTTTGGTGGTAGACCAGTCAAAAACTATTCGATTTGCATATCCACGGGATATACACCGATTAATTTTCCTATGAGGATTTTAACCTTACGTGTATATTTGCGAAGAGATTTTTTACTCTTCTTCTGAACATTGTTCAGTCGTCCAAGAATTCTAGATTTGTAACCTATCTCTCTGAACTGGTTCAGAAACGCATCTTTCAACAGGTACCAGGTTCCTACATGGCCTAGTTCTACTTGGCTATACCAGATACGTGCCTACTTTCTTAACAGACCTGGGAAAATTCATAGTTTGTCTACGTCAGTTCCCTCGTTATTTGCATTGGCTATTGACTCAAATTGTGAGACATAGCTATCTGCATCATCGGAACTGGTCCCTTTAAAATAATCATATTTAATTTTAGAGATAGAAGTGAAGCGTGCAGCAGGACCCTCCATACCGAAGCTAATTAGGAGTGCAAGTAACTGAGCAGTGATTTCGTCTAGATTTCTACGACTAGTACTTTCACTCTGTCTTCGTAAAAACTCCTCTCTAGGCTTCCGATATCTTTCTAATCTCGATTCTCTATCTGACATACATTAGAGATGGAAATGGATGTGTCAGATTTCTTATAAGTTTCCTAAACTATCCCCGTCAACGGCGCCAAAAATTGGTATATGTCGTGCTATACCAACAGGATTAATATAGATTTTGTAGTGAAAAGTATCGTTCCCACAGAGGACAGCGTTAGAAAGTTATGTTTTTGGTGTAATTATGGTAGGTGGTTTCGAATGTTATTCTGGTTGTCGACAGACATTAAAAAGTAGCCAGTATTACTTATATCTGGAACGGGTAATGTTAATGAATTCAGAACAACAATCTGGTCTCAGATCGAATTGAAGGAAGTGCGTTCTACAAATGAAATGTTATCAGAGTAGTACAGCAGACTACACTCTGGCTGACTAAGGTGTCAACAAAGAATCGAAAATTGTTCGATGTATTCGCGACTGCGTAGACAATTAATTAATCGAGTTCGCGAACTATTCATTCCTAGACAATAGTCCTCAACAACTAAAGCCCAACTTAATGGTTAAAGAGCACGAATGGTTTTAGAGCACATTAGAAACTTATGTCAATGCCAATCAGGAAAACAGATTAGAGACTCAATTCACTGTTTAAATATGTTATCATGTAATTTTAATGTCAAACAAAATTTTTTTTTAATGTTGAACCTCGTATATTATGTAAGCATACTAGACTTATCAATTGCAAGTGATAGCATTCACGTCACCACAAGCATAACTTATTTCTAAACATTGTAGAATGTGAATATAGATTCATCCAAATATTGTACCATTTACATAAGAAAACATATACAAACACAAAAGCCAAATTTTTTACATGATATTTACATTGTGCGAGTATTATCTACAATTAATACTTTAAGCATTGCAAATGATACATTGAAACAAATAAACAAATATATGTTGTTCAAAAATTTATTTCATAGTGCAAAGTTTTTTGTTAACTAGTCATGACTATCTAAAGTGTAAAACCAATGTAAAAGTGACGATCAATAGAAGTTAACCAACAAGTATTTTATTTATGTGAATGTCATTTCCCAAAATGGTAAAACAAATGAACAAATTACATTGCTCTTTCTTGCTTGAGCTTATTCACCAAATTGATTATGTACTCTCTCATTGCTTATTCACCAAAGTTATCTTGATGGAGCCCAAGATGTATACAAATAGCAAATACATCTCCCCTTGAAAGCTTTTAAGGCTTGGGTTTTTGCAAAAGAGCATAAAGAAGCTCCACTTGTTCTAATTCCAAATCCTCGTATAGTGAAGTTTGCTTTTGTCACATTGCCATTCCAGTAGCCATTCCTCCAACTTGATGCAATTTCTTCGTAGATTTTTTTTATTTCCATGAGTCCCGAGGAACTTCGATCACTTCTCTAAGCAAATTGTAGTACAGATAACTAGTAGTAACCGCTCCTTGTTCATTGGAATGTGAATTTACATAGCTCTCAGTTCTGTATGGCCATAGGACATCATTCAGATAGTTGTTGTCCGAAAATGAACTGTATGCCTTTGGAAATATGCAATTCAATGGATTGTTCATGCATGATTTGTATGGTGAATAATCTATAAGCACCGTGTTGTGTTTGTTGAGTCTAGGATAGAAATGATGGCATACATAGCATAAGGGTTTGAAATTAGCAGCTACAAAAGGCTTCTTAGGACACATTATATCTAAATGCTGGTACCAATTTTCTTGGCTCCACAACATGAAAAATGGAAGCTTTTGACATGCCTTCCTTTCCATGAAAGAGCAGGTATTAAGCACGGTTTCATAGTCCATAATGGACCAAATGCCAATCTTAGATTTTGACAATTTTTTTTTATAGAAATTCCAGCCACCCATGTCACAATTTGTTCTGTTTTGATTGCCATTTCCTATCCCTTGAGCATTGTGGACAAGTATTGCATTTTTTCATGAGAATGCCATTTAGGTCCAAAATAATGCATCAAAGAGAAGTCAAGTGACAAAGATATTGGATCTATTTTTGCAGGTGTTTGAAGACTCAAGTAAGGTCAAGGGAGCAACAAGAAAGTGGTGTTCAAGTTTACTTTACTTTTTCTATCTCATGTTTGAGTAATTTCATGTGAATGTGTGCAAACTGTCAAGATATGCTGAAACTAGTTACATTGTTTTGCATCATTTTGATGTTGGAGTTGTACTATGAATCTTGGTTGAGTTTGCTGATGGAAATGAAGCTAAGGGAGGCTCATTATATCACTCATTCATGGTCAAGTCATCAAGTGATGATGATATCTTATGGCAAGATGGAGATGGAAGCTCATTCATGGTTTTTCTTGGTGGAGACATATCAAAGGAGGACAAAGATGGAGGAGACATACAAGCATTGGTTGATTACTCACATTTATTGTTTAGTTGTTGTTATTTTCCAAAGAGTTAAAAGATAAAATCATGGAGGAATCATTGCATTTACATTCTATTTGGTTTTTTATGTTCTAGTTACATCTTAATATGTAAAATTGATGTAAGAAATAATGAAGCATCCAATGTGGACACTATTCTCTATATCAATTATGAAAGCTATTAGAAAACAATAGAAATGAGGTCTATTCTTAGAAAGGATATCATTCTAAAGTTTGATCAAAGTTGTGTGGTGAAACTAGTTGAAGAGGGAGTGTGAGAAATTGTCAACTAGTTTGAGATTTATCATGTTGAGTTTAATTGGCAATTTTGAGGCCAATATGCATTTTCAACTAAGAGATAGACTTTATAAAGTTAATGAGGCCTAAGAATTGTGGATTTATTATTTCTGGAAACTTAGGCAAGTTGATAAGGTCAAATTTGGACCTACTCTAATTGGTTAGTAGAGATGCATTGAATCAAGTCATGTTAGATCTAGGGTTTGGAAGAGATCTAGAAACCTTCCATAAGTTGATAAGCTTGTGTAAGAGCATCCAAATAGGGCAAGAGGCTGTTATAAATAGGCATAAAAGTGTGGGAGAAATTTATCTCTCTCATTCTTCTCTCATTCATTCTTCTGGAAGATATCTCTTTGGGTTCTCCATCCGTTTTTTGCATATGTGTGATGATATAGTGGATTCTTGTTTATAGAATGCTATTTTTCTTATGGGGCGGATACTGAAGTTTTTGATGTTATGGTTCCAGGATTGGAACTAGATCTTCAAAGCTATGTTGGGAAAATTAATTTTCATGTTCTGAACTTGGGCCAGTCGGACATAATTTTAGGATATGAGTGGTTCTTTAATATATTTGATAGTTTGCATATTGATTTCAAGAAACATAAGCTACAATTTATTGATCGTAGTGGTAAAAGTGTATCCATTTTTGGAAATGATGCTTGTACTCAGTTTTTGATAATTACATCGGTAGAATTAATAAAGGAAGTTCACAATTTTGATTGTTATTATCATGTTTTAAAATCTTGCTTAAGTGGAATTGTTTCTGAATCTTCTAATGTAAATGATAGTTCTAAATTATTGATGGTAATTTCATTGTGAATGATGGAAATTAGTGTTGTAATTTAGATCATGAACATGAAGAGGAACAATTATTAGCATATTTAAAGCAAGAATTTGGTGATGTATTCCCTAGTGAACTTCCACATGAAGAAGAGGAGGAGTATCTAGGTTTATTTGGCCTAATAAGTCGCCAAGGGGAGTGCTAGTTCTTCTGAAGGGTAAGAAGGAAGGTACTTTCTGGATGTGCGTTGACTTTAAGGGGCCAAATAAGGTTACCATTAAAAATAAATATGCGTTGCCTAGAATGGACGATCTAGTTGATCGTTTGGGTGGAGCCAAGTACTTCACTAAGATTGATTTGCAAACTGGTTATCATCATATTAGAATTCATCCAAATGATATATCAAAGATGGGTTTTAGGACAAGGTTTGGTCATTATGAACTCTTGGTTTTACTATTCGGTTTAACCAATGCTCCGGCCACTTTCCAGCAGATGATGAATGATTTATTTCGTCCATATCTAGGAAAGCTTGTTGTGGTGTTTTTGGATGACATACTTATCTATAGTAAAACACTCAAAGAGCATAAAGAGCATGTGCGAAGTGTCTTGAGGATATTAAGACAGGAGAAGCTTTATGCTAAAGAGTCGAAGTGTGAATTCTTTAAAAGTGCTATTATATCTTGGTCATGTCATATCCTAGAAGGGGACTATGATTGATCGGGAAAAGATAAAAATGGTTCTAGAGTGTGGCCGATTCCTAAAACAATAAGAGAACTCATTTTTGGGGTTTACTGTTTTCTTTCGTAGGTTTATTCTGGATTATTCAATGATAGTTGCACCTCTTAACAATGCGTTGAAGGAGGTTATTACTCATAAAAGTAGGCCTAATCCTCCACTTGTGTGGAATGAGACATTGGATGCCAGTTTTAACAAACTTAAGGAGCTAATAGTCTCAGCACCAGTTTTAATCATAGAAGATCCTAATAAACTTTACGTGGTTAAAGTGGATGCTAGTGATTATGCAGTAGGTGCAGTTCTACTTCAAGAGGAGAGGCTAGTTGCTTTTGAGAGTAAGAAACTGTTTGATGCTCACACTAGGTATACTAAAGGAAAAGAACTTTTTGCGGTGGTGCATGCGTTGAAGACATGGAGATACTATCTATATGGTAGTCAATTTATAGTGTGCTCAAATCACCAACCATTAAAGTATTTTTGTAATCAGAAAGACCTTAGCGGTTGGAAAGCTCGATGGATTGAGCTGATGCAAGAATTCGACTTTGATTTGAGATATATTAAACAATCATCAATGCCTTGAGTCGAATTGGAGAGGTGAATGAGTTGTTGTTCACTGAAATTACTATGGATTTCTATCTTTCGTTTCGAGGTCTTTATGAAAAAAATTCTCATTTTGGACCTATTTGGCAAAGGGTTTTGAAAGGCTTGTGAGAAATGTCAACTAGTTTAGTCAAGTTTAGTCATATTTTGATTAAATGTCAACGTTAGGCCAATATGCATTTTAGACTTAGTGTTGTAAAGCTGACTCGGGTGCACCTAGTGTGCCCTGTAAGACTCTAAGGGGTGACGCTCCCTAAGGTCCTAGAGCAAGTTAGAACGTCAAGGACGGAGCCTCCGACCTGTGGTGAGCCAGTCAAGTAGTCACAAGTCATGAGCTAGCTCTGGAGATTGAGTCATGGCCTAGTCATGAAGCAAGTTGATTCTGTCGCCGGGACGGCTCCCGGGACCCATGTCCGGAAGCCAGACTGATTCTGCCAGGCTTAATCAGCAAAATAAAAACTAAGTCCCAAAAAACGTGCTTTACCAGAAAGCACTATGTTTCAGAACAGAGGGGGTGCGCTGAATCACATCAGAACTATAGGGGGAGTCCGGCAGCCAGAAACTTGGGCAGCTCAACCAGCGCCAGGAATCTAGTCGCCAGGTCTTAGCTCCCTCTACCAGCACGAGCCAAGCACAATGCCCAGCACATGTTGGTGGCCTCGAGATCGGTCAGTCTATGTATGAATGTAACCAACCTCTTCCAAATCTAATAAAGTTGATCCTTGGGGATGATTACCATTTCAGTTTCGCCTCCGGGACTGGTCCAAGTGGAAGGACCCTTACTACAACCTTTTTGCATCATCGGTGCCTAAGGGTCCCTGTCATTGACATGGGGCTCGCCGCTATGCCAATTGGTTAGTTTGGTGACCACTATGCCTTGGGTTTCATGTGTGCCTTGTCTTTGCCTTTGGTTACCTTTTGGGGACGGATTCTGAGTTGGCTTTTGGGTTGGTTGGGATTCCAGTTTTCTTAAGTCTGAATGGTTAAGCTTGTTACGTTTCTGAGTTGGCTTTTACATAAGTGCATGATGGATGAATGTTAGACTTAAGCGTGTGTTGGGAAAACCGCTCAAGTCTCAGCGCCCTTTGAGGCGCCGGCGCAACACGTGGTATCAGAGCCGACTAGCCGGTTAGCTACGCAAGTCTCACAGGGATGGCCACGTTTTGGGATTTGTCAGGACAACCGTTGCGCAAGGTGCTGCCCACAGCGTAAGCACGGGTGCGTCCACGATTGGGGTGGTCGGCAGAACAGGGGACTTGATGAGTCAAAGTGCTGCCCTCGAGGTGTAAGCACGGTCAGTTCCCGCGGTTCGGGCCTGGCGCTGTCTGCATGTAGGACGGATGAGGCAAAGTGCTGCCTAGGTAGGTGAAAGCACGGTCTGTACCTTGTGGGGTGCGGGATGACATATTCGAACTGTACGGGTTAACCATTGATACAAAGATGCTGCTCAAATTCGGGTGTAAAGCACGGGTGGTTAGCTGCCGGTGCGGGATAGCTGCTGATCGTTTAGCTATAAGGGCTATCGACCAAAAAGTGGTGGGGCATGACTGAGGCAATGTGCTGCTTAATGGTGAAAGTAGGGATGGTTGGATGGATGTTTCTCCGTGGGCTAATTCTGTGATAGATTTGTGTGGGCGTGGCTAGGCAAAGGTCCTACGTCCGGTCTCAAGGGGAATGTGACTTGAGAGGGATCCTCTGTTTAGCTTTGGTTGGTATGTTTGTTTGTGGTGTGCTTGCCTGGACCTGAATTATCCCTGACTACTTGTTTTGATCCAGGTGATCTGATCTAGTTGGGAGTTGTGAGAGGAGCTTACATTTATGAGTGGACGACACACAAGTATGGAAAGGAACTTCCATGGGGCAACCCCCAAGACTGGTTCAAGATTGTTATTCTTATCAGAAAAGATCGCGGGGAGGAAGTCAGATTTCATGATCGACTCCGGAGCTTCACATAACTATATCTCAAGGAGCACAGTGGAACAATTCAGCTTGTCGACCAGGAATGTTACATCTACTCTCAAGGTAGAAACAGCGAAGGGAGCACTAGATGCAGACAAAGCGACATTGAACATCCCGATGCAGATTGGAAGATGGAAGGCTAAACTTAGCTTTGTGATTTTAGAGATGGATGCCTTCGATGTGATTTTGGGCCTCCCTTGGTTAAATGAACACTGTATCTCAGTTTTGGGTAGGAGCTCAAACTTGGTCCTCTTGGATTACAAGGGACAAATCTGTGTGACAAAAGCCCTGCCCGGAGGAAATGCGAAGGATACCGATATTGAACAAAATCTGGTTGCAGCATTAGCGATGAAAAGAATGGCGAAAGGGAAAAGGTCAAAGTGCTTTCTTTGCATCTGTCGAGAAGTCCCAGAAGGGAAAAGCGTGCGACAAGAAAACTTGCCAAAAGAAGTGGCAGATCTGCTAGAAGAATTTAGCGATGTGTTTCCGGAGAAACTCCCAGATAAGCTACCTCCTCGAAGACCAGTGGACCATAAAATTGAGTTGGTACCAGGAACGGAGCCAACTTCACGAGCACCCTACAGAATGTCACAAGAGGAGTTGGCGGAACTGAAACGACAAATTGGTGAATTGATAGACAAAAGTTTTATTAGACCTAGCGCTTCACCTTTTAGAGCCCCAGTGTTGTTCGTGAAAAAGGCAGACAAAACTCTTCGAATGTGTGTGGATTATCACATGCTTAACAAGAGTACCATCAAGAACAAGTACCCCATGCCTAGAATCAATGACCTATTCGACCAACTCAAACGTGCCAAATACTTTAGCCGAATAGATCTCAGATCTGGATATCATCAAATTCGAATAGCTAAAGGTGATGAGCACAAAACGGCGTTTCGAACGCGGTACGAGAGTCACGAGTTCCTAGTGATGCCATTCGGTCTAACAAACGCACCAGCCACTTTTTGCACATTGATGAACAATATTTTTCAAGACTATCTGGATGAATTTGTCATTGTGTACATTGATGACATATTAGTATTTAGCCGGAGCCTTAAAGATCACATTAAACATTTAAGGACGGTTCTCCAACGACTGAGGAGGAAGTGCTTGTTCGTGAAAAGAGAGAAATGTGAGTTTGTGGTGGAGGAAGTTGATTTCCTTGGACATGTTATAGGCCACGGACGGATTCGAATGGATCCTAAGAAGATCAAGGCTATCTTGGACTAGCTAGCACCTAACACTGTTCATGGCATCGAATCCTTTGTGGGGCTATGTGATTTTTACAGGAGATTCATTGAGGCATTTAGGAAAATTGTGGCACCGTTGTTGGAGCAGACAAAGACTCATCTCAAAATGACATGGACACCGGAATGTGAAGCAGCGTTCCAAGAACTAAAGCGACAGATCACTCAAGAACCCATTCTTGCCCTACCGGACTTTAG
The DNA here is from genome assembly GCA_029204225.1 of Diphasiastrum complanatum. Taxonomy (NCBI): domain Eukaryota; kingdom Viridiplantae; phylum Streptophyta; class Lycopodiopsida; order Lycopodiales; family Lycopodiaceae; genus Diphasiastrum; species Diphasiastrum complanatum. Next base: position 57,305,111 of record CM055096.1, read on the forward strand.
CAAACCATTTGAAATACATATAGATGCGTCAAACTTTGCTATTGGGGCCGTGTTGATGCAAGAGGGAAAATCAGTTGCATATTTTTCAAAGAAATTAAGTGATGTAGAACGACGATGGCCAACTCACGAAAAAGAAATGGTTGCAGTCGTACAAGCAGTGGAGCATTGGAGACATTATGTGGCAGAAAAGCCCTTTAAGGCATTCACTGACAACGTATCACTTAAGTACTTCTCCTCCCAAGGTATGCTCACGCCAAAGCAGATGCGATGGCAAAACTTTCTCTCGAAATTCAATATCGACATTCTACATACGACGGGAAAGAATAATGTGGTAGCAGATGCACTCAGTAGACAGGAGCACTTGATGGCGACGGTTTCAACCTAGGCGACCGGTCTACTCCAAGAAATCAAAGAGAACTATGGTGTAGATGCGTTGGCTAAGAAACTAATGATCGAATTCTAGCTGGGAAAGCCTTGTAAACATTTCACTTGGAAAGACCAAATGGTTGTTTATAAACAACGCAGAGTATATGTTCCAGACAACATCAACTTGAGGAAGAAAATCTTGAGGGAGTATCATGACATACTAGCCGCCGGACATCCCAGGGTGAATCGCATGTATGAACTTCTCAAGAGAGGCTTCTATTGGCCAGATATGTGGGCAGACGTTGAATCCTATGTGCAAACATGTCCTACATGTCAACAAGTGAAGGTGGAACCACTAGCCCCAGCAGGACTACTCCAGCCATTACCAGTACCAGCATACCCTTGGGACTCAGTGAGCATGGATTTTATTGTTCAACTACCATGTTGCCAGGTTTCGACTCAATTTATGTGGTGGTTGACCGTTTTTCAAAACAAGCTCACCTTGTACCAACTAAAAGTTCAGTGATAGCTGAAAAAGTGGTGAGGTTACTTTTCAAATGTGTCTTCAAATACCATGGCCTACCTAGAATGATTATTTCTGACCAAGACACCAAGTTCGTCAAAAAGTTTTGGACTTGCCTATTTCACCTCGTGGGAACTGGACTGAATTTCAGCACTACATATCACCCTCAAACAGATGGGCAAACGGAACGAGTCAATCGACAGATTGAACAATATTTACGAAATTATGTCGCTTGGGACCAATCCGATTGGGTCAACTACTTGGATATTCTCGAGTTTGCACATAACAACCAAGTGAACAAATCTACTGGACGGGCACCCTTCGAGATAAGCAATGGTTGGCTACCGATTGTTCTAAGCTCTTTTCTTACAGGTGTGCAAGAAACCCCAGTATCCACTGTGAAGGAATTCATCAATGAGTGGCACACAAAGCTGACAGAGGTGAAGTCATTTTTAGAGCAGTCCCAAAGAAGTATGGCAGCTGACGTAAACTCACATCGACGAGAACTGGAATTTGAGGAAGGTGATCAAGTGTGGCTGAACACAAGGAACATTGCATTACCAAAAGGTTTCTCTCATAAGTTCGTTCAACCTTATGCGGGACCATATCATGTCACCAAGAAGATCAACCCAGTGGCTTACCGATTGGCGCTGCCATCCAGCTTGGATATACACAATGTGTTTCATATCTCATTACTCAAACGGTACAAACCAGATGAGCGATTTGATCAGCAACACGAACTTCGTCACCCACCAACGACACTTGATGATACAAAGAGGCAGCTTGTACCAGAATAAATATTGACACATAGAAAGCGAATTGGCATGCAACGTGAATATCTAGTGAAGTGGCTATGGGCTCTACTCATTGAGGCTTCTTGGGAGTACGAAGACAAACTTAAGGAGGGAGCCCCTGAAGTACTTGCAGATTATCTGCAGAAGAATCAACGCAATAGCCGTTTTCCCAGATCGGCACACAAAGCACTATCCGGCGGCATGCCTCCTGCATAAACACTCATGGCCAATTCTGAAGTTCAAGGAACTTCCAGGTATCTTTCTTAAGTTTGTCAATAAATCACTTGCAGCTTTACACAGGTTTTACGTAAGTGAACTTTATCTACACTTTTCATGTGCTATTGCCAATGTATCTTTTTAACTCAAAAGTTGTTAAGGTCGGTGAATTGAGCCCGTGCCATACGTCCTAGGTCTAGTTTGGCCCTGATGAGGACATCAGCTTTTTCAAACGAGGGGAGGATGTTGTAAAGCTGACTCAGGTGCACCTAGTGTGCCCTGTAAGACTCTAAGGGGTGACGCTCCTTAAGGTCCCAGAGCAAGTTAGAACGTCAAGGACTGAGCCTCCAACCTGTGGTGAGCCAGTCAAGTAGTCACAAGTCATGAGCTAGCTCTGGAGCTCGAGTCATGGCCTAGTCATGAAGCAAGTTGATTCTGCCGCCGGGACGGCTCCCGGGACCCATGTCTGAGAGCCAGACTGATTCTGCCAGGCTTGCCAGGCTTAATCAGCAAAATAAAAACTAAGTCCCAAAAAGCATGCTTTACCAGAAAGCACTATGTTTCAGAACAGAGGGGGTGCGCTGAATCACAGCAGAACTATAGGGGGAGTTCGGATGACAGAAACTTGGGCAGCTCAACCAGCGCCAGAAATTCAGTCGCCAAGTCTCATCTCCCTCTACCAGCACGACCCAGGCACAATGCCCAGCACGTGTTGGTGGCCCCGAGACCAGTCAGTCTATGTATGAATGTAACCTCTTTCAAATCTAATAAAGTTGATCCTTGGGGATGATTACCATTTCGGTTTCGCCTCTGGGACTGGTCCAAGTGGAAGGACCTTTACTACAACCTTTTTGTGTTGTCGGCGCCTAAGGGTCCCTGTCATCGACATGGGGCTCGCCGCTATGCCAATTGGTCAGTTTGGCGACCACTATGCCTTGGGTTTCATGTGTGGCTTGTCTTTGTCTCTGGTTACCTTTTGGGGACGGATTCTGAGTTGGCTTTTGGGTTGGTTGGGATTCCAGTTTTCTTAAGTCTGAATGGTTAAGCTTGTTACGTTTCTGAGTTGGCTTTTACGTAAGTGCATGATGGATGAATGTTAGACTTAAGCGTGTGTTGGGGAAACCGCTCAAGTCCCAGCGCCCTTTGAGGTGCCGGCGCAACACTTAGAGATAAACTTTATGAAAGTTATTTTAGTCAAAGTTCATTTGAATTACCACTTTTGGAAAGTGTGGGAAAGTTAGGAGGCCGAGTCTGGACACATTCAAATTTGAATGTTAGATGCATTGAATCTAGTCACATTGTTGATAGGGTTTTCATTATGGAGGAAAACCAAACATTCATTAATGAGGCATGGACCTACTATAAAAGGATATAAACTCGTGGAGAAAAAAATTCTCTCTCTCTCTCTCTCTCTCTGTCTCTCTCTCTCTCTCTCTCTCTCTCTCTCTCTCTCTCTCTCTCTCTCTCTCTCTCTCTCTCTCTCATTTCATGCTTATACATGAGTTCTTGATGATATCTTGCAATCTTGTATGTAGAATGCTCATAATTTGCTATTTGGGATCCACACATGGGAAATACAGTAGGAACTGTTATTGTCTTATCATATATTTGACGTTTGATTAAGTTCTTATTGAGTTTTCATCTCTTTCATTAAGTAGATGTTGATTTTTCTACATTGGCAATGTTGAATGTTGTGTTGACTTTCTAACCAAAGATCAAAGGACACATTTTGGATCTTAATGGTCTGAAATTCTTCACATGGCTCTCAGTCGGTTACTGATTTGCAAGGTGATCAGTTGGTTGTGAAAGATATGATGGTAGTGGATAACTTTTCGATCCGAAACAAAATCTTGTTTCGAAAGGGAAATGTTTGTGTACCGAGAGTGGATGCGATAAAAACTGTTTTTTTGTTAGAATGTCATGACGCACCTTGTGATGGGCATCCATGTATACATCGTACACTAGATTTGGTACGAAGGGACTTTTATTGGCCAAAGTTAAAACCTTTTGTAGAATCTTATGTATTAAACTGTGATCAGTGCCAGCGGAATGAAACGGAGTGGTTGAAGCATGTTGGATTGTTACATCCATTGGATATTCCTACTAAGCGATGGGATAGTATTTCGATGGATTTTGTAGTTGGTTTACCATGAACAAATAAACAGAATGATGCAATTTGTGTCATAGTTGATTGGTTAACAAAATTGGGTACGTTTATTCTGGTAAAGACTAGAGTGAAAACGTCTGAGTTAGTTCAAGTTTTTGTTGAACGAAATTATATGGACTGCCATCCAAAATTTACGGGTCGGTTTTGGACAACAATATTTGAAAAGCTTCAGATTTCTATGAGCATGGACTCCACTGATCATCTGAAATCTGATGGTCAGACTGAACAAATGCTTTGTGCATATGTTTCACTTAGGCAATCTCATTGGGAAATGTATCTTGCATTGCCAGAGTTTGCTTTTAATAGTAATAAGCATTCAGCTACTGTATATAGTCGGTTTATGCTTATGTATGGATTTCAACCTAGATCTCCGATAACGGTTGAAACTTAGTCGATTAAAGTTCACAAGGTGGTGGATTTCTTGTGAGAAATACAGGAAATGCTATAGTTAGCACGTGAAAATGTTTTGAGTGCCCAGGATGGGTAAAACATTTTGCTAATTTGAAAAGATCGCCTCAGGAGTTGCAAGTTGGAGATTTGGTATATCTTACAATTTCGAAGGATTCTAAGATTATGCGCACTGGAAAGCATTACAAGTTGTCTGCTCGTTATAGTGGACCATATAAAATCTTGAAAAAGATTGGATCTTTAGCTTATCGGTTAGAGTTACCAAATGGAATCAAGGCATTTCATGTAAATCGTCTGAAGATGAGTTTACATGAGGGAGATCACCTAGGTTCTGGTAAGAATCTAGATTCATTTGAAGACTTAACTGAAAAAATTCCTGTAGAGCCTGAAAGATTCTTGATACGAGATCCAAGTGATTGCGTAATCGGGAGGTTATCGAGCATCTGGTTTGATGGAAAGGACATTCTAATGATGAGGATTCATGGGAACTAGAAGATAATATAAAGTGGAGTTTCCCTGACATTAAGTTCTGAGGACAGATTTGAAATAAGGGGGGAAGTATGTTATGGCCCTAATGGGGGTTTGGACCATTAGGGGCTGCCTTGGACGTAGGGACCGTGCCTAATCTAGATAATAGTCAAGTAGGACCATGGGGTCACACCCGCATGCGATATTAGCATGTGTGTTACATCCTAGTATGGGATATGGTGTACATGCATTGTGCTTATGCATGGGTCTTGGCAATTATGAGTTAGGGGTACCTGCATGGGAGTTAGGCATGGATTGATAGTATGCTTACATGTGGATTTAGTGCATGGGCAGACGAGGTGGGTTCTACACTCTCTATATAACCTCACCCGTGTCCATTAGGATCATTGAGAGTCTATGGCCGTTATGTTGTCGGATTGGTAAGCGCTTCTTATCCTTGTGATTTGCCAAATTCCCTAGTGCTCGGGGGCTAGATCAGATAGATCTAGGATTGGTTGGGTCGATTTCGTCCACTGCACTTCCCCATTGTCTTCTTGGAGCTCTATCTGGATTGGGAGTCTTGGCAGACGTTTTACTCACGCTGCAAAAATGGCTTAGAATTGGTCTGAAAGCTCTCCTGCTGTAGCTGCAGCGAGTCAACTGGTCAGTGGGCAGATCGTTGTTGCTGCAGGTGCTATGAGGAAAGTGATGGCTCGTTCTTGATGCTGTTGAGAGAGACACAAAAATGTTATCAAACGAACTATTGAAGAGAAGGATCTTGGTGCTCGCTTATAGCCTGGAGCAACTGCCAATATGTGAGCGTGGGAAGAGGCAGCGCTCGGGGGTAATTGAAAGCACCAATCAGTAACGCTAGTTTGGAATCCCTCCAATAGCATGAGTTACCACCATGTGGCAGATGAGGTGGCATGAGACCCATGCCATGTAAAGATGACTCAAGGCACATTTTCGGTGCCTAGGGACATTGCTCTACATGTTAAGTTGCAAAAATGAACCAATTAGATCATAGGGATATAAATTGGCCAATCAAATTGGGACACTTCATTTAGTACTTGCCAATCAAGTTTGAAAATGAAATGGTAATTTTAAAAATCGTCAAATCAAAGGGCCAAGTAAAAAAACTTGCCCCTAATCTAAAACCACCATGATACCTCCTTATGACGGATACACCTATTGTAAAAAAATTTATGTGAGATAAGAAGAAACGACGTCCAATACAAAGCGAAACGTCGTCTCCTTTTGCTCCTCTTCTTCTTCTGCCCCTTTTTGCTTGGCTTTTGTTACGATCCACCACCTTTACCTATTTCCTTGCATTTCTTACGATCCACCAAGCGATCACATACACGCGCGCGCCATGGATGCAAGCCCTTTCTCCTGCTATGGCGCTTCTCAGCCCTTCCCTGCGGCCACCTCCTCCGCTCTCTTGCCTCCCAATCCTTCCCAGCAGCGTCTCTCTGAGGTGGATTTTCTCCGTCCAGTGGTGGATGGTTCTGCTTTTCAGCCAGCGTTTCCAGAAATGATGCAGCTCGGGCACCCCCAATCTTTGTTCCAGAGGCAGATGGTGTTGCCCCCGCCTATGCTTCCATCCCACCACCCACACAGGCCTCTCCCTCCGCCGCCACCGCAGCAGCAGCAGCAGGGGAATTGGCCACATGGGGTGGGAGTAGAATGCCCAGAAGCACAAGCACCTGTGTATGCGGCAGATGGAAGCGCAGCGGAGGTGCTCCCAGGGATGGAGGATTTCAAGTGCAATATCTGCTTTAGCGTGGCGCAGGCGGCGGTTGTCACATTCTGTGGGCATCTGTTTTGCTGGGGGTGCCTCTACCCCTGGTTGCATATTCACTCCTCCAACAACGAATGCCCTGTCTGCAGAGGAGGCATTCCAGAAAACAGCATTGTTCCCATTTATGGCAGGGGAAATGCTTCCGAAGCCACATCCGCAGCAGGCGGTGGCTCGGAGGCGCCTGGGGTGGAGAGCCTCCCTCCGCGGCCGCGGGCACCTAGAATTGAAAGCCTAAGGCAGATTCAAGACACAGGCAGCAGCAGCAGAGAGGTGGCGGCAGCCAATACTGCCACCAGGGGCGAAGAAGCAGTGCAGCTGCAAGAGGATGCTGCTATCAGAAGGGAAAGGGCAGAGCAGGAGCAGAGGGAAGAAAATCATTTCAGTCCTGTAGCAGAAAGATTCAATGCATTCAACAATGCAGCAACAATTTATCCCTCGGAGCACATAGGGGCGAGGATCAACATGGATTTAAGGGTTCTGGAGCAGCAGCAGCAGCCACAAATACACAATTTCTTCAGGCCATGGAGCAATGCAGTTGATTCTGCTGCTGCTGCTAGCTCCGGACAGATGCTGGACCCGCGCGACATTCTTACCATCAGCTGGCTGGTGATGAATCCGATGCAGGCGGCGTCGTGGGTGGCTTCCATGAGAGCAATTGTTTTTAACCTAGAGGCCTTCTTCGGCAGCCTGGAGTACCAGCAGCACAGAGGGTGGGACATACTGTACAACAAATTCAGTGCAGGAATTCCTAACCACCATGAAGGTATCATCAATCACTCCACAGTGCATCCTATTCAAGCTGTGGAGTGGTTATCTTCGATGCGTGCAAGGTTGATGAATGCCGAGCAGATTTTGGCGAATTTAGAGCACCTGCATCAGCAAGCACTTGCCTCACACCATCCATCTCACCCGGGGCATTACCCCCGAGCACCTGTTCCCCCTACATATGATGGTTCCAGCTACATGCCAGTCAATTTACCCCAAGAAAATGTAGTTCCTTACAGGTGGTTTTGATTTTAGTTCCTTGCTCATCTCCCATAATTCACTTACTATTCATCTGAGGGGACGCGGTTTTCTGGTCGGATCGGGTGTTGGGCTTTTTTGCTTGAAATGGACCAAAGCACCAGATCTGCAGAGACAGTCCTCAATTTGTTAGGACGGGAGTGAAATACAAGCACAACAACTCTTGAGCTGACAAACCCAGTAAATCAATCTGCTTAACGTCACCATGCAACTGTTGGTGAAAGTTATGTAGTAGTGATATCTGATTTAGGTGAACCTGTAGCACTCCAGAAAAGGGTAAAGAACTTGCTTCAAAATGAAAGATTATAAGGCTAATCCGCATCACATCCTAAAATCAGAAAAGATCAATCATTATATGTTGATTAGCTTCTGTTTTGTGGAATTTACAGACCACAGATGAATATTGAACCATACAGTCCTATTTGCCAGTGAATTAGGCTTTTTTCGGAATATGTCCAATTTATTCATCCTAGTCGCTGGTGATGTAAAAGGCATTGATAACCTGGGAGGAAATCTACCATCCACGTCAAGAAATTTGATCACATTTGTGAAGATTATGAAACTTCTCCTTCATATTGGTGTATGGTATACTAACAACATGAGTGAAATCAATCCAAATAGTGAAAATTATATCAAACCACATTGCCAGAGCAAGCATGAAGCAAGTTGGCCTATAACAAGATAAGTTTAAACATAAGCAGTTGGTTCACACAGTTGGTTGTCTAAGATCAATTTTTTCCTTCCGTAGGGCTTTAATATATTCTTTCATTCTCTTATGCCTCGGTCTCTTCTTTGTTGATGCCATTCTTCTTTGTTGATGTCATTCCTGAGAGAGAGCAGAGGTAACACTCAAAGCAGCAAAGTTCACAGCTCTTTTCTGCTCTCACACAACCTCCAACGTATTTGGATGGGTTTTGTGTTTTCAATCCATAGTGATTCATCACTAGCTATAACAACACTCTTGACATTCTAAGTCAAACTTGGGCTGCCTTTGCTTTGGTCGCCTGATCATGAAATCAGAGCTTGATGGGTGGTTTATGATAATCAAAGAACTAGTGGGAGACTTGCATTGAAAGGAGAGAGAAATAAATATATATATATATATATATATATATATATATATATATATATATAGAGAGAGAGAGAGAGAGAGAGAGAGAGAGAGAGAGAGAGAGAGTGGCCTCTCCAAATGTTAGGCCTCTGGGAGTAATGCTTCTTGGTTTTCAACGGGAGGCTCGAACTTGGGACAAAAGAAACTTTGGATGCCAAGCTAATGAGCTGAGGCAACCCCGTTGGGTCTCTAGGAGTAATGAAAAGTTAATTAATATAGAGGGTTAACACTATAACAGATAAACAGGGTGGGAAAAAAAAAATTAACGTTTCAAGGAAACATATATGAAAACAACGGCAGGCCTGCGTTGAATGTGAGCAAACCGTGAGGGCAGGCATATGTTGAAATTGGCTCACAGGGTGGCCGCGATGGTTGTGTAACGGGGTGGCTGGGGGCTGGGGGCTGGTGTACTTCAGATCTGCCTGTGTAACGCGATGGCTGAGACCGGGGGGTCACCCTAAACCCTCAATTTGAGGCACATTTGGGTTTCTAAGAAACCCAAATTTGAGAAACCCATTGGCAAATTTGGGTTTTTAGGGCACTTTTTTTTAAGGCATTTTGCTAGCCCGGGCTCCAGCCGTCAGATTATAGCCCATTCCCTTGACTGTCAGGATGTGCACATCTCCTTCACAACTGGTATATGTAAAATAACATTTAACCAGGTCAATTTCTTGAAGGTGGGAGTAAATTCTGTTAACAAATAACAGTTAGCATTTCTACTGTGTAAAATCCTTGGGAGTAGCCAAAATTAACTAATATCCAGGGTTAACTAACATATATAGAGGTAACATCTAGAGAGGGCCGACTGTACGGAGAGATGGCGTGGTTAGCTATGCAATCAAGAACTAGCACCATCAATGTTAAAAAAAAACAAAAACAAATTGAATGCCCTGGCGCCATGTGTCTGGGCAGCCAAAGATTATCCCATAAGCACATCTCTGGGATTCCTGGAGGCAAATTTATAAGAAAACATGCACATTGTCTCACATGTGTGTGCTTGGGTGCCCGACGTGGCTCCCGCTGCCCGGCGCGACCCTTGTCGCTCGTGCCAAATTGATTGTGAGAGACATTTTGGTTGTCCCTGCCGGCCCGGGCATCGGGGCCATGTGGCGCCCAGCCACTAGGCCGGGGCCAAACGCTAAACACGGTACGGCGCACGCGTGGACGTGTTTTTTTTTTCGCTTTTCTAATGCAAATTTTTTACATTTTTATTAATTTTGAGCTTTCTGGTGGAATGTGCATGTGGACAACCAATGAGAGGCTGTCACATAGCACACGCACATTTCACCATAATGTGCATGTGCTATGTGGCAGCCTGTCATTGGTTGTCCACATGCACATTCCACCAGAAAGCTCATGTGCTATGTGTGAACATTTGATTGGCTGATTATGAGAAAAATGATCACCTAAAATTTTGGTTGTAAAATTCACATGAACATTGTGTGGGAGAAGGTGACTCCAAATTACAAAGGAAACTTGAGCACTTGGCATTACGACAAGAGGTAAATTTGTGAGCCAATTCTTGGCACTCAATTCTTGATTGTGGGAGCATAGCCAAGATGTGCTTGTTTGCACAGCCATAAAATGGTTGCCTCACAAAGCGAACTCCTATCGCACAACCAAGAACTAGGGTGAATTAACTTTGAGAGAGAGAGAGAGAGAGAGAGAGAGAGAGAGAGAGAGAGAGAGAGAGAGAGTCCATATGCCAACTCTCACCGCATGCCACCATGGGTGGGCATTCTGGTGTCTTAGGTGGAGTATTAAGGTTGACCATGGGTGGGCATTCTCGTCTCTTACACTGTTTCGCCCTCTCGTAGATGGTGTTTTAAGATCGATTATGTTATATCTTTTTTGCGGGGGGGGGATAGCCCTTTGAGGGAGTTTTGTTGAGGAAGGGGCCTTCCTTGCAGTAATTTCTTTTATTATATTTTTTTTAACGTTGTTTTTGCTGTAATTCTTTTTTACATGCACATTCCGAGTAGAAGGTGCACATAAAAAAAAGAAAAATTTATTTTACATGCACCTTTAGGCATCCAAAAAATGCATGTAAAAAATTTTGAAAAAAGAAAAAAGAAAAAAGAAAAGAAATGGAGGTGCACATATTTCGCAAGGGAGGCGCCTCCCTTTCGTCATTAAAACGTAAACAAGAACATTGTGGTATTATACCACTAAGGCTTTGCCATAATGGTAAAAAAGCTGCAAGAGCTTACACTATCAATACAGTGCTACCACAAAACTAGTTGAAGTTTTGATTAGTATTTACAATAATCACAATCAATATTTATGAGTAATCACAATAATTATGATCAGTGTTCACAAGTATTCACGATCAATATTCACAGTATTCACGATCAATACTCACAATTATTCACAATAATCATGATCAATATTCAAGATATTCACTTTTCAGTATTCACGATTTTAAATAATTATTGCCAACTGTCAATCACATAGTCTTCAAGACGCATCTCTGAAAAGTCGATCAATTTTTCATCCAATATATGGAAGACATTTTGTATACATCTTGCAAAAGAAGACACTATCAGAAACAATAAAAGTACATAGTCAAAGAAATCACCAAAACATACTATCACTTGTCATAATTCTTGATTCAAGCATGCGAGAGCACAATAATAAGAAGAAAAAGCTAGAACATTGTGGAATCAAGCATGCATAAGCTTTAAGGTCTCCTACTCACTTTCATGCTGGGTATCTGAGCCCTCCACCAAATTCCAAATCTGTTTTGAGAAGTGACCACTTAGAAAACACATAATGCAACAAAAAATGTCAAGGGCTCCATATAAAACAGAAATATAAACTTCAGGGTAGCAACATAGAATGTGCAAAGACGAACTCTAAACCATGGGATTGAATATACTTTTTGTTAGCTTTTGCTTTTGGGAATCTATCCATGCATGCATAATAAAGCATACAAAAGATTCTCATACAAAAGGTTGGAAATTGTTTTGAGCTATGAACAATGTCATGCATTGGCAGGCCTCCTTCACCCTGATTCATATCTATATGTAGCCTTATGAACTTTTATAGCGCAACAATCTAATCAACTATAATGTTTTCAATTTGATTTCGTTTACAGGCCACATAAATCCTAAGATTTAAACACAAAAGAAAAGATTTCTATCTCAAAAAGGAAGATTGCTCACAAACAAACAATCTATATCTATTAATTCTTAAAATTTACTTAATGCAAATTTCATGCTTCATCTTCTTCAAATAGCAACCATCAAATAATATGTCATTTGCAATTTGTCTTGATTCGATAGACTAGCATGTGTCTCTATTTGATGACACATCTTTGTCATTCCATTCTTCAAGGATTTGATCTGCTCTCACATATGGCCACTTACCGTATTGTGTAGTACATATGAATACTGATTACTTGTAGCACATGTCCTTTTGCTTGTTTTGCATTCATCTCAGTCTTCACCGGATGGAATAATAAAAAGCTTTTCTTAATTCTCGTGAAGTCGACCATTGCTACCTCACATACTGAACTAATGTCTACCAACTAAAGTCAGTTGTAATTTATTTTGATGATACGATAAGCTCCATATAGAACACCCATCTTCTCTCCTCTCTTTGGCCCCATTTGAATGCGCAATCATCACCGCATCAGCAAGCTGCCCCATGAGTCTAGCACTCTCGTTGGAAAGTGGCTTAAGCACACTGTTGGCAACAATAACTTTCCATCATCTGGAAGGACCTTTTGACAATTAAGTAGTACTTTCACACAGTGGTCGTCCTCCCAATCACGCATGACGTTCTACAACACAACCATCCCAAGATCAAAATAGCAACAATGAAAGGCTAAAAATGCTTGGCAACATCACCAGTAATGGGGAGTGGGTTGGATAAAATGAAGTTCATTATGCATCTCACAGGTAGTAGAATTGCATATGTAGAGAGAACACTCTCAAACATGCTCTCACCAACGTGCTCCACAACTGCAATAAATATAATAACAAGGTCATAATTCAAAAATAGCACAAGTCAAGTATGACGTGGAATCAGGAAAGATTCTCAGAAAGACAACACCAATAGCTACTCAATTGAATAAGAAAGCTTACAATGATCCAAAGGAACCAAAAAATGTCATGTACTTTTAGTACATCCATGCTTATCAATGCATCAGAATATCCATTGTAAGCTTTGTAGGCCCAAAATGAGCTATTAGCCTTATAAACAAGACGGTTCTCTCTTTAGGCCCTTCAAAGTAATTAATAAGGATAAGAGGCCACTAAGGCCCAATGTAGGCTAAATAATACTTAACAAGGGTTAACTATCCTTCAAGATAGTTATGTTTAGTTAAGTAAAAGCATTGTCTATAACTAGGCAAGAGACAACAATTTTTGAATCTTTTGGCTCATTTGCAAGTGAGAGCTTCTAGCTTCCTTGTGAATGTGAGCCATAGGGATCTCCATTGCTAGGTCTCATGTGCCCTATCCACATGAATCAATGCTCCATTCCCATTGATTGTACTCTTTCTTTCGTTGCTAATGTGTTTCCATTGTGATCTCCATGTTTCTAGCTTTCTATTGATATGCTATCATGAATGTCGTGTTCTCTTCTTGCTTCTAGCTTTACTTCCATTGTAATTGCTATTAGTTTGGGATTTGGCACATGACATTTCTTGGTATCAAAGCACAGATCCATGATTCATGATGATTCTATGAGAATTCCATTAGATTTGATGAGTTCATTATTTTTGTAGCTTTCTTTTTGCTGATTTTTAACTTTGAATTTTTCAGTTCTGTTCAGACGAATTTTTAACATTCAATTTAGTTTCTCATTTCTAATTTAATTCCATAGGTTTGTAGAGCTTTGTTTCAGCTTTAATTTTCACCAATTTTCAAGCCATTTGGATAAGAGATGCAAAAGTTATCGCACTTTTTCCAGAAGCCGTCAAAATAGGTGACTAGAATTTTGCTTTCACTTGATTTGAGTTTTTCAGATTTTTCAAGTTTCTTTTCATTGATCATTGATTTAGCTTTGATTTGATCCATATGGCAGATCATTTGAATTAGTATCCAAAAAGTTTTGACAATTCTTGATTCCTAGCTCTAGTTTTGTTAGTTTTCTTTCTTCAAAATTTTCAGACCTATTTTGTGATTAAGTCTACCTATCAAATCACCTCCAATCATTGATTTGATTCCATAACATGATAGAGCTTGTTGTTAGCTTTTCAAAGGTACCGAGTTTGTGTGATTTGGATTAATATTGAGGGAGTTATGATCAATTTAGTGGAGATGAATTAAGTTGGCCAGAATTCTGAAATTTTTTTTGTGAATTTTCCAAGTGAGAGAAAAGCACTTCAAATTTTTATTCTTGAAGTTCAGCTTCTTTGTTAAGATTTTTTTTTAAGTTCTTCATTTTGAAGTTTTGGTCAAAAAATCACTATTAAAAAAAAAATGACCTAACCCTGCCCACGACAGTCCTAACCCTAGGATAAACAAAAGAAAAAAATACCTCCCTCAGAACTCGCAGAAGGCCCTCCCTCAGCCCTGCGACTTCCCTTGCGAATTCCCTGGCGGCTTCACCTGTGACTTCACCTGCGAATTCACACGAATCCCCCTCACAATTCTCTGGCGACTTCTCCACGAATCCACCTTCAGAAAATTCAATTTTCCTCCCCTCGCGATTCTGAACTCGCGACTTCTTCCACGAATTCTCCTTACGACTTCTTCTGCCTGCCCCCCACCGCGAATCCTGCCCCCCATCCCGAATTTCTAGCGACTCCACTGGCGATTCCACAATCCAGCCCTCACGATTCTCTACGAATTCAACCCGGCGATTCTTTTACGATTCCTCCATGCTACCACGATTCCACGAGTTCTCTTTCCCTGGCGATTTATCCCACCCTGCACGAGATCTACCCCGCCGGTTCACGATTCCCAGCGAATTCCCTTCATCGTGAATCCCTCCTTGCGAATTCACCCCTCTCTCTCTAGCACCCCCCCTCCGTTCCCTCCCTCTTCCGTAGCCGGCCTGCGTCATCTCACATAGAATATTCCATAGAACATTCTCTGCGAATGTTCTTCAAAATATTCCACTCCTTGCCTCACCTTTGTGCTCGGTAATAAAAAATATTTGCCAGCATTTTTCAAAAAATTTACGATTCCCAAGATCATCCATGAGCACCATAGAAGCGACTGGGAAAAAAATCTTCACGATCTTTTCTATTCTTCTACAAGCAAAAGAATGTTTCATGGATTCCAAAAAATTATTGAATTCAATTTTGACTTTTCTTTAACCCCTTTTTTTTTAAGTTGTTAAATTCAAATTTGTTTTTTATTCTATAACTCCACATAACTTTTTAGTTTGAGCTCAGATTTCAGCGCAGTAAAAACAAAAATTGATTAAAACAATAAGACAAATTCAAATAGATTATCCAGATTGTTGTTGTAACACCTCAAAATGGGTGGTAAGGGAAAACAACCAATAGATAAAAATAACCCACCTCAAGACAACTTATCTATTGAAAAAAAGGTGGAAGAATTAACGATTTTGAACCAACAAGAAAACATACTAAGTAAAATGCAGGTTACACAAGATCTGATAGTTACAATGTTGCAAGCAATGTAAAGAAATCGATTGGCTGATGAGGCAAAATGGGACAGATTGTTTGATACCCTAGCCGGTAGGCAAGATAAGCTAGCGAGAGCTGATCAGAGATCTAATGAGCCATCTACATCGTTCCAACAACCATTTCCATCACAAAATGTAACATCTTCTCAGGATGTATGAAGAATTGATATGGACAAGGGAAAACATGTATTATAGACTCATATTGAATACCCAGTCAAACTTGGAACTGATAGGGGCATGTCCGAACAACGAGTGCAACAGTCCACGAGACTTCATGAACAACGGAAACACTTTGATAATCGGGAGTACAAGGATAAGATAACCATTCCAAAATTCAACGGTGACTTTAAGACCCTTGACATTGAGGAGTGGTTAAATAAATTAGATCGTTACTTTATTCTGTTCAATAGAGATGACCGAGATAAAATCACTTTCGCTACGATCCACTTTGAAGAAGCAGCTTATGAGTGGTGGAAGCGGAGGGAGATTAGGTTATCAATAGAGGAATGTAATACACGAACTAATTGGCCGTTATTTAAGAATGCTTTTATTGAGTCCTTCAGAAGACCATTCCATGATGACGACAACTTTAAAAGGTGGACAATGATACGTCAGAAGAGTTCGATACAAGAGTATAACTTTGATTTCTGGAGCCTGACTCTTAAACTACCCACAGTGTCTGATGCAGATCATTTGTGAAGGTATGTACAAGGACTGCAACTAGATATTGGAGCTGATGTAGCATCACATTTTTGTACTGATCTCGATCAAGCTGTGCGGGTGGCTCTTAAAATCGAGCCTAAATATGTTGGTAAGTGGTCGACTAAATCAGGAGCACCTAGATATGAAATTAATGAACGGGAAGCTGAGTGGAATTCCGATATCCGTCGATATGATAAGGAAAGGAACACAATCCTCCAGTATCCAACAGTTAAAGAAGCTGATAGGAGGAATAGTGGTAAGAAACAAGTGAGCAACATGGAGGCCAAACCAGAGGCGAAGATTGTTAGATCAAAGGCAGAGATAGATCAATTGTGGCAACAAGGCTTATGTTTCACTTGTAAGCAAAAATGGAAACCAGGGCATAAGTGTGACAAAGCTAAGTTTGCAGGGATTTCCTTGATTGTTGAAGATGACGAAGATGATACTAGCACTTTTTCAGAGAATGTCATTGACACTCAACTGCCACAAAGTGATGAAGGAAAGGAAGACACCTCATCTGATGAGGAATCACCAAACCACGAATAGCAGGAAAGATCCATTAGGAGGGATCAGAAAGTTGAACTATTGAACATATCTTTAAATGCTTTCAATGGATCCCATTCTAACAAAACCTTCCGTGTGCAAGCGTTAATTAATGGAAGGAAAGTATTTTGCTTAATAGATAGTGGTAGTACGCATAACTTCTTTAATAGTAGGTCATTACGAAGCTGTGGATTAGCATCTTTGGATCATTGTGATAAGATGAGAGCCCAGATTGCCAATGGAGTAACCATTCATTGTAATAACATCACCCCAGTGGTGAAATTACAAATGGAAGATTATACTCTTAAAACAAGTTTCCATATTGTGGAGCTGGGCCCAATTGATGTTATACTAGGAGTGGAATGGCTTAAGACCTTGGAAAATGTAACAATCAACTTTGATCAAGGACTGATGAGATTCAGACAAGGAGAATCCCAATTTGAACTACACAGCGTTCAATCTACTCAACCATGTTCAACTTTGCAACTGATTTATGTGGAGAAGGTTGTCTAGATCAAATGTGGAAATGTTTGTGCTTAGGATTGAAGAAGTTGAAGGACAAGTCAAGGAAGTAAAAACAAAACCATTGGCCAAGGTAAAACAAAGTGTGAAAGATCCAAAAATTCGGAAGATCTTGGGTAAATTTTCTGATGTGTTTGTTGATCAGTTACCCAAAGGGGAACCTCCTACCAGATTTGTGGACCATCCCATTGAATTGGAATCAGAGACTAAACCAGTCAATTTACCACCTTACAAACTATCAAAGGCCGAAAAAGAAGAAGTCCATAAACAGGTTCATGAGTGACTCTCAAAGAATTTATTGTTCAAAGTAAATCACCTGTTGCCTCTCCCGTGTTGCTGGTTAAGAAGAAGGATGGAACATTCAGGATGTGTATTGATTATCAAGCTCTTAACAAAGTGACCATCAAAAACAGATATCCAATCCCTAGAGTGGATGATTTGTTGGATGCGTTAAAGGGAGCTAGCATTAAAGGGAGTGATAGATCTACGTTCAGGATACCATCAAATTAAGGTCAAAGAAGAGGATCGGCATAAAACAGCTTTCCGAACTTACAGGGGACATTATGAACTCAAAGTTATGTCGTTCGGATTAACTAATGCTCCTGCCACTTTTGAAGCTCTTATGAATCGAATTTTTGAACCTTACCTTTATTTGTTTGTGTTGGTATTCTTTGACGACATCTTGATATATATTAGGAACATGGAAGAGCATGCGAAACATTTGGATACAATTTTAAGTATTCTTCGAGAATACAAGTTGTTTGTAAAGATAACCAAATATGAATTCACTCGAGATGAGGTGGAATACTTGGGACATATTGTGTCCAAGGAGGGAATCAAGATGGACCAAAAGAAGATTGCGGCAATCAAGAATTGGAATTCACCTAACAACATCAGAGAATTGAGAGGATTCCTAGGTTTAGCATCTTATTATAGAAGATTCATTCAGGACTTCTCAAAAGTGGCAGCACCGCTTACCCATCTTCTGAGAAAGGATAAGTTTGAATGGAATGAGAAAACTCAGATGGCTTTCGAAGCTCTTAAGAAATAATTGGTAACAGCTCCTTTACTAGTGCAACCCAATTTCAACTTACCTTTCATGGTTACATTGGACGCCAGTGGCACAGGATTGGGAGCTATTTTGAGTCAATCAGATGGAGTCATTGCTTATGAAAGTAGGAAACTTACTAATAAGGAAGCGTCATATCCTACTCATGATAAGGAGATGTTGGCAACTGTGCATACTCCTAAGAAATGGTGACACTAGTTATATGGTTCTAAATTCCTGATTAAAAGTGACCATCATAGTATGAAATATTTCTTGAGCCAAAAGCAATTGAATGACAAGCAGAAGAGATGGTTATCACAGGTTCAATCTTATGATTTTAACATTGAATATCTAAAAGGAAAGGACAATGTGGTTGCAGATGCATTATCGAGAATATGGTCTTTGCAGATGAATGCATCTTCGAAATCTACAGAGGAATATGTGGCATACTTGGCGGAAAATCAAAACAAAATTTTGGATCATCCTCTAACGGAAGAGCATAGAATGTTGTGGTCAGATTTGAGGTTCGGCACAATCTCCGCAATAACTGCATTGAGTGCAGATTGGATAAAAGACATTCAAGCGGAATATATGGAGGATCCAGACTTGAAAGAGATTTGGGAGGAAACTCAAGTTTCCAACTCAGTTGTTCATCCCCGTTATAGGAATCAAGGACAAATATTGTTGTATGACAATTCTAGAGTTGTGTTTGCTCCTAAATCTAAGTTCATTCCGCAAGTGTTATATGAGCTACACTCATCTCCAAGTGCTGGGCATAGTGGAATTTTGAAGACATATCAAACCATCCGCAAGCTATTCAAATGGGTTGGAGAGAGAGAGAGAGAGAGAGAGAGAGAGAGAGAGAGAGAGAGAGAGAGAGAGAGAGAGAGAGAGAGAGAGAGAGAGAGAGAGAGAAGTGACAATCTCCTGATTGACAGGGCCATCGCGACCTGGAGCCATCGCGAGAGAGAGAGAGAGAGAGAGAGAGAGAGAGAGAGAGAGAGAGAGAGAGAGAGAGAGAGAGAGAGAGAGAGAGAGAGAGAGAGAGAGAGAGAGAGAGAGAGAGAGAGAGAGAGAGAGAGAGAGAGAGAGAGAGAGAGAGAGAGAGAGAGAGAGAGAGAGAGAGAGAGAGAATTGAAAAAGATTATCTATGTTAGATATAGGGGTCTTATGTTTTTTATATCAAGCATCTAGGTGTAGGATGTTGATAGGAACAAATTTGGCATAGATGGCAAATTATGCATTTCCACTTATAATGCCACTATTGAGCCAAAATAGAGTAAGAGGCTAAACTCGTGTCAATTAGAGTGTAGACAAGTGTAATGCTTTTGTTTGATGAATTCTAAGAGGTCCAATAGGATTTAGAGGTGGAACCATGTGAGGTCCAATAGGAATTTGAGGTTTGCTTGAAAATAGTCCATTAGAATTAAGAGGTGCATGAATCAATGGTCCAATAGGATTAAGAGGTGGCAAAGTGTGGTCCAATCATAGTTAAGCATAGTGGTAGCTCGTGGATCTACTAGTATCATTGTACTCCTCATTTGGATCTGATTGATTTGGTGATTGTGTGGATTTTGAGTGCTATTGGATTTCTAGCTTTCTCTCTCTACCCGAGAGCTCATGATAATTTTCTCTCTCTACCTGAGGAGAGCAGCTTGTTTTTACTTACAATAATTTTTTAATACTTCCCACACGTGTGAGTGAGCATGTAGTAGTGTGTTTTTGCCATAGAATCAAAGATAGATCTTGAATCTCAATCTAGTCTTGATCTTGGTGCATCTACACACCTTAGGAGATCACAAGTACATGTTGTGGACAATCCAAACGTGTGAAATCTACATGGTATCAGAGCCTACCTAAGGTTACCATGCATTTTGATCCATTTAAGTGAAAACTATTCATCAATCTTGAGCTAGAAATTGTCAAGATCCATTTTTCTAGTTATCTTGTCCAATTTTGGATCAAAATAGATCAAAAGGACATTGATTGGGTCTGACCTGGTACTATACGGAATCAGGTGCTCAGACACGTGTGAGGAACATCCAATTTCAGTTTGGAAGTTCTCTCTCATGCTTGATCCATTTATCTTGCTTGATATCTTGTTTTGAAGCTATTTTTGCTAGTTTATGATGCAATCAGTTTCATTCCATTTGGTTGTGCCAATCAGAAGTTATAAGCTTTTGAAGAGGGTTAGGTAGGGCACCTAGACCTGGGTGGACACATTTGTTCTGGTCAAGAGATTTCTTGGTTGATCCAAAATCACAGTTGAATGCTTACCAATCTCAATTATATGTGATCTAGGCACTGTTTTGAGATCTTAGCCATTTTGTTTCATGCACTATCATTGTATTTGAGTCAAATTTGGTTTCTTAGTGTACTTCACACGTGCTAAGAGTGTTTGATCCTAACTTTGCCCATACTCCATCATTTGATGTGAAATAGATCTTGTTTTAGAGAGATTTGTGTAGCTTGTGAGAATCAATTCACAAATAGTTGCAAGATCTTTCATAGGAGGAGATAGTACTCCATTATTGGATCCTATTGAGAGTGTGTAGCAGCATTTATTGTTCATCATTTGAGTTTTCTTCACTGCAAATGTCTTCAATGGGTTCATCCTTGTTGGAACCAAGTGAAAGATTGTCCACTTCAAACTATTCAATTTGGAAAATGAGGATGGAGTCCATCTTGATCCTTCAAGACGTGATGGACATAGTTCTTGGCCTTGAAGAACCACAAGTTCTTCAAGAGGTTCAAAAATACAAAAAGAGAGCTAGGATGGCTCTCCACTACATTAAGATGAATGTCTCTAATGAGATATTGAGAGAGATAGGTACTTGTACAATAGCCAAAGAAGCTTGGGATTGTCTCAAGACTATCTATGAGGCTAAGAATACCTCTAGGCTTCTCACTCTTAGGAATAAAATCTTTCAAAGTAGCCAAAAGAGTGATGAGAGTGCATCTAGTTATGTTTTGAGAGTAAAAGATATTCATAGAGAACTTGCTTGTATTGGTGATTCCATCAATCAAAATGAGCTAGTCCAAGTCATTCTCAATGGCTTGAGAAGTGAATTTGATAACCTTGTCCAATCCTATGCCATTAAGGAGGAGCTACCAAGTTTGGAGGCTCTCCAAAGTGTGCTAATTTCAAAAGAATCAAGACAAGAGTACAAGCTCTTGAGGATGGACAAGCTTTCTCTCACTCGTAATGATGGCAAAGCTCTCTTTGCCAAGGATAAGCACAAAGGGAGGAGCAAGAACCAACATCAACAATCCTCAACCAAGGACAAAGTTAAATCCAAAGACAAAGACGAGGAGGAAGATGATTCCTCTAATGCTTCATCATCCAAGCTCAAGAAGAAGAAGATCAAGTTTTTTTATTGTGGCAAGAAAGGTCATTATGCCACCAATTGCTTCAAAAAGAAGAATCAACTCAAGCAAGCCAACATTACCAATGAGAAGGAAGACACTATTGCAAGTGATGGAGAGGGATCTCTTATGGTCTCTAGTTTATCATCTACTCCTTTCAAGAAGGACAGCCTATGGTATATTGATAGTGGAGCCTCTTCACATATGTGTAGCTCCAAGGACTCTTTCTCTTCTATTGCACCTTATGATGGAGTCAAGAAATCAATATGCACTGCAAATGATTTTGAATGTCCTATTGAAGGCATAGGGAACATTCCCTTGAAGCTTGCATCCTCTAAAGTTCTTTCTCTCTCTAAAGTTCTTTATGTACCTAAGCATACTAAGAATCTTATTAGTGTTGGCCAATTGCTTGATAATGGCCTTGATGTAAAATTCAATGTTGATACTTGCACTATCAAGAAGAATGATGAGATACTTGCATTAGGATCTAAATTTGGAGGCATCTATAAACTAGATCCAAATGAGTATGTGAATGCTTGTAATGTTGCTCTTGTAAACAAGCTCGCTATGGAGGAATTATGGCATAGGAGGTTGGGACATCCCAACTACAGATCCATGCTCTCTATGATCAAAGAGGCCAAAGCTATTGGCTTGCCAAAGTCATTCTCCAAGAAGATCAAGCCTTGTGAGGCTTGTGCTACTGCTAAATCTCACAAAAATCCATTTACAAGATCTTCTATCAAAAGCAAGCATCCTTTGGAGTTAATCCACTCGGATGTGCATTTCTCATCTACTATAAGCAAGGGAGGAGCCACTTGTTTTGTTACTTTCATTGATGATTTAACAA
This sequence comes from Diphasiastrum complanatum, assembly GCA_029204225.1. NCBI lineage: Eukaryota > Viridiplantae > Streptophyta > Lycopodiopsida > Lycopodiales > Lycopodiaceae > Diphasiastrum > Diphasiastrum complanatum. The sequence goes on from CM055096.1 coordinate 57,327,622, forward strand.
GATTCACTTGGATATATCTTCTTGCTTCTAAATCTATGGTGTTTGACCATTTCCTTATTTTCAAAGCTTATGTAGAGAAGCAATTCTCATTCAAGATTAAAGCTCTTAGAAGTGATGGAGGTGGCGAATATATCTCCAATAAATTTCATGATTTTTGTGAGCTTGAAGGCATCAAAAGAGAGTTCTCTTGTGCCTACTCTCCATCTCAAAATGGAGTGGCCGAGAGAAAGAATAGATCTCTATGTGAATGTGCAAAATCTATGAGAATTGAGGCATCTTTGCCCAAAGATTTTTGGGGAGAAGCCATTAATTGTGCAAATTATCTTTGCAATAGGCTCCCACATATAGCTCTTGGAGGAAAGTCACCATATGAAATCTTATATTTGAAGAAGCCTAAGGTTGATCACCTTAGAGTTTTTGGATGCATATGCTTTGCCCATATTCCCTTGGAAACAAGGAAGAAGGAAGATCCTAGTGCATGCAAAGGGATCATGTTGGATACTCATCCACCAAGAAGGCCTATAGAGTCTTTGTACTCTCTACTTCTCAAGTTATTGAAAGTAGAGATGTTGTCTTTCATGAAGGTCAACACTCATCTTTTGAAGAGGCCGAGATCAAGAAGTCTATGGATGCATCACCTATTATTGATTTGAAGACAAGTATGATGTGATGGGGTCGAGATTTGAAGAAGACTCTCCTCGGATTTTCTCACCAAGAAGATCCATGAGAGATAGATCCGAGCCTAAGAGGCTCTCATATGTTGACAAAGGCAAACAAGTGGATCTTGATTCCACTAATTATGTTTTTTATGTCTCTCATGAAGAGCCAAAGAATGTACAAGAGGCACTCAATACCAAGGAGTGGTATGATGCCATGAAGCAACAGTATGATGCATTGATCACCAACAATACTTGGGAGCTTGTGGATCCTCCATCCAACAAGCATGTGATTGGTTGCAAATGGGTATTTCGGATCAAGTTCAATCATGATGGCACCATCAACAAGTATAAATCAAGATTATGTGCCAAAGGATTTGCTCAAATCCATGGCCTTGATTATGAGGAGACCTTTGCACCCGTTGCAAAGATGGTGACAATAAGAATTCTTATTTCTCTTGCTTGTTTCTTTAAGTGGAAGGTTTTCCAATTAGATGTATCCAATGCTTTTCTAAATGGTTATCTTGAGGAGGAGATCTATATGGAACAACCTCAAGGATTCATCAAGGATGAGTCCAAAGTGTGCTTGCTCTTCAAAAGTCTTTATGGACTCAAGCAAGCACCAAGATCGTGGTATTCAAGACTTAATTATTTTCTTATCTCACTAGGATTTACTCTTAGTGACTATGATCCTTCCATGTACCTAAAGTTTGTTGATAGCAATATTGTCATTCTTCTAATTTATGTTGATGACATTATTCTTTGTGGAAGTTGTATCAAGCTAGTTGATGAAACTAAGCTAGCACTTGGATGTGAGTTTAAAATACAAGATCTAGGAGAGATACATTACATCCTAGGCCTATAAATTGATTTTTATGAAAATCATGTATTTATATGCCAATCTAGATATGCTCACTCTATGTTGAAAAAATTTCATATGGAAAATTCTAAGACCGTAGATACTCCAATGGAGCAAATTGTAAAAGATCCTAATAAAGGTGACCAATGGTTTCATTGGATTTTGGTGACATCCTAGGGATCCATCCACACCTAGGGCAAATTATCCAAACCATGATTCATGACAAATCCTCTATGGAAAAGCGAATAGCGGATCTTGGCTCAGAGAATACTCTTATCAGCCAGAAGTTTATCGAAATCAATTAGAAGCTCAACAATATAGACAAGAAACATGAAGAGAAATCAGAAGCCGAGCTGAAAAAGACAAAGCAAGAAAAAGAGGCCCTATAAACATATACAACTGATCTTCAGAATGCATTGATATATGTGCAAGATCAAGTTGATAAAGCAGTCCAGGACGCCAAGCAACAAGTTCTCCTCTTGCAAGGAAAAATGGATATGGCTTAGTTGGAGAAAGAAAGAATTTAGGAGAATTGGATGCCACGGCAACAAAGCACGATAATCTACTACACACAAATGTACCAGATCATCCCCTCTCCCAAGAGGAAATCAACTATCTATTCAGGAAGGTCGAGATGTATCACCAATCCTTGTCAAACTTCGAAGGCAGATTTCAACACAAATCTCTCAAGGACAAATATAATTCAGATTGGGTCTCAAAAAAGCTTAACTGATTAACCTCTCCAATCCGGCTTAAGGCATTCACGACACTAAGTACCCTTCCGGTACTCAATGTCATAATGAAATTCTTGGAGCATTTTTGACCATCTGGCTTTACGACCCCTAAGGTCAACCGCATCATTAATATACTTTAATGCTTGATGGTCTATTACTATGGTAAATTGGGAGCCATACAAATAATGTCTCCACACTTTTAAAGCACGAATTACTACAAAAAGCTCCGTATTGTAGGTGGAATACCACTTTCGAGTAGGATCTAGCTATTTGCTTTCAAATGCAACTGATCTACCACCCTTATATGGGACTGCGGCTATAGCGTAGTCACTGGCATCCGTTTCAACTACATATGGCTTATTAGGGTCCACTATGTGTAAGATAGGCAATGTAGATACACAATATTTGAGATTTTCAAAACTTTGATTTATCTTTACAATCCAAGTAACCGGAGGGCTGAATTTATTGTGTCGGCTAGTTCTTTTAGCCCCTTTGAAGACATTCGTCAAAGGTAATGCAATTATTGCATAACCCATGATAAATCTATGAAAAAATATCATAAAGCACAAAAAGGGCTTAACCTCTCGGATGGTTTGAGGACTTGGCCATTCACGAACTTTTCGGACTTTATTTGAGTCAATTTCCAACCCATGGAAAAGAGCTCTTAGACTACCTTTGACCGTTTAGCTACCAACCCTTATGATATCGCTGCTTACCATACTTTTTTGCTCTTTCCCCTTTGGTGCTTGCCTCTTCCTCCTAGAGGTGGTGAAGTAGGTCATCGGAAAACTCGTAACATAATTCGGCATTTCATGTCAGGTGATTGGCAAAATTTACAAGAGGAACTTTTTCTTCGTTGCAATGCACTTGCGACAAAACGAGATTTTATTTCAGTATCAGACTCGGAATCCATTCTTATTCATAGTCGTCTACGTCGTTGTGTTTTGCTTGAACAAGCTGGTGAATGTTCTCGAGCTACACACGCTCTTGCTCTCTCAATTTCGACAATTCTTTCTTCTACTACTATTCAGGCATTGGAACGACTTCATCCCCATGCAAGTGATACTCTTTCTTTATTTGTGGAAGACTTTCAGCCTGACTCTGATCTTCAGCTTGCAGAAGTTCATTTTATGAAAACTTTTCTTCGTAGTCCTCGCCTCTCAGCTAATGGTTTTTGAGAATCTACGTGATTGTTTTTCTCCAGATGATTCTACTAGTGGCTTTGATCTTTTCTTCAAGGTGTGCAACTTCATTGCATCTGGATAGATCCCTTCTTCAGTTGCTCATATTCTAAGTGTCGCTCGTCTTTTAGCATTGGATAAAGCTTCTGGTGGTGTACGTCCAATTGTAGTGGGTGAATGTTTATACAGGTTGGTGGCAAGGGCAATTTGTTTCCAATTTTGAGAAACTTTTCATGCTCATTTTTTTCTTTTTAGTGGGTTCTGCTACTGAAGTCATCCGTGCTTTTTTGCATTTCACAGCTCAACTTTCTTCTATTGGGCTTATAATGAATAGGTCTAAGTGCGTTGCTTGGTGGAAAGGCCTTCCAACAGATATCTCCTTATTTGAAGGTTTCATTACTCAACTTGGCATTAAGGCATTGGGTGTTCTCATTGGTTCTTTTGGATATGCCGCTTCATTTATGCATGAAACTCTAGATGGATTTGCTCGTCATTCTGATGTGTTGCCAAAGCTTGGAAATTCTCAAGTTGCATTCGGAATTTTCACTCAGTGCTTTGCTCAACGTCCTGGCTATCTACTACATTGCGTTACTCCTTCACTTGACATATTATCCTTACTTCGAGATTTTGATGATAATTTACTGGACATATTTGGTCATCTTTTGGGGCTAGGAACCTTCGACACTTGTGAAGGTCAATTTTATAAGTGGCAAATTTCTCTTCCTGCCTCCTCTGGTGGTGTTGGCTTAGTATCTACTGCTTGCATTGCACCGACTGCTTTTCTCGAAAGTTGGGCTCTTGTTGCCTCTACACTAGTTTTCAGGTTTCATCAGGGTAACCAGTCTCTTCTTCTTGATTCAGTGGCTCATGTGGAGACTGACAATTTTGTGTTTCGACACGCTCTTCGCACTGCTCGAGGTATACTTCCACCGCTTGTACAACCTTTTATGCCTCCTTTTGAATCTTTGGCAACAAATCAGCGACTGGATTTTCAAAAGACTATCATGGAGCATCTTCACTCTTATTCCTTCGATCAACTTATCAATGATTCTCCTTTGGACGCAGTTCGAGTTCGTCTTCTTTCACAGTGGTGTGGAAGTTGTTGAAGATGGCCAAGTCTTCAATGACTTCAAGTTATTAAACTTGACATCTGAACTTTGAAATTATGTCAGGATTGGTTACCCTTTGCTGGAGATGGCCGCAGGGTCTCTCTCAAATAATTGTTGTCGCCACTTCGGTTGTGATTGGAGGGCGGGTAAGGCTTGCAGTTCTTTTTCCTTGATGGTCTGAGCTGAGAACGATAACTGCCAACCGCCTCTTGATGACTCGTGGGGATATTTGGAAAAAAAATTATTGATGTTCTCCTCCACGAATTTCGATCTTCGGAAGGCCTGGCTGGCAGATATCGTTCGTGATCCTCTGGATGATATTGTTGGGCCCTGGCTGGTGGTTGCGCCTTGGCTCTAGTCGCGCATCTCAGTGGCCGCATCTGTCTGCCCTTGGTCCTGGCCTTCGGACCCTTGATCTGGTTGAAATCCCCCTGCTGCCTACTGGCTCTGGTCTTGGCTGGTACTAGCCTATGCAGCGTCAAAATTAGGTGGCAGTGGAATTACCACGGGGGAGGGCTGGGCCTTTGTTTCCATGTATTTCTGGCATGCCTTGAGGGCTTGCTTGGCCTGGGCGAGCTCTTGTGTTGCACTTGCCCGATACTTATTGAACCCCGCCTGGTAACTGTTCAAGATTTGGCTATAAATCTGCACCTGATGTCGTAGAAGATTTATCTCTGATTGGAAAAGCGGCCTTGTGTCCGGTGCAGATTGAGCTAACCAGACGAGTTTCTCATCTTGTAAGGCTTTAACCTCTGTCCCCAGGCGCGTGTTCTCTGCTTCCAAAAGTGTAAGTTGCGTCTGGATGGGGGCAAGCCGTTGGGATGCTTTAGTTTGAAGCTCCCGCACCTTTGTGGAGGCCTCCGTCAGCACTTTGCAGAGGCTTTGAACATATTTGTTTAGGCCCTCCTCCTTCTGCTGCAACTTGGCAATCTCCTGGTGCCCTGCTTGTTCGTGTTGTTGAGCTAGAATCAGCTCTTGCTGCAGCTTGGTGAGGTCTGCTCGCAGCTGTGTGTTACTTGTTGCCAACTATAGTACCCTGCTTTCCAGAATAGCTTTGGCTGCTACTGCATCCAGGATGTATTTTCCTAGGGTCTGATACACCGTCGTTAGATTCGTGGGAGCAGCTGGTACATTGGTACTAACAGGGGCTTGTGTTGTATCGGCCCCGACGACTTGTGGAATTCCGTCGTCATTGTCCTCGATCAGGTTTTCATTTATCCTGATGCCATCTGGGGCAGTAGGGTCAGCCCGATCTGGTGATGCTACAAAAACTGTTTGTACAAATGCGTCATCAGGCAGGGGTTGGCTGCCCTCGGCAACCTTTGGCGAAGCGAGTGGGGTGTGAAAAACAACTGTGGAAATAGGGGAGAAGACGGTTTGTCCGAACGAGAGGATGAGAGGAAGAGTGGGGAACTGAAGGGTGGCGTGGAGTATGGAAGAAGGTGAGGATGGAGCGAAAAGTGTCTGGCGTGGGGGTGAAAATCTGATAACTTGCATCCATGCCAAAGTGTCGGAGGACAATTGCGAATCAGAAGGGTTGAATGTGAGAGGAGCAATGGTGGTGGTAGGAGTAATGGAGGATGCGATGGTGATGGATGGAGCAGTGGACACTGGAAGAGAAGTAGGAGTGGTATCAACAAAAGAAATGGGGATGGAGACAGAAACAAAAGTGGATGGAACAGGAAGAGAGGTAGCAACAACAGAAATTGGAGTGGGGGGTTGCACGGAAGATGAAGTGGCGGTGGTTGATGGAGTAGTTAGTGCGGCAGTGGAGACACGTCGTCGGGTAACAGGTGGAGATGTGGATGTAGAGGCAGTGCCACACATTCATTTGCTGGCCATTGTGTTAATGACTGCAGGTTGGGATGAGGTAGATGCTTGAGATGGTGGGTAAAGGTTAGTATGTGGCACAAGGGTAGATAGGAGGGATGAGCATTGGAAACCGTGCACTTTTGCCTCGAGAAGTGCGCAAGCAAAGTTACACAACAGGGGGCCTGCTGCGATTTGCTCATGGTTGTTGGGTTTGATGGAGTTTATCAGTTCTCAAATAAGGAAGCTATGCCAGTCGTATGGCATAGCTTCCTTGTTGGGAAATTCCAGAAAGGATTCCACTATCTGACTCAGAAGCGTAGATTGGATTCTGTCCTTCCAAAATGTTGAAATAACCAAAAATTTATTCAACAGATGTGCAGCTGCCTGGATGACGAGTTCCGTGATAGCTTCTATCAGGTAACCATTGTTAGTCTGGATGGGAATTTCTGGTGTGGTTTGGGTGACAAATGGTTTGATCAAAGCTTTGGTGTAGCGATGGGAGATGGGTTGACGATCACTGGACATAATGCCAACGGTGACATATTTACTCCAAATGTGATTGGTGTGTCCATAGTGTAACATTTGGGTGAAGATGTACTCAGTTCTAGATCTGATTCATATTGACATGCCTGGCAATTAATAGTTGCTAATGCATCCGTCCATCTCATGACATCCGTCTCTGAATGATAGTGACCTCCCTTGGCTGGCCTTGGGCGGTCAATCGTATGATCTGTCGTGGATGATCCGTTACAACCTATTCTTTGTTCTCGAAGGTGAGTTTCCCTGTACCCCAGTTGTGTACTACTTGCGCAGCCCACAACCATGGTCTTCCCAGTAAAATACGGTATGCAGATGGAGATTCAGGTATACCCATGACCACAAAAGTAATCACATACTGGATGCCTGCTATCTTTATGGGAATATCAGTAACTACACCTTTTGGTTTCACACAGGATTGATCTGCTAGCTTGATCGCGAATCTGGTTGGCTTCAATCCTTGTAATCCCCATTTTTTGTACAAGGTAGTAGAGATCAGATTGACACCTAATCCGCCATCTACCACTGTCGCCTCGTCCTCATATCTCTTGTGTTTGATTGGCAAAGTAATGTTGTGTCCCTCACTTTCCCATGCTGCTCCGATGTGGAGGACGTTACTTGTTTCATCATAGCCCGCACAATAGATGGGCTCAGGCGCTACTGGCTCCTCATCCGCCTTGGCCCATTTAGCTAAAAGGCTTTTTGTTTGTGGTGCAATCCATAGTCGTTCTTCGAGGGGTGAACTAACGTGGCTTGACAACAAGTGTGTGAGCCTTTCAGTGCGTGGTTCCTCAGGCTCCACCATGTGAAAAGGTGGTTCATGTTGGTGCAACCGATCATTCTGATCAGTGCGCAGTGGTGAGCCCATTTACGGATCCCGTTCGTCGCTGACTGGAGGTTCTGTGGGATTGTTTTGTTCTTGCTCTTTTTCCTCCTCTTGTGCTTTTTGTACCCAGTGTCTTATTTTTTGGTACTGTCTTCTCTCTTCCCTCACATTTGGATATGGCACTGAAGTTGAGGGTTGGTCGTCAGTGACCGATGGTGGTGGTGAGGGAGCCACTTCCTTCCTCTTCTGTTCTCACGTAATAGCTAACACAGGAGCATAGTCGTGTCGTCCATTCGATGGCATCTCTGCTGGAACTGTTGATTGCGGTATGGAAATGAGGTTAAGAGGTGCACTGGTTCTAGGTTTAAATGGACAATTCTTGAAACAATGTCCATAATCGCAATCCCAGCAGGAGGTTATATATTGTCCTTTGTAGAGACATTTTGCAATTCTGTGTCCCTTGCCGCACCCGTAGTAGCCGTAATTTCTTCCACCTTGACGTTGAGTTTGGGCTACATAGGCCGATACATATTCATTTATGGCAGGATCCATAAATGGTTCATCTGGTCCGTACCACTGCTACTGCTCGGTTGAGGTGACATTTGCAATTCTTGTCCTGCTGCTATCAGGTTTACATGGGCCACTTGTTGATTGGCTGGCCCTGGTGGAGCAGGTAAGGCCATGCGTTGTGGTTGATTGGGTGCGCCGTACCTTGGTGCCACGTTAGGTTCCCCTTGATGATAAGGATAAGAAGTCTGATAGGGACTTCTCTTTTGTTGAATAACCCTCGGGTTAAATGGGCAAAATGCATTGCACAGATGGCAGAATCTATGTGTCAGTCTCAGATTTTGCTTTAGGACTGGACACTCGTTCGTTGTATGGTTGTGCATGCATACTGAACACCATACATTTTCTCGTCGAGGATACTACAGCTGGGTTGGTTCCGGTTAATGTGGAGTTACTGCTACAGTTTCTTGTAAGGCCTTCAGTTTCTGGTCAAACTGTGCCGTAAGTTGCTCCATCTGCTGTTTGTGTAATTTTGTCATTTGCTCCAACAGTAGTTTTGTGGATAGACCAGATGCGTTTGATGATGATGATGCAATCGAGGGAGTAGGAGTTTGGGTGGAAGGATATTCGTCGTCAGATCCCTCATCCTCTTCCCTGATGGCATCTTCCATAGCTTCTTGCAGAGTAGCGTACTGCTCCCGTCTTTTCATTTCTCTTCTGATACTTTGTGGTAACCTGGCTAGGAACCACATGATCACCGCATGATCGGGAGTCAGGGCTGCACTGCACTCGGATCGTAGATGTTTGACCCGTTCAATATAATCCCAGACCCTTTCTCGTTTTCCCATCTTGACTTTGCTTAGCAGGAGAAACAGGTCTTCCATTAACTTTCTTAGTTTAAAGCGCGTGATGAAAGCCGCTTTAACCGCTTCCCAGGTGGATTTCTCTTCCTTTGATAGGTTGAAAAACCAATCCTGAGCCACTGCAAGTAAGGACATAGGGAATAGCATCAACTTCTCCGTAGGTGTCCATTCGTCGTAGATTTCACAAGCTTGCTCGTAGATCTAGAGGAATCGGATGAGATCTGAGGATCTGTCGTATTTTGGTATCTCCATCCGTGGTGCTCTTCGAACTGCATGCAAGGGTGAAACAAGTACAGGTTGGCCCATTGGATCCATTGGTGCTGGTTCCGGTTCTGCCTCTTGTTGCACAGCTACTAATCTAGGAAGGTGTGGTGCCTGATTTGTTATCCTTCGTGCTATTGATCATCCCGATCTCAGATTCATCCGATGGTGGGTTCCAAAGTGATTGGAACTCGCTTATACAATAGGATGCAGTCTGGATCTTCAAGGATATGATTGATTTGGTTAGTCGGAATGAATTTTAGGCCTTTTGCGGTGATTTTTCCTTCATAACTTTTTTCTCCTTGCACTGATTGACCTGAGATTTTGACAGTAGCTGGATCTGATGCAAATCTTTCCACTGATTTGGTTTGCAAGGGTTATCTTGTGCGAGGGTTGGCTGTGCGAGGGTTAGCTATTTTTGCACGTAAAAAACTTGATATCTTTCAGATCTCTTGGACGTAACTCTCGCAAGCTTTACAGTAGCTGGATCTGGGTCAGATCTCACTATAGAATTCTCGCAGAGAGTTAACTCTCACAAGTATTGAAAATTTCACTGTCTGCGAGGGTTCAAAATCACTTTTTGTGCTTGATCTTCACCAAATCTTCATACTAGCTCTCACAGGCTTCATCATTGATGTAATTTGACATTCTAAATCGATTGAGAGGTTCTGCACGAGTTCTTACTAGAAGGATTTGTTGGATCTTCACTTTTTAGTGATGTTTTTGCACTTAAATCCAATTTTCAGCTCACTGGAATCAAACTAAATCTCGCAAGCTCTTCTGTGTCCTGGTCTCACCGAGATGGACTTCAAAATCCTCTACGAGAGTTCTTGACCACTGGAACTGCAAATTTTACTGTCTGCGAGGGTTCACTAGTACTTTCCCATCTTTTTTTCACTGGGAACTCTCGCACAGGCACTTAATCATCAAACTAACTCTCGCAAGCTTCTTTGTGTCCTAGTCTCACTGAAATGGAACTTCAGAGGGCTCTGCAAGAGTTCTGATGAAGATTTGAATTTTTTTGAATTTTTCATGGGTTTTTTGAATTTTTTTATGATTTTTCTTTGATTTTTACAATCTGCTTGGAACTAACTCTCGCAGACTTCTATGCAGGTCTGGGACAGTACCCTGGAGCTGCTGCCAGTCATGCAAGGGTTAATTCCCACTGATTCTGGAGATATAAAAATATGATGAGTTTTTTTGGCTCTTTTTCCCTCCAAAATACAGATTGGTGTGTTTTTTTGAGTTTTTTGGATGATTGGTTTGGGTTTCAAGCCCTTAGAGGTTGTTCAGGGCCTCCCCTCTCACACCTCCTCCACTAGCTGTGAACAGTCCAAACACAAAAAAATACAGAAAACTAACTCTAAACTCCCAAAACTCTACCTAAACTACTCTAAAAAGCAAGAAAATAGCTAAAATACAACTAAACTAGTTAGTGAAAACCTATCCCCAGCAACGGCGCCACTGTGGGGTCGAAGTTCTCTCGTAGTATAGCCCTTCCGCCTGTCAACAAAGGTTAGATCACTGGATAGGTGCCTAACTATGCATAGATGCTACTTTTAGTTAAATTCCTACTTTCTCCCTTAACTCTACTCACCACTATGCTACTCCTCTTTAAGTCTACTCCTCTACACTAACATTCATCATAGTTGGGTGAAGGGAAGGGATTAAAAAGAAGAGGTTGAGAAGAGAAGAGAGAAAGAGAGAGAGATAGAGAGTGAGGGTGGAGGTTAGCTCGAATGCTCCTTATGCTTGCTAATGGAATAGAATTCACTATGGCAAACAATAAACATGGAAATAGAAAGCAATGGAAAACACAATCAAGAGCATTAACAAGCAGTGAATAGCAAATGAGGATGCTTCTCTTCCAAAAATGGTAGAGTTTCCTCCTTCTCATTAAGCATGGAAATAGTGTACAAATGGTGCCTTTTTATAAAATGGGAAAGGCCCTTGCCCCTCAATCTTATTGGCTAATATTCACAATGATCCTAACCATTCATCTTGGACCCAACTTGATCCAAGGGTCAAAAAGTACATTAGAAATCACAAGATTCATGTGAGTCCCAATTTGGACCCAACTCTAAAAAGTGATCTCTAAGTTTAAAAATGACATTGGGCCTCTAGTTTTATTTTAATTACAAGGCCCAAGTCAAGTTTATTTTATTTACAACTTCAATTGTGTGCTCATTGGGCCATGGGCTTATACACGCAGGATGCCATGCCCTCCCAACACATTTTATTGGAAGATTTTATTTATTTACACTTTGTTGGAAATACCCCCAATAGAGGTCTATGATGCGAGAACATCGACCCTACAGTGGCGCCGTTGCCGGAGATAGGTTTTCACTTACTAGCATAGCTGTATTTTAGTTATTCCTTGCTTTTTAGAGTAGTTTTAGGTGGATTTTGCGGTAGGAAGAGTTAGTTTTCTGTATTCTCTTGTATTGGACTGTTTCTAGCTAGCGGAGGAGGTGTGAGAGGGTGGAGGAGACCCTGAACAACGTCTAAGGGCTTGACATCCAAACCAAAACCTGAGAAAATCCAAAAAAATATACCAATCTGTATTTTGGAGGAAAAAAGAGCCAAATTTCTCATCAGATTTTGTGTTCTCCTAAACCAGTGCGAGATAACCCTCGCATGACTAGCAGCAGCTCCAGGGTACTGTCCCAGACCTGCATAGAAGCCTGCGAGAGTTAGTTCCAAGCAGATTGCAAAAATTAGAGAAAAAATCATAAAAATTCAAAAATCCTTGTAAAAAACAAAAAAATTCAAATCTTCATAAGAACTCTTGCAAAGCCCTCTAAAGTTCCATCTCAGTGAGACCAGGACATAGTGGAGCTTGTGAGAGTTAGTTCAAAATTTAAGTATCTATGCGAGAGTTCCCAGTGAAAAAAAACAAGAAAGTACCAAAGAACCCTCGCAAACACTAATATTTTCAGTTCCAGTGGTCAAGAACCCTTGCAAAGAATTCTGAAGTTCCATCTCAGTGAGACTAGGACACAGAAGAGTCTACGAGAGTTAGTTTGATTCTAGTGAGCAGAAAATTGGGTTTAAGTGCTAAAAGAATCAATAAAAAGTAAAGATCCAGCAAATTCATCTAGAGAGAACTCTCGTAGACGATTCCAATCAATCTAGAATGTCAATTTTCATTAGTGATGAAGTCTGCGAGAGTTAGTACTGATTATTGGTGAAGATCAAGCCAAATTAGTGGTTTTAAACCCTCGCAAACAGTGAAGTTTTCACCTAATGCAAGAGTGAACTCTTGTAGAGATTTTTAGAGTCAGATCTAGGCCAAATTTAGCTCCTGTAATTCTTGCGAGAGTTACTTCCCAATGATCTGAGAGATATCAAGGCTTTTTGTCTGCAAAATAGCTTAAAAAACCCTCGTACAGCCAACCCCCGCACTAAAGAACCCTTGCAGACTAGATCAATGAAAAGATCTGCATCAGATTCAGCTACTATCAAAATCTTAGGACAATCAGTGCAAGGAGTAAAACGTTATCAAGGAAAAACCACCGTACAAGGCCTGAATCCTCAACACCGGCCTATCAGTTTGATCAGATCTATAAGATCCAGATTACATCCCACTGTACAAGTAAGATCCAACTATCTTGGACCCCATCATTGGAAGAATTTGAGATCTGGATGATCAGTAACAAGAAGGACAGCGAATCAAGCACCACACCTTCCCAAATTAGCAGCTACAAAACAAGAGGCAGAACCGAAACCAGTACCAACAGATCCAATGGGTCAACCTGTACCTGTTGCTCCCTTGCAAGCAATTTGGAGGACACCTCAGATGGAGATACTAAAATACGACGGATCATCGGATCCCATCCGCTTCCTCCAGATCTACGAGCAAGCTTGTGAAATCTACAACGATCGGACACCTGCAAAGAAGTTGATGCTGTTTCCCATGTCACTAGTAGCGGTGGCTCAAGATTGGTTTTTCAATTTGTCATAGGAAGAAAAATCCACTTGGAAAGCGGTTAAAGCGGCTCTTGTGGAAAAAGTACAAAAAGGACCAAGAGTGGATTCTAATCTGATCCTCAAGAGGGATTGGTTGTCAGATTGCTTGATCTATCAATCTACTTCAGATTAAGATCAATCTAGATCAATTATAGACACAAAATTCTAACAAGAACAATCATTAATTGAAGGCAAGTGTACTTTATAGTTTCACACGTGTGAAACACTATCTGAGTACGGACTCCAACCTGAAAATCAACTACACATTGATAGAACCTCAAAACAATCAAAACAAATGTAGACAAATGGAGAGAATCACTCAAAATTGCTTCCAAAACCAAGATTGGTGTCTCACATTGATTATGGCCAAATGTGGCTCTATATATACAATAAGTGAGAGCTCGTGGTACTGATCATCCCTTTGATCCCACATGTGTGAAGGTGCTTTGTCATATGATGATTCATCATGCAAAACTGACACTTGGACAAAACCTTCTATTTTGAGCACTTTTGGTCCATTTTCTTTTTATATAGAGATCTAGTTGAAAATCTTCTAGAAATCAAAATTCATCTAGTTAAACTTATTCCACACATGTGAGCTGTTCTCTACACATGGGATGTGACACCTAACCAAAGGATGTGGCTCATGCAAGCAATAGACTGATGTCATGTGTCATATGTCTAGAAAACTAGTTTTTGGCCTTTTTAGCCACTAGAACTTGAATTAAATCATATGTACAACCTATATGATTATGGTACATGACAAGTACACTATTTTCACACGTGGGAACAGGCTCCACACAAGTGTGCTTATCATTTTTGGCCTCTACCAAGCTTATTTTTGCATTTTTTGCACTCCTCAAAAATCTAGCTTGATGGAAAACATGATGATCTTGAACTTGACTCCATGGGCTGAATTGGTCTTTGCTGGTTCAAAAGGTGTGAAGATCAGCCAATGAGCTTGATGTTGATCTGAAATCACCATATCCATGATAGTGCTTCTTTGATGTTGACATCTTTGATGAACTTGAGAGCTTTGCACCATCCTAGCACCTCCAAAATTGATCCCTTCCAAATTTCATGTAGATGCTTGACCTTGAGGCTTGCTCCTTCATCATGTGCATGCTCCTCCATGAGAAAATAAAGATTTCTTTTTGATCTATTAGGATCACAAAGATCTAACATCATGCTACCATGATCTAGAGAATTAGACTTATCCAAATTGGCAAGACTATGCATGCTATAATAACAAAGTGTTTGCATCATATCTTCATGCTTGTTTACCATGCTAATCTCAGATCCAATGAGGCTAAATACTTCATTATGGAGATAAGTGTCTTTAGAAGATGATTCACTTACTCTCATAAAGATTTTACAATTTGCCTCAATACAAATTTTCAAACTATAAGTGAACAAATCACTTTTGCTCTTACATGAATCAAGAGCATACATTTGATGAAATAACCATTTGCTTTCTAATTGATTTAAAATCAATTTCAACCTTTTAAGAACATCATCTATGTTCTCAAGAGAGACTTCATACTCAACTAGTATGGCTTTACTCCAATTTGGAGATTCAATGATCTCACTAAAGCAAATTGATTTATCAAATGACATAAGAGAAGTAAGTAGGAGATGTATACCACATGAGGTATGATCATCTTTCCCTTGAAATGTGAGCCACATGGACTCAACCATGTTTCTTGAGATTCTTTTTGGAATCACAACTTGAGAAGGTCTCTCCTCCTCAATCCTTGACATACTTTAACCTTGAGAAGGACTCTCCTCCTCAATCCTTGGCACACTTGAACCTTGAGATGACTCCTTAAGATCCTCTTCATGATGCTCCTTTTTGATGGAAATCCGAGACCTCCATGTCTCATAATGATCACAACAATCATGATTATTCAATATGCACTTCCTATGATTATCAAGATTACTTATGCTAGAAACATAAGTCCAAAAATCACCACAACTTGGCATGATTTGTCCAATATTGAAATCAAAAGGTATTTCCATCTCAATAAGGCTAACTACTTGCTTATGGATATAAGTGTCCACTTTGGATGCTTCACTTATTCTCATAAGAAGTTTACAACTTGCCTTTAGGATTGAAAATATACAATTTTCATCTTTATGAATGAACACATCATTCATGATCTTATTGAAACCAAAAGATCCTACATTATGAAGATATTTCCATTTCCTTGTCTTCATAACTAATGTAAGCTTACAAGGAAAACATGCTTTGCTATACTTTAAGGCATCACACTCAACTAGTATTGCCTTAAGCCACCTTTGAGATACAAAAATCCCTTCAAAGCAAAATAGATCTTCATAAGTTGACATGAGAGCATAAATGAAACTATTTTCATTTTGTGATTGATGCTCCTTATTCTTGATTGATTTCTCTTGGATCATAACAGTAAGTTTGAACTTATCTAACGTTCCAAGCAAAATACTCTCCAAGGACATAAAATAAATCCAAGTTACTTTCATGAAAGTGACATCTATCTTTGCATCTTGAACCAAACAATACACTTCCAAATGAAAATTTTCAAAAGATTTGACATGTGTTGTGATGGACTCTTGAAGACAAATCTTGCAAGTCATTTTGAGACTCCAAGCCTCATTCATCTTTCCACAAAGGAAGCACCTTTCCTTGGACTTGTCCTTCTTGTATTTGCATTTTGAACTTGAAGATCCATACTTCACCTCAACCTCCTTGCTTTGGTTCTGTGAAGAATTGCCAAAAATTGGCAAATCTAGCTTGATCAAAAACCATGTATAGAATAGTGTAAATTGTGTACACAAGTGGGTCCCACACATGTGAGGCCATGATGCTACATGGGAAACCCATCCTAATGTAGGTTAGGTCAAGTCAAGAGAGTTGGTCATGTCTATTTGGTGGTCATCCCTACTTTATAGGACTTACACCTAAGTTTAAGGTGAAAATTTGACCAACTAGCTACCTACCAAGCATAACTCTAGGAAATAGACTAGGGTTTCATTTTAGGTCAAGGAGAGTGAGTTAACTTCCTTATTACATGCTGGAAATTCACCTAACTTCAAGAAGGAAGTCGAATTTGCTATGTATTCCCTCTCTCCATAGTGAGAAGATAGAAAATTTTTGGAGCTCATTGGCAATCTCAAGCTAGTTCACTATGTACATTGAGTTTTTGTGATCCAAATGAAACCAAATCAATTTCTACTTGTTTCTCAGGTTTAAGGCCGTACTACAGCCTGTAGTACACACGTGTGGGCTCGGATTTCAATGTTTATCAATGCTTTTGATTGTTAATGCTTGTTGTTTGTCAAATTGCCAATCTAGATCAACTTTTTTGTGTCTAGTTTTTTGATAGATTGTTAAGCAAGCATCCAATCACTCTTGTGGATGTTTTGTAGATCCATTTATGGTCCTAAAGTATAGTACTTTCACAGGTTCTCCTTGGATGGACTGGTCTTCTTTTTGTAGCATCTTGAGAAAAAATATCCTCCCTTGCCATAAAGGTTGCACTCACGATCCTTTCTTTCCTTCAATAGGATGCCACCTATTGATGCCATGTGAATAAAAACCTGTGACATGATTCTACAAATGTAATTTGTGACTTTCAAGAGACTAGATTTGAACATCTTCAACAATCTAGAAGGATCTACAAAAGATCTAGCTCACAAACCTAAGAATCAATCTTCACAGTAATGACTCGTCACTTGGAAACTTTGCTTTGATCACTAAGACAAAAGTACACAATCTTTGAATCAAATCACTAAAGAAATCAGATCCAATCTCCTATTGGACTCATCAAATACTAATGACTCTTTCTTTTGAAAGTTGAAATGGATATGAAAAAGATTTGACACTTAGATTTTCCTTTTCACTTGACTAGTTCTCTCAACACTTGAGATTCTTGAACAAAAGATGGATTTTGTTTCAAACACATGAAAATCAAACTTAATCACTTCTTTTGGACTCACTCTTGACCCAAATAATCTCACACTTGAGAATTAGAATGAATTTGATTTGATTTGACAACAAACTATACCACCAATTTTTCACAAAGCTTAAAAAATTAGACAACTAGAGATTCACAAAATCTCAACCATGCATGAATACTCAAATATGGACTCCTCCTCATTCTAGACATCCAATGGGATCACAAATTGACCCTCACACTCTCACAAAGAAAGTTGAATAGAACTAATTTGAGTTTCATACATGCTATGTCAATTTTTGCTCAATAAATTGAATTCAATCACTCCTATTGGATTCCACCAATTACTCTACCTTTTAAGACTTGGAATGAAATTCAAAATCAAAAGTTGTGATTTTTCTCACTAAGATATTGTGCTTAAAATAGCTAATGCCACTTAGAAAGATTTGATCACTTAGGAGAAGACAAATTCTCCACCAATAACAACTCAAAATGAGCTTCTAGATCTTGCCCTCTACAAAGGAAGGAACTCTTAGAAAATTGGATCTCTCTCTACACATTTCTCATAGACATCTTAATGACTCTTTTCAAACCTAACAATCACTCAAACAAACTGATTAGGGTTGAACAATGTGATTTGGATCTCAATCTATTTTCTAGAACTCTCAATTGAAGCCAATCTATGTCAAATTCTACAAAAGATTTGCATAGATGCTCTATATGCACTTGAAACTCTCAAAGGTTTCACTTGGAGGACAGATCCAAGGATGTTTTCTAGCAAATTGATGCTTCTAAACTTGACCCTATCACTCTTGAACAAATCTAGAGTGATGGTACAATGGATTTCAACCTCTCACCTTGCATATCACTCCTTAATCTATGATTTTTAGCAAAATCTCTCTCAACTTCAACATGCACTCAGAAAATCAGAGATGATCATTTAATGCACCTATTTCAAGCTTCAAATTTAATTTCTTGGCTGATCTAATCCAATAACTAATCAAAGGATTAGATTTACTATAGAAAATGCTTGATTTTGCACCAAAAATCACTCAAATTGGGTATGTGAGTCAAATTCTACAAATTTTTGAAATTTCTCAGTCAAAACCGGATATGTACAGCCTCACAAGTGTGAAAAGGGTTCCTACAGCCCACAACAAGTTCTGGTCCAAAAAATTTGAGAATATCTATCAAATCCAACTCGCTACACAAAATTTGACTAGTTTCTAAAAAACTGCTAATTTTGGCTTTGATTTGGATTAACCCTATCAATTTCAACAAAACCTCTTGTACTAGGCTCTGATACCATGTGCAAAAAGGTACAAAAAGGACCAAGAGTGGATCCTAATCTGATCCTCAAGAGGGATTGGTTGTCAGATTGCTTGATCTATCAATCTACTTCAGATTACGATCAATCTAGATCAATTCTAGACACAAAATTCTAACAAGAACAATCATTAATTGAAGGTAAGTGTACTTTATGGTTTCACACATGTGAAACACTGTCTGAGTATGTACTCCAACTTGAAAATCAAGTACACATTGATAGAACCTCAGAACAATCAAAACAAATGTAGACAAATGGAGAGAATCAATCAAAATTGCTTCCAAAACCAAGATTGGTTTCTCACATTGACTATGGCCAAATGTGGCTCTATATATACAATAAGTGGGAGCTCGTGGTACTGATCATCCCTTTGATCCCACATGTGTGAAGGTGCTTTGTCATATGATGATTCATCATGCAAAACTGACACTTGGACAAAACCTTCTATTTTGAGCACTTCCATTTTCCTTTTATATGGAGATCTACTTGAAAATCTTCTAGAAATCAAAATTCGTCTAGTTCAGCTTATTCCACACATGTGAGCTGTCCTCTACACATGGGATGTGACACCTAACCAAAGGATGTGGCTCATGCAAGCAATAGACCGATGTCATGTGTCATATGTCTAGAAAACTAGTTTTTGGCCTTTTTAGCCACTAGAACTTGAATTAAATCATATGTACAACCTATATGATTATGGTACATGACAAGTACACTATTTTTACACGTGGAAACAGGCTCCACACATGTGTGTTTATCTATATACAAGATTTTTGGCCTCTACCAAGCTTATTTTTGCATTTTTCACAGCTCTCATCACGCGTTTTAAACCAACGAAGTTCCTAGAAGACCCGTTTCTCTTGCTCAGCAAGGTCAAGACGGAAAAAAGAGAAAGGGTCAAGGACTATATTGAGCGGGTCAAACATCTACGATCCGAGTGCAGTGCAACCCTAACTCCCGATAATGTGGTGATCATGTGGTTCCTAGTGGGATTACTGACAAAATTTCCAGAATTCACACGTGTGGGGAATGTCCACAAGTATGATTAATTTTGATTAAGCTTTGTGATTAGCACAATAACCTGATTCTAGATTGTTTAGTAAGATCTAGTTCAGAAGAAATGGCTTAACCACAATCTAGCATGCATGTAAGTGTAATTACAATTAATGCATGTGAATTGCCACGAGTTTCTACAAGCATGACTTTGCCAATTCTATGTCTACAAACTATATGCAAGTTGTATTCTTCAATCTAGACTTTACATAACCATGTAGCTCAAGTTCTATGTATTTCAAACTTGGCATTTTGCATTTATGAGCTACATACTTGCATGGTACAACATTTGTAGCAAGCCAAGAAATCAATATGGATTTGTTTTTCCAATTTTAACACTCCTCCTAAAAATAATCTATATTGATTTGAACATGGATCTTGGTATAACTCCAAGATTGGCTCTATGCTTGATGAAGGAACTTTTTCTAAAAGGATTGGTGAGCATATCAGTTATACAAGATGATGTGTTGATGTGCTCCAAATTGATTTCCCCTCCAATGCGAAGTGATGTGCAACTTCGATATGCTTGCTCCTTGCATGGAATATCGGGTTGTTGGCAAGGGCTTGGGCTGAAATGTTATCACAAATGATCATAAGTCGATCCTCTTCCAAGATTATCTTTAGTTCCACTAGTAACCTCTTGATCCAAAGCACTTCCTTTGTTGTTGTAGTGAGTGCCTTGTACGCAGCTTCACATGATGAGAGTGATACAGTATCTTGCTTTTTGGAAAGCCAAGATATCAAGATTCCTCCAAGATAAATGACATAAGCACTTGTAGATTTTCAATCTGCTCTATCACTTGCAAAATTCGAGTCAGAATAACCAATAATAGAAAGATCTTCACTTTTATACAATAAACCAAAATCAAAGGTTGAAGATATATATCTAAGCACTCTCTTGGCCATTTTTCCAATGATAGATAGTAGGATTTTGCATAGCCTGACTCAACTTATGAACACTAAAGCTTATGTCAAGTCTAGTTATTGTGAGCCAAATTAAGGAGCCTATAAGACTTCTAAAAAGTGTGATGTCCTCGAAGGTTCTTTCATCACGTTTGTTAGAGTCCTTTACATTTTGCTCCATAGGTGTTTCTATGCTCTTACAATTCAACATATTGAGCTTCTTTAACATTGAAAGACATACTTGGATTGACATACAAAGGCTTTATGTTTAAGAAAGTCAATCTCTAATCCTAGAATATAGTGAATTTTTCCAAGGTCTTGCATCTTGAACTCTTTTCCAAGTGCAATCTTGGTTTCCTCAACTAATTTGATACTACTTCCTGTCAGAATGATATCATCAACATAAATAAGAAGAATGACAATATCTTTATCAAAAAACTTGACATATAAGGAAGGATCATAGTTACTAAGATTAAATCCTAGTGACTCAAGAAAGGTGTTAAGTCGAGAATACCATGACCTTGGAGCTTGCTTCAATCCATATAAACTTTTGAAGAGAAAGCAAACTTTTTCTTTATCATGGATGAACCCAATAGGCTGATCCATATAAATCTCTTCTTCTAGATACCCATTTAGAAATGCATTAGAGACATCTAGCTGAAGAACTTGCCAATTGAAAAAACAAGCAAGAGATTATGATTCTAATTGATACAATCTTTGCAATTGGGACAAAGGTCTCCTCATAATCAAGTCCATAAACTTGAGCAAAACCTTTAGCACAAAGCCTAGCCTTGTACTTGTTGATTGTGCCATCTTGATTATACTTGACTCAAAAAACCCACTTGCAACCAATGATGTGCTTGTTGGATGGAAGATTCACAAGCTCCCATGTCTTATTGGCCATCAAAGCTTCATATTCCTCCTTCATGGCAAGGTACCATTCTTTTGAGTTGAGTGCATCATATACATCCTTCGGCTCCTCATGAGAAATAAAATAGGCATAATTAGTGGAGTTGATTTCCACTTGCTTGCCTCTATCTTCATAGGTAAGCCTTCTAGGCTTGGATCTTTCTCTTTCAGATCTCCTTGGTGAAAAGATTCGAGGTGACTCCTCCTCAATTCTCGGCCCCATCTCTCCATGATAATCTTCAAGGGTAATGATTGGAGTATCTTTGTGAGAATCTTTGAACTCGGCCTCCTCAAGAATGTATTTTTGATCTTCATGGAATATAACATCCCTACTCTCAATTGTAGTTGAGGTAGAGGGAACATAGATTCTGTAAGCTTTCTTGTTGGATGCATATCCAACCATGATCCCTTTAATAGAATTAGGATCATGTCTTTTCCTTGTTTCCAAGGGCACTAATTAGCAAAGCAAGCACAACCAGAAACTCTAAGGTGATCTACCTTAGGTTTCTTCTCAAACAAGACTTCAAAAGGTGATTTTCCAGCAAGTGCATTGTGAGGTAATCTATTGCACAAATAGTCTGCACAATTTATAGCTTCACCCCAATAATCAATAGGCAAAGAAGATGCTACTCGAATTGCTTTAGCACATTCACATAAAGATCTGTTTTTCCTCTCAGCTACTCCATTTTGAGATGGAGAATAAGCACAAGAAAACTCTCTCTTTATTCCTTCACCTTCACAGTATTCATGAAACTTGTTGGAGATGTATTCACCTCCTCCATCACATCTTAAAGCTTTAACTTTAAAAGAAAACTGTTTCTCAACATAAGCTTTGAAGATTAAGAAGTGATAAAAAACCATTGCCTTTGAAGAAAGTAGATACAACCAAGTATATCTAGTAAAGTCATCAATAAAGATGACAAAACATGTTGCACCACCAATACTTTTAGAAGAGGAAAAATGTACATCTGAGTGTATAGGTTTCAAAGGATGAATATTCTTTATAAAAGACTTCTGATATGGCTTTCTGTGTAACTTTGCAATGGCACAAGCCTCATAAGGCTTGAAATCTTTAGAGAGAGATTTTGGAAGACCAATAGCCTTCACCTTCTTAACCATAGAAGACATAGATTTAAAGTTAGGATGACCCAACCTTCTATGCCACAGCTCCTCCTTAGATAACAAAGCAACTTCACAAAGGCTTGCATTCTCATAAGAATTCAGCTTAAAAATTCTAGCACATCTAGATCCATCAGCAAGGATCTCATCTTTTCTTTTGATAGAACAAGTATTGGAGTTGAACTTTACATCACAACCATTATCAAGCAACTTTCCCACACTAATTTAGTTCTTTGTGAGTTTTGGAATGAAAAGAACACTAGAAAGTGCAAGAACTTTTGAAGAAGCAAGTTTCAATGGAATGTTGCCAATTCCTTCTATTGGGCACTCATGATCATTAGCTGTGTAAATAGATCTCTTGAGTCCTTTGAAAGGTAAGATTGAGTCAAATGACTCCTTTGAATAGCACATATGTGAAGAGGCTCCATTGTCTATGTACCAAGCTCCATCTTTCTTGAAAGGTGATGAAGAAAAACTGGACACCATAAGTGATCCTTCTCCATCACTTGCAGCAAAATCTTCTTCAATCTCTTTGGAGAGATTAGCTTGCTTGAGTTGGTTTTTCTTCTTGAAGCAATTAGAGGCACAGTGCCCCTTCTTGCCATAGAAGAAACACTTCACTTTCTTCTTCTTGGTCTTTGAGTTAGAAGGATGAGATGTATCATCCTCTTCACCATCTTTGTCTCGATCTTTGGCTTTGTCTTTGTTGGATGCTTGAGAGAACTAGTTCTTACTCCTTCCTTTCTACTTGCCTTTGACAAAGAGGGCTTTGTCACTTCCACCATGCTCGAGTTTGTTCATCCTGGAGAGTTTATAGCTTTGTCTAGATTCTTCAGAAATAAGAATTCCTTGGAGAGTTTCTAGATTAGGCAACTCCTCTTTAATAGCAAAAGACTGAACAAGATTATCATAGTCATCTTTCAAGCCATTCAGTATGACTTGGCCTAGCTCATCTTTGTTAATAGTAACACCAACACAGGAAAGCACTCTATGTAAATCTTTAACTCTCAGAACATAGTTAGATGCACTCTCTTCACTTCTTTGGAAACTTTGGAAAATTTGATTCCTAACAGTGAGTATTCTAGAAGTATTCTTTGCTTCATAGATGGTCTTTAGTGCATC
The DNA here is from genome assembly GCA_029204225.1 of Diphasiastrum complanatum. NCBI lineage: Eukaryota > Viridiplantae > Streptophyta > Lycopodiopsida > Lycopodiales > Lycopodiaceae > Diphasiastrum > Diphasiastrum complanatum. Next base: position 57,351,301 of record CM055096.1, read on the forward strand.
CCAAGCTTCTTTGGATGTAGTGCAAGATCCTATCTCTCTTATTCACTTATTCAGAGAATTTGTGAACACGTTCTTCTTTTTTTGCTACTTATCTCTCTTGGATTACCTCTGTGTTATGGTTCTTTGTGATTATTCTCCTTATTAGAACGTTTACAGAGCAGAAGCAATATTCAAGGATGCATTACGTATTTCCCAGCCTGTCAGTGGGTAGCTCAAATCCGATACTCAGCTACATGCATACACTAGCCATGCAACCATCTACAGCTCAAACAGGTCAGGATTCAGCACAGAGAGCAATCTTACTACTAACTACTGAATCAAAGAACAATCGAGAACTAGAATAGCTACTGAAACCAAAACCAGATTCAAGAAACAAGAAACAAGATTCCTAATAGCATTTAACAATCTAGGAATCAAGAAACATACATTACTTGATGCCTAAATTATCCAAGAACATCAAGAACTAGAATGTCAAGACAATGCAAGATTTACACCACATTTCCAGCCTCTATAGTTTACTTGAATGTTGATTTCTACAAGATTTCACAAGCAAGAATTGAAGCTAATCCACAACCAAGCAAGAACAAGAAACAAGAATCTAGTTAATTCACAAGCAAGAAATCAAGCATGCTCATAGAAATATCACTCAAGATCATTGCCATGAACAAGGAGCTTAGTGATCTTCAAGAACTCATGGAGGATCCTCTTTATTAGTTTAAGAGAATTTGAAAATACAATCAAAAGCTCCCTCACAAGAGAGGGGGGCCCTTAAATAAGCAAGAAGGCTGTCCATGTGGAGCCCATGTGGCAATTCCACTAAATTAGAAACTACATGTGGAATTTGCCCTTTCACTAGAGGTCACCATCAAAAGGTGGCTCACTTTTACTATTTTAAGGGGGTCTACATTTATTACAATTATTCAAGAAAATGTTACTAGCTCCTACATGGTCATTCTTTCTTTGGGATACACCACGTAGGCTCACGTAGTTAATCACTATCTGCCTAGCTAGTATTTCCTCGGCTCTCACGCTCGGCTCTCAGCTTCTTTTGCTCTCTTCCTTCTGAGATCTCCTTGGTCATGGGTGAGAGATAACTTGTGTCTTCAGCTTGGCTTGGTATTAGAGAATCGGCTAACATTATCCACCCCTAATCTGTTGCAGGACCCACTACAACACCGGTGATGTCTTCCGCTTGGCAGTTGAAAAAGCGTGGATTTTCATTCACTTCCATAAAACCAGGTGCTTATTATCTGTAAAATTTATTTGCCAAAATTGGAAGTCCCTCAATTGGCCGCTACATACCAGCCCTCTTGAGCACTTCTTGTGAATCCTGTTCGCCTCGTTGTCATGCCGTCTGCTTTCGCTCGCTCATCTTCCGGCCCAGGGCTTCAAAAACCTGGAAGCGGAGCTTACTTCCGAAATTAAGGGGCCCCAGATATTCTCTTATTTTTTCTACAAAGCCCATTTCTTGCTAGTCTTCCACCATGGTCACATAGTGTGACGACATGAAGGCCGCTCTATAGTATAGCCTGGCCATCATCTCATGGTCTTCTTCTGACTGGAGGGTTGTGTTTGGTTTGATCCTAATGGGATCCAAACCTCGATCCCAGAAACATTCTTGCTGCATCAGGAAGGCCATGGATCTGCAATACTCGGCACTTTCCTGCACGCAGAGGTCGGCACTCAACTTGTATTTGTGCCCGAAGTCTAGTAGCTGTAGCCTCAGATCATCCGGAGAGGTTCTCTTTGTAATTCCCAAAATGACTGGCCAGTTTACTAACTCTACTTGAGGCTTTTCTACCGGCCATGGGTTTGTGCGTTTGAGAGGCATGTAAAAAAGATCCATTTGCTTCCATGCCGGTGCCCTCAAATGTTCCTGGAGTCACCTGCTATCCTTCAGGACTTTGCTCCGCCATTCTGGCTGCGGTTGTAGTGCGACAACGATCTCGGCCCTAGTGGAGTATTGGCTTTGATCGATGTCTTCTTTGTCGCCCCTCATATTGGGAGGGTATTTTCTTTCAAATCGCTCTGATTTCCTTGTATCAGCCAGTTTACTTCTAGGCCGGGTAGGGGAGTTGTCCTATGCGGCTGGGGCGGCCTTGCCAGATAATCATCAAGGGCCCTGGTGCCCGTGTCTTTCTCTTTTGCTCGTTCGCTTGTTGACGACTCACCTGCACCCGTGTCTGGTCTGGGTGAGAATCTTCTTGTCTCCAGTTGGTCAGCCAGGAAGTCATCATTGGCTCCAATGTCTGTGTTAGTTTTCGAGAGGTCGGGGATGGAGTGATCTGGGGAGAGAGGTGTGGGGGTGAATGGTTTAGGAGGAGGCGGAAATAATAAGTTATACGCAGCACCGGGGGAGTGGAGTTGTTAGAGGAACTCGTCCCGTCGGGCTTTGTGGATGTCAGCTGGACCTTTTGATGGGCCCATTATTTGACTAGGAGGTGATGAAGAAAGGGGAGATGGAAGAATTGGGTAAGTTGGAATGAATGTTTTAGAGAAATTAAATACGGAGTAGGAGGAAGGGTTAAAGGTGGGAGGGGTTCAAGAAAAGCTCATGCAGGCATCACCGGCTCTCTGGCCACCCGATCCTGAGCTATCGTCTGATTGGTGGGTTTGCCCGTCCTGATTTCCTGTTCCATCATTCCCATCATCGTCCCGTGGCTTCGTTACGTGAGCACCTGCTTGGGCCTTGCACGCTATGTCCCATAATTGGTTTACCTTGTCCAAGACTTGTTGTAGGGCCTTCATTGTTTCTTCAAGCTGCTTCTGGGACTCCATGATGATCTTCTCTTTTTTCGTCACAATGTTTTCAAAATTCTTTTTATCGGCCTCTAGCTCTTGGATCAGTCTTATGTATTTTTCCATCCGGATGGCTGAGGCCTGTGGGGCCCGGATTTGAATGTCCTCGGGCTTGACTGGAGGAGCATTGACTGTCATTGCCCCCGATGACCCATCTCGTACTTGGTCGATTTAGACCATCTGGTGCTTCAGTTGCTGCTAGACCTCTTCCAAGGTGGTTTTCTGTTCGACCATCACGAATCTGCTTTTTACTGTCTCTTTTTCTTTTTCTTTGGCCATCCTTTGATATCGTTCAATCTCTTGGTCTTGATGTTGGACCTTGATTTCTAGAACTTGATGTTGGCTCACCAACCAATGCATGTGGTAGCTCGTTTTGGATAGGCCAATCATTGAGCGTTTGGCTGCTTCAGTGAGCTTTTCAGGATTAGAGAGGGTTGGGTACTGATCTAGGGTGTGGAACGGTGAGGCTAAACCAAAAAATAGGCATGGTGTTAGAACTGAACATGGAGGTGGAGGTGTCTGACTTCTTCCTGGCTGTTTCCCCTTTTTTGGTTCGTGGTCGCTTATCTCCATCAGGTCCGCAGCAAAACTGCTCGGGTCAAGATTCGAAGGAAGGCTCCAGTCGAGATCTGAAGGGACAGCTTCGGTTGAGATCTCACAGAACTACTCCGGTCGATATTTGAAGGAAGGCTTCGGTCGAGATTTGAAGGGATTGCTTTGATCGATATTCGAAGGAAGGCTCCAGTCGAGATCTGAAAGGACTGCTTTGGTCGAGATCTGAAAGAACTGCTTCGGTCGAGATCTGAAGGGACTGCTTCGGTTGAGATCTCACAAAACTGCTCCGGTCGAGATTCGAAGGAAGGCTCCGGTCAAGATCTGAAGGGACTGCTTCGGTTGAGATCTGAAGGAGCTCTCATGATGCATAAATGGATCTGTTTGATGCAAGTGAAGAACTCCAAGAAAAATAGGACTGTAGCGCACAGTAGAAGTTCTTATAAAAGAGGTGTATCTCGAGGAATGTTGGTTACCCTGAGATACCAGTGCGATAGAGATGAGGTGGCCAAAGTGTGAGAATGATTTCTGAAGGAGTAGCCGATCAGTTGTCAATCTACACCCATGACCCATGAGTATGAAAGAAGAAAGAGAAAAAAGAAAGAAAAAAAATGCATAGAATGTACGTAAGTAATGATATGAAGTATAACCAAGGAACGAGGTGAACAATAGGCAAGATGTACAAGGAAAGGAAATAATATATATTGTTTTTTTTTTTCAAAGGAAAGATCCTAAATTGGGTCAACAAAGAACAACTCTTCGTAGTACCGCTGTAGATGACCACCGTTTAAGACAGTGTCTAGGAGTGTCCCGTCAAGTGTTTGTAACTAGACTGCACCATTAGGAAATATTTTGTTAATAACGTATGGCCCTTCATTTTTGAACTTGAACTTTGTGGAAAAAGGTACAAAAAGGACCAAGAGTGGATCCTAATATGATCCTCAAGAGGGATTGGTTGTCAGATTACTTGATCTATCAGTCTACTTCAGATTAAGATCAATCTAGATCAATTCTAGACACAAAATTCTAACAAGTACAATCATTAATTGAAGGTAAGTGTACTTTACGGTTTCACACGTGTGAAACACTGTCTGAGTACGGACTCCAACCTGAAAATCAACTACACATTGATAGAACCTCAAAACAATCAAAACAAATGGAGACAAATGGAGAGAATCACTGAAAATTGCTTCCAAAACCAAGATTGGTGTCTCACATTGATTATGGCCAAGTGTGGCTCTATATATACAATAAGTGGGAGCTCATGGTACTGATCATCCCTTTGATCCCACATGTGTGAAGGTGCTTTGTCATATGATGATTCATCATGCAAAATTGACACTTGGACAAAACCTTCTATTTTGAGCACTTTTGGTCCATTTTCCTTCTATATGGAGATCTATTTGGAAATCTTCTAGAAGTCAAAATTCGCCTACTTCAGCTTATTCCACACATGTGAGCTGTCCTCTACACATGTGATATGACACCTATCCAAAGGATGTGGCTCATGCAATCAATAGATTGATGCCATGTGTCATATGTCTAGAAAACTAGTTTTTGGCCTTTTTAGCCACTAGAACTTGAATTAAATCATATGTACATGGTACATGACAAGTACACTAGTTTCACACGTGGGAACAGGCTCCACACATGTGTGTTTATCTATATACAAGATTTTTGCCTCTACCAAGCTTATTTTTGCATTTTTCACACTCCCCAAAAATCTAGCTTGGTAAATTTAGCTTGATGGAAAACATGATGATCTTGAACCTGACTCCATGGGCTGAATTGGTCTTTGCTGGTTCAAAAGGTGTGAAGATCGGCCAATGAGCTTGATGTTGATTTGAAATCACCATATCCATGATAGTGCTTCTTTGATGTTGACATCTTTGATGAACTTGAGAGCTTTGCGCCATCCTAGCAGATTTGAAATTCATTCCTTCCAAATTTCATGTAGATGCTTGACTTTGAGGCTTGCTCCTTCTTCATGTGCATGCTCCTCCATGAGAAAATAAAGATTTCTTCTTGACTTATCAGGATCACAAAGATCTAACATCATGTTACCATGATCTAGAGAATTAGACTTATCCAAATTGGCAAGACTATGCATGCTATAATAACAAAGTGTTTGCATCATATCTTCATGCTTGTTTACCATGCTAATCTCAGATCAAATGAGGCTAAATACTTCATTATGGAGATAAGTGTCTTCAGAAGATGATTCACTTACTCTCATAAAGAGTTTACAATTTGCCTCAATACAAATTTTCAAACTATAAGTGAACAAATCACTTTTGCTCTTACATGAATCAAGAGCATACATTTGATGAAATAACCATTTGCTTTCTAATTGATTTAAAATCAATTTCAACCTTTTAAGAACATCATCTATGTTCTCAACAGAGACTTCATACTCAACTAGTATGGCTTTACTCCAATTTGGAGATTCAATGATCTCACTAAAGCAAATTGATTTATCAAATGACATAAGAGAAGTAAGTATGAGATGTATACCACATGAGATATGCTCCTCTTTCCCTTGAAATGTGAGCCACATGGAATCAACCATATTTCTTGAGTTTCTTTTTGGAATCACAACTTGAGAAGGTCTCTCCTCCTCAATCCTTGGCACACTTGAACCTTGAGATGATTCTTTAAGATCCTCTTCATGGTGCTCCTTCCTGATGGAAATCTGAGACCTCCATGTCTCATAATGATCACAACAACTATGACCACACAATATGCACTTCCTATGATTATCAAAATTACTTATGCTAGAAACATAAGTCCAAAAATCACCACAACTTGGCATGATTTTTCTAATATTGAAATCAAAAGGCATTTCCATCTCAATAAGGCTAACTACTTGCTTATGGATATAAGTGTCCACTTTGGATGCTTCACTTATTCTCGCCTTTAAGATTGAAAACTTACAATTTTCATCTTTATGAATGAACACATCATTCGTGATCTTATTGAAACCAAAAGATCCTACATTATAAAGATATTTCCATTTCCTTGACTTCATAACTAATGTAAGCTTACAAGGAAAACATATTTTGCTATCTTTTAAGGCATCACACTCAACTAGTATTGCCTTAATCCACCTTTGAGATACAAAAATCTCTTCAAAGCAAAATGGTTCTTCATAAGTTGACATGATAGCATAAATGAAACTATTTTCATTTTGAGATTGCTCCTTATTCTTGATTGATTTCTCTTGGATAATAACAATAAGTTTGAACTTATCTAAAGTTCCAAGCAAACTACTCTCCAAGGACATGAAATAAATCCAAGTTACTTTTATGAAAGTGACATCTATCTTTGCATCTTGAACCAAAGAATGCACTTCCAAATCTTGAGAATCAATCTTCACACTAATGACTAGTCACTTGGAAACTTTGCTTTGATCACTAAGACAAAAGCACACAGTATTTGAATCAAATCACAAAAGAAATTAGATCCAATCTCCTATTGGAATCATCAAATACCAATGACTCTTTCATTTTAAAGTTGAAATGGATATGAAAATATTTGACACCTAGATTTTCCTTTTCACTTGACTAGTTCTCTCAACACTTGAGATTCTTGAACAAACGATGGGTTTTGTTTCAAACACATGAAAATCAAACTTAATCACTTCTTTTGGACTCACTCTTGACCCAAATAATCTCACACTTGAGAATTAGAATGAATTTGATTTGATTTGACAACAAACTATACCACCAATTTTTCACAAAGCTTAAAAAATTAGACAACTAGAGATTCACAAAGATCTCAACCATGCATGAATACTCAAATATGGACTCCTCCTCATTCTAGACATCCAATGGGATCTCCAATTGACCCTCACACTCTCACAAAGAAAGTTGAATAGAACTAATTTGAGCTTCATACATACTATGTCAATTTTTGCTCAATAAATTGATTCAATCACCCCTATTGGATTCTACCAATTACTCTACCTTTAGAGACTTGGAATGAAATTCAAAATCAAAAGTTGTGATTTTTCTCACTAATATATTGTGCTTCAAAGAGCTAATGCCACTTAAAAAGATTTGATCATATGGAGAAGACAAACTCTCCACCAATAACAACACAAAATGAGCTTCTAGATCTTACCCTCTACAAAGGAAGGAACTCTTAGAAAATTGGATCTCTCTCTACATATTTGTCATAGACACCTTACTGACTCTTTTCAAACCTTACAATCACTCAAACAAATTGAGTAGGGTTGAACAATGTGACTTGGATCTCAATCTCTTTTCTAGAACTCTCAATTTAAGCCAATCTATGTCAAATTCTACAAAAGATTTGCATAGATGCTCTATATGCACTTGAAACTCTCAAAGGTTTCACTTGGAGGACAGATCCAAGGATGTTTTCTAGCAAATTGATGCTTATAAACTTGACCCTATCACTCTTGAACAAATCTAGAGTGATGGTACAATGGATTTCATCCTCTCACCTTGCATATCACTCCTTAATCTATGATTTTTAGCAAAATCTCTCTTAACTTTAACATGCACTCAGAAAATCAGAGATGATCATTTAATGCACCTATTTCAAGCTTCAAATTTAATTTCTTGGCTGATCTAATCCAATAACTAATCAAAGGATTAGATTTACTATAGAAAATGCTTGATTTTGCACCAAAAATCACTCAAATTGGGTATGTGAGTCAAATTCTACAAATTTTTGAAATTTCTCAGTCAAAACCGGATATGTACAGCCTCACAAGTGTGAAAAGGGTTCCTACAGCCCACAACAAGTTCTGGTCCAAAAAATTTGAGAATATCTATCAAATCCAACTCGCTACACAAAATTTGACTAGTTTCTAAAAAACTGCTAATTTTGGCTTTGATTTGGATTAACCCTATCAATTTCAACAAAACCTCTTGTACTAGGCTCTGATACCATGTGCAAAAAGGTACAAAAAGGACCAAGAGTGGATCCTAATCTGATCCTCAAGAGGGATTGGTTGTCAGATTGCTTGATCTATCAATCTACTTCAGATTACGATCAATCTAGATCAATTCTAGACACAAAATCCTAACAAGAACAATCATTAATTGAAGGTAAGTGTACTTTAGTGTTTCACACGTGTGAAACATTGTCTGAGTACGGACTCCAACCTGAAAATCAAGTACACATTGATAGAACCTCAAAACAATCAAAACAAATGTAGACAAATGGAGAGAATCACTCAAAATTGCTTCCAAAACCAAGATCGGTGTCTCACATTGATTATGGCCAAATGTGGCTCTATATATACAATAAGTGAGAGCTCATGGTACTGATCATCCCTCTGATCCCACATGTTTGAAGGTGCTTTGTCATATGATGATTCATCATGCAAAACTGACACTTGGACAAAACCTTCTATTTTGAACACTTTTGGTCCATTTTCCTTCTATATGGAGATCTACTTGGAAATCTTCTAGAAGCCAAAATTTGCCTACTTTAGCTTATTCCACACATGTGAGCTGTCCTCTACACATGTGGTATGACACCTATCCAAAGGATGTGGCTCATGCAATCAATAGATTGATGTCATATGTCATATGTCTAGAAAACTAGTTTTTGGCCTTTTTAGCCACTAGAACTTGAATTAAATCATATGTACATCCTATATGATTATGGTACATGACAAGTACACTAGTTTCACATGTGGGAACAGGCTCCACACATGTGTGTTTATCTATATACAAGATTTTTGGCCTCTACCAAGCTTATTTTTGCATTTTTCACAAACTTGTCAAGGTGCTTCTTTGATGTATAAAGAAGTACCTGGTCACCTAAATGTAGACCTTTATTGCATAGGTGACGGTCATGCCAGGATTTTTGGCATCATTTGTTAACTAGTTGTGCGTGATAAGATATTAGTCTTGTCTCGCATAACTGGGCTAGCGTAAGTAGCCTGGTTTTGACTTGTTGTTCGATGGAAGCTTTTTCACAGAGATCTGTTGAAAAAGCCTCCGTAACTCGTGTGAAGGTACTAAGAATTCTACAGGCATTACCACTTCTTGACCCTATACTAAGTGGAAAGGGGTTACCCACCCAGTGGCTTTCTTCGGGGTGGTGCTGTAAGCCCAGATAGCTGAGAAAAGTTTTGTTTCCCAATCAGAGCGACTGGTTTCAACTATCTTGGTTAGAATCTTACAGATCGTCTTGTTAGTTGATTCAGCCTGGCCATTACACCTAGGATAGTACGGTGTACTTTTTCTGTGAATGACAAGGTAATGTCGTAGGAGATTATCAATGACAACATTTAAAAAATGTGTGTCGCGATCACTAACAAGCTCCATGGGACAGCCAAAATGATTAATAATGTTTTCGTAAAGAAAACGTGCAACTGTTTTTGCGTCGGCGTCCTTCGTTGCTCGGGCCTCTACCTAGTTAGTGGCGTAATCTGTGGCTATGAGGATGTATCAAGCTTGGGTATGTTTGGTTGCTGGACTGATGGGTCCAACAAAGTCAATCCCCCACTTATGGAAGGCTTCGCCTTCTATAATGGGAGTCAATGGTGTGAAGTCTGCTTTGGTATTTTGCTTTGCTCTTTGACAGACATCACATGCTTTAATGACAGCAAATGTGTCTTTAAAAAAAGATGGCCACACAATCCTGCTCAAAGAATAATCCTCGCTGTGGTTTCAGCAGAAAAGTGGACACCTCCGATGCCCTCATGAGCTTGGAATATTATCGGTCATATCTCAGATTCATAGGCACATCGTCGAATAATGTCGTCAACGCCCCTTTTGTAAAGTTGTCCCGCAATTAACTAAAAGGGCATTGCTTTTATTAAAAAATTTCTTTTTTTCGTTGTTCAGAGGCCTTCTTTTAGTTGGCCTGTTGTGAGGAACTGAGTGATCTCCTCAGCCCATAGGGGTGTGGCATCGATCTGAAAAAGGCATGCATCAGGAAGATCATCGTTGATTGGTGCAGTTGCTTTTTCAGCACTTGGTAATCTGGAAAGGTGATCCGCCATGAAATGTTGGGACCCTTTTCGAACGACTATACGAAAATTAAATTCCTCCAAAATTAGTAGCCATCGAGCTATTTGTCCCGTCTTACAGGACTTATCAACGATATATAGGAGTGCTTGATGGTCTGTGTAGAAAGCAAAGGTCTGGCCTAATAAATAATGTCGTAGTTGTTGTACCGCATAGACCATTGCCAATGCTTCTCTCTCGGTAGTGGTATAGTTTACTTCAGCAGGCACCAGTTGTCTGCTTAAGAAACGTATGGGAAAGTCCTTGCCATACTTTCCTGGTTGTGCAAGAAGACCCCCAATGACATATTTACTTGTGTCAGTATGCACATGGAATTCTGTCGTGTAATCTGGCGAGCGGAGTATGGGAGCCGTTGTGATTGCTGTCTTCAACTCCTCGAAGGCCTTAATTCGTTCTTCGGTCCAGCGAGGATCTACCACAACTAAATAAATGAGACGTGCCTTGCCGGCATAGTCGATTATAAAGACGCGATAGTAGTTGGTATGATCGAGGAAGACATATACTTCCTTCACTGTTGCAGGTAGGGGCATGTCCACGATAACCTTGATTTTTGACGGGTCGATAGAAATATCATCCTTTGATATTATATGCCCGAGTACAACCCTGTGGGTGACCCATATTTGGCATTTATCAGGGTTTAGTGAGATGTCGAACCTACGACAGCGAATGAAGATTTTCTCCAAGGCGTCTAGGTGCGTAGCAGCGGAAGAATGTACACCTAGATCGTCGAGATAAATCTTCATGACCCGATGTAACAGATCTTGAAAGGCCAGTTGCATGACCCGTTGGAATGTTGAGGGGGCGTTACATAAGCCAAAAGGCATAACGTTATAAGTGTAAACACCGCTCTCTGTGGCAAAAGCCATTTTATGTTTATCTTCAAGGGCTATTTGAACAAGGAAATAGCCGCTGAACCCATCCAAGAAGCTGAAAGCTTCAGCTCCTGCCATTTTCTCTAATATTTGGGTTGTTAGGGGCAAGGGAAAATGGTCTTTCATTAGAGGAGTTCTAAATCCAAAAAAGACCCTTTGTAAAGATTCTTTTTATATTTTTTCTCTATTTTTTATTACACATGGACCAATCAAAACACTCAAATTTGAAATCTATGTAACGTAACTTTTTGAGTCCACATTTTGTTTCCACACTAAAAATGGCATAAGTTTTTAATGATAAGTCCGAATTTAGCGAAGTTTGGTGCATTGAAAAGTACTCAACAAGGCTTTCCAATGATATGTTAGATGACATACTTCTAAATCACAATTAAAAAGTTATGGCAAGTCAAAAGTATTAGTGTTATAATATTTTAATAATATAAACTACATCTTGCACGAATTCTTAAAGGGTCTTTTTGGAGCTCAAAACTCCTCTAATGCTTCGTAACCGCATTAAGGTTCTTGAGGTCAATATAGATACAAAGCTTGCCATTTTTCTTGGGTACAACCACAATGGGTGATACCCAATCAGTATGGTGGACTTCATAAATGAAGCCATCAACCAGCAATTTCCTAATATCTTTGTCGATCCTCTCACGATAGACTGAGTTATTGCTGTAAGGTTTAGCTCTAACGGGCTTAGGATTGTCTTCTGGAGGAATCCGATGTACTACTATTTCGGGGGGGTTCCTTTCATCTCGGTATAATTCCATGCAAATACATCCTTGTATTTGCGTAATAAAGTCTCTAGATCAGACAGTTGGGTTGATGACAAATGTGCACCAACATGAACTATTCGATCTATGTCCTCATCAGGATCTTTAAGGTTTAGTGGAATTGTCTTAGCGGGTCCTTCAAAGGAATTGGAACTTGGTGTAGGTTCCCGATGTGGCTGCGGTAACTGGATAACAATGTCATCCAGTGTAAAGTCTTTGAACTTCTGTGGAAGGTTCCACAAAATGTTCTGGGACTTTAGGAACCATTTGAGGTGATTCTTTATCAGACATGGAAGTTTTGTCGGAGTGTTTGTTGTTTGTCCCCTCTAACAAGGGCTTGATTGGTTGTTTAAGCTTCGCACGCATCTGTTTTTGTCGCTCAATTAGTTTTGTAGCAATAATGGTATTTTTTTGTAATTGAGGTTTTTGTGGTTTTTGAATGGGTGGTGTTGTGGCCTCATTCACCATATCATCGTTAATTGTATCCCAGACTTCATCGGGATACACGTCCCAAGTATATACTTTGGTTTTGGGCCTATATGCTTGTGTGTTTGGTACTTTGGATGTTAGTTGGACATGAGCCAACGGTCCTGGTGACTTGATCTCCTTAGGAATGACTTTGGACGGATAACGTTGAGCATCTAGATAGAGGAGTACATGATCATCTGTCATTTCGGCATCCTCCATGGAAAGAATACCTTATTTCGAAACATGGGCAGTAGAGACACTAGGTTCTCTTGGGCACCAAGCTATAGGAATGGGGTCTATCATCATGAGGGGAATGATGGGTGTGTCAATGTCCATAGAAGATGGAAGAGTATCCATATCTTCTATAGCCATTTCGATACGACATCGGTTTGAATCTGCACAGTCCACGGTAGCTAGTGCATGACCCCAATTGATTATGTATGTGGTTCGTGTATAGTGTCATTTGTGAAAAATACAGATCCTAAGTGGATCTAAACTCCAAGATCATTGGCTTGAATGCTTGCACTCCAAACTACATAAGCTAGGAATTGGCAACACATTCTATGCTACCTAGAATGCAAAGAACTTGATCAAAAAGCATTTATCACAAATGGAAACTTCCATAAACATCAAGTGCGGCCCAAAATAGCATTATACAGTCCATAATACATCAGCCTACCACTTTTGGAAAGCACCTAAGATCATACACAATAGCTTGAAGACAATACACACAACAATGCTCTCAATGGAGGAAGAAACAATGACAATGATCTATTGATCTCAATGAAGCATACAAAAGGTTTCTCCAACCTGTTTTCCACGACTTCCCTACTATTTATGGATGAGGAAGATGACTCTCTCTCCTCTCTCTAGAAGGTACTTGACCCTAGATATTCCCTATATAGGAAAAATAGCTAAAAATGGCTTATATGACCAAAATACATCAAAATGGTCTCATTTTGAAGGGTATGAAGTTTGACACTTCATCATACTGAAAAAATACAGTAAATAAAAACATTGTGGCCTGGTTCACACGTGTGAAACTCCAGAACCAAAACTATTTACAATTTTAGCCAATTTAGGCCTCAAACTAGCTAGGAAATGTTGACAATTTTCACACTCCCTCTTCAACATTGGATGCTAGTTTCAACATAGTCTTTGAGCACATTCCAAGATTAGATCTATGCATTAAATATAGGTCCTTTCCCAATGGTTTGGTGAAGATATCAGCCACACACTCCTTTGAAGAGACATGTTGAAGCTCCACCTCTTTGGCAATGACTTGATCTCTCACAAAATGGTGAGCAATCTCAATGTGCTTGCTCCTTGCATGAAAAACAGGATTGCTTGCCAAGCTTTGGGCTGAAAGGTTATCACAAAGTATGATTGGAGTCTTCTCTGGTTCCAGCAAGTGAAGATCCAATAACATCCTCTTGATCCAAAGAATCTCCTTGGTGCATGTTGTTAATGCCTTGTACTCGGCTTCGGTGGAAGATAGAGAGATAGTTGGTTGCTTCTTTGATAGCCATGAGACCACTCCATCTCCAAGATAGATTGCAAAGGCACTTGTTGACTTCCTATCCATTTGATCACCTGCAAAATCTGAATCTGAAAATCCACAAAGGTTAGGTGTAGTACCTCCATACAAGATGCCAAAATCTCTAGATCCCGAGATGTATCTAAGTACTCTCTTTCCTAGCTTCCAATGAGCCTCACTAGGATCTTGCATAAATTGACTTAGTTTACCAACCACAAAGCTTAGATCAGGTCTTGTGATGGTTAACCATATAAGAGATCCTATTAGCTTTCTATAGAGAGTAATGTCCTTGAAGGATCTTTCATTACTTCTTGTAGTTAGCTTTACATTTGATTCCATAGGAGTAGAAACAACTTTACAATCTTCCATATGAAACCTTTTTAGAATAGAGTTAACATACTTTTCTTGACATATGAATGTAGATTTAGAAGTTCTAATAATCTCTATTCCTAAGATATAATGAAGTTTACCAAGATCTTGAATTTCAAACTCTCTTTTGAGTGCCATCTTGATTTCATCTATATCTAGATTGTTACCACCACTTAAGATAATGTCATCAACATAGATCAAAAGTAAAGTGATATCATTTTCATTCAATCTAAAGTAGAGAGAATGATCATACTCACTCATAACAAAGTTTTGAGAAAGTAAGAAGGAATTGAGCTTAGCATACCAACTCCTTGGTGCTTGCTTTAGCCCATACAAACTCTTTTGGAGATAGCACACATGATTAGGCTCATCATGTGAAACATAGCCCTCGGGTTGCTCCATGTAAATATCTTCTTCAAGATCACCATTCAAGAAGGCATTAGTAACATCCATTTGCCACATATCCCAATCATAAAGAGTTGCAAGAGAGATTAGGATTCGAATAGTTACCATCTTTGCCACGGGTGCAAAGGTCTCATCATAGTCAATACCATATTCTTGAGCATACCCCTTTGCCACCAACCTTGCCTTGTACTTGTTGATTGATCCATCTTGATTTGTCTTGATCTTGAAGATCCACTTACAACCAATTGCCTTCTTGTCCTTTGGAAGCTTTACCAACCTCCATGTGTTGCTTTTGATGAGTGCTTGATGCTCATGATCCATGGCTTGGATCCATTCCTTCTTTTGAATTGCTTCACCTACACAAGTTGGTTCATCAAAAGAGGTAAGAAAAGCAAAGTTAGAGTTGTCCACCACTTGCTTTCCTTTTTCATCATAGGTTAGCCTTGATGGCTTAGCCCTTTGCCTTTGAGTCTTCCTTGAAGTTTGCTTTGGAGTGGCATCTCCATCTTCATCCAAGACATCTTGCACATCATGATGATTAGCAGGCACATCAACATCAACATCAACAACATTGGAAACATTCTCTTCATAAAAGATGACATCCCTACTTATGACAACTTTCTTTGTAGAAGGAATGTACACTTTGTAAGCCTTGCTTACTTCACTATAGCCAACAAACACACCCTTCTTTGATGAAGGATCTTCTTTAGTTCTATCATCAAGTGTGATATTGACAAAACATGTACATCCAAAGATCCTACAATGCTTGACACTCGGCCTTCTACCATAAAGAACCTCATGAGGAGTTTTACCATCCAAGGAAGCACTTGTCCATCTATTACATAGATAGTTAGCACATGCTAAAGCTTCCCCCCAAAAAGACTTAGCAAGATTAGCATGTAGTCTCATTGCCTTGGCACATTCACAAAGGGTTCTATTCTTCCTCTCGGCCACTCCATTCTGTTGTGGAGTCCTAGGACTAGACATCTCCCTCTTAATCCCATGTGCTATACAAAAGTCTTTGAACCTATTTGAGGTGTATTCCCCTCCATTATCAGATCTTAAGCATTTGATCTTTGTATTGAATTGGTTTTCCATTTCATTCTTGAACTTGACAAATGCAGCAAACACTTCATCCTTACTTTTAAGAAGATAGATCCAAGTATACCTACTAAAGTCATCAATGAAAGTTGCATACATCTTTGCCCCACCATTGCTAGTTGTACTAGAAGAATGAATATCAGAATGCACAAGTTGAAAAGCTTCTTTAGATCTAGAAGTAGATCTAGAATAAGCAAGTCTATGAGATTTGGACAAGGCACAATGTTCACAAACACTATTGTTTGCAACAAGACTTTTAGGGAGACCAAGAACAAGCTCTTTCTTTGCCATTACCTCCAAAGATTTGAAGTTGGGATGGCCCAACCTCTTGTGCCAAACTTCTTGGTTTGTCAATTGCTCCCTAGCCATACATCCTTCATGATTAGAGATCACACATGCATCAAGCTTGAAAAGTTTACCATGCCTCCTACCTTGAGCAATCAAGGATCCACATTTACTTATCAAACATGCATCTCCAATGAACTCCACATCAAGTCCTTTGTCAATCATTTGACTTACACTAAGCAAATTCTTAGTGATTGAAGGAATGTACAAAACATTTTCAAGATTTGCTTTCCTATTTGTTGAAAGGGAAATAGGAATAGTGCCTATGCCTTTGATGTCACATTGACCATCATTTGCAGTGTAGATGATGTTACCTTCTCCCTCATAAGACAATAAGGATGTAAAGTATTCCTTATGTCTTGTCATGTGAGATGAGGCTCCACTATCAATCCACCAAGGATCATTATCATCTATGTTGGCTAACAAACTTGAAGTCATAACAAGTGATTCACATGTGTTATGTTCTTCCTCATCTATTGTAAGATTTCCTTGCCTCTCTCCTTGCTCTCTTTTCTTCTTATAACATTCATTTGCAAAATGACCTTTTATCCCACAATAAAAGCACTTGAACTTTGACTTATTGTTCTTAGTAGAAGAGGAAGAGGAAGAGTGATCATCATGATCAAAGTTACCACCTTTGGACCATTTCCCTTTGCCTTTACCTTTGCCCTTGAATTTGCCTTTTGTGAAGAAAGCCTCTTCACCTCCACCTTGCAAGGATGCACCATCAAGCTTTGATTGCAACCTATGTTCTTCAGCCAATAAGATTTCTTGCAAGTCAACCACACTTGGCAAGACTCTTTGAATGGCAAAACTTTGCACAAGGTTAGCATGTTCATTTAGCAAACCATTCAACATAACTTGGACTATTTCACCATCTTTTATGTTCTCATCAATGCATGCTAAATCATCACTTAGGGACTTAACTCTCAAGATAAATGCATGAGCACTTTCACCCTCTCTTTGCCTACTAGAAAATATTTGTCTCCTTAGGGTCAATACCCTAGATGTGGACTTTGATTCAAAGAGCTTCTTTAAGGCATTCCATGCCTCACTTGCACTTTGACACTTTCCAACTTCCTTGAGAAGTTCATTTGTAACATTCATTTTAATGATATGAAGAGCCCTTTTGGCCTTCTTATCAAACCTTTGTTGCTCTTGAAGTGTGAGAGGTCTCTCTTCAATTTCTGCAACTATGTCCATGAGTTCATTCAACTCAAGTAAGGACTCCATCCTCACTTTCCAAGTAGAGTAGTTTGATGAACTCAACCTTTCACTAGACTCTAGCATGATCCCACCATTGGAAGCCATGATTCTAATGTTTCTTCAACTTTTAGGTTCTGTCCTAAAGCACTTAGCACTCACTTTTCTCTCAACAAATGATAGATAAAGAGATCTATGAAGATTTAGGACCCTAAAACACTTCTATCTTGAACCTAGATGGTTTCCAAGCATAGAAAGGAAGATTGAAACACATGCAACACTTTGCACACACTAAGAATGGATTACAAAATCAAACCAACCTGAACACACTCTTGCTTAAGCTCTCAAACTTTCCAGCAAGTGACCAAATCAAGTTATGGTGTGAAGAGTTACTTGCATTCTTAGAAAATACCCAAAACTAGGATGCCAAGATTACCTAGTAATGAACAAACTTGATCAACATATGATCAACACACTAAGATATTGATTCAACCTGTAAAACCACATGTAAACCACACTTCTAAAAGTTTATAAACTCCAGCAAGTGATAAATACAAGATTTAGAGGTGAATGAATGAGCACACTTAGTGAATCACAAGACTAGCTTCACTATCTTGTCAAATCTTGGTGTTTAGATGTAGATCTAAGATCACTTCACATGAGAATGTTCCTCAACCTGTTAAGAACCTGAAAACACACTTGCATAATGGTTAACACCTTCCAGCAAATGCTCCAATCAAATTACATAAGGAGAGTTACTTACATGCTCAACAAAGTACACCAAAATTTATGCCAAAATTGATGACAATCTTTACAATATGCTCTTCACAATGGAGCTTACAATATGTTCACCCAAAAAAGGGGATCTTTCATCCAAATGGGAGCTTTGCTCAGCCTTTAGGAGAATTACAACTCACTCAAAAGAGCATTTGTCATCCACTTAAGGAGAAGTTTCATCCACTTAAGGAGAGTGTTCATCCAAGAATGGAGATTGTCAACAATAGGATTGAAAAGAACATTGTTAGTATTGAATATGCACAAGCCTCACAATCACAAATGATTAGGTGTTATGATCTGATCCAAAATAGTTTCTTTTCAGCCTCTGATCTTCAATAGACCTGAAATATGCTTTTGATCCACAAGTTCAACTCACAAAACAAAGGTTAGTAAGATTTGATCAACAAAGCAATGCAAAATCATGCTAGAACTTGATCAAACATCCAAATATCACCAAAAATGGAATACTTACTGTAAATAGAAGCCAACCAGCTCTGATACCATGTGAAAAATACAGATCCTAAGTGGATCTAAACTCCAAGATCATTGGCTTGAATGCTTGCACTCCAAACTACATAAGCTAGGAATTGGCAACACATTCTATGCTACCTAGAATGCAAAGAACTTGATCAAAAAGCATTTATCACAAATGGAAACTTCCATAAACATCAAGTGCGGCCCAAAATAGCATTATACAGTCCATAATACATCAGCCTACCACTTTTGGAAAGCACCTAAGATCATACACAATAGCTTGAAGACAATACACACAACAATGCTCTCAATGGAGGAAGAAACAATGACAATGATCTATTGATCTCAATGAAGCATACAAAAGGTTTCTCCAACCTGTTTTCCACGACTTCCCTACTATTTATGGATGAGGAAGATGACTCTCTCTCCTCTCTCTAGAAGGTACTTGACCCTAGATATTCCCTATATAGGAAAAATAGCTAAAAATGGCTTATATGACCAAAATACATCAAAATGGTCTCATTTTGAAGGGTATGAAGTTTGACACTTCATCATACTGAAAAAATACAGTAAATAAAAACATTGTGGCCTGGTTCACACGTGTGAAACTCCAGAACCAAAACTATTTACAATTTTAGCCAATTTAGGCCTCAAACTAGCTAGGAAATGTTGACAATTTTCACATCATTTTGGTTGGATCGGGACACTATCTAATTCGTCATATTTTGTAGATGACCAATCATCGTAGACCTTGGCAGCCTTGACATGGCCATTTGAGTCAACCGTGACTCGTTTATCGTGGTTGCCAAAGGTAATTTTGCTGTTCTTCCATTCTTGGACGACACCGACCATCTGGAGTCAGGGTGTACCAAGAAGGAGTTTATACGTATTGGCATCTTCTGGTAAGTCTAAAATGACACAATCGATGATAAACTTGACACCTGCTATTCGAACTTTGATATTTGATAAATGACCAACAGGGTTGGTAACTCGTTGATCAGCCATATGAAGTTTATATCGTGGTTGATCGAGGGTATGGAAGCCCCATGACTTTGCCAATGACAAAGCCATTATATTGACGTCTGATCCGCTATCGAGGATAGCGAATACTGCGAGATAATCTTTATAGGACAAGGGTAGTGTGATGCTATTCCCCTTAGCAACACCTATATTCATTAGATTCATAGGAATCTGAGGAATTT
The DNA here is from genome assembly GCA_029204225.1 of Diphasiastrum complanatum. NCBI lineage: Eukaryota > Viridiplantae > Streptophyta > Lycopodiopsida > Lycopodiales > Lycopodiaceae > Diphasiastrum > Diphasiastrum complanatum. Next base: position 57,371,194 of record CM055096.1, read on the forward strand.
CAGGAATCGCTTCTAGTTTTCGCTGTTCATCAAGAATAGGAGGCAGCTGAAAACTACGATGGATATAACATTGAAGTCTGGTGAAGGATTTGATAGCACTATGGAATGGCATAATGAGTTGAGCTTGCGAGAGTTCAGAAAATACTTCAAGTCCCTGGAGGGATTGCTCCTTTTTGGGGATATAAGCTGATAACAGACTGTTCATATGTTTTTTCTCTAGCAAAAATTCATCTCAAAATTCGTTGTATTATCTTTGTTCTACTTTGCGGTCTGGGTAATCTTTTGGTGCTGTGGAGGCCGTCAAATGGCTTCCATGTGGGTCAGTTGATTGTCCCTAGTTTTGCTGTTGTTCGTGTTGTTGGCGTTGTGCTCTAGTAAGAACTCTAACAGGTTCGGATGTGATATGACGTGCTGGAAGGATCCTTTTAGGTGGTTTAGGACAATCTTTGAAGCTGTGTTTGCGAACACAGTCGGGACATTCTGCATGGTATTGGTTTTTAACTTTACAGTCAGCCATGAAATGTCCTGTTTCACCACAGGTAAAGCAGCGGTTGCTCATGGGTCCGGTGGCGATAGCATAACCATCTTGGATGGCTAGCTGAGTTGGGTTGTCTTGTGGTGTGGAATACTCAGCTTGTTTGCATGAGCATGAGTTGTCGGTTTGATACTGGTGATTGCTAGATTATGGAATTGATGTATCAGGATGATATGATTGATTGTAGGAGTTTTCTACCAGGTGTGTGTGTGCAGACTCTCGAGGATGTCTATTTTTTTGTGCTCCTAGATCCTGTTGTCCTCGTGGTGGTGGTCCTAAGAGTGCCAGCTGTTGTTGAGGTTGATGTCTAGGTGGTCTGGGCAACTCTTGTATATGGATCTGGTTGTTTCGTGGTGGATAGGGCGTGTGTTGTTGCTGTGAAACAAATGGTTGTCGAGGAGGTTGATAATGTCCTCCTGACTGGTTGTGAGGCTGATTCCTCGGGCTATAATACCAATAAAGGGAGGTATGCCCCATAAAGTCACAGATTTCACATTTGATCAAAGAGGTATCTGGAACCGGTTGGTATGAAGGGCAATCATTGCCAGTGTGTATACCTCGGCAGTGAGGGCACCACGTGTTCTCTCATCTATGATGGATTTGGCTAGTGGTAACTGACCTGGCATCAAACTTTGGATAGACTTAAGAGTGTTTTGAAACTCTTTGGTGAGTTTCTCCATTTGTTGTTGGTGTTGCTGATTAAGCAACTACATCTGTGTTTTCCATAACTGTTCTCGTGTGTCATCGTTTGGTCAAGCTTCTTGGACAGCACGATGCGCTCTCCGTTCTCATGGTTCCTCAACATCTGAGCCCTCGTCTTCTTCTCGAATGGCAGCAGACATGACTTGTTTCAATGATGTATATTCATCATTGGAATGAAGTTCACGTCTGATCCATTGGGGAAGTCCAATGAGGAACCAAATGATGAGCATGGACTCGGTAGGTTGCTCTTGTACCTGACTTTTTAATCGTTTAAATTGTTCGATATAGTCACGTACTTTTTCATCTTTTGTCATTTTGATATTACTTAGTTTGACAAAAGGACTTTCTATCAAGCGAAAAGGCTTGAACCGTTTGATAAATGTCTCTTTCAAGAGTAACCAGTCACGTTTATCTTCACGTTCAAGGTTAAAAAACCACTCTCATGCACGATCAATCATGGTCATCGAGAAGAGCTGTACCATGGCCTCTGGTGCTGTCTCGCCGTAGACGTCACCGGCGTTCTCAAAGACTTAGAGAAATCTCTGAGGATCAGTGTTACCATCGTACTTAGGTAAGTCTAGCTTTGGGGTCCTTTTTTCAGTACATGGAACATTATTTGCGAAAGCTCCGTTTAAGTGAGCTCGTGCATGGGATGATTCGGCAGCATGGAATTGTGCTCGTTCGTATGGAGCTTCATAACGCGTAGGTTCCCATCTGTCGAATGGGTTTGTGGATGGCTCTTGGACTTGGAATTTCATCCTGCAATACCGGTTCAATTGAGCCTGTTCGATATATGGTGAGACCATCTCTGATGGATAGTCCTCTGTAGTATTCGGATCGTTAGGGCGATCCATGACAGCTCATAGAGTGTCATAGAATGGTGGAAATAAACTCGTGCACTCTGGGTACGGTGGATACGGTTGTCAAAATGCGGGTGTTGTGGCCTGTTACCAGTTGATTTCGGTTTGGGATGGTCGATGGAGGTCGTTTGAAGGCCGTAAATCGTATATTGCGGTCTACTACAGTTTGTGATGGTTAAGGACAAATGTGCATCGGTCGGAACTTGAGTGAGGTTCCGACTCCGATTGAAATTTGAAGTAGGCCGTCGGTTGAGATGTGATGCAGTGCTCCGGTCGAGTTTTTACTGAGCACTCCGGTTGAGATGTGATGCAGTGCTTCGGTCGAGTTTTTATTGAGCACTCCGGGTGAGATGTGAGCGAAATGCTTTGGTTGAGAATTGATGGTCGTGCTCCAGTCAAGTTTTTTTACTGAGCACTCCGGGTAAAAAAATTTTTTTATTGAAGGGTCTGGTTGAGATATGACGGTTTCGTTCGGTCGAGAGGTATGAGGTAGTGGTCCGGCTTCGGTTGAGATTGTGGAGCTCATCGTGGTGAGGATCGTGAGACTCCGGTTGAGAAACGAACAAGGCTTTGGTCCAGATCGAAGGGATGATCTCGTCAATGAATGTGTAGGAGCTCTCAGACGATGGTGTCGCAACACAGGAGATTGAGATAGGGCTTGGTTGAGCGTGTGTGTAGTTGTGGAACGACGCCAAATGTTCACTTATTCATTGAATCTGTGAACATGTTCTTCTTTTTTTGTAGCTTATCTCTCTTGGATTACCTCTGTTGTTATGGTTCTTTGTGATTATTCTCCTTATTAGAATGTTTATAAATCAGAAGCAATATTCAAGGATGCATTACGTATTTCCCATCCTGTCAGTGGGTTACTCAAATCCGATACTCAACTACATGCATACACTAGCCATGCAACCATCTACAGCTCAAACAGATCAAGATTCAGCACAGAGAGCAATCCTACTACTAACTACTGAATCAAAGAACAATCAAGAACTAGAATAGCTACTGAAACCAAAACCAGATTCAAGAAACAAGAAACAAGATTCCTAACAACATTTAACAATCTAGGAATCAAGAAACATACATTACTTGATGTCTAATTATCCAAGAACATCAAGAACTAGAATGTCAAGACTATGCAAGGTTTACACCACATTTCCAGCCTCTATAGTTTACTTGAATGCTGATTTCTACAAGATTCCACAAACAAGAATTGAAGCTAATCCACAACTAAGCAAGAACAAGAAATAAGAATCTAGTTAATTCACAAGCAAGAAATCAAGCATGCTCATAGAAATACCACTCAAGATCATTGCCATGAACAAGGAGCTTAGTGATCTTCAAAAACTCGTGGAGGATCCTCTTTATTAGTTCAAGAGAACTTGAAAATACAATCAAAAGCTCCCTCACAAGAGAGGGGGGCCGTTAAATAAGCAAGAAGGCTGCCCATGTGGAGCCCATGTGGCAATTCCACTAAATTAGAAATTACATGTGGAATTTGCCCTTCCACTAGAGGTCACCATCAAAAGGTGGCTCACTCTTACTATTTTAAGGGGGTCTACATTTATTACAATTATTCAAGGAAATGTTACTAGCTCCTACATGGTCATTCCTTCTTTGGGATACATCACGTAGGCTCACATAGTTAATCACTATCTGCCTAGCTAGTATTTCCTCAGCTCTCACGCTCGGCTCTCAGCTTCTTCTGCTCTCTTCCTTCTGAGACCTCCTCGGTCATGGGTGAGAAATAACTTGTGTCTTCAGCTTGGCTCGATACTAGAGAATCGGCTAACATCTCTCAAAATTTTATTAGATACATTCAGTTTAATGAAATGTAGAGCCATTCTAGCTCTTTTCTTATACTTAAGAATTTCAACCTGTGCTTGAGGCTCCTCCTCAATACCAAGCACAATATCCATAACATCCTGGAGTATCAAGATAGACTCCATTCTGAACTTCCAAATTGAGTAATTAGAAGTGTTTAGTCTTTCATTGGCTTCTAGAAGATATCCTCCCTGAGATGCCATTTTAATGAAGACTTCTTAGTTATTGGACTGAGATATGTTTGAGCTTGTTCCAATTAGACTTAAAGTTGTTGCTCTCTTTGACTATAGGTATTTTCAAGGATGTACTACCTTTCCTATGTGAAACGCTTGCAACTGTATTTGAGATGACTCTCAAATATTCCACAAAGCAAGTTATCTAGATCAGACACACAAAGTGGATTGAGACACTTTGGCTAGTTTGAATCCTACTTTTGGCACATGTGAAATGCATCAAAAGAAAACACAATTGACTCTCAGAAGGCACAAAAGGTGTTCATTACTTCAAACTTAGTCTTAATCTTCAATTTCCTGTGTAGGATGCTCAAAACAATGGATTCAGAACAAAGCAAGATTGAATCAAATCAAAATGCTGTCACTCAGATTTTGGACCTATCCCTATCCTCTTTAAGAGCTTATAGCTCTTGCTAGACACATCAGATTGATTTGGTTTCAATTTCTTTGGAAAGTACAGATCATAAGCTTTCCATTAAGCTATAACACTGCTATCTTTGGACCCATTAGCAAGGAGAACAAAAGGATTGAAAATCTCTAATTTTCACACGTGCAGAATTCCAGAATTTCGTACTACCACTTTTCAGGTCTGAAAATTCAGTTCCAATCCGATTTGATCCAAATACACTTCAGAGAAAGGTGAGAAAACTCTGATACCATGACAAAATTTCCAGAATTCACACGTGTGGGGAATGTCCACAAGTATGATTGATCTTGATTAAGCTTTGTGATTAGCACAGTAACCTGATTCTAGATTGTTTAGCAAGATCTAGTTCATAAGAAATGGCCTAACCACAATCTAGCATGCTAAGCATCAGATTATGATAGCAATGAATCAAAGAATGAACAAAAGTACAAGATTTCAATGTATTGGCATTAGCTTCAACATGAGTTAGAGAGAGAAAGCTAGAGAGATAACAAGCAAAATAGTTTAGATCCAAAATGGCATGAGGTAGCTACAAAACTTTGGTTCTTCATCATCAATTGTGAGGAGAGCTACACATATTTATGGAGTTTGAGGTAGCTCAAGGTAGAACCACATCTATCCATTCCAAAATGACAACTGAAGTGACATTTAGAGCTATGTGACATTTGTCACTTGTCATGCATGAAATTCTACCAACTTTTTACAAGTGTACTAGTTCTAACTACCAAAGTACAAATCATCATGCATGTGTCCATTACACTTTGTGCATGCCTTGCATGTCACTATGGATCACTTAAAATTAATGCGTGTGAATTGCCACGTGTTTTTACAAGCATGACTTTGCCAATTCTATGTCTACAAACTATATGCAAGTTGTATTCTTCAATCTAGACTTTACATAACCATCTAGCTTGAGTTCTATGTAGGCCAAACTTGGCATTTTGCATTTATGAGCTACATACTTGCATGGTACAACATTTGTAGCAAGCCAAGAAATCAATATGGATTTTCTTTTCCAATTTTAACACTCCTCCTAAAAATAATCTATATTGATTTGAACATGGATCTTGGTATAACTCCAAGATTGGCTCTATGCTTGATGAAGGAACTTTTTCTCAAAGGTTTGGTGAGCATATCAGCTATACAAGATGATGTGTCGATGTGCTCCAAATTGATTTTCCCTCCAATGAGCTTCTCTCTCACGAAGTGATGTGCAACTTCGATATGCTTGCTCCTTGCATGGAATATCGGGTTGTTGGCAAGGGCTTGGGCTGAAATGTTGTCACATATGATCATAGGTAGATCCTCTTCCAAGATTATCTTTAGTTCCACTAGTAACGTCTTGATCCAAAGCACTTCCTTTGTTGTTGTAGTGAGTGCCTTGTACTCAGCTTCACATGATGATTGATTTTGATTAAGCTTTGTGATTAGCACAGTAACCTGATTCTAGATTGTTTAGCAAGATCTAGTTCGAAAGAAATGGCTTAACCACAATCTAGCATGCATGTAAGTGTAATTACAATTAATGCATGTGAATTCCACGAGTTTCTACAAGCATGACTTTGCCAATTCTATGTCTACAAACTATATACAAGTTGTATTCTTCAATCTAGACTTTACATAACCATGTAGCTCAAGTTCTATGTATTTCAAACTTGGCATTTTGCATTTGTGAGCTACATACTTTCATGATACAACATTTGTAGTAAGCCAAGAAATCAATATGGATTTGTTTTTCCAATTTTAACATTACCACGTAGCATCAGGAGAGAACTGAAACGACGGGAGTAGTACGCTACTCTGCAAGAAGCTATGGAGGATGCCATCAGGAAAAAAGATGAGGGATCAGACGACGAATATCCATCCACCCATACTCCTACTCCCTTGATAGCAAATGCTTCCACTCTAACCATAGAACTGTTGTTGGATCAGATGACAAAATTACACAAACAGTAGATGGAGCAGCTTACGGTGCAGTTTGATCAAAAACTGAAAGCCTTACAAGGAGCTGTAGCAGCAACGTGTGGGATCGAATATCTCTCGTAGTATAGTCCTTCCGTCTGTCAACAAAGGTTAGATCACTGGATAGGTGCCTAACTATGCATAGATGCTACTTTTAGATAAATTCCTACTTTCTCTCTTAATTCTACTCACCACTATACTACTCCTCTTTAGCTTTACTCCTCTACACTAACATTCATCATAGTTTTGGTTGAAGGGAAGGGATGGAGAAGAAGAGATTGAGAAGAGAAGAGAAAGAGAGAGAAAGAGAGTGAGGGTGGAGGTTAGCTCAAATGCTCCTTATGCTTGCTAATGGAAAAACATTCACTATGGAAAAACAATAAAACATGGAAATAGAAAGCAATAGAAAACACAACCAAGAGCAATAGCAAGTAGTGAATAGCAAATGAGGATGCTTCTCTTCCAAAAATGGTAGAGTTTCCTCCTTCTCATTAAGCATGAAAATAGTGTACAAATGGTGCCTTTTTATAAAATGGGAAAGGCCCTTGCCCCTCAATCTTATTGGCTAATATTCACAATGATCCTAGCCATTCATCTTGGACCCAACTTGATCCAAGGGTCCACAAAAAGTACATTAGAAATCACAAGATTCATGTGAGTCCCAATTTGGACCCAACTCTAAAAAGTGATCTCTAAGTTTAAAAATGACATTGGGCCTCTAGTTTGATTTTAATTACAAGGCCCAAGTCAAGTTTATTTTATTTACAACTTCAATTGCGTGCTCATTGGGCCGTGGGCTTATACACGCAGGATGCCATGCCCTCGCAACACATTTTATTGGAGGATTTTATTTATTTACACTTTGTTGGGAATACCCCCAACAGGACCCACGGCCTGAAGTAGTGCCGGTCCCTCGGCACTCTGCCGGTTTAGTAGAGCGTTATCTTGGACCACCTCTGGTGGATGAGATATCCCGTAACATCTTCCATGAAGTTGAGACGGTCCAGTTTCTTCAAGTCCTTTGGCATGTGGAAGGACTTGTGAACTCCTGTCAACCATTCCTGATCCACCCATGCTTGGAATCGTTTCATCCAGGGTTCACCAAGGAATGCAGCTCGGTGAAATATGCGAGCGACTGGCAGCTGGTCTTCGACTTTGTCGGAAGCGAGCGCCTTATTTGGATCAAAGAATATAGAGGGAAGGAAATCATCCCATTTTCTTTCAATGCCCATTAAATATTCCAAGTCGCGGACGTAGGTGGCTGTCGCGCGGACTGTGGGATCGGGACAATTGATGTAGTGGCTGGCGAATGCGGAGAGAGCCCTTCTGGCGTCTACATCCGTTGTCCACCCATATTCGGATTTGATTATTGGCCAGTTGAAATTGTTGAGTGTGATCTGATCCAGAGGAGTGCCGCATTCCGCCCATTTGGATATTCTTGGACATGGCAAGAAATGCGCGTTCACCCGTAACTATTGCGGACTCGTCACGTAAGCCCTAATGGCCACAGGGTCTCTCTCAAATAATTGTTGTCGCCACTTCGGTTCTGGTTGGAGAGTGGGTAAGGCTTGTAGTTCTTTTCCCTTGATGGTCTGAGCTGAGAATGATAACTGCCAGCCGTCTCTTGATGACTCGTGGGGATATTTGGATAAAAATTCATTGATGTTCTCCTCCACGGATTTCGGTCTTCGGAAGGCCCGGCTGGCAGATATCATTCGTGACCCTCTCGATGATGTTGCTGCGCCCTGGCTGGTGGTTGCGCCTTGGCTCTGGTCATGCGTCTCAGCGGCCGCATCTATCTGTCCTTGGTCCTGGCCTTCGGACCCTTGATCTGGTTGAAATCCCCCTGTTGCCTGCTGGCTCTGGTCTTGGCTGGTACTAGCCTGTGCAGTGTCAAAATTAGGTGGCGATGGAATTACCATGGGGGAGGGCTGGGCCTTCGTTTCCATGTATTTTTGGCATGCCTTGAGGGCTTGCTTAGCCTGGGCGAGCTCTTGCGTTGCGCTTGTCTGATACTTATTGAACTCCGCCTGGTAGCTGTTCAGGGTTTGGCTATAAATCTACACCTGATGTTGTAGAAGATTCATCTCTGATTGGGAAAGCGGCATGGTGTCCAGTGGAGATTGAGCTAACTAGACGAGCTTCTCATCTTGTAAGGCTTTCACCTCCGTCCCCAGGCACGTGTTCTCTGCTTCCAAAAGTGTAAGTTGCGTCTGGATGGGGGCAAGCCGTTGGGATACTTCAGTTTGAAGCTCCCACACCTTTGTGGAGGCCTCCGTCAGCGCTTTGGAGAGGCTTTGAATATATTTGTTTAGGCCCTCCTCCTTCTGCTGCAACTTGGCAATCTCCTGAAGCCCTGCTTGTTCATGTTGATGAGCTAGAATCAGCTCTTGCTACAGCTTGGTGAGGTTTGCTTGCAGCTGTGTATTATTTGTTGCCAACTATAGTACCCTGCTTTCCAGAATAGCTTTGGCTGCTACCGCATCCAGGATGTATTTTCCTAGGGTTTGGTACGTCGTCGTGAGATCCATGGGAGCAGCTGGTACACTGGCACTGACAAGGGCTTGTGTTGTATCGGCCGACGACTTGTGAAAATCCGTCATCATTGTCCTCGATCAGGTTTTCATTTATCTTGATGCCATCTGGGATGGTAGGGTCAGTCCGATCTGGTGATGCTACAAAAACTGTTTGTACAGATGCATCATCAGGCAGTGGTTGGCTGCCCTCGTCTACCTTTGGCGAAGCGGGTGGGGTGTGAGAAACAACTGTGGAAACAAGGGCGAGGACGGTTTGTCCGAACGAGAGGATGGGAGGAACAATGGGGAACTGAAGGGTGGTGTGGAGTATGGAAGAAGGTGAAGATGGAGTGGAAAGTGTCTGGCGTGGGGGTGAAAAATTGATAACTTGCATCCATGCCAGAGTGTCGGGGGACAGTTGCAAATCAGAAGGGTTGAATGTGAGAGGAGCAACGGTGGTGACAGGAGTAATGGAGGATGCGATGGTGATGGATGGAGCACCGGACACTGGAAGAGAAGTAGGAGTGGTATCAATAGAAGAAACGAGGATGGAGACAGAAACAGATGTGGATGGAATAGGAAGAGAGGTAGCGACAACAGAAATTGGAGTGGGGGGTTGCACGGAAGACGAAGTGGCGGTGGATGATGGAGTAGTTAGTGCGGCAGTGGAGACACGTCGTCGGGTAACAAGTAGAGATGTGGATGTAGAGGCAGCGCCACGCATTCATTTGTTGGCCGTTGTGTTAATGACTGCAAGTTGGGATGAGGTAGATGTTTGAGATGGTGGGTAAAGGTTAGTATGTGACACAAGGGTAGATAGGAGGGATGAGCATTGGAAACCGAGCACTTTTACCTCGAGAAGTGCGCAGGCAAAGTTACACAATAGGGGGCCTACTGCTATTCGCTCACGGTTGTTGGGTTTGATGGAGTTTGTTAGTTCTCGAATAAGGAAGCTATGCCAGTCATATGGCACAATGGAGGGGTTAGGATATTCCAGAAAGGATTCCACTATCTGACTTAGCAGCGTAGACTGAATTCTGTCCTTGCGAAATGTTGAAATAACCAGAAAGTTATTCAATAGATGTGCAGCTGTCTGGATGACGGGTTCCGTGATAGCTTCTATCAGGTAACCATTGTCAGTCTGGATGGGGATTTCTGGTGTGGTTTGGGTGACGAATGGTTTGATCAGAGCTTTGGCGTGGCGATGGGAGATGGGTTGACGATCACTAGACATAATGCCAATGGTGATCATCGAGTCGGTGTTAATCCTGACCTTGTACGTGGTACCTTGGTACAAGAAGTGGAAACAAGCCTTGTCCTCGTCCCAGGTGGTGTAAGCGTGAAGGGCGAGGCCCATGTTAATCGTAGAATGGAAGAGCACCAAGTAAAAACCTATTGCTTCAAGGAGGGGCCCGGCTGTCTGTAGCCATGGTTGGATCAAAGTGTCAGAGGGTAGAGGCTAAATCTGAGTGGCCTTGGGGATGTCACGCTGGATCACCTGTTTGGCGCCAGAGTCTTCAGAGGATGAGGAGGCCATGTTAGCAATGATGATTAGTGGTCGAAAAAAGTCGAAAAAGTAGAAAAAGAAACAGTAAAAAAATGAGAATAATGAGTGTTGGATGACAATGATTGTAGTTTAGAGCGCAGATCGGTGTTTGATATGAGCAGATGATAGCTGGTAGGAAGTTTGGTTGAAAACAGAAAACTTGGTATTTTAAGTGGAAATTTTGACAGAGCTTCGCTAGCAAAGGTGACAAATGACTCGAATTCAGCCCTTATATAGCGAAATTTAGAGTGCGTATTAGGTGAAATTCACTTTCCCTTGCTTAGTTCCACCCAAATTTTGGCAGGCACCTTCTACACAAAATTTCAAGACCTTAGGAATGTCTGCAAGAGTTCAGAAGGTGATTTGACTGCTATGCAAAGGTTTTGTGAGGGTTCAGGCTGTCTGCGAGGGTTCAACTCTCGCAAGAAGTGATCTCTCGCACAACTTCTTCTTGTGATTGGATTTTCAAGATCAAACCATGTAGGCAGGCTAATTTCACTGCTTTGATGCCATTTAGTCACCTTGTGAGAGTTGGTAAGTTGATCTTTGATGCTCTGCGAGGGTTCTGAAAATTCTGCTTTTGGGAACTCTCGCATACACTAAAAAATAATGATTCCTCCATCAAGAACTCTCGCAGATATTTTCATGGATGCATCTAGGTCAGATCTGGTGACTGTCCAATTTTCAAGAGCTATCTCCCAGGGGATTTCAAAAAATCATGAAAAAAGTGCTCCTTTAGAGTGTTTTTTGACGAGATCTCGAGATTTTCTGATTTTTAACTTTTGTAACCTGGTAATCAGCTTCATCCAGGCTTGATCTGACTGTTGGTAGTGCTTTAGAAGTTCTGATGGATTCTTGGTAGTAGATCTCTCAGTCAGTCTGATGATTTGCTTTCTTTTGGACCCTATCAAGATTTGGATCCTTCTTGGATTCTGATGGATTTCCCCGATCCTGCCAGATCTGGCGGAAATGGATTTAGCTTGATTTGGCTTGATCTCCTTAGATCTAGCGGTAATGGTTGAGCAGATAAGCTTTTTATAACGTGCCACCCCCAATCTGGATCTGTCTTACTATGGTGGCCAGTACTTCTGCAACCGGCTACCATTGATGGGTGTGTCGAAGGGTGTCCCATCTAGCTGTTCTAAGTTCACAGCCCCATGATTAAGAATTTCCTTGATCCTATAGGGACCTTCGCCCGTGAATTTTAATTTCTTCTTGATCGCCTTGGTTTTATACATCAAGACCAGATCTCCTGAACGAAGATCCTTCTTTTGTAATCTGCGATCTACCAAGCCTTGCGTCTTTCCTTTTCCACAGCCAGTGCATGCACAGCTAGTAAGCGTGTTTCACAAAGTTTATGCAGAGCTTTGTGGCATAGCTGTAAAAATTTGGACTCATTAAGATGCTGCGCGGTGGCAATCCTTAATGATGGAACTAAAAACTCTACTGGCATCACAGCATCTTGACCATATACCAATTGGAAGGGTGTTTGATCGGTGCTCCCTTTATATGTTGTCCTGAATGCCCACAGTGCAGCATGCAACTTGTGTTCCCAATCTGATCTGCTAGCTTCAACTGTTTTTGTGAGCATGCTACACAGGATCTTATTGAATGATTCTGCTTGCCCATTACCATGAGAATAATAAGGCGTACTGGTTCTATGGATCACGAAGAATTCTTCCAACATGACCTTGATGGTCTCATTGATGAAATGGCTTCCGCGATCACTGACTAGTTCCACCGGGCACCCGAAGCGCACAATGATATTTTCATAAAGGAACTTGTCAGTGGTCCTAGCGTCAGCTACTCGTACTGCCTTGGCTTCGACCCATTTGTTGAGGTAGTCTGTGGCTACGATTATGTACTGAGCCTGGGAACTCCTTGCTGCAGGGTGAATTGGACCAATATAATCCAGTCCCCATTTTTTGAACGGTGCTTGGGCTAAGACTGGGTGCAGTAGATCATAGTTCAATCTCGTTGGTCTTCTTGCCCTTTGGCACACATCGCACTTTTTCAAGTATTCCTCTGTATCTTTATGAATCGTTGGCCACCAACATCCTGATTGCAAGATCTTGCGAACTGTAATGTCAGATGCAAAATGACCTCCACCCATGCCCTCATGTGAAAGCGAAATGATCTAGGTGGTCTCATGAGGAAGAATACACTACCGAAGAATTTTGTCTGGACCTCTTCGGTACAACTGGCTGACAATCAGCTGATAAGGTCTAGCTTGCAAAATCAATTTCTACTGTTCCGCCTTTGGTAGTAATTTGTCTGGTTGGCCCCGCATTAGATATTCAACAATGTCGGCAGCCCATTCTGGTACCGTATCTACGTAAAATAAGACAGCATCTGCCAGCTCATCGTCGGGTTGGGTTGCAATCTCCTTTCCCTTGATTCGTGACACATGATCTGCCATGTAGTGTTGTTTTCCCTTGCGAACTACTATCCGAAAATCAAATTCCAACAACAACAGGAGCCATCTGGTGATTCTCCCGGTGTTGCAAGTTTTATAAACAAGATATAGCAAGGGTTGATGGTCCGTATGAAAAGCAAAATGTGTGGCCATCAAATAGTGTCAAAACTTCTTAACCGCATAGATCATTGCCAATGCTTCTCGCTCTGTGGTTGAATGATTCATTTTGGTATCACTAAGCTGTCGACTTGCAAATCGGTTTGGAAAAAAAATTTTGTGTTCACTTGGCTGGGTTAAGACTGCTCCAACTACATACTTCGATGCGTTTGTATGCACGTGGAACTCAATGGACCAATTGGGTGGTCGTAGGATTGGTGCTAAGACCAATGCATCCTTAATCTTCTGGAAAGCCTTTAGAGCTATTCCAATGTGGATCCGTTGTGAGCTTGTAAATTGGTCTGGCTAACTCCGCAAAATCAAGAATGAAGATCCTATAATAGTTAGCATGACCCTTGAAAATGTAGACCTCTCAGATCGTCCCCGGTGGTGGTAGATCAACAATTATCTTGATCGTTGATAGATCTGTGGCAATCCCATGTCTTGACACTATATGGCCGAGTATCAAGCCATGCGTCACCCAAAATTGACATTTTTCTGGATTCAGGGAGATCTGGTATTCGCGGCATTTTTGTAGCACCTTCTCCAAATTGGATAAGTGTTCTGAATCTGGTCCATGCACGCACAAATCGTCCAAGAAAATTTCCAGAAATTTTTGCAAATAATCTTTGAATGCCGCCTGCATGACTCACTGGAAAGTGCTTGGGGCATTGCAAAGTCCGAATGGCATCACTTTATAGGCATAAGTTCTCCATTCCGTGGCGAATGCTGTCTTGTGCTGGTCCTGGGGGGCTATTTTCACTTGGTTGTAGCTGCTAAAACTGTCTAGAAAACTGTAGGCTTCGTCACCAGCTACTCTATCGAGGACACTTTCCGTAAATGGTAAAGAAAAATGGTCCTTCTTGGTGACTGCATTAAGTGCCTTCAGATTCACATAGATACGCATTTTGCCATTCTTCTTGGGTACTATAACTATCGGCGATACCCATTCCGTGTGTTCGATTTTGTAAATGAAATCTGCATCCATAATTTTCTGCAACTCTTGTTTGATCAGTTCTGTATAATTCGGGTTGCAGTGGTAGTAACGACTTATCTTGAAGACTGCTCCGTCCACCAAAGGTATGGTGTGCTAGACTACTGTTGCGGAATGCCCTTTAGATTACTATAGCTCCAGGCAAAACAGTCTTTATATTCCACCAACAAGAACCGTAGTCTCTTGAACTGCGTGGGTGTTAACTGCTCTCCCACATGCACTATCCTTTCTTCTTCTCCTGGTTTCGCAAGATACATTGGCTGTGTTCGCGCAGGTCCCTCGAAGACTTGTTCCGCTGGTGCCTGACTTTGATCAAGTTCTCATTGGCCTTGCGACATCATGATTACCACATCATCCAATGTATAATTCTTGAAAGTATCAGGCATCTCATGAACTGGAGCTCGTCAAGATTCCTCTTTCAGCATATTGTTCTTGGCCCGATTGGTCATTTTTTTATTTTCTGTCACCTGTGTAGAAGATGACGTTGTATCTGAGTCCAACTTGATTGACTTCAAGGAATCCAACACCTTCTTATTGCCCTTTTTGTCATTTTGATGGGTTCATCCTTGTTGTCTTTCTTTGGGACTGCTGTGACATTCGCCTCATGGTTGCGAATATCAACGTCTACTGTAGCTATTGCCTCTTCGGGTAGGTCACTCCATCGGATCACCTGGTTGTAGCACTGCTTCAATTCATTCTTCTTATTCGCAGGTGCCTTGGGTGGTTCGAACCTTGAGACCTTTGCCATAGCAGACCTTTGTGGTGGTTAAGCTGGTACCTTCTTGGTTCCATAATGATCTGGGTCCATGTGGTGTAGGACTTGTTCATCAGTCAGCTCAATCTCCTTATTATAAGTTAGAGCATGTTGCCAAGGGACTAGATCATCGTCCACTGGGTTCTCAATCGGCTCCGCTGACAGCCATGCTACGTTTATCATATTCACTCCAAATGTGAGTGGTGTGTCCATAGTGTAACATTTGGGTGAAGATGTACTCAGTTTTGGATCTGATTCATATTGACATGCCTGGCAGTCAATAGTTGCTAATGCATCCGTCCATCTCATGACATCCGTCTCTGAATGATAGTGACCTCCCTTGGCTGGCCTTGGGCGGTCAATCGTATGATCTGTCATGGATGATCCGTCATCAGCTTTGGTTGCAATAGGTTTTACCGCCCATATGGTTGGATCTACCTTTACAGCCTGTTCTGCTCTGATGTGGAGGACGTTACTTGTTTCATCATAGCCCGCATAATAGATGGGCTCAGGTGCTACTGGCTCCTCATTTGCCTTGGCCCATTCAGCTAAAAGGCTTTTCGCTTGTGGTGCAATCCGCAATAGTTCTCCGAGGGGTAACCTAACGTGGCTTGACAGCAAGTGTGTGAGCCTTTCAGTGCGTGGTTCCTCAGGCTCCACCATGTGAAAAGGTGGTTCATGTTGGTGCAACCGATCATTCTGATCAGTGCGCAGTGGTGAGCCCATTTACGGATCCCGTTCGACGCTGACTGGAGGTTCTGTGGGATTGTTTTGTTCTTGTTCTTTTTCCTCCTCTTGTGTTTTTTGTACCCAGTGTCTTATTTTTTGGTATTGTCTTCTCTCTTCCCTCACATTTGGATATGGCGCTGAAGTTGAGGGTTGGTCGTCAGTGACCGATGGTGGTCGTGAGGGAGCCACTTCCTTCCTCTTCTATGCTCGCGTAACAACTAACACATGAGCATGGTCGTGTCAACCTTTTGATGGCATCCCCGCTGGAACTACTGATTGTTGTATGGCAATGAGGTTAAGAGGTGCACTGGTTCCAGGTTTAAATGGACAATTCTTGAAACAGTGTCCATAACCGCAATCCCAATAGGAGATTGTATATTGTCCTTTGTAGGGACATTCTGCAATTCTGTGTCCCTCGTTGCACCCGTAGCAGCCGTAATTTCTTCCACCTTGACATTGAGTTTGACCTACATAGGTCAATACATAATCATTTATGGCAGGATCCATAAATGGTTCATCTGGTCCGTACCACTGTTGCTGCTCAGGGTGAGGTGACATTTGCAATTCTTGTTCTGCTGATGTCAGGTTTACATGGGCCACTTACTGATTGGCTGGCCCTGGTGGAGCAGGTAAGGCCATGCATTGTGGTTGATTGGGTGCGCTGTACCTTGGGGCCTCGTTAGGTGCTGCTTGATGATAAGGATAAGAAGTCTAATAGGGACTTCTTTTCTGGTGAACAACCCTGGAGTTAAACGGGCAAAATGCCGTATCGTGCAATGTTGCATTGCATAGATGGCAGAATCTATGTGTCAGTCTCAGATTTTGCTTTAGGACTGGACACTTGTTCGTTGTATGGTTTTGTCTGCATACTGAACACCATACATTTTCTCGTCGAGGATACTACAGCTGGATTGGTTCCGGTTGATGTGGAGTTTCTGCTATAGTTTCTTGTAAGGCCTTCAGTTTCTGGTCAAACTACGTCGTAAGTTGCTCCATCTGTTGTTTGTGTAATTTTGTCATTTGCTTCAACAGAAGTTCTGTGGATAGAGCGAATGTGTTTGATGATGATGATGCGATCGAGAGAGTAGGAGTGTGGGTGGAAGGATATTCGTCGTCAAATCTCTCATCCTCTTCCTTGATGGCATCTTCCATAGCTTCTTGTAGAGTAGCGTACTGCTCCCGTCTTTTCAGTTCTCTTTTGATACTTCGTGGTAACTCGGCTAGAAACCACATGATCACCGCATGATCGAGATTCAGGGCTGCACTGCACTCGGATCGTAGATGTTTGACCCGTTCAATATAGTCCCGGACCCTTTCTCGTTTTCCCATCTTGACTTTGCTTAGCAGGAGAAACGGGTCTTCCAGGAACTTTCTTGGTTTAAAGTGCGTAATGAGAGCCGCTTTAACCGCTTCCCAAGTGGATTTCTCTTCCTCTAACAGGTTGAAAAACCAATCCTGAGCCACTACAAGTAAGGACATAGGGAATAGCATCAGCTTTTCTGCAGGTGTCCGTTCGCCGTAGATTTCACAAGCTTGCTCGTAGATCTGGAGGAATCGGATGGGATTTGAGGATTCGTCGTATTTTGGTATCTCCATCCGTGGTGCTCTCCAAACTACATGCAAGGGTGCAATAGGTACGGGTTGGCCCATTGGATCCATTGGTGCTGGTTTCGGTTCTGCCTCTTGTTGCACAGCTGCTAATCTAGGAAGGTGTGTTGCCTGATTTTCTATCCTTCATGCTATTGATCGTCCCGATCTCAGATTTATCCGATGGTGGGTTCCAAAGTGATTGGATCTTGCTTATACAATAGGATGTAGTCTGGATCTTCAAGGATCTAATCGATCTGATCAGTCGGAATGAATTTTAGGCCTTTTGCGGTATTTTTCCTTGATAACTTTTTACTCCTTGCACTGATTGACCTGAGATTTTGATAGTAGTTGAATCTGATGCAGATCTTTCCACTGATCTAGTTTGCGAGGGTTATCTTGTGCAAGGGTTGGCTGTGCGAGGGTTTTTTAGCTATTTTTGCAGGTAAAAAACTTGATATCTTTAGATCTCTGGGAAGTAACTCTCGCAAGCTTCACAGTAGTTGGATCTGGGTCAGATCTCACTATAGAATTCTCTACGAGAGTTAACTCTCGCAATAAGTGAAATTTCACTGTCTGCGAGGGTTCAAAATCACTTTTTGTGCTTGATCTTCACCAAATCTTCATACTAGCTCTCGCAGGCTTCATCACTGATGTGAATCGATTGAGAGGATCTGCGAGAGTTCTTACTAGAAGGATTTGCTGGATCTTCACTTTTTAGTGATGTTTTTGCACTTAAATCCAATTTTCTGCTCACTGGAATCAAACTAACTCTCGCAAGCTCTTCTGTGTCCTGGTCTCACCGAGATGGAACTTCAAAATCCTCTGTGAGAGTTCTTGACAACTGGAACTGAAAATTTCACTGTCTGTGAGGGTTCACTGGTACTTTCCCATCTTTTTTTCACTGGGAACTCTCGCACAGGCACTTAATCATCAAACTAACTCTCGCAAGCTTCTTTGTGTCCTGGTCTCACTGAGATGGAACTTCAGAGGGCTCTGCAAGAGTTTTGATGAAGATTTGAATTTTTTTGGATTTTTCATGGGTTTTTTGAATTTTTTTATGATTTTTCTCTGATTTTTACAATCTGGTTGAAACTAACTCTCGCAAGCTTCTATGCAGGTCTGGGACAGTATCTTGGAGTTGCTGCCAGTCATGTAAGAATTAATTCCCACTGATTCTGGAGATATAAAAATTTGATGAGTTGTTTTTGCTCTTTTTTCCTCCAAAATATAGATTGGTGTGTTTTTTGAGTTTTTTGGATAATTGGTTTGGGTTTCAAGCCCTTAGAGGTTGTTCAGGGCCTCCTCTAGCCTCTCACACATCCTCCGCTAGCTGTGAACAGTCCAAACACAAAAAAATATAGAAAACTAACTCTAAACTCCCAAAAATCTACCTAAACTACTCTAAAAAACAAGAAAATAGCTAAAATGCAACTAAACTAGTTAGTGGAAACCTATCTCCGGCATCGGCGCCACTGTGGGGTCACTGATCTCTCGTAGTATAGCCCTTCCGCCTGTCAACAAAGGTTAGATCACTGGATAGGTTCCTAACTATGCATAGATGCTACTTTTAGTTAAATTCCTACTTTCTCCCTTAACTCTACTCACCACTATACTACTCCTCTTTAACTTTACTCCTCTACACTAACATTCATCATAGTTTTGGTTGAAGGGAAGGGATGGAGAAGAAGAGATTGAGAAGAGAAGAGAAAGAAAGAGAAAGAGAGTGAGGGTGGAGGTTAGCTCAAATGCTCCTTATGCTTGCTAATGGAAAAACATTCATTATGGCAAAACAATAAAACATGGAAATAGAAAGCAATAGAAAACACAACCAAGAGCAATAGCAAGTAGTGAATAGCAAATGAGGATGCTTCTCCTCCAAAAATGGTAGCGTTTCCTCCTTTTCATTAAGCATGGAAATAGTGTACAAATGGTGCCTTTTTATAAAATGGAGAAGGCCCTTGCCCCTCAATCTTATTGGCTAATATTCACAATGATCCTAACCATTCATCTTGGACCCAACTTGATCCAAGGGTCCACAAAAAGTACATTAGAAATCACAAGATTCATGTGAGTCCGAATTTGGACCCAACTCTAAAAGTGATCTCTAAGTTTAAAAATGACATCGGGCTTCTAGTTTTATTTTAATTACAAGGCCCAAGTCAAGTTTATTTTATTTACAACTTCAATTGCGTGCTCATTGGGCCATGGGCTTTTACATGCAGGATGCCATGCCCTCGCAACACATTTTATTGGAGGATTTTATTTATTTACACTTTGTTGAGAATACCCCCAACACAATGCCCAATCTACCAGAACAAAACCAGTTATAGTATCCTTGTCGCAAAAATGTATGGTGTTCAGTATGCACACAAAACCATACAGCGAATGAGTGCCCGGTCCTAAAGCAAAATTTGAGACTGACCCATAGATTTTGCCATTTGTGCAACGCAACATTGCACGATACGGCCTTTTGCCCATTTAACTCCTGGATTGTCCAACAAAAGAGGAGTCCTTATCAGACTTCTTATTTATATCATCAAGAGGCACCAAATGCGACACCGAGGTACGGTGCACCGAATAATCAACAATGCATGTACCTGCACCACCAAGGCCAGCCAATCAACAAGTGGCCCACGTAAACTTGATAGCAGCAGAACCAGAGATGCCAGTACCACCTCAACTTGAGTAGTAGCAATGGTATGGGCCGGATGAACCATTTCTGATCCTGCCATAAATGAATATATTGCGGCCTATGCAGCTCAAACTCAACGTCAAGGCAGAAGAAATTACGGCTGCTACGGATGTGGGGAAGGACACAAAATTGCTTAATGTCCTTACAAGTGACAATATACAACCTTTTGCCGAGAATGTGGTTATGGACACTGCTTCAAGAATTGTCCATTGAGACCTGGGACCAGCGCACCATTGAACTTTATTGCAATACAACGAGCAACAGTTCCAGCGAGGATGCCACTGGAAAGGCAACATTTTCATGCCCCTGTGTTAGCCATTACGCGAGCACAAAAGAGGAAGGAAGTGGCTCCCTCACCACCACCATCGGTCACTAATGACCAACCCTCAACTTCAGCACCATATCCAAATGTGAGGGAAGAAAGAAGACAATACTAGAAGATATGGCACTGGGTATAGAGAGCACAAGCGGAGGAAAAAGAGCAAGAAAAGGAAAACCCTATGGAACCTCCTACTGATGACGAACGGGAACCACGAACGGGCTCACCATTGCGCACTGATCAGAACGATCAATTTCATCGTCATGACTCACTTTTTCACATGGTGGAGCCCGAGGAACCGCGCACTGAAAGGCTCACAAGCCTGCTGGCAAGCCGTATTAGTTTACCCCTTGGGGAATTACTGCAGATTGCACCACAAGCTAAAAGCCTTTTGGTTGAATGGGCCAAAGTGGACGCGGAACCAGTAGCGTCAGAGCCCATATACTGTACAGGCTACGAAGATACTAGTAACGTCCTCCACATCGGGACAACGTGGAAAAGCGAGGAATACAACATCACCTTGCTGATTAAACACAAGAGATTTGAGGACGAGGCAACAATGGTAGATGGAAGATCCGATGTCAATTTGATCTCCAGTATCAAAAGTGGGGTTTATAAGGATTGAAGCCAGCAAGATTTGCCATCAAGCTAGCAGATCAATCTTGCGTCAAACCGAAGGGTGTGGTTGCCAATATCCCTTTAAAAATAGCAAGCATGCAGTTTGTGATCACCTTTGTAGTAATAAATATACCTGAATCTCCATATGCATACTGTGTTTTACTGGGAAGACCATGGTTGAGGACTACGCAAGTATTACACAACTAAGGTATGGAGAAACTCACCTTTAGAATAGAGAGCAGGCTGTAAAGGTCGCTCCAACCACATGGGCGGTGAAACCACTTGCTCCCAAGGCTGATGACGAATCATCCACAACAGATCACACGATAAATCACCCAAGGCAAGCCAAGGGTGGTCACTACGATTCAGAGACAGATGCATTAGCAATGATTGACTGCCAAGCATGTCAATATGAATCAGATCCTGAACCCAGCACATCTTCACCCAAGTGTTACACCATGGACACACCAATTACATTTGGAGTGAATATGATAAACATAGCATGGCTGTCAACGTAATCTATTGAGAAACCAGTGGACAATGATTTAGTCCCTTGGCAACATGCTCTGACTTACAACAAGGAGAACTAAGCTGACTGATGAGCAGGTCCTACAACACATGGACCCAGATCGTTATGGAATTAAGAAAGTACCAGCTCAACTGCCCCAAAAATCTGCTATGGCGAAGGTTTCAAGGATAGATCCACCAAGGGCACTTGTGAACAAGAAGAACCAATTGAAGCAATGCTACAACCAGGTGATCCGATGGAGTGATCTGCTGAAGAAGCTATAGCTACAGTGGATGTTGATATTCGCAACCACGAGGCAAATGTCACACCAGTTTTGAAGAAAGACAACAAGGACAAATCCACCAATATGACAAAAAGAGACAAAAAGAAGGTGTTGGATTCCTTGAAGTCAATCAGGATGAACTTTGATATAGCATCATCCTCTACTCAGATGACGGAGAATCAAAAGATGACCAGTCGGGCTAAGATCAATATGCTGAAGGAGGAATCTCGACGAGCACCAATTCACGAGATGCTTGAGACTTTCAAGAATTATACCTTGGACGATGTGGTAATTATGTTGCCACAAGACCAGTGAGAACCTAATCAAAGTCAGATGCCAGCGGAACAAGTCTTCGAGGGACCTATGCGAACACAACCAATGAACCTTGATGAGCCAGGTGAAAAAGAAAAGATAGTGCATGTGGTAGAGCAGTTAATGCCCACCCAATTCAAAAGGCTACAATCATTGTTGGTAGAGTACATGGATTGTTTTGCTTGGAATTACAACGATCTTAAGGGCATTTCACCAACAGTAGTCCAACACACCATACCCTTGGTGGATGGAGCAATCCCCAAGGTGAGTCGTTACTATCGCTGCAACCCGAACTACACATAGCTGATCAAGCAGAAATTGCAGAAGCTGTTAGATGCAAATTTCATTTACGAAATCAAGCACATTGAATGGGTATCGTCGATAGTTATAGTACCCAAGAAGAATGACAAAATGTGAATCTGTGTGAATCTGAATGTGCTAAACGCAATCACCAAAAAGAATCATTTTCCTTTGCCCTTTACGAAAAGTGTCCTTGACAGAGTAGCTAGAGTGATACATAATCGTGGCCACCGACTACCTCACCAAGTGGGGCGAAGCCAAGACAGTAAGAGTAGCTGATGCTAGGACCACTGCCAAATTTCTCTATGAAAATATCATTGTGCGCTTTGGGTGTCCGATGGAGATAGTCAACGATCGCATGAGTCATTTCATCAATGAGACCATCAAGGTCCTATTGGAAGAATTCTTTATGATCCATAGAATCAGTACGCCTTATTATCCTCGCGGTAATGGGCAAGCAGAGTCATCCAATAAGATCATGTGTAGCGGCACTGATCAAAACCCATTCCAATTGGTATATGGTCAGCATGTTATAATGCCAATAGAGTTTTTAGTCCCTTCATTGAGGATTGCCACAACGCAATGCCTTGATGAATCCAAATCTCTACAATTACGCCACGAAGCTCTGTATAAGCTTTGTGAAACACTCTTACTAGTTGTAGATGCACAGGTAGCTGAAAAGGAAAGACGCAAAGCATGGCACGATCACAGGTTACAAAAGAAAGATCTTTGATTCGGAGATCTAGTCCTGATGTATAAAACCAAGGCGATCAAGGGGAAATTAAAATTCACAAGCAAAGGTCCTTATTGGATCAAAGAAATTCTTAATCATGGAGCCATAAATTTGGAGAAGCTAGATGGGACACCTTTTGACACACCCATCAATGGTAGCCAGTTGCACAAGTACTAGCCACCACAGTAAGACAGATCTAGGTTGGTGGTGGTATGTTACAGAAATTTTATCTGCTAGGCCGTCACAACTAGATCCAGGAAGATCAAGCCAGATCATGCTAGATCCATCAAGATTTAGCCAGATCTGGCGAGATCAAAGAAGATCCAACAAGATCCAAGAGATATCCAGGTCCAGATAGGACCAAGAGGAAAGCAGATCATCAGATTACACCAATAAGCCTCCCAATTTGCAGATCAGAGACCTCAATCTCAGAAACCATGGCAAAATAAGGGAAAACTTCACCAAAACTGATGGATCTGCTACCAAAATATCTATAAGAACTTCTAGAGAGCTACAACAGTCAGATCTAACATAGATGTAATAGATTGCCAGTTTGCAAAAGTTAAAAATCAGAGAATCTCAAGATCTTGTGAAAAAATACTCAAAAAGAGCACTTTTTCATGATTTTTGGAGATCCCTTGGGAGATAGCACTTGAAACTTGAACAGTCATTAGATCTAATCTAGATGCATCTATGAAAATCTCTGAGAGAGTTACTGATGGAAAAAACATCATTTTCTAGTGTGTGCGAGGGTTCCAAGGAGCAAAATCTTTAGAACCCTCGCAAAGCATCAAGATCATCAAACCAACCTTCGCAAGGGACATAAATGGAATTAGAGCAGTGAAATTAGCCTGTCTACATGGTTTGATCTGGAAAATCCAACCACGGGAGCAAGTTGTGCGAGCATTCACTTCCTGCAAGGATTGAACCCTTGCAAACTGTCTGGACCCTTGTAGAACCTTCGCAGGGCAGTCAAATCACCTCCCAAACTCTCACAAACTTCTCTGAGGTCTTAGAATTTTGTGAAGAAGGTCCCTACCAAAATTTGGGTGGAACTGAGCAAGGAAAAGTATATTTCACCTAATACGCACTCTAAATTCTGCTATATAAGGGCTGAATTCGAGTCATTTGTCACTTTTGCTAGCGAAGCTCTGCTGAAATTTTGACCAAATTTTCCAAGTTCTCCGAATGCAACCAAACCTCAAACAAGCCATCATCTACATACTCTGAACTCAAATTTGCGCTTTGAACTGCCGTTACTACCAACCAATTCTCGTTTTCCGCTATTTTTCTCGTTCCCATCACTTTTTTTACCAATTCCACTATTTTTCTTACTTTTTAACCAACTTTAACTATCACTACTAACATGGCCTCCTCACCTTCTGACGACTCTGGCACTAAGCAGGTGATCCAGTTTGAGATACCATCGGCCACCCAGATCTGGCCCTTGCCTTCTGAAGCCTTGATTAAACCATGGCTTCAGATTGTTGGCCCTCTTCTTGAAGCAATGGGGTTCTATTCGGCGCTTTTTAGCTTTGACATCAACATGGGCCTCGCCCTTCATGCTTACGCCACCTAGGATGCATATAAGAAGCGTTTTCACTTCCTATACTAGGGTACCACGTACAAGGTACAGATTAATGTGGACTCGATGGTCACTATCGGCATTATGTCTGACAAAAGCCTTGATAAAGCCTTTCATAACCCAGACTTCACCCAAAATTCTGATCCAAACTAACAACGGGTACCTGATAGAGGCTATCACGGACCCAGTAATTTAGGTGGCTACGCATGATGAACAAATTTTTGGTTGTTTTAATATTTTGCAAGGATAGAATCTAGTCCAAGCTGCTTAGTCAGATTGTGGAGTCCTTCGTAGAATTCTCTGGCCCCACGGTTGCGCCATACAACTTTCTCATCCACGAACTAACAATCTCCATAAAACCAAACACTCGAGAGCGTATCGCAGTGGGCCCCATGCTGTGTAACTTCGTCTGTGCACTTCTCGAGATGAAAGTACGCAGCTTCCGCTGTTCCAGCTTTTTATCATTCATAGTGCCACACACTAACCTCTATCCTCCATCCACTGCATCCACATCTGCCCAACCTGCAGTCATTAACACGACGGCCAGCAAGAGAATGTGTGGCACTGCCCCTTCCTCCTCATCTCCACCTACCACCAGAAGTCGTACCACCACCATGGCACCAGTAACAGCTCTGGCTTCTACCACTGCCACCTCCTCTTTTGTATAGTCCCCATTCTCGTTTCCACTTCTGTTCCTCCCACACCACCCACTTCTCCATCGAAGGCTGTCGAGGGTGACCAACCGTTGCCTGATGACGCATTTGTACAAACTATTTTTATTCCATCACCAGATCGGGTAGATCCCACCACCCTAGATGACAAGAGATCACCGGAGAAACTCATTGAAGACAATGATGATGGCATTGTACAAGTCGTCGGGGCCACTACCACACAAACCCCTGCAAGCGTCAATGTATCGGCTCTTCCAATGAACTTAACGGCGTCCTACCAAGCCTTGGAAACATTCATCCAAGACACGGTAGCAGCCAGGGCCTCATTGGATAGCTAGGTACTCCATTTGGCAACCAACAACACCCAGCTACGAGCAAAAATCACAAAGCTGCAGCAAGAGCTGATGATTGCTCAACAACACGAACAAGATGGGCACCGGGTGATCATAAAGCTACAGCAAAAGGAGGATGGCCTCAACCAGTATATCCAGAGCCTCTCCAAAGCGTTGACAGATGTCTCCACCAAGGTGCAGGAGCTTCAGTCTGAGGCATCCCAACAGCTTGCCCCCCTCTAGGCGCAACTTCAGATATATGAAGCAAAAAATACGCACCTGGGGGTGGAGGTGCAAGCCCTGCAAAGTAAAAAACTCGTCTGGTTAGCTCAACCTATACCTGACTCAAGGCCACTATCTCAAGCAGAGATGAATCTCTTTAGGCGTCAGGTGCAGGTCTACAATCAAACTCTGAACAACTACTAGGCGGAGTTTGACAAATATCGGGCCAGCACAACTCAAGATCTCGCCCAGGCCAAACAAGACCTCAAGGCTTGTCAACAGTTTATGGAGAAGAAGGCTCAACCAACCCCGGTGGTGATTCCAACGCCACCTCTCTTTGATACTACACATACAAGTATGAGCCAAAACCAAGGCCAGCAGGCAGCAGGGGCCACAAGTCAGGATCACGGGTCAGGCGGACAGGACCAAAGACCTCCTGATACTGGAGCTGAGATGCAGGACCAAGGCCAAGACATAGGTCCCAGCCATAGCCACGGGGAAGGACAAGCCTCTTCATCAAGAGGCTCGTGCACTATATCTGCAAACCGAGCTTTCTGACGCCCCAAGTCCATGGAGGAGAAAATTAACGAATTCTTATCCAAATATCTCCACGAGCCTTCAAGAGGAGGTTGGCAAATATCTTTCTCAGTGCAAACTATCAAGGGAACCGAGCTGCAGGCACTCCTCGCCCTCTTACCACAACTAGAGTGGCATCTACAGCTTTTCGAGCGTGACCCTACGGCCATCAGGGCTTATGTGACCAGTCCTTAGCAACTTTGGGTAAATGCCCATTTCCTGCCATGTCTACGACAAACCAAATGGGCGGAATGCGGCACCCCAATGGACAAAATCATGCTCAACAACTACAATTGGCCAAAGATCAACTTTGAGCATGGCTGGACAACGACTGTAGACGCCCAAAGGGCTCTCAGCAAATTTTCCACGGAGTATTTCAATTGCCCAGATCCAACAGTCCGCACGGCAGCAACTTATGTCCGGGACTTGGAATATCTGATGAGCATCAAGAGCAAGTGGGATTATTTCCAGCGCGTATAAGTCCATGATCCAAGGAGCATGTGTAAATAGTAATAATGGATTCGGGGCCCTTGCAATTAAAATAAAACTTGAGGCCCAAAGTCATTTTAAACTTAGAAGTTTATTATTTTAGAGTTGAGTCCAACTTTGGACTCACATGAATCTTGTGAATTCTAATATACTTTTTGTGGACCCTTGGATTAAGTTGGTTCCAAGATAAATGGTTAGGATTAATGTACATATTAGTCAATAGAATTTTGGGGCAAGGGCCTTCCCCATTTATTGAGAAGGAGGAAACTCTACCAAACTTTGGAGAGAAGCATCCTCATTTGCTATTCACTACTTGCTAATGCTTTTTTATTGTGCTTTCTATTTTTTTTAAGTTTACATGTTTTTGCTCATGAAACATATAAAATATTTTGTAGTTGAGTTACAAGATCTCAGTGAGATATGTGAGTAACATATGTGGGTTATGGAGGAATCTGCCAGATAAAAATGTGTTTATGTACTGGGTCATAGTGAGATTATTCTCATATGTGCACGATTAATCTTGTATGAATCTACTGTGTAATCCTAGTTACTAAGGTTATCTGGTGCACTTAAGTTAACAAATCTTTCTATAGAAGTTGTGATAGTGAATATTTCTCCATTAGCAAGCATAAGGAGCATTTGAGCTAACCTCCACCCTCGCTCCCTTCCTCTCTTCCTCTTCCTCTCCTTTCTACTCTCTCTTCCCTTTCACAAAAATCATGATGATTGTTAGTTTAGTGGAGTAGAGTTAGGAGTGAGTAGTGTTAGTCGTGTTAGTGTTAGGGAAAAAGTAGAGAACTATCTAAAAGTAGCATCTATTCATAGTTAGGCACCTATCCAATGTTCTAACCCTTGTTGACAGGCGGGAGGGCTATGATGACACGAGAACATCGATCCTACAGATTTTGATCTTTAGGATTGAGAAAACTATAGCCATTGAAAACTTGTTAAAGTGAATAAATGGATTAAAAGTCATATTATTTGGAGGTAGCTCTATATTCGGCAAATTTTATGTATCGAATATCGTACAGGAGTACTTGGATCCAAAAGATATGGATTTTCCATTAGGTTCTGACAACTTTAATGAAGTAATACTTAAGCTAGTGTCATAAAAAAGGAAGCAGCCTAGCGTTTACTTGTGTCTAAGGAGTTTTCGAGGGGGGTTTGCTAATGAAAATTTTTGGGTGACCGAAACATCTAAGGGAGGAAGAAAATGAGACAGATAAGTAGGTAAATGTGATAGTGTGGTGTAATTTGGATTGGTTATTAATCCTTATATAGAAATTGCATAACACTAGTTTTTTGAATTCATTAAGTTGAATTTATTTTGGATATCTATAGGACCATGAATTGACTCTATTTGTTATAGGAAATTGTGATATTGGAACGAAAATGACACTTGGTTCACATTAGTACTGTAAAGAGTCTTATTCCTAAGAATTAGAACTCGCAGATGGTGGGAGTTCGGTGAAAGTTAGTACCAACCAGGTGGTTGTTTATGTGACGGAAATACCATGTGCAGATTCTTGTTAAATCACAATTTTGGCAATGGATTATTGTGATCCATTAGGAACAGATATGGGGGTACTCCAGTATTTGGTGGAATAGATATGTGAATATCTGGTATTGAAAATCTAGATGGAGTTTAGAGATCTCTAGACTATCGGATAATGCAGTTAATGATCTTCTTGAAGGAACTGAATTTCTTGTACCATTTTCGGGCTTCCATTAGTGATTCCATTATCATCTTAATGATATTCTAATTAGTCATTGATTTCTCATCTTCTTTACAATCATTTTATTCTTCATGCAAGTGTTGAAAGAAGAGACATGTTAGAAAAAAGAACGCATAGCTTCTCTTGTTACTAGCGAGCTCAATTATGTTTTGTTCTCTTCTCTTCTCTCATCTAATGCTGCTACTACTCACCATCCTCAATCTTTTTTTTTTGTTTACGCAATGTTTGACCTTTTTGCAGGTTGGATGAGGAGTTGTTGGATTGAACTGTGAATACTAAAATGTGAATATTGACACTTGAATACTTTGAATTTTGATCGTAATACTGTGAATACTAATCGTAAAATTGTGAATACTAATTGTGAAACAGTGAATAATAATCGTGAAACAGTGAATACTGATCGTGATACTCTGAATACTAATCATAACACTCTAAATTTATTGATCGTGATACTCAGAATATTGATTGGAATACTCTAAATACTTTGATTGTGATATATATTTTTAATAGTACAATTTTGAATAAAAAATGTCGACTTTTGTAAATACTGAAATTGTGAATATTCAATCGTAAATAATAAATCGTGATTTGCTTTTAAAATCGAATGTGAATTTCATTAATTTTATCGAATCATAAAATCAATAAGTACCAAATTATGATATTTGTAGTTATTCTCATAAATATTTATGATGAAATTTGTTAATACAGATTGTAATAATCTGAATATTTAATTGCAAAAATTGTGACCACTTTTGTGAATTTAATCCTTAATTAAGAATTGTAAAATTTATCATTAGTTTGATCAATTCGTACATAGTAAATTGTGATATTTTTTTATTTTCAATTATGAATGTGCATCATGAAATCATAAATATTACATTATAAAACTTACTACTACTTTCGTGAACTATTTATATTTAGATGTAAAACTACAAATATTTATTAATAAAATTTTTTGTTATTTTTTAAAATCTATTCCAATCATAAAGAATCTACTATCTTAAAAATTATGCATAGTATTTTGACTTGATTATGAGATTATGACATGATAAATATTCAAATATAATAGAAATAATTATTATTTGTAAAGTTAAAAAATGATTAAAATAATTTTCATCCATTCTTATTGAATGGTCATTTCTCATTTCAAATATTTAAAAATCTCAAGACACCATAATAATGACAAGGTCTTTGTGGTATGCCACAATGTTGTTTTTATATGTTTCTTATGATGGTTTTTTTTTGATATTTTTCATTATTTTTTTCACTTTTTTTTGCCAATTATATTTTTAAAAATAAAGTACAAAATAACTAATAAAAAATGATAAAGTAAAAAAAGAGCTGTTGCAGTGATGTGTGTGACATTTTCTGATGAAGCATGCAACGTTATTGATGCCAGTACCAATACCCTGATCACTCAAGGCAGAAGAAAATATAATCTATATCATCTGAAGGTACGCTTGCCTGCAGATCAGGTGCATCAAACTCATGATGATTTGCCAGACACTCTGTGGCACAAGAGACTATGCCACATGAATTTGATGGCACTTTACCAAGGAATGGAGCAATAACAGGGGTCAGTATCTCGTATACGACCACCTGTGATGCATGTCTGAAACATGGACGTTTCATATATCATCTTTCCAGTTAACTTTTATTGAAATTGATAATTTCTTTAAAAGAAGGGGTGAAGTGGTGGGATAAATTTCTATTTGGGAATCTATGGTTGCATAGTTTTCAGAAAAAAACCAGCTGTGGTATAGAAATGAGATTTTTTTTTGGAAATAATTTTGGATAGATTCAGAGTAAGATGGCTAATTGGAACTTTTCAAATAAGAGAAATTCTCTAGGGATTGTGTAGACAACCTGGAACAAGTTTGGAGTTTGAATCATTATCTATAAGTAGTACAGTAAAAGATCAAAGGTTACTAATTCCATTTTGATTGGAATAGAAGTAAGTTTGATTAGGATTTATGTCTGAGTGTTCTGTATCAAGGTGTGAGAATGAATATTTCAGAGACAACCTTTGCAGCTGCCCTCCATCTGCCTACAGAGGGAACCGTACCTCCAGCACTATTCGGGGAGGATATCCATACATTTTCATCAACAGAAAAGCACTACACTGAGTTACATGTATGCATGCATCAAAACATTACTAAAAACCAATACTTTTGTAATTGACTGAGGATTTTTTTGCCACTGAGGATTTCTTCTTAATTGATTTGCAACTCAAAAAATTATCTTCATCAATATCTGAATCCATCTCTCTTTTTGTTCACCTTGTATTGCAACAACATGGTATTAATGTATTGTTGTTTCGCCTGCTTCTGTCGTAGCTATTGTAGGTTTGACATATTTCAAAACAACTATATTATGTGGCTTTTATGGAGGTCCATCAGGAATTTGACGTCCCCCAAGTCTAGTAGGATCCATATGGCATAAAATTTGCTCATTAGTTAACTCAACCTCCTCGTTATAAGATAAAACATGACCAACTGGTATGAGTTTATCTTCTATTGGATTTGAAATTTGATGAACTAAAGTCCAAGTCACGTCCATCATACTCTACCTCATATGTAATTGGCATATCAAGAGTGTGCTCATTAGGAGGTGTAATGCTCACTTCCAATCTTTCATCATGGTGACATATGTAGCATGTTGTGCAATCAACAATTGCTAGTGTTTGGCACCAATTTACATTATTGAATTTCCAACGTCTTATTTTCACGATCTATAGTATGATTAGTGGTTGAAGAATCATCATCAGCTTTTGGCCACATTGGTGTAATTGTCCAAGTGCTTGGATCCAATTTGACTACTCACTCGCAATTTTTTAAAATAATATTGTTTGTTCTTTAGTTATGAATCACTTGTGTAACTTCTAACCATGGATGACCCAACAATATCTAATAAACTGAGGGTGCTTCAAGGAGATCCATTACCACAAAGGTAATAAACACTTGCTAATTTTATTAGAATATCTTTTATTACTCTTTTTGGCTTACTACACCCAATTGAACTACCACTTTGATTACAAAGTTTCTAAGTTTTAGCTTTGAAAGCCCCCATTGTTCGTATAGCTTGAAAAATTAGATTCACACCACATTTACCATCTATTAATATTGCTTCTTTGTTAGATTGCTTATGCTTGATTGAAAAGTGATATTACATTATTCACTTTTCTACACTACCCTATATTGAGAATTTTTTTTAATTCATCAAATCTGACACAATATAAAGGTTCTAGCTAAATCTTCGGTTTTGGATATGTTAAACGTCCTATCAAAACTTCTTTTCCATGACGTACAAGATGTAAGAGCTTGACAAGAGATATATCCATCTTACTTGAATGTATATTTGCAATTGGTTTCGTTCTAGGATATGGCTGATCTTAATTAATCGTGGATATCAAGATTGGATATGAAAGTTTTTAAAATATATTATGGTATCATTTTCTATAAACAAGAATCAATTACAAAGCTGCATATGGAAGCAAAGGCAATTTTAACATTTCATATCTACAATGTGTAAAAGTTACAAAAAAGTAGAAGTGAGTAACTTTCTTGCTCTTTAATTTGATATTTGAAAATTAGCCTCTCAATTCAACAACTATCATAGTTTGGGAAATGTTTTCCACCTGAGAAATGGAAAGTGGGAGATGATAATTGAGAAATGAGAAAATGCTATGCCAATACAAAAGCAGACTAGTGCAAGAGTACCTTTTCCAGATTAAAACAATGAAACATATTACTCAACTTATGATTTAAATAATGAACCATACTAGTTAACGCCAAAAGATAGTTAAAAATAGTAACCACATTGGTCATATTATCTTTTGGTTAAGCAATTCTTGTTCACCTATAGTCAAGAGTAACCATTTGTGAATGGATTGAATTTTTTATCAAATACTAAAGAGGTTCATTTGTAAGTAAGGAGAAACTTCAAAGTATGGTGATGACAATGAGAAGAAGATTTACATTTGACGACTTCATTGTTCACAACAAGAAAGACGAAAATGGAACATGGATACCATAAAACTACATCGAATACTTTTGGGTATCGAAGCATCCTTCATAAAAAAAGATGTTTCAACAAAGCACAAGATTGAAATTAACTTTAAGATCTTATTGAGTATGATTTTTATTTTATTTTAGAGCACAATCCATTTTGAGGTGTTAGCTCAACATGTGTATATGGATTTTGAGGTCAGTGTGCAATATTTGAATCCTCATGATCATCCTTGTGTGTTTTATTTTTTTTCTTTGTTCTTTTCTTGTATTTGTTTTCATCTTGTATTTTGAATTTTATAGTCTCAGTGGCCTTATTGTCGTCTCGCTTGCTTGAATGAAGAAATATGACAAGTGATAATATATTTTGATAATTTCTTTGATGATATATTTGTCTAATAGTGTATTCTTCTGCAAGAGTTTTTTCTAGGACAACTTTGTTTGGTTAATTGTGTTGTCTGATACAACAGAATAATAATCATCAAGAAATCTTATCATTGCCAGATGTCTTTATGTGAACTCAATAACAAGATAGTATTTAGCAATTTTAGACTCACAAGTCCAAACTCGTCTTCTAAAAGACAAAGATGAAAGTTGTATATTAAGGTCCAATTGAAGTTCCTATTGCTTTTACCAAACTTTGTTATTATCTGGATTAACAAAAAAAAAATCATAATCACAATCCGTAAAACATTTGCTTGTAAAAGTTAAGAACAACAATCAAAATTTTACTAGCTATTATGTAACTACATTCTTTTAATCTTCAACTTTTCAACATTCATATGACATGGCAATGCCTTTGTGATACAATACACGTTGTTCTTGTTATTTTAGTAGATCCATTTACCATCAGTGGTCTCCAAATGTTGATGAAGCTGAATAACATCTGTACCTTGGGTCTTTATAAGAGCTTTATGTCTTTTCTCCTTTGCATCACATCGTCCACCCATTTGGATTTCTCCTTCAAGAAAATTAATTATATCTTTTTGAAAAACAAAAGTCATCATAACAATGTTACTACATTTAACTCCTTGCTTCACTTTTTCACCTTAGTAACATTAAAAGAATTTTGCTCTCTCTTGACCTTTCTAATATGGGTGTAGGATGTGCTAATGATCAATCCTCATCATCATTTACAATATCAAGAGATTTTGGACTCTTACTTTAGACTCCACCAAAATTGATATCATCATCATGTATCTTTAGAGTATCGCCCATATCAAAAATATTAGAACAATCTATTCTTTTAGTTTAGGAAATTCCTTTAATATTGATTGAAGTGCCACTATTCAAGCATTCTAGAGCACGTTTTTAGAAGATTGTTTTTATATATAGAAATGCATACATTTTCTTTGATACACTAGATATAAAATGGTTGAAAAAAGACTACTTTTGGATAAGAATCACTGATCACGAAAGCATTATGTACAAATGTAGATTGTTTTTGGCCCTATTTGTACAACAATGGGCGCACCACCTTAGTACACATGGTTTACATCAACGAGCAATCTAGTGGCCGAGGTGGGTTGAAGGCTCTAGCATAGGAGCGTGCAACATCATTTCATTGAAAGTTTTGCCATCCACTCAGGCCCTTGAAAGAACATTCACCTTGCAAAACCAAAGCATGCGTGATTGTACTATTTATTATAAACAAAATGTACATTGTACCAACAAGGGTAATGGCTAATATTGAAATGGAGCGTTACTAGTTCATGCTCTATGATCTAAGCTGTGCTAGTGCTAGATAGAGTAAATATTCAGACTAGAAAGAGAGCATAGATTCATAGAATCTTCACACCCAGGTGAGGTGCCACAGATATAGTCTCTAATGTGCATAAGGTGACAAAACATTGTAAGTGTGCCTTGATGCTTTCAATGACATAAAATATAAGAGATAATAACTATACATTACAATTTTTGGTGCCATAGAGAGTTGTTGCTGAGAGAGAAAAAGCCTTCAGGCATTGTGGGTGCTGCGCCTGCGTTCTCTATTGCTTATGGCAGCTGCAGCAGCAGCAGGAGGAGGAGGAGTCGTCGAGTAATTCCTTTCGACGGGATACTTGATTGCATTCTTCTCGAGTTTGCTGAGAGCAGCTCTTCCCAAATCCACGCCACACATGTCCGACAAGCGCACTAGGTACAACAATACGTCCGACAGTTCCTCACCCAAATGCTCCCTCTCTG
This sequence comes from Diphasiastrum complanatum, assembly GCA_029204225.1. NCBI lineage: Eukaryota > Viridiplantae > Streptophyta > Lycopodiopsida > Lycopodiales > Lycopodiaceae > Diphasiastrum > Diphasiastrum complanatum. The sequence goes on from CM055096.1 coordinate 57,406,005, forward strand.
ATGCATCCCAACCAGGCAGGCCTCTTTGAACCTCCCCCTTCCACTGGAATATCTCTGATAGCTCTCCAACTTCCCCGACCTGACATATTACTAAAAAAATCAATTATAGAACTATATTTTGTGCATGCATAGGTAAATCGAGTCATTCTGTACATTATGTACATCCTTGATTAGGCGTAGGTAAGAAGGAGTTTCAAGCTCCAAGCGGCAATGGTGCAGTCGAGCCTGTACCTACTTGGGCATAGTTCCAACTCCTATATTCCAACTCCACTAGATTCCAATGTATCTTCAACTAGCCAAACTACAACATGCAACGAATTATAAGCAAGACAAGTCTATCACGTAAAACATAATGCATGCAGATTTGAATAGAATGCAGTATAGCATGGGAGTTGTGTGGATAAGGCTGTACAGGGTCTTGAGGTAAGAAAAGAACTAAGGATAGCATTATCTAGTTTACCAACCACTGCTTATTCTTGACAATGCATGCTATAATATATTTCCTTTACAAGCATGTTCCTATATTTTTCAGTACAAATACAGTATGTTCTTGATAACGGAAGCCATAATAGATTATAGCACTCTGTCCTTTACAAACGAGTTGCTGTATTTTAAATACAAATACAGTATGTTTTCGTCAGCCACAACATGCAGCAAATAAACAGCATGCAGCTTCACTGAAACGCAGGTTTTGCATCTTCCGCATGTCTTGTAGCATGCTTTCCAGTACAGACACGTTCCTGTATTTTCATTATAATCAAAACATCTGATTTCCATCAGCCACATCAAAACATGCAGCAAATAAGTCTTAGACTTAGTTCACTAATTAGAACAGAATGCACAGATCTAGAGCTTCCACTGAAATGCAGCTAAGGTTGTCTGGATAAGGCTCTACAGTTCCTTGAGCTCATAATTGGATGTCCACCCCCTGATCGTGATCAGGCAAGCTTCTACCGAATGCTTTCCAGTACCAACCTATTTCTGTATTTTCATTATAATGCAGTATGTTTTCAATCAGCCACAGTAAAACATGTAACAAACAAGCAAGACAATGCAGCTTTGTGAAGGGAAGTACAAGGGAAAGGCAGACCAGTGCGAGCAGCAGATTGCGAGGGCTGTGGAAATGCTCCCAATTGCGGGCTTTGGAGAAGTCATCAATTCGCTTCTGGAGCTCCACAAGACTGACCTCAGCACTGTGGGCAGCTGCCTTCCTTGGTCGGGGGTAAGCTCCAGCTCCATTTTGTATGAGAATTGTCATGACTGCTAGTTAGCATATTACTAATCAACACAAGTAATAGCAACTGATAGACGCGGCTTTGTAGGAGTGAATCGTCGCAATCTATTAGCTATAACGTAGTAGAAAGTATTGCGCAATTATAACGCGTGTGTGTGTGTGTGTGTGTGTGTGTGTGTGTGAGAGAGAGAGAGAGAGAGAGAGAGAGAGAGCGAGAGCCACATATAACTCCCCTCTCCCTCCTACCTCCGGATTTGGCTTTTTACCTCTGAGGTGAAAAAAGTTAACTTTAGGAGGGAGGACAGCCTCTGGTGGAGGCAGCCTCTCGGAGTTGGCGAAAATATGTCCAATCAAATGATGACAAATAGGTCGAAGGTAGCACTCAGAGACCTCTGACATGTGACATGCCAAAAGTCAACCACCGGTGGCAGCCTCTCTCATGTGGCCGAGCTAAGAGAGAGAGAGAGACACGTACTATATGAGTTTCTATTGGTCCACTTCACCTTTTAGATAGACATGGGTTTTGGGTTATCCACATCAATGACTCGGCATTTCCTAAACCCTAAAGTCTTTGTGACCCATAAGTGCCAAACTATGGTATGGTCAATGAATAGAATAAACACGTGGGCTTTACATTTATCCCATATGCAAATCTTGAAATGACTTCCATCCATTTATAAAGCTACATGCAACATAGATTTTGCAATCTAGAGACATGAAATGCCCTGAATCAAAATTAGTTTTGAAGCTAAAAAGATGAAGACCAATTTGGGAAAAAAAAACCCCAAAGACAAATGAAGACCAAAATGGGTGAAAAGGACCTTGCAAGAGCCATTTATGTGGTGGACACAAGCTTGGAATCTATGTGCATACCCACCTTTCAAACTTAGATTGAAGGGTTTTCTTATGTCTAACTTTCATATGACCTGTATAATTGAAGGTTACCTTTTCAATCAAGAATCGTAGAAAGATTTTAGCCTCAATAGTATTATGTTATTATTTTATTTTAGAAGGAATTTTTAGAATTTTGAGCTTGTATGAAATTTGACTTTTAAATTTGTCTCAAAATATTATTATTTGTCTTTCTTTCAATTTACGCCTGTTTAATATTTTGCACCCCTTTGAAAAGCATTGTAGTTTGCAAATGCCAAGTCTTGAGCCAGCTGCAGTGAAACTAAGGAGGTATAAGTTGGGGGCGAATATTTTGAAACTATTGTTTCCTTATCTCCTCACTCCTACACTAGGGGTAGGTTACTTTGGGAGGATGACTTTTGTAGGACCTTGGGCGGTTAAGTTTGTCCTACCTCTTCACTTTAACAATGGAGACAAGCTACCAAGTTTGACTATGGTAGGACCTCCAGTCAACCTTTTGAAGATAGTCTTCCTCTAGGGCAACGATGAAATTAATTTCAACATGTGGTAGCAAGAACCTTGTTCATTTCAGCAAAGGGCCCACCCTACACTCAAACAACACGGACATTGTGTCCCTCTCTTGAACCTTAGTCTAAGGCCTAAACAACATATTAACGAGTTTAGGTAAGGCTTAATGAGTGCGTGATCATGTCATACCAAATATCTTTTCTTGATTTTTTTATAGCTAGTGTGAAGTTGATAGGAAACTTGCACAAGGAACACCATGGATTCATTGGATGAAGAATCCAAAAGGATATTATCAGGTAGGTGCCACATAATTGGAGATAGGTCTGTATCGATGACATGTGAATAACGCTCCCTATAGGAAAATTGTAGATGGAACTTGACATGTTTAATATATCCTAATAGGAGAGTTACTACACATAAGGATTGGGAGATATCCTAATAGGAGATTTACTACACATAATTACTAGGGCCTTGCCTCACCAACTTGGTCAACTTAGTTAAGTGCATCTCAAGAATTTTTTTACTAGCCTTCATGGTGGTTGAGTTGGATAAGAGTTGGAATTACGCGTGGCATTAGAGTAGTTTAAAGTTCAAAAAGGACCGTTTGTTAAGATGCTTTCTTTTGGACCTTTTTCAAACCAATAGTAAAAGTACATGTGTACTTTTACGTAACATAGACAAGCTACCACAAAAGTCATAAGCTTTTAGAGCTTTGTTTTAGCTTTCATTTGCACCAATTTGCAAGCAATTTGGGTAAGGGATGCAAAAGTTATTAAATTCTTTTTAAATCAATGTTCAAGGAAAAGGAGAAGAAAAAAAAAAACATTTATTAAGCTTAGAGAAATGGGAGAGGAGGGCATGTTTAGAGGGAGAGAGAGGGGGGGGGAGGGGGCACATGCTTCCCTCCTTGGGGAGTGTGCGCCCACACTCCGAGGTGTTGGGCCCCTTCGTGGCCCGCCCCAGCTAGCCACCCCCAAGGGGCTGGCGCCCGTGAGGGAGTGCGCCCCCCCCACTTGGAGGCACCGGGTCCCTTTGGGGCTTGACGCCCCAATGGGGGCACCTAGCCTCGCAAGGGCCAAGTGGCCCCAGCCAGCTAGCCCCCAGGGGGGGATGACACCCCTTGAGTGGGTTCCAGCCACCCCTCTCAGGGCTCGAGGCCATGGAGATCGGGCCCCAAGGTTCCCGAGCCCAGGTTGCACGACCCCAGGCCTGAAGTAGCCCGACACCCCAGAGTGGGAATGCTCCCCAAGATCGTGAGCGTGCCCCCCCCCTCCCCCAACCTCTCTCTCTTAAACCCCCCCCCCCCCCCCCCCTTCTCTCTAAACTTAATAATTTTCTTCTTGTCTTCTCTTCTTCTTTTCCAAGGTTGATTAAAAAAAAAATTGTCCCCCCCATTCATTTTGATTTTCCCAAAACCCTCCAATCATAGTGTTTGATTTACTTGGATGCCCGAGTTGTGAACTGGGGTAGCCTATGTGGCAATCCTTACAAGGACTTTTTTGAAACTTAATTTTCTCTGATGTTAGCTCGAATGTTGGGTGCCAATTGCATGGACATTTGGAGCCTCATGCTCCTTTTTGTCTTGGCCTTACTATGTGATGTAAAGTGTATATGTTGTATAAAGTATACTAGTTATTGTTATACTGAAACAAAACTCTTATTCTTAAAAGTGATTTGGTGCTCCAATGACAATAGATGTCTCAATTTAAGCTATCCTAAATGAAATGGGCCACTAGGCACCAATTAATAGTTGAATCCTAGAAAGTGATTTCCATTGTGATTGAGTGTGTAGGCAAGTACCCAGCCTCATCTAACACAATGAAGTAAACCTGTGAGGTGCCATCATAGTCTGTCCCACATCACATAGATTTTTCTATTGTCAGATGAGGGTGGGGCCCTTCCTGCACCGACATATATGCTCCTATCATACCATGCCTCCACATTTGAGGTAGTTAAATTGGCAGCCACAACTTCCTGGCATATGAGGTTCTAAATTTCATGGATTTGTCATCTTCTAAAACTCCTGTACTACACTTTCCCACACTTCCAAAAAGTGTTTATTCAAATGATTTTAGACTAATATAACTTTGAAAAGTCAAACTCTAAATCTAATATGAAATTTGGCCTCAATTGCCAAATATACAAATATGACCAAAATAGCAAAACTAGTCAAAATTTCTCACACTCCCTCTTCAACTAATTTTAGCATAGACTTTGAGAACACTCCAAGTGAAGTACTATGCTTCATGAACAAGTCCTTTCCCAATGCTTTGGTGATATCAGCTACACATTCCCTTGAGGACACATGTTGAAGCTCCACCTCCTTTGCCAAGACTTGCTCCCTCACAAAGTGATATGCCACCTCAATATGCTTGCTCCTAGCATGAAAGATAGGATTGGTTGTGTAATACCATATTACATGCCTATTTTTCTTCAAGTAGTAATTCATGATGCAAAATACCAATTAACCTACTCAAGAGATGAAAGATAATCACCGAATATGTAAAAAAGTGTTAAGCTTAGCACACCAACTCCTTGGTGCTTTCTTAAGGCCATATAAGCTCTTTTGTAGAGGACACACATGATTTGGCTTTGTAGGTGAAATGTAGCTCTTAGGTTGCTCCATGTACACTTCCTCCTCAAGATCACCATTCAAAAAAGCATTTGTGATATCCAATTTCCATAGATCCCATCCATAAAGAGTAGCAAGAGAGATGATGACCCGAATTCTTACCATCTTTGCCACGGGTGCAAAGGTTTCATCATAGTCAATACCATGTTCTTGAGAATATCCTTTTGCCACCAACCTTGCCTTATGCTTATTGATAGATCCATCTTGGTTTGTCTTCACCTTGAAGATCCATTTACACCCAATAGCTTTCTTGTCCTTAGGTAACTCCACAATCTCCATGTTTCATTCTTCTTAAGAGCTTGATACTCAAGATCCATTGCTTGGATCCACTCCTCTTTGTTCCTTGCTTCATCTACACAAGTAGGGTCATCAAAAGGGGTTAGGAAAACAAAGTGGGTACCTCAACAACTTGCTTAACTTTCTCATCATATGTGAGCCTTGAAGGCATTAGTCTTTCCCTTGATGTTCTCCTTGGCTTTTGACTTGATGAAGGTCCATCATCATCACCATCTAAAGTAAGATCCTTTACATCAACATCAAGAATGTTAGATCCATCCACAACATCATCACTTGAAGACACCCTTGGAATATTCCCCTCATAAAAAATGACATCTCTACCAATAATCACCTTATTAGTAGTAAAAATGTAAACCTTGTAGGGTTTACTCACCTCACTATATCCAACAAATATACCTTTCCTTGAAGATGGATCCTTCTTTTTCCTATCATCAAGAGTTATATTGACATAGCAAGTACATCCAAAAGTTTTAGAAACATTGACACTTGGTCTCCTCTTGAATATCATCTCAAATTGTGTTCTTCCATCCAGTATAGCACTCGGCCACCTATTGCATAGAAAGTTAGCACACAACAAAGCTTGATCCCAAAATGGTTTTGGAAGATTAGCACCTAACCTCATGGCTTTGGCACTTTCACATAAAGTCCTATTCTTCCTCTCGGCCACTCCATTTTGTTGTGATGTCCTTGGAGTTGTGTGACTTTGACAAAGCACAAGACTCCAAACATGATTGATGCTACTTAAGGAACTTGGAGGACCAATCAAAACTTGCTTTTTAGCCATGACCTCCAATGAATTGAAGGAGAGTTGGCCCATCCTTTTATGCCAAACCTCTTGAATAGGTATTTGCTCACTTGCCACAAATCCAACTTGGTTAGCAATAACACAAACATCTAGTTTGAATAACTACCCTTGCCTTTTACCTTTTGCAATCAAGATATCCTTCCTTTTGATCATGCAAGCATCTCCATCAAACTCAACTTTGAAACCCTTACTTAGCAATTGACTCACACTTAGTAAATTCTTGGTAATGGAAGGTATGAACAAAATATCCTTCAAATGAATATTACTATTTGTAGAGAGATAAATAGGAATTGTGCCAATCTCTTTGATTGCACACTCACCATCATTGGCCATGTAGATAACCTTCTTGTCATCTTCTAAGAGGATTCTAAGATACATCTCGGGTACATTGGATTTTGGGATTCTATATAGAGGAGATGTGATTAACCTTCATGCATTTAGTGATTCAGATTTTGCAGGGGACAAGAGGGATAGGAAATCAACAAGTGCCTATTCAACTTTCATGGGAGAAGGTGTGGTTTCATGGCTTTTCAAAAGCAAGAAACTATATCTCTATCTTCAACCAAGGCCGAGTACAAAGCTTTGACAACCACTACAACAAAGGAGGTACTTTGGATCAAGAGATTATTGGTGGAGCTAAAGATCATGGATTCAGAGGAGGCACCAATCATCTACAATGACAATATATCAGCCCAACACCTTGCATCTAACCCAATCTTCCATGCAAGATCTAAGCACATTGAGATATGCCATCCCTTTGTGAGAGAAATGGTGCAAGCCAAGGAGATTCTTTTGAGCATGTTCCAAGCAATGAATGTGTAGCTGATCTACTTACTAAACTTTCATATCCAATCTTGATATCCACGATTAATGAAGATCAACCATATCCTAGAACAAAACCAATTGCAAATATACTTTCAAGTGAGATGGATATATCTCTTATGGAGCTCTTACATCTTGTACGTCATGGAAAAGAAGTTTTGATAGGACATTTAACATATCCAAAATCGAAGATTTAGCTAGAACCTTTATATTGTGTCATATTTGATGAATTAAATAAAATTCTCAATATAGGGGTAGTGTGGAAAAGTGAATAACGTAATATCACTTTTCAATCAAGCATAAGAAATCTAACAAAGAAGCAGTATTAATAGATGGTAAATCTGGTGTGAATCTAATTTTTTTCAAGTTATACGAGAAATGGGGGCTTTCAAAGTTGAAACTTACAAATTTTGTAATCAAATTGGTTATTCAATTGGGTGTAGTAAGCCAAAAGAAGTAATAAAAGATATTCTAATAAAAGTAGCAAGTGTTAAATTTGTTATTACCTTTGTGGTAATGGATATCCTTGAAGCACCCTCAGTTTATTAGATATTGTTGGGTCATCCATAGTTAGAAGTTACACAAGTGATTCATAACTAAATAAACAAGCAATATTATTTTAAAAAATTGTGAGTGAGTAGTCAAATTGGATCCAAGCACTTGGACAACTACACCAGTGTGGCCAAAAGGTGATGATGATTCTTCAACCACTAATCATACTATAGATCGTGAAAATAAGATGTTGGAAATTCAATAATGTAAATTGGTACCAAACATTAGCAATTGTTGATTGCACAACATGCTACATATGTCACCATGATGAAAGATTGGAAGTGAGCATTACACCTCCTAATGAGCGCACTCTTGATATGTCATTACATATGAGGTAGATATGATGGACGTGACTTGGACTTTAGTTCATCAAATTTAAGATCCAATAGAAGATAAACTCATACTAGTTGGTCATGTTTTATCTTATAATGAGGAGATTGAGTTAACTGATGAGCAAATTTTATGCCATATGGATCCTACTAGACTTGGGGTCCTGATAGACCTCCATCAAAGCCACATAATGCAGTTGTTTCGAAAGATGTCAAACCTACAATAGCTACGACAGAAGCAGACGAAACAACATTACAATAATATTCTTAAATGGAGTAATCTCCCAAATAAGACAATTATGAAGGTAGATTTTAACATTAGTGACCATGTTGTTGCAATACAAAAGTTGAACAAAAAAGAAAGAGAGATTCAGATATTGATGAAGATAATTTTTTGAGTTGCAAATCAACTAAAAAAAATCCTCAATGGCAAAAAAATTGTTCTAAAAAAGCAGTCGATTACAAAAGTATTGGTAACTTGTACTTAGTTTGATCTTGACATATTTTTTCTTTCTTTTTGACTTTCTTATTTTTTATTAGTTATTTTGTACTTTACTTTTGAAAATACAATTGGCAAAAAAAAAAGAAAAAAATGATGAAAAATATCAAAAAAAAAAAATCATAAGAAACATATAAAAACAACATTGTGGCATACCACAAAGACCTTGTCATTATTATGGTGTCTTGAGATTTTTAAATATTTGAAATGAGAAATGACCATTCAATAAGAATGAATGAAAGTTACTTAATCATTTTTATTTTGTATTATTGCAGTCAATTTTCAAAAATAACGAAAACTTTATTAATAAATATTTGTATTTGTACAACTAAATATAAATATTTTAAAATTAATGTTCACGAAAGTACTAGTAAATTTCATGATGTAATATTTATGATTTCTTGATGCACATTCACAATTGTAAAAAATAAATATCACAATTTACTATGTACGAATTGATGAAACTAATGATAAATTTTACAATTCTCAATTAAGGATTAAATTCACAAAAGTAGTCACAATTTATGCAATTAAATATTCACATTATTACAATATGTATTAACGAATTTCATCATAAATATTTATGAGAGAATATCATGATTTGGTACTCATTGATTTCATGATTCGATATAATTAATGAAATTCACATTCGATATAAAAGCAAATCACGATTTGTTATTTACAATTGAATATTCACAATTTTAGTATTTACAAAAGTCGACATTTTTTATTCAAAATTGCACTATATATCACAATCAAAGTATTTAGAGTATTCCAATCAATATTTCGAGTATCACGATCAATAAATTTAGAGTGTCACGATTGGAATTCAGAGTATTACGATCAGTCTTCACAGTTTTCACTATCAATATTCATAGTTTCACGATTAGTATTCACAATTTCACGATCAATATTCACAGTATTACGATCAAAATTCAGAGTATTCAAGTCTCAATATTCCCGTTTTAGTATTCATAGTTCAATCCAACAACTCCTCATCCAACCTGCAAAAAAGTCAAACACTGAGTAAACAAAGAAGAAGAAA